>CM053626.1:305088968-305105910 GCA_028646595.1 Phalanger gymnotis | reverse complement strand
CGGCATTAGCAAAGCCACATCCCAGTTCAGGGAAAGAAAACCAGGGGAGTGGGGGAGGCTCAAAAATTTTACCCCAGCCTCTTGGCAATTTTCATGCTCATTATCAGGAAGCCAAGTTTTTCTTTTAAAAGAGCCATTTGGGCATGCAGTGACTTGAGATAATTAAGAATGCATTTACATTTTATCAAGCCACTAATGCCCTCAGCATTCAAAGATCTTAGATTAGATTTGCTTATGGTATTTTTCTCCATCAGTGAATATTAAAATATTTAACCTGCAGTTGGGCTATGTAGCCTGTCTGGTATCCTCTGGAGCTTCTCCTAGTGGTGCAGGTATGGCAACAAGCTGTAAAGGCAGTTGTCCACAGAGAAGCCAGGATTAGTCTCCAAACTCCTTTTTCACTTCTGGGCTTTTGTTTTAGGTTCTTTCTAAAGTGTGTGATAGGAATTCAAATCTACAGGGCCACAAGAGCAGCTTTTGAATGCCAAAGTCACCAGAGGATATTGCAAAGAGGGAGATTTCAGCTCATAAATAGGATCAAAGAGCTACAACTGAAACAGAACATAGAGGTGGTCAGTCCACTCCTCCCCACTACTTTACAGATGAGGAAGCTGAGGTCCAGAGGTTAAGTAATTTATCCAACGTCATATAGGTTGTAAGTGGCAAAGCTGGGGTTTGAACCCAGGTCCTCTGATTAGAAAGGGCAGCTAGGCCACACAATGGCTAGAAAGCCAGGCCTCAAGTGAGGAAGCCTCATCTTCCTGAGGTCAAATCTAGTCTCAGATACTTACTAGTTAAGTAACCCAGGGCTTACTTAACTTAACCTTGTTTGCCTCAGTTTTCTCATCTGTAAAATGAGCTGGAGAAGAAAATGGCAAACCACTCCAATATATACGCTAAATGCACCAAAAAAACCCTAAATGTGGTCACAAAGTCTGGGACATGACTGAACAGCAGTAGCAGCCTCTGATTACAGCTTCAGACCTCTTTCTACTATATTCCTCTGCCTCCTAATGTAAGGTTAAGGCCAAGGGAAAAAACCCAACAACATTCTAATAGTTGAACTACACAAAAGTGGACTGAGCTACCTGGGGTAAGTAGTAGGTTCCTCCTCCATTCCCCTCCCAGCACTATTCCTGGCTTCCAGATTTTAGAACCATGCCTTAAAACCATGTCCCTGGAATTATGTCTTGCTGGAACTTTCCTCAGTGCCTGGGGTCTTATTGCCTTAGAATATCCAGCTAGTCTTTCATCCTTTTCAACCTGGAATATCCTTTTGTAACATTTGCCCCCTTTTCCCACTGGTGAGTTCCTACTGAGACCTCCATTTTGTTGAGGGTCCTGAGCTGGCCTTTATTTCTTTTATGGCCCTCAACCTGGCTTTCAGACTTCACCTCCACACTCCTTTTCAACTCCCTTTTCAGTGTTGTCTTTTCCCATTAGAATATAAGCTCTTTGAGGGCAGGGACTATCTTTTTTATTGCTTTTATTTGTATCCCCTGAACTTAGCATGGTGTTCAGCATGTAGCAAGCACTTGTTTTCTTCCTTCCTTCCTTGAGATCTTCAAATGAAGGCTACTGAAAACTTGTCATAATTGTCACTAAGTTGCTTCTCAGTCAAGTACCAGTTGGGTTAGGTAGACTCTGAGGTCTCAAGAACCTAAGAGGCAAGTAAAAAGCTAATTGAAACAATTAACTTTTGCTGAGTTTCAGGATATAAAATAAACCCATGCAAATAATTAGCTTTTCTTTATGTTACCAACAAAACCCAGCAGGAAGAGATAGAAAAGATTCCATTTAAATTAACCACGGATAATGTAAAATATTTGAGAGTCTCCCTGCCAAGACACGCATAGGGAACTAAATGAATACAATTACAAACCATTTCGCACAAATAAAGATAGATGTAAATAATTGGAGAAGTATTAATTGCTCATGGGTAGGTCAAGCCAATATAATAAAATGATAATACTATCTACATTAACTTACTTATTCAGAGCGATGACAATAAAATTACCAAAGAATTACTTTGTAGAGCTAGAAATTTTTTAAACTCATTTGAAGGAATGAAAGTTCAAAAAATTTAAGGGAATCAATGAAAATAAAGAGGGAAGAAAGGGAACCCAACAGAACCAGATCTCAAACTGTACCACGATGCTGTCATCAAAAAAAAAATTGGTACTGAGTAAGAAATAGAGAGGTCGATCAGTGGGAAAGATTAGCTATACATAGACTCAATCAAATGAACATGGTAAACTACTGTTTGATAAGCCTCAAAATCTCAGCTATTGGGGCAAGAACTTAGTATTCAACAAAGATGTGTGGGAAAACTGGAAAGTAATCTGATAGAAGATAGGTGCAGAACATCTCACACACACTATATAACACCAGAAGCTCAAAATGGGTATATGATTTAGACACAGTCACATTTTAAGCAAACTAGTGGGGTTTGGAAGAAATTACCTATCAGATTTACGGAAAGGGTAAGAATTCATGACCAAACAAAAGATAGTTTCACAGGAGGCAAAATGGATAATTTTGATTACGTGAAATTTAAAAGATTTTGCACAAACCAATGCAGCTAAAATTAGGATAAAAACAGGAAATTGGGAAAAATGTTTGCAATAAGTTTCTATGACAAAAGTCTCATTTCTAAAATGCATAGGCAATTGAGTCAATTTATTAGAATGAAAGCCATTCACAATTGATAAAGAGTCAAAGAATATGAATATGCAGTTTTCAGAAAAAGAAATACAAGCTATCAATAACTATAGGAAAATGGTATAAATCACTAATAATTAGAGAAATATGCATTCCAACAACTCTGAGGACCACCTGAAACCCATCAGATTGTCTAAGATGACAGAAAAAAAAAAGGAAAATGACAAAGGCTGAAAGGGATATGGAAAAATGGATACACTTAATGCACTGTTGGTGAAGCTATGAACTAGTCCAACTATTATTGAAAGCAATTTGAAATTATGCTCCCCAAAAAGCTGTTAAAATGTGCATACCTTTTGGCTGAGCAATTCTGCTATTAAGTCCATACCCTAAAGAGATCTGAGAAAGAGGGAAAGGACTCAGATATACAAAAATATTTATAACAGCACTTTTAGTGGTGGCAAAGATCGGGAAACTTAGGGGAAGCCCATCAACAATGGCTGAGCAAGTTATGGTATATAAATACAATAGAATAATATTGTGCTATAAGAAATGATAAAGGGGACAATTGCAGAGAAACCAAAGATTTGAATGAACTAATAGAAAGTGAAGTGAGCAGAACCAGGAGAACAATCTATACAGTAACAGCAACATTATAAAGATAAACAATTTCAAAAGACTTCAGGACTCTGATCAATACAATAACCCATGATAATTCCAAAAGACTCATGTTTAAACATGCTACCCACATCTGGAAAGAGAACTGATGGGCTCAGAGTACAGACTAAAACATTTTTTCTTTTTGTTTCCATCTTTCTTTCTTTCAATGTGGCCAATGTGAGAATTTGTTTTTCATGACTTTACATATTTCTTATGGGTTTCTTTTTTCTTGACTTTTCTATAGGTGGGGGGAAGAGGGAGAGAGAATTCAGAACTGAAAATAGATTCTGCTGAATCTTTCAATTCTGGATGTTGTGATTCTCTATAATCTTAATTTAACTGAGCTCCTTGAAGGGGATATAACAAATCACTTGAACTCCCTGGACCTCAGTTGAATCACACAATCTAAGAGGTGATAGGAACTTCCTTGGACATCTGATATAGCCCATTCCTGAACAAGAATCCCTGCCAGTGCCTCCTCTCAAAAACAGATATAAATACCTTTACCTGGCTGAAAATAGTGGGGCCAGACCAGATCAAACCTTGAGGGTCCTTTCACCTCTAAGATTTATAAAGTCTACAGTATGTGATCCCAGAGGCAATACTCTATTGTCTTAGTTCATGATGGTTTACTCTTCCTTGGATCCTACTGAAATACCAGACTTAAATTGTGATTCATGTTGTGGGACTGTATCTGAATGTTGCCTTAAGAGTAAGGATGTTCACCACAGACTCCTCCAGAATACTGCATCCAGCCAGTAGTTCCCCATGTTGGATTATCCTCCCTTCTGCCTTATAAAATTCCCAGCTTCCTTCTGTAACATTGGCTTATGTGTATAAGGCAGATTTATAAAATATGACCCATGTTCATAGTAGTGGTGCACTTGGAAGTGTAGTTGTGAAACAGCTCTTGCTTATGCCCCCAGTTGAAGAGCACAACTCTAACAATGGGCTGGGGTTTGAGTTCCCAGCCTGGCTCTAGAAAAGGTCCTTCTCTCCCCTGGAGCTCCTATTGTGCCTTTATCCTGCAAACAAAGAGACACTAGTGTCAACCCCAGATATTTAGGAGAAATGATATCATCTAGCAAATACATTCTTTTTTTTTATTTTATTTATTTATTTTTAGTTTTCAACATTCATGTCCATAAGATTTTGAGTTCCAAGTTTTTTCCCCTACTCTCCCCTCCCCCACCCCCAAACAGCATGTAAATTGATATAGGCTTAACATGTACATTCACATTAAACCTATTTTCACATTAGTCATGTTGTACAGAATAATTAGAACCAATGGGAAAAACCATGAGAAAGTAACAAATATATTCTTTAACAGAATGAAACAGAACAGCAGAAGTCAAGGGCAAAGGCACCCATTGCCTTGCCTGACTTGTTTCTCTCCATGTGCCTGCTCCTAAAACAAACTCCAGCAATAAAATCCATCATCGTGGAAGTCATCTCTTGAAGAAGGGGGCTCTAGATATGGCAGACACCAGCAGTTGTGATGGTCTTGCTGCTGTCATGTCTCCCCTCCTCCTTTTCCCTTGGCAGGCCATGTGAAAACTTCTACCCTCCTCCAACAGCCAAAAGCCTCCTCTTGTTAGTTCCCTCTCTTTCCTAAACGGAAACATCTTTGCCAGAGGTTACTAGATCCCAAAGCACAGCTCAGGGGCCACTTTCTCCATTGAGCAGCTCCTGATCCTTTCTCTTGAAGTACATTTGTATTATTTTGTATATATTCTTATGATTGTCGTTATTCAGTCATTTCAGTTGTATCCGACTCTTTGGGGGTTTTCTTGGCAAAGATACTAGAGTGGTTTGCCATTTCCTTCTCCAGCTTATTTTACAGGTAAAGTAACTGAGGAAAAGGGGTTAAGTTACCCAGGATCACATAGCTAGTAACTGTTAAACCCAAGTCTTCCTGACTTCAGGCCTGGCTCTCTATCCACTGCATTACCTAGCTGCATATACTGTACTCTGTCCTTACCTGGGTACCCAGGCACCTTCAGAGACATCGCTATGAAAATGTAGGAGAGAATTATTCACAGTGAGCCAGGTAGACTACTTAGAGTTCAGGTTGTTCTCATTCTCTTAACCTTGACTTTGAATGGACTTCTGCAAAGAAATGAACCAGTCCAAGGCCAAGTTGTGCTTCTTTATGTACATATTGTTACCACCCCCTTTCAAATGGCAACTCTTTGGTGGAGGACATTTTAATTTTTGTCTTGTTTCTCCAACACCTACCACAATGCCTAGTACAAAATAGTCACTCAATAAACACCTGTTCAATTGAGTCCAGATGAATTGAATTGAATCCAATTGAATCAAATCATAGGAATCAAACTAAATTGAAACCAGAACCCTTCTACTATCTAACCTATTATTCTGCAGGTGAGTTGGGGCACGAGAAGGCCCCAGATGAATGGCAAAGTTCCATTGCCATTCCTCTGATTTTGACAAGCTCAGCTCATCTCCATAATGGGCACATAAATAACAGAACCAAGGAAATCACTGCCCCACAAGTTCTGTATTGCCTGAGACAACGCCAGTCAAAAACCATGTGGGAATCACTGGAAAGACAGGAGCAAAAAAAAAGTGAAAAAAAGAATTCTTTAGGAGAACGATCTGTCTGTGGCTCTAATTTTCTAAGTCAGAAGAGACAAGGTCCCTGAGGAAGACTGGACCCTGCTTAGAAAGACATCTGAACTAGGCAATAAAATAATATGAAAATGCCAAAAATAAATAAAAATAAAAATGAGGAAGAGAAATGGATACGTAACTCCATCACAGGACTCCTGTGATACTTTGGAGCACCGTGGCTTGTGAACCCAAAAGAAAGCAGCAAACCCAGCTCCTACTGTAAATCCTGGTCAGCTGAATTATACCCCATGTTGAAGCCTGACTTAAGTTATTCAGTGCAGAGGCTAGCAGCTCCCTGATGCATCCTTCCATGTCACTGGACAGGGTAAAAATAATAAATTGGCCATCGTGAGACACTCTGTGTTTCGTGGGGGTGAGCTGAACATGTTTTATATTCTTCTCTTGGAACAGCCTCTTGTTGGTAGTAAATGGTTGCAGGCACTGCTGTTTCTCAATAGACGAGTCCTAGAAATAAAGATAATTCAATTTCCATTCACTGTTAGGTCTCCCGCTACCCATGTTCTTCTCTGACACTGACAGGACCAGGCCTGCCTGCAGACCAGAGGCCTAAAGTCACACCTGTGCACTCTGTCCCTGTACAGAACACACATCAGGGGCCACTCTCAAAAAAAATCAGCTCCCCACTGTCATCTCCTAAAGGCAAAATGAGCTGCTACAGAATGATCTGGTGCCCTGGGCTCTGGCTGGTGCCTCCCAAGAGCAGGGACCCACAGGAAACTGAGGGAGCAGTAGTCCCAAGAAAAGAAGCAAATTGGGTTTGGATCCCAGAAATGCCAGGCTGTGCTTCTTACACACCTTAAAATTTCCAGAGAATAGTCAGGCCTATTCTACCCTGCTCTGTCTAGCCTCTTGGATGAGATGTGTGATGACTGCTACTTCTATTTATCACAATCATATTGACATTTATAATGAAGCACAGATCTCTCCCTCCTCAAATCTTGATTCTCGTATTCCCTGGGCTTTGTCCTATAGTTAGAGCTATCCAAAAGGGAAGTGAGTTTTCTCTTGAAAGAATGGTTTCCTCTCACTGGAGGTCAGTCAGTTGATCTATAAACATTTATTAAGCATTTACCATGTGCCAGGCACAGTGCTAAAAGCTAAAGATGCGAAGAAAGTCAAAAAACAGTCCCTTCTCTTGAGGAACTCCCAATCTAATGGGGGAGACAACATATAAACAACTATGTTCAAACAAGATATATACAGGATAAATTGAAAATAATCAACAGAAGGAAGGCACTTCCTGTAAATTTGGAGATTATAGCTGGGACTTGAAGGGAGCCATGAGACAGAGATGAGGAGGTAGAGAATTCCAGGCAAGGCGACAAGAATATGCATGGAGTGGGGAGATGGAGTGTCTTTTCCTTAGCAGGGGTTCTTAACCTGTTGTCCATGAATTTTTTTAAAAAAAAATTATAATTATATTTCAACATAATTGGTTTCCCTTACAATCCTCTGTATTTTATTTTATGCTTCTAAAAGCATAATTCTGAGAAGGGGTCCACAGGACCTCCCCAGTCAGCTAAAGAGGTCCAATACAGAAAAAAACTAAATCAATCAGCTGAGTATCCCTTAGTTCTGACAATGTCCTCCTACTCTTCCACTCCATAGAGCTAATTCTTTCCTTTCCCCCAGTACAACATAAGCTTCTTGGGAACAGAGATTGCCTTGCTTGTGGCTTCATAACCCCAACACCAAGCACAACGTCCTGCACATCGTGGAGAGGGGAAGGAGGGGTCTAGACCTGTGCTTTTATCAGCATGGAATGTCTGCCTGATAAACTCCCTCCAGCAGCAAAGATTAACAAGTCATTTGTAATTTATTGTCTTAGAGAATTGTCTGAGGGCACTAAAAAATTGAATGATTTGCCCATTGTCCCACAGAAGAGATTTCTCAGAGTCAGGGCTTGAACAGAGTTCATCCTGACCCTCAAGGCCAGCCCTCTATCTACTACCCTACACTATCTCTCTGCCCTGCACCGTAATAATAAATGTTTGTTGAACTGGATTGCATTGAATTTTCTCTTATTGAAACTTTCTAACAAACATCTTTCTTCATTCATATAGCTTCCACTCCCACAGAGATCTGGGGCAAGCCCCAGACAAGAATTCAAGTCACAGCTTAGCTCCAAACCACTCAAAACACATGCCCCATTCCATGCTTGAACACCCAGCATACACATGTCAACCATGAAAAAAATTGAAGAAACATAAACCAGAAATACACACACATACAATCCACGGCAGGTAACCCATGAAACAGGGAGGGTCAATTGCACCTTCAGATCCAGAAATACAAATCTATGCAATTAATAACCCAACCAAAGAAATCAACATGCCACCAAGCTCACAAAAGACCAGTCAGTTGTGTTTATTTTAATGTTGTTTAACAGTCACACTGAATAAAGAGAGCATCATGATTGTGTGAACTAAATTTTCAGTCGTAATGAATGCTACAAACTTAACCTCCCAAGTTTAAATAGGCTACAACGTCTTGGGAAAAATGCAAGAAAAATTATTTGATAAAGGTGACAGTTTTTCACACCTGAAAATAATGTTTTTCTTCCAGCCTATCTTGATCAACAGCCTGCTGCCACACATTGAAGATATAATCTCAAGACCTTATGGCATGTACTTGTCACTACATGCATAACTTACCATGGACAGAGGATCACAGAGATTTGGAACGCAATTTCCCACACTACAGGAGATTAAATAGACCAGCATTGGAAGAGGCAAGAAGAAGCTGGGTCTCTGGAGTGTGGGAAAGTTAACTTCTTCCAATTCTCGAGGCAGATAAACAGCAAAGAAAGCCATTTTTCTGACACTTTCAGAAACTTTGGGAAAGGGGTGTGCCTGGGACAAAGGGTGTGTAGGAAAGAAATGGAGCCAGTCCCAGGCAAAGAAGTCAGAGCCCCCAATATCCTCTATTCATACCCATTCTCACCCTGTGTTTGCACCAACCTCCCAGACATTCAGTTCTCTCCCTTCTGCTCCCACCTCCCTCGCATCAAAAATAGATTTTAAAGAATCTGCTATTAATCATTTGCTCCTTAGTATGAGATTAAGTCATTTTGCTTATATCCTAGGAATATTTAATATCTCTCATTATGAAGGGACTATCTCTATACCTTATAAAGGGTATTTCAAAGAGAGAAAGAGAGAGGAGAGAGGAGGAGAGAGAGAGAGAGAGAGAGAGAGAGAGAGAGAGAGAGAGAGAGAGAGAGAGAATTTATTAAGTGATTACCTTGTAGGAGACACTGTTGCAAGCTTTGAAAATATAAATAGCATGAAAAAGAAAGACTGTCCCCGACTTCAAGGAGCTTACATTCTAAAGAGAGAAAAAACAACACATAAAAGGCAGCTGAAAAGTTGGAAGGGAATTGGGGAGGAAGGTACCCACGTACCTAAAATCTTACATTTCTACAACACTTTAAGATTTGCAAGGGGCTTTACCCATGTAGGTGGCAGGATGGAGAAGTCTAGAGTATCAGGAGTGTTAGTATGTGGGGCAGCCATTTTCAGTGGAGCCAATGGGAGGCTTCTTCCTCCAGCTACCTAAAATAGGAGCTTTTAACTTGAGATCCATGAACTTCTTTTCTTTTAATATTTTGATAACTATTTCAATGTCATTGGTTTTCTTTGCAATTCTGTTATTCATTTTATTCATTTAAAAATATGATTCTGACAAATGGTCCATAGGCTTCACCAGACTAATGCCCAAAGGACCCAGGATTCAAAAAACATTCAGAATCCTTTCTCTATATGGATGCCCATGATTGAAGATCTTATTTTTTCATAAATGCTTATTGGATTTTTTGGAAGAAAAGATGGGGGAACTAACAGAAAGTTATAAGTAATTTCAACTTACCATTTTAGTCCTTCTTTGAGAAACCTGCCACTTAAGTAACCGAAAAAATATTCCTTGAATAATACTAGCAGACAAGGATCTGTGATTTCTTCAATGTGGCAATTCCGTCCACCAACCCAAATTGCCATTCATCTACAATTTAATAAGGAGTCTGAGAGAGCTGCCCAAATGTCAAGGTAATTACGTAATTTGCTTATAGCTACACAGCTAATTGTGTCAGCAGAGATTTCACAGAATCTCAGTGTTGGAAAGACCTAAAGAAGCCATCTAGGTCAGCCCAAAATTATAAGAATGAGAATTCCTTTTACAAACAATCCAATAAGTCACCATTCAACCTTTGCTAGAACATTTCTAATGACAGGGAACTCTCTACCTGTCAAAGCTGCCCGTTTCATTTTGGAATAATGCAAACTGTTAGGATATTTTTTTCTAATATCAAGAGAAAATTTGCATCTTTACAACTTCAACCCATTATTTCTAGCTCTGCTCCCTGGGACCAAGCCAAATAAGTCTTTCCAACTCCAAGTCCCACATTCCATCCATACTCTATCTCTAATAGCAATTGCTTATAGACATTTGTCATAAGATTAATGAAACTCTGTATATGCTTTATCAAACACATAACAAGAAGAGAGTTGCAATAAAACCATGGGTTTGAAAGTATGCCTTAGATCCCTTCAGAATACCTTCTAATCCAAAATGTGGCTCATCTAGGAAGTCAAAGTGTGAGGTTATAACGTGAGCTTCCTGTTGCCTTCAGAGATTCATTTGTCTGACTGTCCTCAGGTCCACATGTTCTGTATTGAAGGAAACCAAGGCTGGATAGCTCCCCAAGAAATCTGAGGAGCACACCAGTGAAGAAGAAAAGTATTGCTTTTTTCACAGCAAGCACTTACTCTCCTGCCACTATTCCTTAGGACTTTGTTCACTAGGATTTTCCACAAATGAAATAAAGTCATTTACTCATAGAGAACAGTTATTTGAGCCCAGATGATATGTGCCATTGGCTTTTATGTGTGTATCCAGAGTCTCTACGGACTCATTTTCCTTAAGCGTATGTCCTTAATTTTCAGTTAAAATGTTTTAGGTAACAAATAATATTATTTCTTTCCTTTCAGGATCAATGTCACTTCTCAAAGGCAAGGAATAAAATTGACCAAAAGGAGAATGAATTTTGTTGTTGTTGTCCAGTTGTCTTTCAGTATATCTAACTCTCAGTGACTCCACTTGGGGTTTTCTTGGCAAAGATACTGGAGTGCTTTGCTATTTCCTTCTCCAGCTCATTTTACAGATGAGGAAACTGAGGCAAACAGGGTTAAGCGACTTGCCAGGTTCACACAGCTGGTAAGTGTCTGAAGTCAGATTTGAACTCAGGACAACAAGTCTTCCTGACTCTATGCCCAGCATTCTATTCACAATGAGACATAGTTACCCCTGAATATTTAGCATCGAAATAACTTCAGGTCTTTGTATGGAAACTGATGATTCAGTTCCCATCTCCACCTCTTTACCTTATTTATAGTCAGAATGAATTCAATATAACATATTCAACCTACCACTACCATATGTAAAAATAAAATAGCTAACATTTCCATCAAGCTTTAAGGTTTGCAAAGCACTTTTAAAATTTTTCTTATTTTATCCTCACAACAACCTGCAAAAGTGACTGCTATTATTACCATCATCTTATAAGTGAGGAACCTGAGGCAAAGACGAAGTGACTTATCCAGAGTCACACAACTAACAAATTCTGAAACTGGATTTGAACTCAGGCCTCCCTGATTCCATACCAATACTCTGTCCACTGCACCCTCTACCTGCCTTTAGATGTGAAGTCTTCTGTGATTTTTTTTGTCTTTGGAAATGGGGTGTCTGGAAGATATGAATTTCAAAATGAAGTTTCAGCCAGGAGCACTTGCAATCTGATTGTCCCATACAATCCCTTATTGAATCTGGACAAATCAAATGCAAATGAGCATGTGTACCCAGAGTCAAGGCCCTAAGGAAATCAAATATGTAGCCAAAAAATAAAATCAGGTAGTCATTAGTTCGTCCTCCCTTTCGTAAAGGCTTTTTTGATATCATAGGCATTAATGAGAAATCTTTTCCTTATCTTTGTTTGCTTAGATCAACAAAAAGAGGGGGTTCAATGAAAAAGCCAAGAAGGCACAGTTTACACAGCAGGGGACAAGGCAGAATCTATAAATAGGGGACCCTTTTCTGGAGACTGTAAGAAATGGGAGGAGGAGTTTTGTTTCCACAGAACTGAAGGTATACTACCCCTCCTCCTCCACCCTAGCTTTAGCAGAAACCAGGCCTCAAGGTCGATCAGGTGAAGGTTACAGGCTTGTACCCATGCTTTTTGAGAAGGCAGTCAGGGGAACCAGGTTGAACCAGTTCAAGCTTATCTAGGGTCTGTTCTTGGTCAAGAGTCCAGGCCTACTGATTTGCATAATTTGCATATGTTAAGGAGAGAACTTAGGGGAGTAAGGAATGTAGATTAATCGTAAACTCAGACAAGGAAAATCTAATTAACTTCACTTTTGCTTCTGTACCTTTATTATCCTACCTATATAAACTGTATAACCTAGGAAAACTATGTAAAAAATAAAGAATGTGAACTAACCATAACTCTAGAAGGAGTGGAGGGAATGGTTACACCGCCCCCCCCCCCCGCTGCTGTATAGGTGTGAGTGTTCCTGTGAGCACTACACCCCTCTCTCGAGAAGTGCAATAAATGCCTTTCTCTGCCCACTCTGGTCCTGAGTTCTTTGGGTGAGAATGGGCAAATCGCATGGATTTTCCTGAGGTCAAATGAAGGGAAGCAAGGAGCAGCAGAAGCTCATCTCTGGTTTACCCCCGGATCTTGCCTTGGGGTGTCCTGTGATCCCCACTGCAGTGTTAAGAGGGCCACTACTCTGGATTCCCTTGGGAAACCTTGTGGTCTGCACAGCCTTCTTAAGGGGATATCACTTGGGTCTTCCGGCCCTACCGCCATTCAAAGGCGCCATCGCTTGGATCCTCCTAGGGTCTGACCCTAGGAAGCCCTGTGATCCCCACAAATTAAGGGGTACTACCACTTGGTCTTCCTCTGGGGAGTCCTGTGGTCTGCACAGCCTTCCATAGGGGTCATCACGTGGCTCTTTTTCGGGGTCTAACCCTAGGAAACCCTGTGATCCCCACAGATTAAGAAGGAGTGCTACCACTTGGCCTTCCCCTGGGAGTCCTATGGTCTGCATAGCCTCCTTAGGGATTATCACAGGGTTCTTCCTCAGGACTTTGACCCTGCCTAGGAGTCCAGTGATCCCCAAAACCACATTTCTCACAAGACCAACCATGTCCTTGATCTGTCTGCCAGCCCAGCCCAGACCAGCCCAGGGAAACAGAGGATTCCCTTGGTATATGCTTTCTCTCTCCAATCCCATATCCTCAGAACAAGTCACTTTATTGCTCTATGCTTCTCTCTGTCCCTCTTGGGGCATGAGATGGGGATTGGGGGACTATGGAAGGACATTTGCAATAATTCTTGCAAGAGTGACCTCCTTGATCTCTGACTTTTACAGCAAGTGATACACACATCAGAACACAGTGAAAGGGAATTTTCCTCTTTAATTCCCCGAAGTCCCAGCTACTCTACTAAAGTACTTTGGACACCACCAGATGCTGAATTAACTGGCTTGGAATACTAGTAAATTGCTGTTCCTGTTGGGCTTCTGGAGAGGGAGAGTCTGGCTCAACATCTAGTAAAGTGTGGGAGGTTCAAGGTCAGGACTAGGTATTCCTGCCTCCAAGGCCTTTCTGCTCCTCCAACTCCCCTAATCCCTATTTCTTAACTCAGCTTTGTCCAAGACGACACATAGTCTCCACTTACGACCTTGGAAATGAAGGAAAAGGAAGAACAAGGTATTATCAGGCATGGTAGCAGAGGGAAGAACTAGCGTAGATAAGTGTTGACACCTACTTTGGCTATTAAACTGAGAATTTCAAAAGCCTGACGATGAAGCACGCGCTACCCACCTCCTGACAGAGAGCCAACGGACAAACTAAAGAATGAGACATACATTTTTGGAAATGACCAATGTGGGAATCTATTTTGTTTGACTATGCATATTACAAGGGTTGTGTTTCTCTTTTTAATTTTTCTTAGGGGAGGTAAAAGGAGGAGAAAATAAATGCTATTTTTTAAAAATTTAGTTTGACAAGAAACATACATAGATTATCTCACTCTATTGTATACATGTTATTAAATCTTAATGGACAATTTCTCACAGTTTGGGTGAAGAGTTGGGATAATCACAAACACAATTAATAACACAAGATAATTATATAGCATTTCAAATTTACAAAATGCTTTACATATGTAATGGGCATCAGGCTAATGGGGGCTACTCCTTGGAGCAAAGCAGGCAGAGAATATTTCTGTATGCTCAAAGGAATGAAACCAGGCAAGGAATGTCTGGTTCTGTTTCAAGAATTGGCCTTCCATTGGCCAATCTTCCATCATCAGCTCATTTAAAACCCAAAACTAACCTGTGAGCTAGTTATTCCAGGTCTTATTATCCCCATTTTACAGATGAAGAAAAATTTGAATGAATGAATGATTAAGTATTTATTAAGCCTTTAGGTGCAAAGCACTGCGTCAAGTGCCAGGAATACAAATGGGAAAGTGGGATGGTCCCTGCTCTCAGGGAGCTCACATTCTAATTGGGGAGATGACATAGATGGTAGGTGACAGTTGCAAGGCAGAAGGATATGGCCCTTGGTCCTCAGGCTGCAGTAGCAAAGCAGATAGTAATGTATCTTCTTTAGTATCATTTCCACTGATAAAGTCACATCAGTTTCTGATGATGAACCAAGGGCAGCCATCTCATCATTTCCCATCTGGCTGCACTCTTTTGGACTTCATCATGTTATCATACCTGCCACGTACACTCACACTCCCCCCAACACACACAGATCTTTTAGCTTGTTTCGGTATGTTGTCTTCCCCCATTAGATTGTGAGCCCCTTGAGGACAGGGACTATCATTTGCCTTTCTTTGTATCCCCAACACTGAGCACAGTGCCTGGTTCCTTTACTTCCTTCATTCACTCCTCTCTCCTTCCTTCCTTCCTCTCTCCCTTCCTTCCTTCCTCTCTCCCTTCCTTCCTTTTTTTCCTTTCTTCTTTCCTCCCTTCCTCTTTCCCTTCCTTTTCTTTCCCTTCCTCCTCCCCTCTCTCCTTCCCTCCCTTTCTTCCTTCTTTCTTTCTTCTTTGCTCGCTCCCTTTTTTCTTTTTTTCTTTACTTCTTTCCTTCCTTTCTTCCTTTTTTCCTTCTTTCCTCTTTCCCTCCCTCTCTCCCTTCCTTCCATCATTTCTTCCTTCCTCCCTCCCTTCCTTCCTTCTTTTCTTCCTTCCTTCCTGGCACCTTCTCACAATGCAGGAAATGTAGAGGGTGGTGACAGTACCATCCCATGGTCCATTTCCTTCCCTCACCAGCTCTGTCTTTGGTGAAGGCAGCAGGCCCATTTAAATACACCTCCTCCCATTCCGCTGTTGCAGCCCTCCCTGGTGGCCCAGGGCTAGCACAATACATGGACCTCCATCAGACCCCTGCCACTTGCCCCAGCTGAAAAGAATTGCTAATCACAGCTCTATTGCTAATTCACAGAATCATAAAATTAAGAAAGATCTTACAGATTACCCAGTCTAATAGTGAAGCATGTCATTTCATAAGAGTTATGGTGCAGTCTTTCCTTGAACACCTGTAATGACAGGAAGCACACTATCTCTTGCTTAACCCAGGGCCACAGCTCTGATTAGTAGGAAGTTACTCTGTAGACTGAGCCAACTATCTGCCTCGAGTCCAGTCATTTGGGGCCAAGTAGAAGAAATGTAAGACTTCTTCCACGTGCTCACTCTTCAAAATTCTTTAATAAAGCCATCTTACTCTTCTTCATTCTACCCCCACTTCCCCTTAGTCTTCTCTTTTCTAGATTAAGAATCACCTTGGATATTTTAAAATATTAATATCGCATAGTTTGGGGTCTTTTTGACAACCTGATTTCCCCTTTGGGAGGCTCCAGTTTGGAGGCATCCCTCTTGCTTTGTAGTGATGAAGATTGGTGGTATATGTCAATGAAAGGAGAAACTCAGTATGGCATGGTCATTCCAATAACTTGGCTTTGAATGGCCTTAAACAACATCAAATAAAGTGGGTTCTTAACCGTGCATGTGTGTGTCTGTGTGTCTGTGTGTCTGTATGTGTCTGTGTGTGTCTGTGTGTGTCTGTGTCTGTGTGTGTGTGTCTGTGTGTTGTGCTCCTTAGGCAGTCTGAGGAAACCTTGGACCCCTTCTCAGAACTGTGTTTTTAAATGCATAAAATTGAAGGAAAAAAAAAAACCTTAGAGCTACAAAGGAAACCAGTGGTACTGGTCATCAAAATATTTTTGAAAGGAAGTACATGGACTCTAGGTTATGAATTTTTGATAATCCAAGCCTCTGATGTACAGACAAGGAAACTGAGGCCAAAGAAAGGGAAGGGACTGATAGGCAACGCACTGGCCCTGGAGTCAGGAGGACTGAGTTCAAATCTAGCCTCAGACACTTACTAGCTGTGTGGCCCTGGGCAAGTCACCTAACCCCAATTGCCTCCAAATAAAAATAAAACAAAGAGGGTATAACAACAATGCTATTTACCACTACTGTGGCTGTGAAAGACCAACAACACCAGCACACAGAAAGGCTGCTAGCACAGATTCTTTGATCTGCTTTTCTAAGGAAAGCAGCTTTAAGGCATTTACAATCTTACTTTAATTAAATGTGCATATATCATTCACTTAGTTCAGGGGGAAAAGCCAGCGCCCTGAACTTCAGAGCAAATACAGACAGAAATTACAAGCATACATTATATAAGCAGAGCCAAATAACACAAATCAGCAAACAGACTTCTAGCTGTCTGTCCAAGCAATACATAAACAGTTACCAGAGAGAGAAGCAACAACATCTGGGTTTTTCAAAGCTGGTGGGGGGAGGGCGTCCTCCATGACTGTTTCAACAATTCGGCTACTACCTGCTGTGGGGGTGAAAAATGAACACAAGCCCAACAACAGGAATGCTGC
>CM053626.1:305042125-305088468 GCA_028646595.1 Phalanger gymnotis | reverse complement strand
GTGGGGGGAGGGCGTGCTCCATGACTGTTTCAACAATTCGGCTACTACCTGCTGTGGGGGTGAAAAATGAACACAAGCCCAACAACAGGAATGCTGCAAGCCCAGGTTTTTTGGATCAGCTTTACTAAGGAAAGCAATGTTAAGGGGTCAACAATCTTACTTTAATCCAGCATACAAATATCACTCACTTAGTTCAGGGGAAAAAACCAGCACCCTGAACTTCAGAGTAAACACAAACAAATTACAAACATCAACAGACAGACCTAGTCTGATTCAAATCTCAATGTATAGTTACCAGAGTTTAACAAAGTCCAAACATCCAAGTTTACAAGCTGGAGGGCTCTTAACTACAGTTGCCCAGAGTCTCCACATCAACACACCTTCAAGAATGAGAACCCTCGCAAATAGCCCTGTTCTTTCTTTTTATGCGCTCTTTAGCCGTCATCGAATGTCATCTGAACAACCAGAACTTAAGCTCTTACTATTGGCTCTGGTGTTAGCAACTCCCCTTAGGACCCTGGGGTTTCATGCCCACATCAGCTTAGCACATAGTAGCTAGGGGTTTTGGGCCTACTTGGGAGTGAAGATATCAGACCTCCCTTCATCGGCCCCACCTGGAGCCCCACCTTAGTTACCAATACAATGACAGCACCCCAGAGTCTTGTCTGGTCAAATCACATGACATTCTTCCAGCAAATGAGAACCCCCACAACAAAACTCCAACCTCAAGAGCTTATATACCTTGTTCAGAGTCAGAGGGCATCACAACCATGTGACTCAAACCCATATGGCTTAAGCAGGTCATCAAAGACTCTTGATCCAATCGAAGACTTTTGATTGAAACAAGAGCAAGACTCATCAAAGGCAAACAAAAGACAACAAAAAGTCCACTTGCTATTACATTTGAAAGGCAAGACTGAAAGGGACTTGATTATCTCAGGGCTGAGAAGCACTCCAAGACAAAAAACAAAAGGTCCCACTTTACCTGTATGATTCAAACAAAGGCAAAAAAGTCCCACCCTACTTCCATCAGAGAAGGGAAGGGGCATCCCTAGCATCATATAACTAGAAATTGGTAGAGCCAGAACTCAGGCTCGGGTCTTGTGACTCCAAGCTACAACATACTGCTTCTCAGTGGTGCAACTCCTTTGGCCTGATTTTAATTATTACTAAGTAAAAGTAATTATTACTGATTAAAATCAGAGATAATAAGTTAAAGTGGAAAGCATGCTAGACTGGGAAATGGGACAGATCTGGGTATAAATCCTGCTTCTCACACTTACTAGAGCAAGCCAATCTCTGACCCTCAGTTTCCTCATTTGTACAATGAAGGTAATAATAGAACCTACTTCACAGGGCTACTGCAAGACTCAAAGGAGATAATATACACAAAGTGCTTGCAAAGCTTACAATGGTTTATATCCAGCCTTTTTTTAATTCCAGGCAATCTCTACAAATATCAACTAATTTGTTAATAAGGCATATACACGGTGGCTTCCAAATGAATATGTATTTGTATTTTTTAATCAGAGCAATGGAAGACAATTATAATCAATTGCTTTTTTATCATTTCCTTTAGGAGTAGAATGGCATACAAGGCAAATGTGCTTCGGTTGAGTGGTGATGGTTGGGTTACTTTTTTTCCTATTACAGAGGGATACACATGAGTTAGCATTATCCTATTTATAGGTAATGACAGAGGCATTTATTATACATTCCCTTAATCTCCAGCCCTGCCGAATAACAGGATTAGGAATCGAGCCCCATATGTAGATGTTAGGGTGTGTGGCAAAATTGAGATGCTTCAATAAATTTACTTTTAACTACAAGAATGGGTCTTTGATGTACTTGTTTGATTATTCTCAATGTCTAGAAACCGAATCTCAGGAATCACTCTAATGGCAGTCTTAGGAGGCCATGCCTATGATTACATCACATTTGTACACATCTGCTAGCTCCTAAGAAAACAAATCAGCATTGTTATCTTCTTAGCTCCCATCTTCTTTATATTTTAATTAATGACACAAAAACCAGTTCTCCTCAAAGATAGGATATTTGATATATTTTAGAAATATATTTTTACAAGAGGACCAGGAACGAACAATGATTCTATTGTTTGTATTATTATCATTGATAATGATAATGATTGGCTTTAGAGACATACTATTGCCCGAGTGTTAGAGATCTAGCCTTATAGAAAGGGACACCTGAGTTCAAGACCTGCTAAAGAAAAAAAATGGCAAACCGCTCCAGGATCTTTGGCAAGAAAATCCCAAATGGGGTCACGAGGAGTTGGACATGACTGAACAACTCACAAAAACGACATCATCTCCATTCTAGAGCCTGTGTGCTCTTTCCACCAGACTATGGCATCCTGTCTCTCACTAGTAGTACCTTCTAGTAATTGGTAAGTGACAGAAATTAATTAATTGGCCATTGAAAAGATTAATATGGTTATTCACAGCTTCAAGAATGTAGCTATGCTCCATTTTACCTATATTGAGCAGTGAACACCTGGAGTCAGAAGACGTGAGTTCAAATCCTGCCTTAGATTCTCGCTAGTTATGTGACCTTGGACATGTCTTTCTTAAACTCTCTCAATCTTACTTTTCTCATCTGTAAAATGTGATTAAAATAGCATCTCCCTTACCAGGTCAGTGTAAGGATCAAATCAGATAAGATATGTAAAGTGCTTTGTAAACCTTAAGGTGACGTACAAATAAGGTGCTGTATAAATAAAAGTTATAGTTGTTTTTAATATTATTATCACATCAACTCGACAAGCAGTTATCAAGGTCTTATTCTGTGCCAGGCCCTCTGCTCTCTTCTGGGGATAGAGCAGTACAGAAAGAAAATTGTTAAGCCTGTGTAAGGGGCATTGTAGGGCATCTGCCATCTCTTCCATCCACACTGGACTCTTTACCGGACATCGGCAGTCACAAAATGCACATGCAATCTGCAAATCACAAATCCCAGGTCTGAACTCCAGCGATTGCCCAGAGAGAAGTGCCGGTGGGTTCAGAGTGGCCACAGCAAGACTTCAAAGAGCTGAGGAATAGGAGGAACAAAGAGGGCTGCAATTGCCTTGGAGCTGAAAATAGCCAGGAGAGAAAAAAAAATTACCAGCTTCTCCATCATTTCTTTAAAGGTCAAATTTTTTGTAGGTGGATTGGGAGAGTAGTGGATTGCAGATACGTTTAACAGCAGGGTATTTTCCGCTGCCATGACCAGTTAGGGAAGATTTTCAAAAACATATCTTCTGGTAAACAGTTTGGCCTTACTCTGGGTCACCTGCCTGATCTGGGCTCTTTGCCGCATGGATTCTTACCTGGATAGAGTCCCAAACCTCACATCTATCAAAGTTAAGCTTTCAGTCCAGTCCAGCACGTTTTTGAGAGAGCTGCCTTTGTGATGATTGGGGAGGCTTTAGGAGGCAGGCTGAGCTTCCCATCCAATGTATGAAGCACACATGCAAGGTTGTGGTCAGACTCTCTCATTTCCTCTACATGCTGCTAGTCTGCTGGCTGGCCACATGTTCCCAGGAGAGGATGCCTCAGAAGCCCAGGGGAGGGTAAGCAAAGGCAAGGGAATTCTCAGGGACCACAATTACAATAAAAATAATAATGGCGATGATACCTGCTAGAATTTACACAGTGTTTTAAGGTTTGCACAACACCATACACAGGTTATTTTATTTGAATTTTTTTTAGGAGGTGGGGGTCGGGACCTGTGATTTCATTAGTGAAATTCCCAGTGTGGAAATTCTTTCCATCGACTCAGATTCTCTTCTGTCACTACAGTCTTAAAATTGCCAGTGAGATCAATGGGAACAAGTGAGGAGGCAAGCTGCCGTTTTACTGGCTTGTAGAGATTGTCTAAATGTTTTCTATTTCTCACTGAAGTCAAGCTATCCCCACCCCAGTGAAATAGGCAGTCCCTCCCTCCTTCATCCTTTCAAGTAATCAATCGGTCAAGCACATACATTTATTAAGAACCTAATAAGAGCCAGGGATTATGCTTGGCACTGGGAATAAGGATTAGGATGAAGAAAAGGGTAAGGATGGTATTTAAACAGTGTCTACTATGTGCCACACATTCAGATAGTCTGTGATTCTGAGCTTGTCAGACCAGATGAGCATTGAGAACCCAGAAGTCTCAAGTTAAGAAGTATTTATTAAAGCATTTATTATGGGCCTGATGCTGGTAAGCACTCAGGATAAAAAGGGAAAAAAAGTCCCCTAGAAGAATGCCCACTACCATGTCTAAGTCAAATGAACCTAGGTAGACAAGCCAGTTATAGGATCTTTCCAGGGATTCCAGTCTAGGGAAAGGAGAGAAAGAAGAAATACTAGGTTATCTTGGAGCTCCAGACCTTCCTTCCCAGTGGATTTGGAATATCTGAGGATTCCAAAAAAAAATCTGTTCTGGACCCATCTACCTAGCAATTGAATAAGAGATAGCCTATGGCTTGCTGGAACACCTACTATACACTTGAATCACCCCCTTGCCCACAGCTAAACCAATATGAACCAATTACTATAGACAGTCCCACATCTGCCAACCCTGAAGGAATGGTAGGGTGCCGATCTCTTTTACAATTAATTTGTGGATGCCATGCTAACGAGTAATATCAATTTATCCTTTCACAAAAAAGTTAACAAAGATTTTGTTTTTATTTGGGTAGAGAGATGTTGTTTCCTTATGAATGAATAAAAATGAATGAATGAATGAATGAACATTTATTAAATGCTTACTATGTGCCAGGCACTGTGCTAAGTACTAGGTATGTAATTACAAAAGCAAAGCAGTCCTTGATTTCATTACATTAGAACTTACATTCTAATAATGGAATATAATTCAATTCAGTAAATATTTTGTCACGTGGTTACTATGTACCAGGTACTGTGCTATGCTGGGGATACAAATAAGAAATACACAAAGAAGAAAAAGACAGTCACTATCCTCAAGGAGCTTAGAATCTAATGGGGAAAGACAACACGTGAAAGGCATGTGGAAAGTGGGGAGAGAGGGGAACACCAGAGAGTACCATGGTCAGATGGGTCTTGCTCTTTGGAGTTGCAACCAAGCGTGGTTGCAGATGGAGAGTTGGATGAGCTGAAAATCCAATTTCTGCCCTCTACAAAGGAAAGCTTTGGGAGGAGTTTCATTCATCAGAGATGAATGTGGTGTCCAAGGCCGGAGTTAGGCCTGGAGGTGGTGTCCAAGGCCCGAGTTAGCAGCAAGTGATGAGATTATAAGAGATCAGCTTATCCTGGGAGGCATTTGGTCCCTTGGCGTTGAAACCAGAATGAAGGAATGATGGATATGGATGGATATTTTGGGCTGGGAAGTGACAGGGCTGAGTCTAGGGAGTAGTTCCTAGGAAAGAATCTCCCTCCACCAATGCATATCAGTACCTACATGACAGTTTATAGAGTCTTAGAGAATTAATTAACTGAAACAATTAGCAAGAAAAATATCTTTCAGCCATACTCTGTAGTCCAGGGTAGAGAGATAGTTGGGGTGGGACGGTGGGGCGGCACAGGGGGAATGCAGATTTACAGAGAAAAGAAACCTCTATCTGCAACACCAAGGACCCTTGCTTAGTTTCCTCTGTCCCAGCTCACCCCATTCTAGTAACCAGGAAGATCTAAGGTACAGTGACTGGGGAGGGGAAGAAGGCAATTCCATCAAGTGGTGACAGAAGAAAGACCTCACGTCCTATTACACACACACACACACACACACACACACACACACACACACACACACTCATTACAGTTATCTACATACATATATGCATACATATATATGAAAGACATAATAGCTGAATGGACAAAAAACTGGCCTCAGACTCAGGAAATCCTGAGTTCAAGACCTGTTTCTGACACATATTGACAGTGGAATCCTAGGCGAGTCACTTAACCATCTAATGCCCCTGGGTAACACCCAAGAGGAGAAGTGACAGAGTAAGAGTCCTTCTATATTTGTAGAAGGAGAGTCTTAACACTAGTTAAATCACAAGCATGGTCAAATGTTGTGTGTATCCATGCCGATCTATATAAATGGACATATATGTATATAAATTCAGCCCTTATACTTACCCCTCAGGCTGCCTATTGTTTTCTGCAATTTCTCTTTTCTCCATCAAGGGGGCTCTTGATGTTTGCTCTAACCTGGTTTCAACTAGATTTAAAAGTTAGAGACTGGAGGAGAGCCTTGCAACATGCTTTGCTCCAGGCCTACATGCCCAAAAGTATGGCCCCAGGCCTTGTAATCCTCCAAGGAGAAGTTCCATCTAGCAGGAAAAGCTCCTTCTTGACTTACTCTACCTTCCCGGGGACATAGGAGGCACTTTCTCCCTCTCCTAATACTCACCAATTTCAGCTCTTCCATTTGTCAGGGAGCTAAAGAAGGATGAGAGTTTTAGAAGAACCATGCACATTTTTGCCTCAATTACTGGTCCTTCACAAGCAGATGTGAAAAATCATATGCAAAAGGCATGAATTAACACAGCAGAGTTCTGCCTGGATTTGGTCTCTAAGCAGTAATGATAGCTCATAGACCATGCTGATGGGTGATCATTGGAAGGAATGGAGACAACGCATGAAAGGCAGCTGGAAAGCGGGGAGAGAGGGGGACACCAGAGAGTACCATGGTCTAATTTCTTCAAACGAACTAGAATCATGTAGAAGTTTTGGAAAACTTGCCAATTGCTTGAATAGCTCTGGAATCTCAAGACTGAAATGCTACCATTCCAGTCATTCTAGCTAAGCAGACACAAGGACACATTGGACAACACAAACCAAAAGGCCCCTTCAGACCTCAAGAAACTCCTGGGTAGGTTAGCCAGCCAAAGGTGCTTTGAAGAATTTGAAAAAGCATCAAGCTATTTATTGGAGTTAGGGTTTTGTAAACTTCTTGCTAATAAGGATTTTTTCACTTATTTTATTTGTTCTCCATCCCAGCCCTCACCCAGCTAGAGCCTAGAACCTATGGCCTCAGGCCACATGTGGCCCTCTAGGTACTTGTTTGGATTCAGTCAAAGGGCTCCACTTGAGGACCTAGAGGGCCACATGTGGTCTCAAGGCCCCAGGTTGCCCATCCCTGGCCTAGCACAAATTTGGCATAGTGTATGTATCTAGCACATAGTAAATGCTTGATAAATTCTCGCTGATGTATTGGTGTGAGCATGCCTCTGAAACCTTCTAAGCTTGCCCAATAGTTGTAGAAATTCTAGAACACTCCAAAGCTGAGTTGCTCGTTATCCCTTTCATCTTGAAGCACAGTGTAGTGGAAAGAGGGCTTGGAGTCAGAAAACAAAAGTTCCTTTTGCTATTCTGCCTCAGTGGACCTGGAAATCTGACTGACAGACACACAGCAAAGTGTAGGTGAATGTCTCTAAATTGAGTGTCTTTGCACAGGTGAGGTAACAATCTGCCAGCAGCGACCGTGGCTGTGTAAAACCACCAACAATCAGCATACAGAGAGCTGCCAACACAGATTCTTTCAATCTGCTTTGCTAAGGAAAGTAACTTTAAGGGGTTAACAATATCACTTTAATCAAACATACAAATATAACTCACTTAGTTCAGGAGGAAAAGCCAGGAACCTGAACTTCAGAACAACTACAAATACATTACAATCGGAGACAATATAAACTGACCAAATCACAATTCATAGTTACCAAAGAACCAATAGGTCTAACGAAGTCCCAACATTTGGGTTTAAAAGCTGGGAGGCTCTCAACAGTGGCTGCCCAGAGTCTCTTCGAGTCACACATCACTCTTCCAGTGAGTGAGAGCCCCAAGGGAAAATGCCAACCTCTGGGTTTATATATTCTGTTCAGGGTCAAAGGGTGAGACAACATGAGATTCACCCAAGTGACCTAAAAGCAAACCCATGCAAACCAGGCTTCCCCTTGAGGCAAGGAGGTCATCAAAGACTCCCGGTCCAATCAAAGAAACAAAAGCCAGACTCTTCTAGGGTACTCGATTAAATAAGAACTAAAAGAGAAAACAGTAAAAGAAAGTCCCACCTTAATTACTAATACAAGAGGCAAACTCTCTGCCTGGCAAGCATCCTGCCTCACCTCTGCCTCTTAAAATACCCTTCAAAGTTTGAAATAAATGCCACCTGTATAAGGCCTCTTCCAATCCTCCGGGATGTTAGTACCTCTGTCAGCTAGGGTAATATGGTGGAGCTAGGCCTGGAATCAGGAAGCTCCGAGTTCAAGTCCAGATTCAGACACTTACTAGCTGTGTGACCCTGAACATGTCACTTAACTTTTGTTTGCCAATGTTTGGTTGGTTTGCCAATTGTTTGCCAGTGAGGATAATCATAGTACCTGCTACCTTATGGTTGTTATGAAGCTCAAAAGAGATAATATTTGTAAAGCTCTTGGCACACAATAGGTGCTTAACATATGCTTGTTTCCATCCTTCCCAAAGTATCAGGTACTTATTTTGTTTGTATGTGCATACAGGCGTACATTATTTTATTGTGCTTTGCTTCCTTGTGCTTCACAGATATTGTGCATTTTACAAATTGAAGGTTTGTAGCTCCCCTAGATGGAGCAAGTCTATTGGTGCCATTTTTCTAACAGCATTGCTTTCGTCATGTGTCTGTGTCACACGTAATTCTCACAGTATTTCAACCTTTTTCATTATTATTGAATTTCTTACGATGATCTATGATCAGTCATCTTTGATGTTACTATTATAACTATTTCGGGGAACCACTAACCATGTTCACATAAGATAGCAAACTTAATCAGTAACTGTGGTATGTGTTCTCACTGCTCTACCAAGTGGCCTGTTCCCCCAACTGTCTCCCTATCCTCAGGCCTCCCTTTTTCACTGAGACACAAAATATTGAAATGAGGCCAATTAGTAACCCTACTGTGGCCTCTAAGTGTTCAAGTGAAAGGAAGAGGCAATCGATTGGGTACTTCATTGTTGACTTATTTTAAGAAATTGCCACAGCCACTCCCAGCCTTCAGCAACCACCACCTGATCAGTCAGTAGCCATAAACATGGAGGCAAGACCCTCTCTGCCAGCAAAAAAGATTATGACTTGCTGAAGGCTGAGATTATGGTTAGCATTTTTAGCAATAATGTATTTTTTAATTAAGATATGCACATTGTCTTTTTTAAAGGCATAATACTATTGTACATTTAAAGGGACTATAGTATAGAAGAAACATAACTTTTATATGCACTGGGAAATGAAAAAAAATCCTGTGACTCATTTTATTGTGATAGTCGCTTTATTGTGGTGGTCTGGAACCAAACCCACAATATCTCTGAGGTATAACTGTATATATGTATATGTTGTCATTTGTCCCTCATTTTCAAAAAAAATAAAAACAATGGCATCATGGGGTGGTGACTTGAGTGTGAATTGGATCTACATGAGGGAGTATTGTGCAAAGGCATCAACCTCACTCTCTCTTCCATGGTCATCAAAGTACAGGGGCAAGACAAAAGTCAGGGTGACTGGCTATGGTCCAGGATGACCTTGGTATCTTCAATGTCTCACCAAGCTCTGAGTTCCACAGTGCCTTCTTCAGCTGCCTTCATGGCTATTGGAATGAATTGTACTCATCTGTCCATTCCCATTTGGCAAGGGGAAGTCTTCACATACATGGGGTAGACGGTCTCTTAATTCACCAATGAGTTTGAGGTCTGTCAATTACCTTCAATGTATGCATACATATATGCATATGCATATGACCATAAGATATGTATACTTATACATATAAATCTCTGGACAATTCTGAGGATGCTCAGACAATAGCCACCTCTATGTCTAATGGTCCTGTCAGTAAAGTCATTAAACACATTCGATATCTAATGTGTAGGTATGTTTGCATGTGTATATACATATATGTATATGTATGTGTGTATGTACACATAAATATATACATAAATACACATATGTTATATATATTTTATATAGTTATGTACATACTGTATATATGTATATGTATATATATATATATTTTACTCCCCTCCCATTCCCCACCCTTCTAGCCTCAATCAAGTCAGTCGACAAGAATTTATTAAGCAGTTTTCTCATTAATTGGAGGTGGTTGGGGTTAGATCCAATGATCCTTAAGGTCCTTTCTGGGTTTAACTCTTCCTTTGCTTGTATGGTTATAGATCTTTAACTGGAGGAGGTTTCAGAAGCCATCAAATGTAATTCCCTCATTTTACAAACTGAACAAAGTGAGGCCCAGGGGGTTGGGTTGCTTGCCAAGGTAGTCAGCAGCAGATGCAGAATCTGAACCCAGGTCTTCTGACTCCATAGCCAATGTTGCTTCTTAGCTCATCAGTCCTTTGGAAATACAGAGACAAAAATCAAACAGGTTTGATGACTTTATGATGACTGGACCCCTCTGGCATAGAGATGGCTATTATCCAAGCATCCTCAGAAGAGTCTGGATGGTTCGTGGATGGTTCCTCAGAGGATGAAGAGTTAACAGGGACCTGTTGCTCAACGAGTTTGAACACTTCCAGTATGAATTTCTACCACTGGCCACGGTCAAGGCAAACCAGAAAGTATTTGAAGAAGTAAATATTCTATACATGATGAAGAATTCTATTTGGAATTGTCATACCTTCTTCTGCCCCACTAGATAAATGTTCTATGCTAAGCAATACCTTTGAGGTATGAGAGAATGTGCCCATTTTCACAGGCTTCTCTTTGACTCCTACCCAGGATAATGCTAAGACCCTGACTCTTAAATGAAAGCAAGCAATACCATTATATAAAAATAATAAAGCTATTTGAAAGCAAATGTGTATAATGGGGAGGCTTTAAGCAGCCAGTGATGTCATTATGTTCTTTTCTCAAACAGACCTGTCTCCTGGTGACACCAATCAAATAAGTGGGTCATCTCCCAACAGTAATTTTCTTGGAGGCCATGAAATTCTTGAGTTGATTTCAACCTCCTCTCCCTGAACATGAGCTGGAGAACAGAAAAGCTGGTGGGGGGTTCATCCAGACTAGCGTGCTTGTCATCAGCTCCATCTGAAGAGTTTATATCCTTAATGGGATCAGAGGTCTCATCAGCGATCTTTCATAACTGCAACAGAGAAAATATCTTTCTCTCACCATGGATTCCACACCTGACATTTCTTCTGTTTATCAGTTAACAATTATTGTCTGAAAGGTGGTCAATGATGAGTGAAATTTATGAAGTCCTTAACAATTGAGAGTGAGCTCAGGGATGCCTAGGTAGGATGTGTCTGTGATATTCGGCAAACAAAACTATGCCCCTGCCTCTGAGTAGGCAGCTAGGTGGCACAGTGGATAGAATTCTAGGCCTGGTGTCAGGAAGAACTGAGTTCAAATCCATTTTCAGACATTTACTCTCTGGGTGACCCTGGGCAAGACACTTCCCTTCTGTCTACCTCAGTTTTCCCATCCGTAAAATGGGGCTAAACAGAGCATCTACCTCCCAGGGTTGTTTTGAAAATCAAATGAGATATTTGTAAAGTACTTAGTAGAGTGTCTGGCACACAGTAGGTATTTAATAAATCTTTCATTCTAAAGGCAGTAGGCTCTTTCCACATGCAATGGAATTTCAATGCAGTTTATTATATTAGTTTGTATATCCAAACACATATTACCTGTGTGACCTTAGGTAGGTCAGTTAAGATCTCTGGGCCCCAGTTTCCTTTTCAGTTGGTTGGGCTCTGTGATCTCTGAGTTTCCTTCTAGTTCTAAATGTTATAAACACCAGTTCCTATGATCTTATGTCTCCTGAAACATTACCAGATGTAAACAAAGGTCGGCATGATGCTACTACTCCAGGGTTGTTGTGAGGAAACCATTTTGCAAATGTTATTACTCAGTCAAATTCATAGACGTAGGGGCTTGAGCTCAGGATTTCTGAACTGCTAAGTGGCTAAGTTGATGGGGGTGTTCGCATCAGGGAGTGGGAGGCCACCAGGTAGCCTAAAAAGGAGCAAACTAAAAGCAGGAGGGTAGAAACAGAGATGAGCCAAGGTCCAATGCCAATCAGTGGTGAGATTGGGCACGTGAGTGGCCACTGAATTTCCAGACTGAGTGAGATAGGGAATCCCAGTCTCAATTTTTTTTTTTTTACATCTGGAGGGGAATTTAGATGCCAATGAGTCCAGCTCTCTAATTTTACAGGTGGGGAAACTGAGTCAGGGAGACATTAAGACATTTGTCCACAGTCACACAGTTGTTAGGTGTCCTAGGAGGAATTTGAATCTAGGTCTCCTGACTCCACATCTAGCACTCTCTCCATGATTCCACACAGCTTCTTTTAAAATGGGATGTTCCCTCTGATGCTGGAGGATGAACCCATTTATGCCTGAGTATTTTGTGTTATTCTTGTCAATATACTCCCATAAGTTCTCTTTTGGGCTTTTAAAGCCCTTCACAATATGATTCTAGCCTACTTTTCCAAGTATATTGTACTTTGCTCTGCTTATAGAGGATAGCTAGGTGGTGCAGTTCAGTGGGCCTGGAGTCAAGAAGACTCATCTTCGTGAGTTCAAATCTGGCCTCAGGCACTTTCAGCTGTGTAACCCAGGGCAAGTCACTTAACCCTGTTTGCCTCAGTTTCCTCATATATAAAATGAGCTGGAGAAGGAAATGGCAAACCACTCCAGTATCTCTGCCAAGAAAACCCCAAATGGGATCACGAAGAGTCAGCCATGCCTGAAAAACTGCTTCATGCACTCTGTGTTCCAACCAAAATGGTCCTGAAGCATGACATTCCATCTCCCACTTCCAAATAAGCCTTTGCTTAAATAGACCACCCCCCATTCCTGAGATATGCTCCCTTTTTTGCTTTTTTTTTAGTCCTCCCTCTCAGAAACCCTGGCTTTCTCCAAAGCTTTATCGAAGGGTGACTTCCTAGATAAGACCTTTCCCTGATCCCACCAACTGCTCCTGCCCCACCAGAATCACAGAACGTTTGAGACCTCAGCAGCTGAGCTGTAGAGAAGAAATGTTCGCTATCAAAACACCAAACAAATGGTTGTCAAACCTCTGCTTAAAGGCTTCCAAGGACAGGGGACTCACCCCTAGTTGTAACAGGTGGTCTATTCCACTTTGGGTTTGCACTAATTGTTAGCAAAGTTTTCCAGGTTTTGAGATTAAATTTGCTTCTTTGCAACTTCCGCACTTGGAATCACTGTCACCAAGAAGAACGAGCTTAAAACTTCTTCCACATGGCAGTCCTATAAATACTTAGAAAGGTAACTATCAAGTCCTCTCTAAGGTTTCTCTGTTCTCCCATTCTCTGGGTGAGTTCAAAGGACTGGGTGTTCACTTACAGCAAGTGTGCCGGAGCTGGCTTGAATCTTGCTCGAGAGCCAATGGTTAAATTTTCATTGTGAGCATTTGCACCTCAAAAATCAGCAAAAGCTACAAATCATGGCTCGGTTTACTGTTCTGTTGATTGCTTAGACATAGGAAAGTTATCAAGAAAATATTAATAATGCTGATAAAACTTTAAAGTGTGTTGGGCATATAGAGAGCTGATTGTTAAATAGTTGTGAAAATATGCTATGTATATGGCTTGCTTTGTATATATTTGTTTGCATGTTTTCTCCATCATTAGACTGTAAACTCTTTGAGGGCAGACACAGTCTTTTGCTCTTTTGTTAGATCTCGAAGAGAGGACACGTTCTGAGGTAGCAGTCAGACTGGCTGGAGACATCTTCCCTTACCAGGACCCTAGGAAGCTATAATTGTGCACAGTCAACCTGGACTCCCATTTGGTGAACCTAACAACAAATTGTCATTGTTCAGTTGTTCCAGTCGTGTCCTATTCTTTGTGACCCCATTTGGGGTTTTCTTGGCAAAGACACAGGAGTGGTTCGCCATTTCCTTCTCCAGCTCACTTTACAGATGAGGAAACTGAGGCAAACAGGGCGTAGTGATTTGCCCAGGATCACAGAGCTATTCCATGTCTGAGTACAGGTTTGAACTCAGGTCTTCCTGACTCCAGGCTTGGGGCTCTAGACCCTGTGCCATCTAGCAACAAAAGCAAGATATAAATTATATTGTAGCCTGCTGGCCAAGACTCAATCTAAAATTGCTTTGTACTTATTTTTACATAACTTGTATCTACTCTTGGGAACACTTGTTTCCCTTGATGGAATGTCAGCTCTTTAAGGAGAGTGGACATTTCATGTTTTGCCTTTGCATCCCTAGTACTCAATCTACTGCCTGGCACATAGTAGGCGCTTAGTAAATGATTATTGACTGATTAAATAAACTCATCGGATTATGCTTTCTTTTATAGTTTTGGGTCTTATCTCCCCTACTAGATTACAAGGTTCTTCAGGAAAGGGAGCATCTTTAAATCATCTTCTTAGCATTCCTCCTAATTCTCCACACCCATTAAAGGGTTTTACACATAATAGGTGCTTAATGTCTACAAAAATAAATGTTTTCTAAATTGAATAGAAGATAATGGAATGGTGGTCCGTATAAATAAATGAGTGCATGTATGAATAGTAGGCACAAAATACATTGTTGTTGTCATTTCATTTCAGATTCTTCATAACACGATTTGGGTGGTTTGCCACAGGGTTAAGTGACTTGCCCAGGGTCACACAGCTAGTAAGTGTCTGAGGCCAGATTTGAACTCAGGAAGACATAGTCTCCCTGACTCTAGGTCTGGCGCTCTATGCACTGCGCCACCTAGCTGCCCTTACAAAATATACAGTAGTGTGATTAATTTCTCTAGAAATTCCTGTTACTCTGGTCTCTTCTCCCCCTGGCTCAGCTCTATGGAAGTATTTCCAATAATTCAGATGAACCTGCAGCCCCCTTCTCAAATGATCCACAATCTTGCTAATTCACTCTGAGCCCTTGAGAAAACCTAAAGGCAGTGTCCCTATGCTAAAAGCTTCAAAAAAGCTAAGGCTATGTATGACTCTGGTTTTGTAGTTCAAGGATGCTCTGAGCCAATACCTTTAAATGAGCTTCTTACATGTATTCAGGCACATTGTCCTCTGTGTTTTCTGGGCTCTTTCCCGATGTAGCGAGCCCCATCCCCTTTCTAGGGGTGTTCAAGGAGACTGGACAGCAACTTATCAGAGATTCTGCTAAAAAGATTCTTGGTAAGAGACAGACTGGTTGGCCTCTGTGGTCCCATCCTACTCTAGGATCCCAGGGTGCCATACTTATTCACTGTCAATTCAGGCTCCCATTGAAGGACCTCAAGCAAGAAACAGCCTTCATTATGGTCTAACTCAAATCAATTTCACTGTGACGTTATGTAAATGTTAGAGGCTTCAGAAAGCTGAGTTCTTACTGACATTTTCTCTCTAGCTTCCTGGGGGGGACGAATCCAAGACGTCACTGCCATTAATCAGCCAATCACAAAGCATTTCTTTCCTGAGTGCCATGTCTCCATTGGTGGGGAGAAAGGGGAAAAAAGAATTGGCTTGTCGGGGAACCTGGGTTCCACTTTTCACTTCAATTGAACAAGCATTTATTAACCATCTGCTGTAAGATGCTGAGGAGAATCAAAGTATAGATACAGCATGATTCTTACTCTCATGGAGCTTACACTCCAGGAAGAGGAAGAGACATGTGTAACACATAAAGCACTCATGACAGTGCCTGGCGCACATTCTTGTTCAATCCTTCACTCATGTCCAACTCTTCGTGTCCTCATGGATCGTGGCACACCAATACCATCTACGAGGTTTTCTTGGCAAAGATGCTGGAGTAGTTTGCCATTTCCTTCTCCAGTGGATTAAGTCAAACAGAGGTTAAGTGACTCACCCAGGGTCATATAACTAGTAAGTGTCTGAAGACTCAGGTCTTCTTAACACTAGGCCCCACCTAGCTACCTACAGTGCTTAGCACAGTACCTGGCCCATGGTAAGCACCATATAAATGTTACTTATTATTCCTTATTTATTATTATTACTAGCTCCCAACTAGCTGTCTCTTCCCCTCCTTGAGCTTCTCTTTCCTCACCTATGAAGTGAAGAGGATGAATAAAGATGTCCAAAGTCCCTTCCAACACTAAAATTCTATCATCCTTTCACTCACACATGATAATGGGGACAGTGTAGTGTAGTAGGAAAAACATTGGTTTAGAAATAAGAGGATCTGAGTTCAAGTCCCAGTTTCTCCACTTGTTAGCTGTACAACCTTGAACAAGACTTTTAATTTCTCCGAACCTCACTGTACCCCTCTGTAGTGGGGGTTGATTGCAGGGGATATCGTTAAGACAGGCACATAAAAATTTCCAGGGTGAACACTCCCAGCTTCATAAGAGGTGCCTCAGATTGGCAAATCCTCTGATCATGCCTGTTGTACTATTATCTCACTTTTTTTCCTCGAAATTAATTTATTTACTTTTAGTTTTCAACATTCACTTCCATAAGCTTTTGAGTTTTGAATTTTCTCCACCTCCCTTCCCTCCCCTCTCCCCAAGCCAGCACGTCATCTGATAAAGGCACTACATACACGTTCTTATTAAACAATATTATTTCATGTTTTTAAAAGAACATGAGTTTTATTGTCTCCATATCTTCTATGGATAGGAAAAATGAGATAAAGAGGGTCCATCAAGACTCAAGATTCTGTGAATCAGGAGCTGTCCCAGAGTAAAAAGGGTCACCTTGGGAGGGTGTGAGTTCTACCCCAAGCAGAGGCTGGGTGACCACTTACTGAATATGTTGTAGCGGGGATTTGCTTTGTGTTTGTGCTGGGCTCAATGGCCACTGAGCTCCCTTATAGCTCTCGGCTTCTGTGAGAAATGCAGCTATCCCTCTCGGGAAAAATTGTGATTTCCTTGTGCTTCATAGACTTATTTTAAAGGCATTCCAACTTGTACACTAGAAGGAGACAGTTCTAGAAATTCACCCTTGATGGTTATGAAGAAAAAAAATGAATAAGTTTTCCTTTTCAAGGACATGCATCTGACTCGTTTAGGGTATGGTATATGAAAATGCATCTGAAGCACAGAAAAAATTGTTTTGAAGCTCAGCTGATGTGTGTGATGGAGAGAGACAGTGACAGAGATTCAGAGACAGAGACAGAGACAGAGACAGAGACAGAGAGAAAGAAAGGAGGAAGGAAGAAAAGGAAAAGAAGAAAGGAGGGAAGGAGGGAAGGAAGGAAGGAAGGAAGGAAGGAAGGAAGGAAGGAAGGAAGGAAGGAAGGAAGGAAGGAAGGAAGGAAGGAAAGAAGGAAGGAAGAGAAAGAGAAGGAAGAAAAGGAAGGAAGAGAAAGGGAAAGAAGGAAGGAAGGACAAGGAAGGAAGGAAGGAAAGGAAAGAAGGAAGTAAAGGAAGGAAGGAAGAGAAAGGGAAGGAAGGAAGGAAGGGAAAGGGAAGGAAGAAAAGGAAGGAAGGAAGTGAAAGGGAAAGAAAGAAGGAAGGGAAGGGAAGGAAGGAAAGGAAAGAAAGGAAAGGAAGGAAGGAAGAGAAAGGGAAAGAAGGAGGCAACGAAGGAAAAGGGAAGGAAAGAAAGAAATGAAGGAAAGGGAAGGAAGGAAGGAAGGAAGGAAGGAAGGAAGGAAGGAAGGAAGGGAAAGAAGGAAGAAAGGAGAAAGGAGGGAGGAGGAGGGAGGGAAGGAAGAGAGAATAAATGTTCTTTTCTATATGCATTTGAATACTTGCAACTTTTGAGGATGGCTAGCCAAAATATTTAAGGCAGACAGAGAAAATTAGATGACTTCTAGTTTTCTCCTTTACTTTCAGAAAAAAAGCTGCTGATGCTCAGTATTGTCATTTTTCTGGCTAACCCACAAGGTTTACCTTCAAATAAGCCAAACCAAAGTAGTGTTACTTACTGAATTTAAACAGCCTAGAACGATAAGGAACCAAGATGCCTATGTTCAAGTCCCAAGAACATCATTTGTAATTATAGCTGTGTGATCATGCACAAGTCACTTAATGTCTCTGAAATTATGTTCTCCTACCAATAAAATGATATGGCTGGACTAGATTACCTGAAGAGTCTCTTCCAAAGCTAATATCATGTGCTTCCTAGGCAGCATGGCAGAATGGAAAGAATGTTGAGAAGAATAGAGAGAAACTGGGGTCAAATCCTATCATTCACATTTACCTGTGTGATTTTGTGAGTCATCTTGTGTGTTACCTTCTTAGGGCCTCAGTTTTCTCATCTGTAAATTGAGAGGATTATCTAATGGCTTCTGAGTACCCTTCTAGCTCTCAATCAATATTTCCCAGAATCCCCCTCTCTTTCACCTTGAATCGTGCCTCCTCCAGGAAGCTTCTTTTGATTTTATGAAATGAGACAAGCATTCTCATTTGTGTTAATCACTATAGGTAACTACGTTCCACACCTGTAACAAAAAACATAGAGAGAATAAGCCATCAAGTTCTTAAGTTTCCTTGGATGAAAATGCCTAGAACAAAAGAGAGAGGTGTTTGATGTTGTTTGTACTGGTATGTACTGGTTGTACAGGTACTGGTACTATTTGTACTGGTGAGATGAAGCCTCAGTTTCCTCATCTGTAAAATGAAGGTTGGATTATATGGTTTCTAAGGTCATATCCAACTCTCCCTATAAAACTAAGAAATTTATCTGAGCCCCGGTTTTCTCATATATAAAACTGAATCTCTAAGGACATAGAATCATAGATTTAGAGCTGGAAGGAACCTCAGGATTTTCTCTGCTGTACCAGGCTGCTCCCACTGAAGTCACTAGAGATCACATATCTAGTAAGTATTCAAGGTAGGATATAAGCCCAGATTTCTCCTGACTTCAATTTGTTTCCACTGCACCATGCTGAAACAGGAAAGTCATACACACTCCATTGCAAGTGTTTGTGATAGCAATCTCCTCACAGTCTTTTCTGTGACTATCAGTGGAATGTTCCACCCTAGTTCCTCTTCTCCCAGAGAGTAAGAATGGATGTTGATGGTGCAGATTGAATTATCTGTTTCATATGACTCTGCCACACATCCCAAAACTCAATAGGGTCTTCTCTTAACCCTGGGCCAAACTCAGCTACCAGGTCCCCTCTTTAGACTTAGCCCAGCTTCCACCAATGACACTGCAGTCCAGCTATATAGATTTTAGGCTCTTTTTATGGAATGCTATGAACTGTGCCACTCTGAGTGCTTCAGGATGGATTGGATACATGAGCCTCAGGGTATCACTTAAAGACCTAGTATAATGTAGGCCAGGAAATAAAATTCTAGACTTGGTTTCCAAAAGACCTATGTTCAAATCTAGCCTTTGATACTTGATTTGCTATGTGGTAAGTAATTATTTTGTTGAGTATGAATTGGACTGGAATTCTATAATTCTGTGTGACCATGGGAAAGTCACTTCATGTCTCAACTTCAATTTTCTCATCTGTAAAATAATAATAATAATTCCAATATTACCAACCTCACAACATTGTCATGAGGCTTACATGAGATAACATGTGTACAATAATATAATACAATGAACATTTAATAGGTACCTATTTTGTTCCAGGCACTGTACTAAACATTGAGGATATGAAAATAGGCAAAAGATAGTCCTTGCCCTCAAGGAATTTACAATTTAATGGGGGAAAATATATGTAAAGTTCTTTGAAAACTTTTAAATGCTTTATAATGTCTACTATTATTATATTATTATTCCTTAAATATACACATTAGTACAGTAACATTAGCAGACAGTTGCATATATTTTCATGTCCTAAACCTTCCAGAAAGTGTTGAAAAGTATTATAGTCCTGGTCAAAAAGCTGAACAGTGGTTCTGACTCTAGGTATGATGGTGAGTAAATGTGGACTTTTATTCTTACAAGCTACTGGGAAGCCAATCTTGCCCTTAATTCCAAGGTCTCCCCCTTCCCTGTACTCTAAAAGGTTGGGGGAGTTAATGCACCATAAAAAAATTGAATAATTTACCAGTAAGATCCAGCTATTAAAATGAGAGAGAAAGAAACTTCATATCTTTTCATCCTCATCAACTTTCACTTGTCCTCCTCCTCAGTCAGGCTTAAAGAAAAGTTAAGGGCTTCATGCAGAAGTAATGCTTCCTTCTGAACTCCCGTGGGGCTTGGAACTTCTCCTATGTGCATACTTTATATAACAGTTCTTTGTAGGCATTATTCTTAGATAGGTCCTATCCCCTTTACCAGACCTAGAGTCAGGGAGACCTGAGTTCCAATCTAACCTTAGACATTTACAAGCTGTGTAACCCCTCAATAAGTCACTTAACTAGTATTTACCTCAACTTCTTCATCGGCAAAATGGCAATCATAATACTATATATTTCCTAGGGTTGTTGTGAAGATAAAGTGAGATGACATCTGTAAAGCTCTTTTCAAGGCACGATATAAATACTATCCATTATTATAATCTCCTTTGAGGCTAGAGACTGTGTCTTATTTATAGTTATCTCTCTATCAGCATCTAGTATTGAAATGGACGGACTGAGAAACACAGACCAAGCCAAATTAGAATATACTGAGCATCATTTATTAGCCGGCGACTGTCCCATAGAGGGGAGCAGCCCCGAGTCCAAGAATCTAGGGCTTCTTATACGTCAGCCTTGAGCAGGTGCAAGCAAGCCGTTACAAAACCAGGGTATTGTGATTAGCAGAGCGTATTTAGTTTTGCCCGTCAAGGGCCACACAGGGTCTTGAGCAAGAGCCAGGGGATTTATGCCAAGTGTTTGTTCCAGGAAGCTAAGTTTGATCTGGGGTCACAGAGTTCCAGTAAGTGGAGTGTTACTGCACCCCCCTCAGCAAGGGGGCTGCATGTCCCTGTGCAAGGGGGCATTTCACTATATATGTATAGTGAGGAAAGAAAGGAAAGAAGGAAGGGAGGAAGAAAAGAGGGAAGGAAGGAAGGAAGGAAGGAAGGAAGGAAGGAAGGAAGGAAGGAAGGAAGGAAGGAAGGAAGGAAGGAAGGAAGGAAGGAAGGAAGGAAGGAAGGAAAGAAGGAAGGAGGAAGGAAGGAAGGAAGGAAGGAAGGAAGGAAGGAAGGAAGGAGAGAAGGAGCGACAGAAGGGAGTGAAGGGAGGGAAGGAAGGAGAGAAGGAATGAAGGAAGGAGAGAATATTGTGCACACATATGCACTTCGCTGTCAGGGATGTATTTTTTTTAATCATCTGCCCAAAGGGGATGCCCATAGCTCTCCTAGCTGCTTTGTCTTATCTCTATGCAACTTGAGCTCTCACTCAAATCCACCATATCTAACTTATCCTGTATTCCTGAAACTCTCAGCCTCCTGTGTGAGCCACAAGTTGGCTACTTTTACTCCAGATTTTACTGGGTTGGGAGGAGGGGAGTAAGCAATAAATACTTAATATCTCACATTTCTCTGGCAAGGTTTACAAAGTGCTTTCCTCACAATCTTGTGAGCTACATGATGCAAATCCCCCTTGAACAGACAAAGAAACCAAGTTCCAGAGAAAGTACTAAGAGTCACAGTCAGGATTTGAACTCATATTTTGACTCCAAATTGAATACTCCTCCCACTTTACTAAAATGCATTTTTTTTTCAAATATGGTAGGGTGTTTTTTTTTCTCCCCTCAAAAACCCTAAAATCTGCCTAGTTTGATTGCTTGGTCCTGAAATCCAATTAGAAGGGGAAAAGAAAAAACACAAAAAACCTTCCTCCTGCTGTGTGTGAAGAGGAACCATCCTTGTGAGGCTTCCAATGTAATCACCAGCCCAGAGAGCAGGATAACTGTGACTAAGACTTCAAACAAGTCTGAGACTCTTCTAAACAAAGCTGAGTTTCTAATTCCCCTCAGCGTCCCTTATCACTAGAAGATAATGAAGGTGTGTTCAAAATGTTGCTAGAATCCCATCATCCCAGCATCGACTTTTCCAAGACTGATGTGCTTATAACTAGAACAGAACTAACCACAGAGTCCCAGACTCACAGTTAGAAGGTCAGCTGGTTCAACCCATTCCTGGAATAAGAATTCTTCCTTCCCCTCTGCCCCACACACAATGTGACTGACACGTGCTCATGAGCACTTCTGTCTAAAGACCTCCAGTGAGGGCAAATCCACTCCCTCCCCCCAGCAGTCTGTTCCACTTTTGTGTAGCACCAATGATGAGGAGCGGCAACTAGGTGGTGCCATAGTGCATGGAGTGTTGGGCCTGGAGTTAGGAAGACTCATCTTTCTGAGTTCAAATCTGGCCTCAGACACTTACTAGCTTCGTAACTCTGGGCAAGTCACTTAACCCTGTTTGCCTCAGTTTCCTCATCTGTAAAATGAGCTGGGAGGAGAAGGAAAAGAGTCATGTCTTTGCCAAGAAAACCCTAAATGGAGTCATGAAGAGTGACACATGACAATAATAATAATTAAAAAGTTTTCTTAGAATCATGGGGTCATAGATTTAGAACAGAAGGAACCTCAGAAATCCATTTATCCAACTTTCTCATTTAACAGGAGAAGAAACTGAGACTCAGAAAGAGGAAGGACTTGCCCAGGGTCACCTGGGTAGTATATGGCAGAGCCAGGATTTAAACACAGGTCTTTTGCCTCCAAATCCAACTTTCTTTCCACTACAACATGATGCATGTTGTACCGATTTTCCTTCTAATTTTCTTATTACACACACATGTATATAGGGACACATGCAAGCAATCACGTCAGCAGAAAAATAAGTTGAAAGATATGTGGATATTTTAAGAAGAAAATATTCAAATCACCAAAAAGGAAAAAAAGAACACAACAGAGGACCCGAATTCGAAACCTAGCTATGCTATATATATGACCCACCTGACCTCAGGCAAATCACTTAACCTCTCTATCCTCAACTTCCTCATCTAGCAAATGCAGGTTTGACTAGATAACTCTTGAGATCCCCCCAGCACTGTCTGTGAAACTTCTGAACTCATCAAAGTTATAGGATGAATCAGCAGGGAGTCAAGTTATTTCTACCACCTATACTCCCCCAGTTTGGGGCTTCCCAACAGGATTTACAAAGAGATGCAGCTGAGTAAGATAAAAGTTGTTCCCAATCATTACTATGCAAACGAATAGAGTTCCCTCTATAACCCCCGCAAAATGCCCAAGGGAAAGATTTAATATTTCTTTCAATTTCAGGGACAATTTCACATAGGATTCATTCACTCCTCCAATAGTTATCAAATGCCTACTATGTGGAAAGCACCATGCCAAGAAGTGAAGGAGGGGATTGAGGTTTCTTCTGCTTTATGCTCCTTCAAACTCTATTCTCTGAACACATGCAGGGCTTTCTGGGCTCTGTGCCTTTTTGCTCACATCATCTCCAGCTTCCAGAAATAAGGAGGTGACAGTCCTTCTGCACTCTGCCCTTGTCAGAACATACCTGAAGTGTTGCATTCAACTCTAGCTGCCATATTTTAGAAAGACCACTGATAAGCTGGAGATTGTCCAGAGAACAATTAAGGTTTCTCATTTTAAAAGTTGCAATCTAATAAATGAAGATAGGAGAGGTTTGCCTGAACCTACGATTCAAGGATAATCGGTGCATAATCAATAAAGAGGAGGTGTAAAGTTTAGGGGAAAGAGAGATTTGTTCTGTCTGGCACAATCCCAAATGATTTCATGGAGGTGGTATCATGTAGCAACTTAGGATTTCAGGAGGTGGAGCTGGGGTAGGCAATCGGGTTATAGGTAATTACATGATCAAAGGCACAGAGAGGTAAGAAAGTGTTGTATGCTTTCAGAGAACTGGGAGTCACCCAATTTAATGGGAGGACATGATTGATGAAAAGGAGCAATATGAAACAAAGCTAGAAAGAGGAGAGGGAGGAGAGAGAGAGAGATACAGAGACAGAGACAGAGAGACAGAGACAGAAAGAGACAGAGAGAAGGGGAGAGAGAGACAAAGAGAGAGACAAAGAGAGAGACAAAGAGAGAGAGAGAGAGAGAGAGAGAGAGAGAGAGAGAGAGAGAGAGAGAGAGAGAAAGAGGAAGAGAGACAGAGAGAGACAGAGAGACAGAGAGAGTGTGTGTGGAGGGCCTTGAAATCCAGACTGAGAAGTTCATTTCGTTCTTTGTACTTGTATGCCCAGCATCTAACACAATGCCTAGAAAATAGTAGCACTTAGTAAATGCTTGGTAGTTGATTTACTTCTTAATTACCAAGAAGAATTGAACAAAGAGTAGTCTGCCATGTGAGGTGGTAAGTTCTGCCTTCCAAGGTCTTTGTGCAGAGGCTGAATGGATGACCACTTGGCGGGTAATGCCGGCGATGGCACTCCATTCTAGGGTGGGTTGGACTTGATGGCTGCTGAAGTTCCTCCTAAATCTTAAATTCTGTAACCCTGTGATTTAGAAATGCCCTGCCAGTGATTTCACTTGTTGAATCCAAATGCTGAGTTGGAGGCTTATTTCAGGAAGAGTGAAGATGACTTATGGATGGAGTTAAGACCTGATAAAAGGCATTTCACCTCTATACAATTTTTTATTTTGTTTTCAAAAGAGACAATGTTTAACATCCAAGGGCACCAATACATCTTGGGCATTTGTGTCATCAATTCATTCTTTGTGAAGGGTGGGTGGTATTTTCTGCCGTGTGATCTGTAGAAGAAGGCAGTGCTTTTGTCTGAGAGTATTAAATTCTAAGTCGTGTTGATTGGGACAAGCACGAAACTCCCTCCTTTCCATCTAGCTCCTTTGCAGTTTGGGAAAACTGGATGTTCAAAGACGGTGTTACAATGTCTGTATGGCATTTGCCATCCTTGACAATATTCAATTAGAAAAATCAATCAGAACAAGGATCTGACCCTTTCCACTTCTACAAAACCCATTTCAACAAAGTAAATCCTTGATAGTCTCACTTTCATCCCCATTCAATGGAATTTAACAACCATTTATTAAGCACTTACCCAGTCCCAGGAACTATGTCAGTTGCTGTAGATACAAAAGACAAAGAAATAAAACAGTCCCTGCTGTCAGAGTTTACTTTCTCCTAAGGGATGAAACGTGGACAGCATCAGTCAGTCAATAAACATTTAGTAAGCACCTACTACATGACAAGCATTGTGCTAAATGCTGTAGATACAAAAAGAGGCAAAAGACATCCCCTGTCCTCAGGGATCTCACAGTTTATCATCAATCAACTAACGAGCATTAAATTTGTAAAATATGTAAAACCACAATACAACATAACATGATAAAGCTTCTCTCCCTGCTCCACCTATTGAAAGCTGGCCCAACAGAAAGGCTGACTCCTCTATGAAGCCTTGATTGCTCCCCATGTTCGGTAATAACATTTTCTTCATCTGATTTCATATAGTTCTTTGTATTTTTTTATGCACTTATCACACACCGTCTCGTATGATGGTTTTTTGGGTCTATGTTTCATCCTTCTTCTAGACTGTAAACTTTTTGAGGGTAGAGATCTTGCATCATCTAAATGTTATGTGCTCTAACACCTGCTTAACAAATATTTGATAAAAATATTGAAAGCACATAGTAGGTACTTAATAAATGTTTATTGACCAACTGAATGATGTTGTCCATGTTTTGTTCTAAAAAATACAGCTTCTTGCTGACTTTAACTGGACACAATAAAAGTTTGTCCCTCAAATAAGACAATAATCATATTTTAATTCTGACTTCAGCAAAGCCATCAGCCCATGCATATTGTGACTACTCTATGCCTTGGTGAAAAATCTTCATAAGCTTCTATTGGTGAAAAGAAGCATCATTCAGGAACTAAGTAACTTAGATAAGATAAGCAGCTTGGTAGGAGCCGACAATCATAGTCTTTCAGATCACAAGACCTGCTTCTTATAACAATGAAAGCTTGTAATGAAGGCCTTTAGTGAAGGAAATGAGCTTTATTGGAATAAGACTAGGGTGCGGAGAAGGTAGGGAGGGCAGGGAATCAGTCACCCAATCAACAAATATTTATTAAATATCTGCTACGAGTCAGGCACTTTACTAGGAACTGGGAATATAAAATTAAAAAAAAATCAAACAGTCCTATGCCTCAAGATGCTTACATTCTATCAGAGAAATACACACACACACACACACACACACACACACACATACATGTAAAGTAGATACAAAATATGTACAAAGTATATAGAAGGAAATTTGAGTAGGGCAGGCACTAGCAGCTGAAAGCAGGGGTGGGGATGGAGGATAGGGACAGATATGACCTCATATAGTAGGTGGCGTTAGAGCTGAGTTTTGAAGGAGACTATGGATTATAATAAGTGGAGGTAAGAAGAGAGTGCATGCTAGGTATGGAGCATATTCAAAGGCATGGAGATAGGATATGGAATACCAGATGTCAGAAACAACAAGAATGCCAATTTGGATATATTAGAGAGGGCAGGTAACATAAAACATCTGGAAAGGTATGCTGGAGCCAGGTTACTAAGGTTTTAAATGCCAAACAGAGGAGTTTGTATTTAATCCTAGGGTCAAAAAGGAACTACATATTGGAACATCTTGAGCAGGGGAATGATATAGTCAGACCTATACTTTAGGAATGTAACCCCAAATCCCAAAGCCCATTGGTATGGGACTCTCTCCTCACTGACAAAGAGCAATGCCCCACACCTGCATAAGGGGAAGGGCACAGCTGTCTAGAGCAGGAACGAGAAGAGCTCCAGGTTCTTTGGGTTCTTCAGTTGCTTCAGATTTCAGGCACTTCCGGCTTCCAGCTTTGTGAGAGAAGATGGATGATGCCTAACCCCCTTTAGGTTGTTGAAGGAAAAGTAAGACTCTAGGGAAGAAGCTAACATAAGGAGAGCTGGCAGTTTTCCCCATGTTCCTATCCCTAGCTTGCTACTTGAAAGATTTCAAGAAATTTCCCCCTGGGTGAAATCTGGGGCTCTCCCTCTTGGTTGAGCTGAGTTACCTCATTTCCAAAGGGAGAGCTCTTTCACTCTGTATCCTTCTGTTATCTGTCTATCTATCTATTCATAAATATATGCATGTGTATAATTCTGTTTTGCTATCAACTTGAATAAATAAATGAGTTTTTTTGCTAATTTCTATGTGTGTTCATTACGTAACTAGGATTTGATGGGAAAGGAGTCAAGCCTTGGATATAAAGCTTGGGGTCCTACTTTCCCCATAACGAATAGCAATCAGAAATTTATCTTGAACCTGAAAACCAAATCCCCTAAACTAACAATATTTAAGGGAGTAGATAGATATAATTGTATCCCAGTACCCCCTCTCTCTGAGGAGAGCAGAGCAACTTACATTTGTGTCTCCTACCTCCTGCTTCCCCTCACGGAAGGATTTAAAGCCTCCTTTGGAGAAGAGCAGAGGAAAAAGGGCTAAAGATATCTATTCTGCCTCCCTTCAGGTCACACAATGACACTTCCATGCTACATACAGAAGGCAGCCTCACTACAGGAAAATCACTTGACACTTGTATGGAGGATGAATTAGAGAGGAGAAAGATTTGAGGAGGGCAGCTGATCATGCGATGGATAGAGCACTTGGTCTGGAGTTAGGAAAACCTAAGTTTAAATCTGACCTCAGACACTTATCAGCTATGTGACACTAGGCAAGTCACTTCACCCTGTTTGCCTCAGTTTCCTCATCTGTAAAATGAACTAGAGAAGGAAAAGGCGAACTATTCCAGTATCTTTGCCAAGAAAACCCACAAAGTCAGACACAACTGAAATTACTGAACAGTGAGAAAGATTTGAAGCAGAGAACTCAACGAGAAAGCCACTGCAATGATCCAGATGAGAGACGATGAGGGCCTGAACTATCTTTTACAAAAACCTTTTGGTTGATCTCCCTGTCTAAAGTCTCTCCTCCACTCAGCTATGTGAGTGAGCTATGATCTTCCTGAAGCAACATCTAACCACACCACGCCACCTATTCACTAACTCCCCATTACCTCCAGAATCCGATCTTGTTTGGCTTTAAAGTCCTCTGTACGTGAGCCCCTTCCTACCTTTCCAGGCTTCTTACAGATTACGCTCTCCTACACACTGGTTAGTGCAATGATGCCTGGCCTTCTTGGTGTTTCTTCCACAAGACATCTCCCAGCTCTGGATATTTCCACTGCCTGTCTCCCATGGCTGAAATTCTCTCCCTTCTTATCTCCATTCCATGGCTTTCTTGGCTTATTTCAAGTCTCAGCTAAAATTTCAGCTGCTACAAGAAGCCTTTCCTAACTTCTGCTAAGTCCCTACCACTTTTGTCTTCTTCATGCCCATTTTTGCATGAAAATTCCCTTGACGATCTCTAATTTTCTTGTCTTTTCCACTCTCTTCTTCTATTTCTTTGCATTGCTCATTTGAGAAAACCTTCTAATCTCTCCTTGCTGCTCTCTGGAACTTTGCATTCAGTTGAATATATCTTTCCCTTTCTCCTTTCCCTTTCCCTTTCCTTCTTTCCTCAGCTATTTGTGAAGCTTTTTCAGATGCCACTTTGCTTTCTTGCTCTTCTTTTTCTTTCGGATGTTTTTTGTTGCTGCCTCCTGTACAATATTGTAAACCTCTGTCCATAGTTCTTCAAGTACTCTATCTATGAAATTTAATCCCTTAAATGTATTCCTAACTTCACTTCACATTCATAAGGGATGTTATTTAGGACGTACTATATGGTCTGATGGTTTTCCCTACTTTCTTCAATTTAATCTGAATTTCACAATAAGAAGCTCATGATCTGAGCCACAGTCAGTTCCAAGTCTTGTTTTAACTGACTGTATAGAGCTTCTCCTCCTTTGGCTCCAAAGTGTATAATTAATCTGATTTTGATATTGACCACTTGGTGATGTCTATTTGTAAAGTCACCTTTTGGGTTGTTGAAAAAGTGCTTGCTATGACCAGCAAGTTATCTTGACAAAACTTTATTAGCATTCTGTCCTCAGTGCTTTCAGAACAAAGCAATGCTTATTCTCAGGGAGCTGTTCTGGATTTGCTTTATCCAACCCAAAGCTTTCTCATAGTTCAGAGACACATAAACTCTGTCTCTTCGAATCACACTTGTCTTTTGTTTTTCATTTTCATTGACCCTGGCTGAGAAGTAAGGCAAAGTCTGGTCCTAAAGTAAGATGTATCAGGACTTCCTTCTTTGGCTTGATTCAGTCCCAGGCACTTGGCTCCTCTGGGAAATTACTTACTTGTCTAACACAGTAATGTGGCCATCAGAGGCTTAGGGAACATGTCTTCCTCTTGGGCAGATGCTTAATTTCTAACTTCCTCCTAATCTGCAGATTTAGCTGGAATTGTTCATAAGTAAGACCACTGTTTAAGAGCTAAAGAATGGCTAAGTTTGAAAATCCACACACAGAAATCTCTTCTCATTCATTAAGTCACTATCTTAATAAGCAATCAAGGGTCAGTCATGTTATTGGTGACAATGGAAGACTTTCAGGTGATGATTCACTCTACAATAATCCTTGCTTCCAAGTCTAATGTGACTCAGGGACACTGTCTCCATGGTTCCACGTCCAATCTGCATGCTCCTTCCGTTGCCATCTGCTTCTCCTTTCATAATCAAGAATTACAAGAACCCATTTGAGTTAATAACATGGCATTTGTGCTCATTTTTTATCCCCCCCCCCCAAAAAAAATCTTTTCTTCCTTTTGTCTTATTCTCATATTGCCGAATAAACTGCAAAGCTCAGTTGTAGGAGCTTCCTAATGATAATTAAACAAAGCACACGTGCCTATGAATGCATTAAATATGCAACCCATTTTCCTGGCTATTTGAGTTATGTATTAAGGATAAGGTGATCCCAGTCTTTCCTTTTAACAAACTGTCAGATTTGGCTCAGGGTCCCTTCTGAGGAATGACTTGCAGGACACTTACCACTTAAGTAGACGTAACTACATCTGCAGAAATACTGTTGACTGGTGTCCTCTGGAGACTTGTTCATTACCTGTCATTAAATGTTTTAAAGTTTGCATAATTGATCCATCCAATAAGTCATCATTGATTTATAGGGGTCTGGACTGAAGAGTTGGTCTTTAAAAATTCATAACACTGGTATGTGTCTTTACAATCCATTAGCTGTTTACGTACCCACAGCCCTAGCATTGATTGACCTTGGTCTGAGATTCTCATGGACTGTTCTTTCTTTCAGTCTTTTCTTCCTTTCTTTTTTTTTACACAAGTCGTCAGTATAGGAAAGCAATACTTTAGTCTTTTCCCTTGACAGCTGTACTTTGATTTTTCCCCTCCATCAAAATGGAAACTTTATTTGAAATGATGAATAACCAAAGCATATCTCACAAACAGGCTCTCCTCTTGGATTTAAGCTCTTGGGCTGGGTTGTGTGAGTCCCCTTTCCCCACTGCCAGATTCAAGTGTGTAAATGTTCTAAAAGGTTTTGAATGTTTTATGATGATTTCAGGGACTGGAGGAGTAATCACCAAAGAGTGAAGCTATTAGTTTTAATATTTATATTGCGGGCTCTGAAACATTAATGTGACAGGATGTAAGATCAGAGCAGGGGGAGATATTTACCGTACAACTCTTGCCACGTGGCAAAAATATTTATTTTTCAAAGCTCTGAGGCCAAGGTTCACATGTGGTTTGTCTGTGTGCTGGTTTGTTGTGTGTTTTGTTTTTTACTTTTTTCTACAAGATTTAAAGTTCAAATCGACATATGAATTAGCTTCTTGGGAACCCAAGTTATTTTTAGGAACCAAGACTGGACTTACTAGTGGAAAATGAGAACGTGGATTGGTTATCTGGGCAAGGCTTTATTCAAATAGTTCCCAGAGTATGACTGGGGTGAAAAAGATTCACAGAAGCTGACCACATTATTTATTCACTTTTGGCCTTCCACACAGTTTAGTAGAAAGAACCCTGGGTTTAAAGTCAGAGATTCTGAGTTCAAATCCCAGCTCAGCAATTTACTAATTGTGCGAATTTGGGCAAGTGACAACATCTCTGGGCCTCATTCTCTTCATCTATAAAATGAGAGGTTTGTATTAGATGGCCTTCAGGGCCCCTTCCAACTCTAGAAATCAATGCTTCTGTAAACTCTATGTGGGAGAAGCTGGAAAAAATGATTCCCATAAGTCTGTGTACTGAAGAAGGGCCATAATTAGAAATGTTCTGACTTGCTTCATATCAAAATCAAATCTAACCAATAGATATTTATTGAGGGTGAAAGACACTGTAGTGCTAAAATTGATATTCCTAAAGCACAGGACTGACCATGTCACTTCTGTGTTCAATAAATATTAGTGGTTCCCCATTGCCTTGAGGATAAAAGACAAGGCTCCTCCATTTGGCATTTAAAGCCCTTCACAGTCTGACTCAAGCCTATTTTTTCTAGGCAGATTACACATTATCCACACCTTCACACACACCCAAACTCACTCTATACTTTAGTCAAATCAGCCCACTTGCTGTTCCTCATACATGACATTCCAACTACTGACTGCCTTTGTAGACTTTGTATATGTGGTTCTTCATGCCTATTTAAGGGTGTAATCCATTAATTGAGTGATTCTTGACAGTTCACTTATCTGAGAAAAACAGTTGCTCTGTTAAATGTCTTGAAAGTTCACTTTTCTGGGTCATAGGTCTAAGAGAAACAGTTTCTGGAGCTGTCAGAATTTTGAGACAGCAATAGCTCATCTCACTGTAACAAGCTTTAGAGATATTGCAGCAAATGGAGAACACCTCAATCACTTCAGTGATTTGAATATAAAGATTTGAATTTGGTTTCTAACCACAAACTAAGGTATGAACATTCACAAAGACCCAAAGCTAGAACCCAGAAGATCAAGAGTCAAATTTCAGAATTGTGTTAGAGACAATCATTTTCTTTCTTTTTTCTTTCATTCTTTCTTTTTTCTTTCTCTCCATCTCTTTGTGACTATGTATTTCTCTTTTTCTCTGTTTCTCTGCTTCTCTCTCTGTCTCTGTCTATTTCTCTATCTCTGTGTCTCTCTGTCTTCATCTCTGTCTTTCTCATCCCTTGTTGCTGGGCTGATTTGCTGACCAATGAGATGCTCTTTTAGTCTACCTGATGCTGAAAGGAAAATTAGACAGAATACACTGTGCTCTCTATCATGAATTAGTAGTAGAAAGAATATACTTCACTCTGCTTTGATGAAGAGAAGACAAGAGAAGAAACAGCAGATACAACTCTTATGTCACTTGTGTGTCGGTAAGGCAAAATGGGCTTCTTAGAATGGGCTCCTTAGCACTTCAGGAGTTGGGCTTTTGTTTACTTTGAGTGAAAGTACTTTCAGCTGTTAAGTGCTAAGCCCCAGGCCCAAAGCCATATCAGGTGTGAAACCTGTGTGGGTGTAGATTAATGACTTAAGAGGGGCCAACTCGGGAACCAATGGTCTCTGGTCATTGAGGTGGGGCTTGAGAACACCAGAAGCTGGGCTGTGAGGAAAAGCGAGCCAAGAGACAACTACAGCAGAAGCAGAAGCAGGAGGAGAAAGAGAAAGACTTTCACAGTCACATAAGAGGAAGCTAACTCTTCAACATGTCCTGCTTTCCAGCTTCCATCACTAGAGATTTTGGGGGATGTCTTCTTGGATGAGATTGAGGTCTTTTTAATGTTTGAACCAAGTTTTATCTCACTTCCATTTAAAGGGCTCATTTACTTACATGTGTTTCCTGGTATTTTCTAATTTTATTGCTTCCTTGAATTATGCTTGCTATTCACTATTGGTTATGGTCTTTTTGTAATTAATATTTGGTAAAAATGGAGTAAGATGGTGGATGCAAGCTTGGGGTATGCTTCTGCTTTAAGATGAAGCATACAATGAAGTGGCTTAAACCTAAAATCATGCCCCTAAACCAACAATATTGGAGGGGAAGGTGATGGACATTATTCTAATCCCATACCATACAAAGAGACTAGTCTTTGGTCCCTTCTCCTGGTCTCCTCAAGGCAAGAATCACATTCTCCCTTAGAGAGGGTTGGGAAAGATTCCAGAGATAGCTATTCCTGACTCCCCTTAAGCTACCTGTCTATACATTCAGATACTCCATGTGAATATGCACTTCTTACATGGGCAGCACACACTCTATACATATATGGTAGGCATATGGACTAGACCTGTGATATGACTGGTATTGGAGCAAGGAAACTCTGTCTAATAATGAAAATCAATACCATCTCTACAATTTAGAGCTTTAGAGAGATACCTAGAACATTGAGAGGTTAAGTGACTTATCCAGGGTCATATAGCCCACTTGTGTCAAAGGCAGGATTTGAACCCTGGTATTCCTGTCTTTAAAACCTACTGTCCCCCATGCTATACTATACTGTCTCAATATGTTGTTGTTTTTTGTTTGTCCTTCATTTTCAAAGGGGACAAATGACATCACAGGGTGATGTCTTGACTTGTGCTTGAATTGGATTTAAGTGAGGCAGAGTTGCACGAAGACTCCAGCCTCATTCTCTCTTCCAGAATCATCAAAGACTAGTGGCAAGACAAAAGTCAAGATGACCGGTGATGGCCTTGGATGCAGCGGGTGGCCTTGGATGCAGCGGATGACCTTGGTGTCTTCTTTGTCCGATGAAGCACTAAGCATTCCACACCACCGGCTTCAGCCACCTTTGTAGTCGTTGGGTTCTCATCTGCCCATTCTGCTTAGGGAAGACTTCTCATGCTTAGGGGAGACACCCTCCCTAACTTGTCGACAGGTTTAAGGGCCACTGTTTACCCTCAACCTGTTTTAGCTTGTCTGCCAAGATGGTTTACTAGAGTGTGGCTACAACTCCTTGGAGCAACAGGTAAGAAATGAGTGCTGGGTAGACACCAAAGGTGGATGAGCAGCCCTGAGAAGGGCTTGGCAAGCCCTCACATCAGAGGTGCTAGTCCTCCCTGAACACCCTATACACCCAAATATGTATATGATACACAAAGTAAATATGTATACACACACAGTATCGTACACACCTTATCTCATTTAAATCTGACAACAACTCTGAAGGATAAATTCTAGATATTATAATTTTATTTATAAATTTTATAATTGAGGAAACAAAATCTCAGAAAGAAGTGATTGACTGGGCTTACCTACCTAGCATGTGTCAGAGGCAGGATTCGAATCCAGGTCATCCTGACTATAAGCTCGCCACTCTATCTCACTTATCACCTTCATAGTATAGAGCCAGAAGATAGCTCAGAGCTCATCTGGTCCAACCCCTTGATTTTCCAGATGGAGAAATGGGCCTAGAGCAGAGCTCAGATTCAGATACACAAAGCCTATGGGCGTGTGTTTTTTTTCTGTGTCTGGCTCTGAATCCTTTCATGTAAAGGTTACAAAGCAAATATTTGCAATCCAAAATGTCAAGATGGCTGTCAGCAGCCCCAAGGGGACTGGTTTTTCAAAACCCCGTGAAATCAGGTTGGCAGGGTAAGGATGACGTCCTGCTGCCACTACACACATCCCCTGCCAAACTGCAGGAAATGAAGGCTCACTGCCCTCACAGTCACACTGAAGAACAATCCAAGATGGAATTCCCAGGGAATACAGCACGCAATCCAGGCAGTAAGCACCTACCGCTCTCTCCCCAGCCTTCTGGGCAAGAAAAGTATAGCTTGGAGGGCTGCTTCTTTTAACCACCAAAAAATATATATATCAGATGAATCCACCCACTTAAAGGGGATAACTACATTTGAATGATCCTGGTAAGGAAAGCTAACATTTTAGCAACTCTCATTCCAGGAAGCAAGAAGGGTGCCGCTATGCACAAGCTCTCACCATTCAAAAGTCCTCCCAGTAGCAGCTCTCCTATGGGATGTGTAGGCCCCTCCCTCTGAGACAACATCTTAGAGAAGCTAAGGTGTTGGGCCTGGAATCATAAGAGTTCAAATCTGGCCTCAGATACTTACCAGCTGTGTGACCCTGGGCAAATCACCTAACCTTGTTTGCCTCAGTTTTCTTATCTGTAAAATGAGCTGGAGGAGGAAATGGCAAACCACGCCAGTGTCTTTGCCAAGAAAACCCAAAAGGAGTCAGACATGACTGAAAAGACTGAATAAGAGGAGCAACATATTTTATAACTAATCCAACTTGAACACTAAATCATGAACTATAGAGACAAAAGAGAAGTGGGTCCAGGGTAGAGACTTAGGAGACCCACAGTTAATGGATATGGCATGCTAAAGCTGTATCAAAAGAGCTTTCAGACAGGTAAAAGGCAAACAAGAGTTTATACATATATATATATGTGTGTGTGTGTGTGTGTATGTATATGTATATATGTATATATATGTGTGTGTGCATGTATATGTATATGTGTGTGTGTGTGCATATATATGTATACATATATGTATATGTATATACACATACATTATATACGATGGGTGTGTATATGCATACATATATGTACATGTGTATACATATATGTGTCTATGTATACACACATACATTATATATGACGGGTGTGTATATGCATACATATATATGTATACATATATGTGTATATGTATAAACACATACATTATATATGATGGGTGTGTATATGCATACAAGGCTACCCTATAAGACTTGAGAAGCAAAGCAGGACTGTTGTAAGAGTGGTGGATTTGGAATCATAAGACCTGGGTTTGAGTTCTGCCTCTGCTACTTGCCTCCTGTTTGACCTTGAGCAAGTCACTTCATCTCTCTCTGGGTCTCAGTTTCCTCATATGTAAAATTAAGAGATTATACTAGATGGTCGCTAAGGTCCATTCCAGCTCTAATTCTGTGATCCTACAACCTTGTACAAGTCATTTTCCCTCTCTACGTCCTCATTTTTTTCATGTGTAAAATGGGGGGTTTGGACTAGGTCACATCTAAGACCCAGCTCTAAATCTGCGACCCCAAGTGATAGAAAAAGTCCTCACGGATGAAGGAAATTTACCTAATGGGAGCTCCCCACCTTTACAAAATTATAGACCTAGACCAAAGAAAAAATTCATTATTATATGCATATTCTTTGATACCTAAACTAGGCTGTAAGCTCCTCAAGTTTAATGATAGCTTCTTAAACTTTCTATATTATCTGTTAGTCAGTAAGTATTTATTAAGTGGTCACTACCACAATCCTAAGCACATAGAGAGCATTAGGTTCACACTTCAATACCCAAATGTCTCTATGAGCTCATTAATATGGGTATTTCTTCCAATCAGATAAATTTCTTCCAATCAGATAAATATCTATTAATAAATGTTGTAGAAAAGTTAAGATCCTTCAGTGTTTGTCAATAGATTTAAATACACTATCTGTCTTTGACTATATTTTCCTTTAGCCACCCATATAATGGAGCTATTTCTTATTTTCAAAAAAGCATGATGAGAACAGGAGATGGTGTCATCTAGTTCATCTGGAATGTAGAATGTGGGAAAAGGATTGGTATAAAATTCAGGATTCCAGTTAATGGTGAGTTTCTGAAATTGTGGCTGCTGCCTGTTTATCGTGGCTTATGGTGATGTCTGTTGGTAGACAGCAAGAAGTAGCTTGGCCTATTCCTTAGTAATGGTAAAATAATATCAATTCCTTTTGTTGTTATTATGCTATTATACAATAGTATAATAATGCCAATTCCTACCTGCCTGTGAGACCCTGAGGGATAAAACATAATCGCTGCTGTTGATGGGAAGATTGAAGGTTCCAGAGCACAAGGCTGGCCCACAGCTGTCTGCGTGGACATTCTTCTTGCCAATCCCCGAGTCAAAACTGTTCATGTTAATGAAAAAAACTCAATTTCAGAAATATTTCACAATTTGTGTGCAGTGAATAACACATCTTATTGGTCAGATGCTTCTGATGGTTGCACTGAGGAAAATGAGTGCCATGTAAATTAAACTGGGTTTAGAGGAGATGCTGCTGTTGAAAATCCGGGCTTGTATTCTACTTCACCTGCAATGAATATGGAATAATGTAACAAATCCAATTCAATTCAACAAACATACGTTATGGACCTAATTCATGCATTTGACAAGCAAATAAGTAAGCATTATAGGATTAGGGACAGGATCTCTGGTTTCCTTAACCTAGGAAAGTTCCAGATGAGGAAATTCTCTCTACCACTGCAGATCAGCACCTTCTCGGCAACTTACAAACTTAGAGAATTTCCTGGAACGTTGAAAGGTGAAGGAATTTGCCAGCATGTGTCAGAAGCAGGACCTAAACCCAGGTGTTCCTGGCTCCCAGGCCAACTCTTTATCTGCTATGCCACATGACCTCTCAAGATTTTAGTAAGGGACACAAAGTTGGAAAATGGCACAGTTTCTACCCTGAAGAAGTTTGCGACTGAATGGTAGAATAGGTTGCTTAGTCATATTTATTCTTTTCCTCTGCCATATCTGTGTCCTCTTAACTCTCTACAATCCTTTGAGTTCAAGACCTCATTTCTTTCAGCCTACTTTATCATAATAGATTTCTGACTGGCATTTTTTGTGTCTAATCTACCTATCCAATACTTTACACTACTGAATGGATAATATTTTTAATATATTGGCTTAAATGCATCATTCCTCTACTCACAAACTTTCAATGGCCCCCCGTGGCCTATCATATAAGGTTTACATTTCTGATTCTGAATTTAATTGTACTTCCTTCATCCTTTCTACATTCCAGACAAAATGGAAGATGTTAAGTTTCATGTTTTCATCATGATCTCTCTCGTCTCTTGGCCTTTCCAATGTCTTGAATGTTCTCCCTTCTTCTGCCTTCTCATCTCCATTCCCTTTTCCTCCAAGGTCCATTTCAGTCTTTGCTGATACTGCCAAGTCCCAGACTGAAGGTCTCTGACCTCATGTCTTGTAGTACTTTATCAGTACCTGTGCTTTTTTTATTTATCTTATCCATCCTGATCATAATTATTATCATTACATATCTTTCACCTCTTTGAGACTATAAGCTCCTTGAGAGCACTATCTGGCCTTGAACACAGGAGGTACTCAAATTACTTTTTTTGGTTATTTGATTTAAATAATAGACATGCAACTAAGTAGGGTTTAATATACAATGTAAGGAGAACTGCAGAGAAAGTATTTCAAGAAAGTTGAGGAGGGAAAGATTACTTTTAACTGGGGAAATCCCCAGTAAAAATGACAGAATCAGCAAATTTGAGAGTTGGAAGGTACCTCATCGGCAATCTCTATGAAGCCATTACCAAAAGGAACCCCTATAATAATGTGCCCCTCATAAGTGGTCTTTGAGCCTATATAAGAAAACCTCTAAGGAGGAAGACTGTCCAAGGAGCTGTCCACTTTGGGATAACTCTAATTATTAGGAAGCTTTTTTCCTGATATCAAACCTAAATTGACGTCTTTATAATTCTCTCCTTTGCTTCTAACACATTGGAGCCCATGTGAGCTGGACCTAGATATATTTTTATGGGGAAAGATGAGGAGAAAATATATCTAAGCAAGGAGGGTGGTCTATGTAGGCTCATAGATTGAGAGCTGGAATGTCAGCAAGGTGCGTCTCCCTCCATTGTAGTTGTATTCCCAGTGCTTGTAGTCACTGATCCTTTGTTTTGAAGAGGACCAATGACATCACACAGTGACGTCTTAACTTCTGTGTGAATTGGATTTAAGTGAGGCAGAATTGCACAAAGTCATTAGCCTCACTCTCTCTTCCAGAATCATCAAAGTCCAGTGGCAAGACAAAAGTCAGGATGACTGGCAATGGCCTGGGATGCAGTAGATGAACTTGGTATCTTCAACATCTGACCCAGTTCTAAGCACTCCACGATGCCTTGTACAGCTACCTTCTTGGCTATTAGAACAAATTGTTCTCATCCGCCCAGAATAGAAGTCTTCACATGCTTGGGGTAGACATTCTTCTAACTCACAAACAGGTTTAAGCCTGTTGGTTACCCTTAACCTGGTTTAGCCCATCTGCCAAGATGATTTTACAAGGGTGTTGCCACTGTGCGTGCTACAGCTTCATGGAGCCACAAGTGAGAGTGCCTAGCACAGTGTTTGGCACATGATAAGCACTTAACTAAATTGTTCGTTTATTTCTGCGTATCAAACCACTAGGCACTGGGGACCTACCAAATATTTTTGAGCAGGAGAGCAACCTGGGCAGACCTTCACCTTAGGAAATTTGCTTTGGCAGGTCATGAAGGCCTCATTCAAAAGCCAGGAGAGTAGAGGCAGAGAAAGCAGTTGGAAAGTTACCACAGATGTCCAGGTTAGAGGCAATGAGGCCCTGAGCCAGAGTGGCTACTACAAATGTGAAGAGTCCCACATAAGAAGCAATATTCTTCACTTTCTTGGTTTATAGCAAGGACTCATTTCAACAGCAACAATGGACAACCATTCCACTCCATTGGCCTCCTAGCCTTTTTGAGTCTATTTTCAGAAAAAGAAACTTTTTGAAATACACAATAGGCCCCAGCACCCACTACAAATGCTACTTTAACAAGAAGAAGCATGGTGCATTAGTATTGCCTAGGTATTCTTGCTTAGGGATCAGGGGAAATATGCCAAGCACGACTCCTATTTTTGTGATCGCATATTGCATTTGGCAACGATAGGGCAGAACTGGGAGCGTAGATCCTTAGGTATTTTCACTTCATACATCTGGCATTGACATTAGTTGCTGCCTTGAAGATCCATAGTTCTATCTCTCCTGCTTCCTGCTTCCTCACAAAGATGATGCTAACCATGGAAAGGGGTGTTTGATGTTACAAATTATCGAGCTTGTCTGTCCCTCGTTCTCGCTTTCACTATGCAATTACTTGTTTGGTTTTACTGAGCAAATGAAATTTCAAGGACGTTTCAAGGAAAATAAATAAGAAGAAGAAAAGAAGGAAGAATGGAGCCCCCAAAGCTTTTGTGTTTATATTCAGGACCAGCCCTGAATCATGCATATGTATGAATCAACAAAATCAGGTTAGCTAAGAAATTGGAAACTACCCTCTGCAAGAACATTTGCCTTGCTCTAGAGATCTTTGTTATGGATTTGAAGGACTAATAAAAAATTACCAGCATGACTGGAACAGATGTTTTTTATGGACTCGGCTTGTTAACAGTCTCTTTAGCTTCTCCTAAGGATTTAAACAGATCCCTCCCCTTTCCAGAATACCTGAAATCTTGTTAGCATTGTCCAGAATGCATGCTAACTACCAGAGCAGAATAGGGAGACAGGGGTTTTCTGCCAAGTAGAATGGATTCCAAAAGCAGTGAATGACCAATAAGAAGAAGAAGAGCTGATGTTTGCATATTGCTTTAAGCAGGAGTGGGGGATGGGGAGGCAAAAATGCATTACCTCATTTGATTCTCACAAAACCGTCATGATATAGGTGCTATTAGCATACCTGTTTTATGGAGGAGAGAATGAAGGCTCATAGACGTGAAGGGATTTGCTCAGTGTCTGACATTTTAAGCGTCAAACCCAGGTTTTCCCGAATCCAGGACCAGTGCGTTCTCCATAATTTCATACTGCTGCTAATAATAGATGTGGATATGTTGCTAAAAAGTTTGCAAAGCACTCTATGTATCTTATCTCATTTGAGCATCCTAACATCCCTGTGAGTTAGGAACTACAGATCAACCAATAAACAAACTTTAAGTAAGTGCCTAATGTTTGCTAGGTACTACACTAAACATTTTGAATATCAAGACTTTAAGGAGACAGTCCCTTCCCTCAAGGAGTTTGCACTTCATTTTAGGTGTTATTTTCTCCATCTCCCAGGTGAGAAAACATTCTCCAAGCATTTAAGTGATATGTTTTGAATCACACAGCTAGCAGGCATCAGAGTCAGGATCTGATACATGGTCTTACTAATTCTAAAACTATCATGCTACCCAGATAGGACAGACATTAAAGAGTGATTGGCATAAGGCTATAAAACTATGCATATCCTTTGACCCAACAATGCCACTACTAGGTCTGTATTCTAAAATGATCAAAGAAAATGGAAAGGGACATATATGTACAATAATATTTATGGCAGCTCTTTTGGTGGTGGCGAAGAATTAGAAATTGAAGGGATGTCCATCAATTGCAGAAAGGCTGAACAAGTTGTGGTATATGATTGCAATGGGATACTATTGCGCTATAAGATATGACAAAGGGGATGGTTTCAGAAAAAGCTGGGAAGACTTACATGAGTTGATGGAAAGTTAAGTGAGCAGAACCAGAACACTGTACACAGTGATAGCAATATTATAATGATGATCAACTGTGAAAGACTTAACTACTCTGATCAATACAATGATCTATGACAATTCCAAAGAACTCATGATAAAAATGCTATCCACCGCCTGAGAAAGACCTGATGAATTCTGAGCAGATTGAAGCATATTTTCTTTTACTTTCTCTATTTTTCTTGCTTTTTTACAACATGGCAAATGTGGATATGTTTTGCATGACTGCATATGTATAATGTGTATTATAGTTCTTGCTTTCTCAATGTATGGGCGAGGGTATGGAAAAAGAAAGAGATTCAGAACTGTAAGTAGAATTTTTTTAAAAAAATTTAAAGAGTGATAGACATTACAAAAAGCGAATTAGCTAACTTCTGTGCTATTCTGAAGGAGAGGTCTCCTACCACTTGATACCTTGGGCAAGTCATTCAGTCTCACTGGGTCTCATTTTCCTTACCTGTAAAATGAGATGGTTGAGTTAGATGATCTCTAAGATCCCTCCCAACTCTAAATCAGTGATCCTGTGATCTTTGCACGCACATTGTCACCAATATTGGTGAAACCCTGCAAAGTGAGGAACAATAAAATCTCCTCCTCTGATGTTAACCTTCACATTTTGCTGAGACACACTTATGCAAAAATTCCATGCAATGTTTAAACACTTCTCTGCCTGGATCATATCATTGGAGACTTAGAACTGAAATAAATCTCAGAAGCTACCTGATTTTAACTTCCCTAATCTTACAGATAAGGAAACTGTGACTTAACCAAAGTCACTAAGTCAGAGCCAGAAACCAAACGTAGGAATAAGGGAATAAATTAATAGTTTCAAGGTCCTTTCAAGGCTTTGGAAGGGAAGCATATATAAGATCTTTTAAACCAAAGTTGGTATCAACTGCCATATCTTTCCACTTAGCAAGGAGATTAGATATTTGCTAGACAAGACATATTCTTGGTTCTTTTGGTCTCCTTATACTGGTGCTTAATTTACATTTGTTAAACTTCCTCAGGAAAATGCGATTGTGTAAATCCCTATTCTTGCATCAGTTTCCCATTTTTTGTGCTGAACAGTTTGTTTAAGTAGGTTAGACAAGGGCTGCCCCAATTGTGTGCCATTCTTACATTTTTTTATTATTTCTTCTAATTCGATATTGTCTTTGATCTGTGCTCTAACAAGTTGGTACTTTGATTATACACAGGTAGTTGATTCAGAAATTATGACCACATTAGTAATCTTGCATCCATCTGTTAAAAGAGAAACAATTTTATTTTTCTATGATGTTATTTGGCTTTCTCCTATTCAGTTTCTACCAACTTCTTTCTTAAAGAAAATATTAATGATACAGAGTTTTTTACATAGATTACAAGTCCTAGTTCTCCTCTGAATCATATTTTCTAATATTTTTGCTGTCCTAATCTAAACCTACGTTTGATTTGAAGTATAGATTGGCTTAATTTGGTGGGTCTGATCAAGTTCTATGTAGACATTCTCTACCTACTCATCCCCCCTAAAAGACACTGATACATAGGGGCCAGTCATGTTATCAATGGCCTACTTGCAAATACTTATCATGAGCACTATAAGTCAAGACGATCAAGTGTCCCATGAAATAGTATTTCTAGTTGCTTTGGGAGGAAAAAATGAAGACAATTCCCTTATTCACTTCTCCAAGGAGTAGCAATGGATTATCTTTCCTTTTGTCTTTTAGTTCCACTTAGAGAAAGAATGCCAAGAAAGATACTATTCAGTTAATCAAGTAGGTATATCAATGCCATGGTCACTAGGCACATTTAGAACACCACCAGCCAAGCTAATGTTACTCTAAAAATTGTGTGCTTCTTTGTACCCTTTGCCTTTTTTTCTCATTACTCTGCCACCATCACTGCAGAGCCAGAAAGTGGCTATATAAGACTAAGACATCTTGTATTTTTATTTACTTCATGGGTTGACATGGCCAAAGAATTCATTGTCAAGTGCCCAGCCTAGTGATAATGGGCATCAGAAATATCTTTCATTAAGACCACACTAGAGGTTTTTCTAGCAGGTTAGAATTTGCCAGGGCTTGTCCTCCACTGGTATAACCTTCCAGAATCTAGTCATCTCTATGCTACAATGAGGTGTCAAGTAGAAATCTAGATTACAACTCAGATTTTTAAAAAATAAAACCAGTAAAAGCAAGGGAAAGTAATGAAGCCTGAATAGAAAAGCAAAGCACAATATTAGGTAAATAAACTTATTTATCACATTAAAAACAAAAACCACTTGATTCTACCAATAGGTTCAGAAAAAAGCACTTAACAAAGTACAACATTCATTTATGCTAAAAACTCTACAAATGAAAGGTGTAGATGCATCTTTTTAAATATTAAAAGTACTAGTCTTTTAAAAAGCAATCATCATATCCGATGATATAACTAGAAACTTTCCTAATAAATATAGAAATAAAGGAAAGATGTTCTCTCTCTAGCACTCATTGATGCCATTTTAGAAATGCTAGCAATAGAAACAGGCAAAGAGAATGAACCTAAGGATGCAAAAAGAGAGGGAAAAAAAATCCTTGTCTGTTGAGGACATGATGGTTTACTTAGAAAATCCTAAGGAATGAGCAAATATATTAATTGAGATGATTAATAGCTTCAACAAAGTAATAGACTATAAAAAAATAAACCCACAAAAATCAACAGTGTTTCTATATAATAACAATAGTACAAAGGGAAATTCCATTCAAATTAACTACAAAATGCATAAAATATTTGGGAATCAATTTTCTAAAGCATACCAAATTCATGTATGGCTTCAACTACAAAATATTCCTTAAATAAATAGCAACTTAAATAGCTGAAGCTATGTACAGTGCTCAAAGACAAGACATGCCAGCATAATAGAAATGATGATCCTACCAAAGCTAGAGAGAGAGAGAGAGAGAGAGAGAGAGAGAGAGAGAGAGAGAGAGAAAGAGAGAATAAGCAACTGACAAGTATAAACGAGAATAAGTGGTCAAGGGATATAAACAAAAAGTTCTCAACAGAATTGCAAAGTATTAACAATTATATGGGGGAAAATGTTCCAAATCACTAACAGTAGAAGAAATACAAATTAGTAACGGTACGGGGAAAACGAACCAAAACTACCCTGAGGTTTACTTCTCACCCAGAAAATCAGAAACAGTCAGTGTTGGAGAATTTGTGGGAAGACAGGCCCACTGATGCATTGTTGGTAGAGCTGTGAATCAGTACAACTATTTTGGAAATCATTTTGAAATTATACAAATAAAGTGACTAAAATAAAGTGACCCATAGCTTTGGTTTTCACATCTCATCAGTACCCTCAGCACCATCTGCCCTTCTGATTGGACGGTCTAGTAAAATGCCCCTCCCAAAGCCTCCATTTAAGGAGGGTGCCCAGGCCAGCCAGCTCTTCATTTCTTCTCTAGCTGTACTCTTTTGCATTTCTCCATTGTGTCCCCATGCCTGGTACTTCCTTGCCCTTTTCAATTTCCTTTTCTGTGTTGTCTTCCTTCATTAAATTGTAAGCCTCTTGAAGGCAAGGAATATCTTTGTTTTGTTTAATTAACAATTCTCATCACAGTGTCTGGCATATAGTAGGTACTTAATTTAGAATATGACCAAAAAATATTCCCTGTGAAGTGAAGTTGAAGGAATATGAACTATTTAGCCTAGAGAAGGAAAATATAATAGCTTTATTTAAGTCTTTGAAGGAATGTCATGTGGAAGGGCGTTAGACTCATTCTACTTGACCCTAGAAAGCAGAACCAAGAACAATGTGAGGAAGTCGCAAAGGGCACATTTTAGAATTGATATTAAAAAAAATCCTAATAAGTAGAGCAAGAATTGACTCCAGAGAGAGCGGGCTCCCCCTCTTGGGATGTCTTCAAGAAAAAGCTGGAAGACTCGTTCCACATGTTATAGAAGGGAGTTTTTGAAATGCTTTAAGCTCATGATTTAGTGACTTCTAAGGTCTCTTCTAGCTAATCTGGTCCCTATCAGCAACAGGAAATTTCAAAACTTAAGACGTAAGCTTCAGTGCCATTGTCTAGACAGATCTCCAGTTCTAATTATCTCATCATAGAAACAAACCTTCGGACCTTGGAGCGTGCATGGGCATATGGAGATTATGCAAATCTGTGGGCATGGGAATTTTAAAATTTCAATCATTCTTATATAAGCTTCTCTTGGAATGCACAAAATATATCTTGATATACAGAAAAAAAAAGGGAATCCTCTCCTACCAACCTCTCAGGAAAGCAAACATTGGTGGGTTTATGAATTTACAAAGGTCATCATAATGTTGCTTTTAGAAATATTTACTTAGGAAGAGAAATGTGCTTTGTGTAGAACATCAGGTTTTTTCCACCCATAATAAGATTTCTATGTGGAAACTTCTGGGCTTTATAACGCTACTTTCTTGCTGTTCTCCTACTTGTCAAAAGCTCCATCTTGTTTGCTAGGTCTTAATCTATATCATAGCCCCTAAATGTTCTCCAAGGGTATGTCCTGGACCCTTTTCTCTCTTCTCTCTACATTTATTTATTTGTTTATTTAGATAAACTCATCAACTCCAATGGGTTTGCAAATGACTCACAGTGCGCTCTCTCTCTCTCTCTCTCTCTCTCTCTCTCTCTCTCTCTCTCTCTCTCTTGCTCTCGCTCTCGCTCTCTCTCCTCCTTCTCCTCCTCTCCCTCCTCCTCCTCCTCTTTCTTCTTCTTCTTCTTCTTCTTCTTCTTCTTCTTCTTCTTCTTCTTCTTCCCTCCATCCCTCTTCTCTAGCCTCTGTCCTTCCCTCAACTGTCAGTCCAATTGCCTATTAAATATTTCAAACTGAATATGTCAGAGTATCCAGGAACAAAAATTGGTCACAAGTGTCAAGTGCAGTAGATAGATTGAGAAGAATGGGGACTGAGAAAAGACCACAACACTTGACAATTAGAGATCATTGATAACTCTAGAAAAAGCTGATTAAGTAATGACACAGTAAAAGCCAGATTGTAAAGAGTTGAGGGGTGAGTGAGAGGAGAGAAAATGGAAGCAACAAATGTAGGTAACTTTTTTCTGGGAGCTTTGTAGATAACTTTTTTTAAGTTGAGAGAGACTTGGGCATGTTTGAAGACAGTAGGGAAGGCACCAGTAAATTGGGAGAGACTGAAGATTCAAGAGATAGAGGGAATGATTGAGGTTGCAATTTACTGGATAGGATGAAAGGAGCTGGAATCAAAGAGAAATGCAGAGGGCCTGGATTTGACAGTGAGTGTCTCACTGTCAGAGATGGGGAAAGGAAGCAAGAGAGGAAGATGATGACAAAGAGAATGGGAGAAGA
>CM053626.1:305023933-305041625 GCA_028646595.1 Phalanger gymnotis | reverse complement strand
TTTTTTTCAATTTTTTTACAATTGTGATTGATAAATGTATTTCCCTCCATCCTATTCCCCACCCTCATTTATTATATTCTTTATCTCCTTTCACCCCATCCCTCCTCAGAAGTATTTTGCTTCTGACTAACACCTCCCCCATCTGCCCTTCCTTCTATCACCGCCCCCCCATCTCTTATCTCCTTCCCTTCCTATTTTACTGAAGGGTGAGATAGATTTCTATACCCAATTGAGTGTATGTTATTCCCTCTTTGAGTCAATTTGGATGACACTAAGGTTCACTCATTTCCCCCACCCCCACCACTTCCCCTATCTTCACCTCCACTTTAAAAGCTTTTTTCTTGCCTCTGTTATGTGAGATAATTTGCCCCATCCAACCTTTCCCTTTCCCCCAGTACATTCCTCTTTCTCACCTCTTAGTTTTTTTAGATATCATCCCTTCATATTCTACTCACACCTCTGTCCTCTGCCTATATACTCCCAATACCCTAATAATGAGAAAGTTTTTTTGAGTTACAAATATCATCTTCCCATATAAGAAGGTAAATAGTTTCACCTTATTAAGTCCCTTATGATTTCCCTTTCCTGTTTATCTTTTTATACTTCTCTTATCCTGTATTTAAAAGTCAAATTTTCTATTCAGCTCTGGTCTTTCATCAAGAATGCTTAAAAGTCCTTTATTTCATTGAATATCACTTTTCCCCTAAAGGATTACACTCAGTTTTTCTGGGTAGGTGATCCTTGGTTGTAATCCTAGCTCCTTTGCAGTCTGGAATATCATATTCCAAGCCCTCAGATACTTTAATGCAGGAGCTACTAAATCTTGTGCTATCCTGACTGTGACTCCACAATATTTGAATTGTTTCTTTCTGGCTTCTTACAGTATTGTCTCCTTAACCTAGGAGCTCTGGAATTTGGATATAATATTCTTGGGAATTTTCATTTTGGGATCTCTTTCAGGAGGTGTTTGATGGATTCTTTCAATTTCTATTTTACCTTCTGTTATAGAATATCAGGGCAGTTTTCCTTGAGTATTTCTTGAAAGATGATGTCTAGGCTCTTTTTTAGATCATGGCTTTCAGGAAGTCCAATAAATTTTAAATTAACTCTCCCAGATCTATTTTCCAGGTCAGTTGTTTTTTCCAAAGAGACATTTCACATTGTATTTTTTGCATTCATTTGGTTTTGTTTTACTGTTTTTCAATTTCTCATAAAATCACTAGCTTCCATTTGCTCAATCTTACTTTTAAGGAGTTTTTTCTTTATTGAATTTTTGAAGCTCTTTTTCCATTTAGCTAATTCTGCTTTTTAATGCATTTTTCTCATCATTGGCTTTTTGTGCCTCTTTTACCCTTTGGCCTATTCTGTTTTTTAAGATGTTATTTCCTACACTATTTTTTGTGTCTCCTTTACCAAGCTGTTGACTCTTTTTTCATTATTTTCTTGTGTCACTCTCATTTTTCTTCCCAATTTTTCTTACTTGATTTTCAAAATCCTTTTTGAGTTCTTCCATGGTCTGAGATTAATTCTTATTTTTCTTGGAGGCTTTGGATGTTGGAGCTTTGACTTTGTTATCTTCTTCTGAGTATGTGTTGTGATCTTCCTTGTCACCATAGTAACTTTTTATGGTCAGAATTTTTTCTTTTGCTTGCTTATTTTTCAGGCCTATTTCTTCATTTTTAACTCTCTGTTAAAATTGGGCTCTGCTTCCAGGGCGGAGGGTGCATTGTCCCAGACTTCAGGTGTTTTGTGCAGCTGTTTTCAGAGATACTTCCGGGGACTTGTAAGTTTTCAGTTATTCCAAGGTGGTATGATCTAAGGAGACATGTTTAGTACTCTCCTGGCCTGTGCTCTGGTCTGTAAGTGACTACAAGCATTCTTTTCTGCCCTGGTACTGTGAGGAAGGTCCCTACTCCACGGCAGTGGCAAGCTCTGGTGTGCTATGGATCCTCTTCACTCTGGGACTGCCACCCAGGACTGTGACCTGCATCCAAGTATGGGCAAACAACAGGGTCCTGCCTCAGTGCTAGTAAAGAGACCCCTGTAATCTTCTTCTGACCAGTTGTTCCACCCCCTTATTGTCTTTGGGCTGAGATCCCTGGAAGTAGCCACAGCCGTAGCCACTGCCATTGTCATTCTGATTCAGTGGCCCCCAAGGCTTGCTCCTGGTTTGCTGGGCCAGGATATGTGGGTCCAGCCTACACTGGACTGTGTTCCACTCTCACCCAAGTGTAATAGACCTCTCCTGATGACCTCCTAAGTTATCTTTGGCTGGAAAATTAATTCACCCAGTCCTTTTGTGGGTTGTGCCACTTCAGGAATTGTTTGTGGCATTGTTTAAAGGTGTTTAGAGAGGTTTGTGGGAGAGCTCAGACAAGTCACTACCTTTTCTCCACTATCTCGGCTCTGCCTCCTGGAATAGAATTTTTTTTTAGACAAAATATTAAGAGCCCCTTGGACATATGTCTGTCTTGTCTGGAATTTTTACTAAGTTTAGGTTAAATGAAAAGTTAAAACTTTTTTATATATATTGGCATATAAGACGGTGATTTTTCTTGGCAACATCACTTGTCTCCTCCATGTCTCATACACAATTTCTTCTCTTCACATTCCAGTACTGAAACAAATCTTTTCCTTATTTCTTCCATACATAGTTCCTCTCTCTGATGTTGCCTCGATTGAACTTGTGATGTTGACAAAATTGCACAATTCATTTCTAGTGAAGGCTGAACCTTGAACAGTTACTGAAGATCTGAGCAGAAACAACTTTACAAGATTCTCTATTTGACAACACCAGCATCCCATCTTTTCTGAATAATAATTTCGCAATGCAAACTCCTCCTTCTCTTTTATTCTGTTGGCAAGGCAAAAATGTAGCAATACTCCACCCTGGATGTTTATCTGAGAAGAACTCAATTAATTTATGCCCAGCCTCATTAATGTCTCTTAATTCATATTTATTCATTGCATTTGATCTCTGACCATTGATTCCACTTTGGCACAAAAGTCTTCTCTGAGCAGAAACATCCCATGCTTTGGCAGTTATTCCCTGGCTGCTGCCTCAAATATTTCCTTGTTGCTGGCCATAGATGTTTCTGTGATTCCACGCATATTCTGGGATGATAAGTTTTGATCAACTCATTTGAGAAAGGACAAATGAAATATTACCAGCCAAACCCAGTAGAAAAGAAAAGATAAATTCCTTTTAAAATAACTACAGAATACGCAAAATACTCAATAGTCTATCTACCAAGATACACACAGCAGCTACAAAATGCTATTTACAGAAATAAAGACAGGCCTAAATAATTGGAAAAGTATTAATTACTCTTGGGTAAATTGAGCCAGTAAAATAAAAATGACAATGCCACCAAGATTAATTAGCTTCAGTGCCATACCAATTTCAAAAAGATTACTTTATAGAACTACAAAAAAAGATGAAATTAATCTGGAAAAAGAAAGGTCAAGAATGTCAAGGGAAATAATAAAGAAAAGTGGGCAGGAAGGGGGAACTAGTAGTACCAGATGTCAAACTATACTACAAAGTAATAATCTTCAAAATAATTTGGTACTGGTTTAAAAAATTACAGTGGTCAATCAGTGGAACATATTAGGTATATAACATACACAAGCAAGTGGACCTAATAGATTTAGGGTTTGACAATGCCAAAGATTACCCTTGCCGGGTTAGTATTTGTTATTTGTCAAAAACTGCTGGGAAAACTGGACAGCAGTCTGACAGAAATTCGGTTTAGACCAATATCTTACACCATATGCAAATAAAAGTCCAGATGAATAAATGACCTAGTCATAAAAGATAACATTATAAATGAAATAGAGGGACAAAGGAGGAATTCTTCTTTGGATTTATGGATAGGGAAGGGTCATAACCAAACAAAGATAGAGAGAATCACAGGAAATAAAATGGAAGTAAAATTTAAAGGTTTTTGCATCCTCCAAAATACAACTAAGATTACATGGGAAGCAATCAATTAGGGGGAAAATTTCCTTTCAGGAAATTTCTCTGCTCAAAGTCTCATTCCAAAATATTATGAGGAACTAATTCAAATTTAAAGGAATGATAGCTGGTCTTTAATTGATAAACAGCTATAGGATATAAATAGGTAATTCTTGAAAGACCATATTAAAAAACACTCCAAATCAGTAAATAATTAGAGAAATTGAAATTAAAATACTTCTGAGGCTCTATTTCACATCCATCAGATTGATAAAGTTAAAAAAAGGAAAATGATAAATTTTGGAGGGGCTTCAGGAAAACAGGCACATTAATACACTATTGTTGGAGCCATTCTAGAAAGCAATTTGAAATTGTGCTTCAATTTTTATTAAATTGTATATACTTTTGACCCAGAAATATCACTACTATGCCTCAAAGAGATTTTTAAAAAGATAAAAAAGACATACACACACCCCAATATTTATAGTAGCTCTTTTTGTTGTAGCAAAGAATTGGAAATTAAAGGAATGCCTTTCAATTGGGGACTGACTGAACAAATTATGGCATATTAATGTAATAGAATACTATTTTGTTGTAAGAAATGATTGAGGAAAGGGCATCAGAGGAATCTGAGAAGACCTTATGAAACTGATGCAAACTGAAGTGAGCAGAACCAGGAGAACAATTTATTCTCTAACATCAACATCATCAAGACAAACAACTTTGAAAGACTTAAAAGCTCATCTAATTAGACATCAGTTGTGCTTCCAGAGGTTACATGATGAAAAGAGTTGCCGCTACTCCCGGGATGCGGGGAGGTCGGGAAACGTGCAGAATGAGAAACACGTTTTTGGACATGGCCAATATGAGCATTTGTTTTGACTGTGTTTTGTTGTTATTGTTGTTGCAGAGAGTTTATTCTGCCTTTTTTCCCCATGGGGAAGGGAAAAAACATAAATGCTCCATAATTTTTAAAAATTAACTTCAAAGAAAGCAAAGGATAAATGAAGACTTCTATTAGCTGGATCAAATCTCTGAAGAGATCCTCTTCATCACTGAAGTCACTAAAGATGGGCAGTAGTGGAAAGAGGACAGGGAATCATGAATTTGAATCAGGAACCATGAATCTGAGTCTCAAGACCCAACTCGTGTATTTTTTGACAAATCAATTCATTTTTCTGGACCTTGACTTCCTCTCTAGAAAACTGAGAAGGATGAACTAGATAATGATGATAATTGACATGTATACAGTACATTCATTTTTGCAAACCTTTACATCTATTATCTCATCTGATCCTCACAACAATCCTTTGAGATGCTATAGGCATTGGCATCTCCATTTCATGGATGAGGAAACTGAGTCTCAGAAAAGTTAAGTTATTTATTCAGGGTCACACATAAAGTAAGTTCCCAAGGGAAGATTCAACCCTAGATCCTATTGACTCCAAGTCAGAAGTCTACTTACTAAACAGATGATTGCTTAAGCTGTAGAATCATATGAGTTAAAGAGAACTCAGAGGGGCAGCCTGTTTGGGGGGGAGGGGAACATCAAAATGAAATATATGATCATGGGTGGTAGCTACCCCTTTCCATTTTGTGCAAATTGTGTACAAATTCATTCCAAATAATAACTATACCTTTATTAAAAGCACAAATATTCATTGCTCATATGGATCTGCAATCTCCTCCTTTCAACTAGTGGCAACCCATCCATACCTGACAATTCTGTGTGACTCGTCCATATTCTCCATTAGTTCACTACAGGAAATCAACCCAGTGTGCCAGAGGCCTCACTTTCTCTTGAAATTACATGGATAACAGTGGAAAATTCAGTCTTGCCCACCCGTCATCCCTGGCCCTTGACCTCATCTTCTCTTCTTAGCCTACATTTCCCTGATAGGCAGTCATTTTTCTCACTGTGATTATGAAATCCTTTAACTGCAGACTGAAAGGAGTCTTCAGATTCAAAGGAGTTGAAAGATTGTCACTGTGGGAGACTGTTGGTATAGAAATGTCCCATACCAACACAGAAAATACATCTTAGTAGACAAATCCTAAGGCGAGGGTTCTTAATATATGGGGGAGGAGGAGTCATCGACCACTTTGGAAATTTGGTGACACCTCAGGATAATGTGTTCAAATGCATAAAACAAAATACATAGGATTACAAAGGAAATCAATTACAATGAAATGGTTATAAAAAAGGTCTCAGACCCCAGGTTAAGAACCCTTATCTAGAGAGCTGCTTAAGGCACAGGAAGGTTCAGTGGCTTGCTCTGAGTGACATAGTTAATAAATGTCGGATGCAGGATTAGAACATAGGTCTTCTGCCTCCAAGCCCAGCATTTCATCTCTTACACCATGTTGCCTGTATTAAAATAGAATCCCAATGCAAACAAAAAATGAGCTGGATATTTCCACAGGGCAATTTAAAGTCTCCTGTGCTGACTGTAATCTGATTGTTCCTTCTTTCTTCCTCCATTGGTCATGCTTCACATCATAACCAGCAATGAATCAGCATACAATCATGCCTGGCTAAGGAATAATACCCAGCTGATACCACTGGGCCCTTGAAGGGACCAAACAAATGGATATTGAAATACACAGAGGCAGCTATAACTTACATTCATGCCCTGCCACATTTGTAATGTGACTATTCACAGACTCCAGAATTTATGCAATAGAAGTCCTCAATGCACTTCTCTGCCTTCATTGTTCATATAAACATTTCATTGACTTCATTCTCAACCTCCACAATTGATTCCTTTCTCTTTATGTGTCCCATGATTTGGTTGGTGAGTGCCTATTGGGTTAGCCTAGCCAAAAAGAAGCAGCACCTGGCACTCAGATGTGTCCATAGAAGCATAAGCTGGAAGCCACAGGTGGGTGGTCTGACAAATTTCATGCCCTGCCCCAAAGTGTCTAGAGTTCACATTCTTCCCCTCTCATCTTCCTTCAAAACACAGTTCAGGTGCCTCTCCTAGGTGGAGGCTTTGTTGATCTTTCACTGTTGGGAGCTACTCTCTCCTCCTTTCAATTACTTTATATTACTTTTTATGCACTTGATATTTACTTCTCTGTATTTATGTTGGATTCCCTCCATCATCCCTCCCACTGCAAGGAGAATGTAAGATCTTTGAGGTCAGGAACTGCTTTGTTTTTGGAGTTTGTGTCCCTGGCACTTAACCCTATACCTTGCAACAAATAGGAATTTAATAAATGTTTGTTGTTGTTGCGTTTAGTGATAACATAACGATAGCTGACATGTACAAGGCACCTCAAAAGCCTTAGTGTTCTTTTAAGCTTTAATACCTTACATAGCTTAACATGGCACTGAAATATTTGGGACACCCTGAATATGTCGTGGAGGTTCAAAAGGCAGCAAGCAAGGCCTAGTGATATAGAGCTGATCTTAGGAAAATTTGGATTCAAGTAGCACCATGGACAGAGACTCACAGTGCCCCAGGTCAACTTTCTAAGCTTTTCAGCTGCAAAGCTGAGTCTCCTTTCTGTGAACTCCTTATCCAATGAAATCACAATTCCTGTCCAAGAAAAGAAAAAAAGCTTAACCCTTTCACTCCAGAACTCTTAGCCCAAGGTCCACTGTCCTTATTGGTGGTTGTCTCACTCACCTAATAATAATGGTGATGATAAGATGATGATAGAACTCATATTTACATAAAGCTTTAAGGTTTGCATGAAACCTTAGCCCCAGCTGTTTCACTTCACTCTCACCCATGTTCTCACCAAATTTTATTCCTCTAGAACATAAACCACACCCATGAGAATTTAACCCTTTCAACACTAGAAAACCCTGTCCTAGGGCCCTACTGTCCCGGTTGGCGATTGTCTCATTCCCAGTCAAGATACCTCTCCCCTGGCTACTATTCCCTTGCATCTGTGGTCTCCCTGTTAGAATGTAAGGTCCTTGAGGGCAGGCACTGCTTTGCATTTATATTAGTATCCTCTGGGCTTCACACAGAGTAAGCACTTAATAAATGCTTTTTTTTTCATTCATACAGACAAAAATCCTTAATGCCCAATCTATGACTTAACCAACTGGCTCAGTTTATCCAGCCACAATTTTTCCATAGAGAATATTTTTGGTCCTTCTGCATTTTTGTCTTTTATTCTCACCGTCCTGTCAAATAAGATCATAATTTTATCAAAGTGATTACCTTGCAGCTCTGAATTACTTTGCATAAAATGGATTCATTCATTAATCATTCATTCCTGCAGCCAAGAAGGTAAGACTGTCAGCTCCTTCTCCTGTCTGATAGCTAATTGTGAGGGGGGGCCTCCTTCAGTGGCTTACCAGCTGCCAACTTTCCACAAATCTCCCAGGGAAACTGGAGCTACCAGCACACAAAGGCCCCTCTTGCTTCCTGTGTACCTAGAATGATTCCAGAAAACTCAGGGCAAAAAGACCGGCAGAAACAATGATCCAGGAAAATTTCAGGGAAAAAATGTGGGTTTCCAAAAAAAAAAAACTTCTTTCTTGTATTCTCTTAGACTTTGTCCTACAAAGTCTAAGGACTAGGAATGTCACTCTGTGAGTTTCTAGCTATCATATTGCAGGACAATTAAATTACTAAAGAAACATACCAGAAATCAGTATGCATTCCCCTCTTACCAACCAAAGAAAATTTCTCACTCTCCTCAAGAAGAGAAATAACAATAAGCAATTTTTGTTTCTGAGATACATTTAGTGGATGAGTGTGTGTGGGTATATGCATGAATGTGTGTGTGTGTGTGTGTGTGTGTGTGTGTGTGTGTGTTGAGAGGACGATGTCAAGCAGGGGCTTCCTAGAGAATTCTAGAGTGTTCAGCCCATGCCCCATGATGTAGCTGGACCACCACTGCCCCAACTCTTGGGTAAAAGGGCAAAGGCAACAGGCATGAAGTGGTGAAGGAGGTGGCTCCAAAGTAAGGAATCTTGGAGGGTCCTCTCACACCACACTCCATTCCATGCCTTTATATTGGCCTTTTCCCACGCTTAAAAGGCAATCCATCATCAATGCCACCACTAAGAATCTTTTGTTTTCCTCCAGTCTCAGCACAAATGTCTCCTTTTTCATAAAACCTTTCCTCATTCCCCAGCTGCTAATATCGGCCCCCCAAAAAATTCAATTTTGTATTTCCAGTACTTAGCACAGTGCTTGGCACTTAGTAGGTATTTAATAAAGGTTAGTTGAATGGCTAGTATATGTCTATATATGTACGTGTTTCTACTGCAGTTAAGTTATAAGGTTTTTGAGAATATGAATGGTTTCACTGTTATCATTTTATCTATACCTACTAAATCTATATTTATCTATCCACTTAGCACAGTGCCTGACAAATAGTAAGTGTTCATTACTTGTTCATTTACTAATTAACTGATAAATGTCCTAAGGGCAAGCAATGGAACAGGGCCTTTACATGGGGGCAAAAAAGGGGTGGATGTGGTGCAGGAGCAGCAGAGAATTTCTGTGGGAAGAAAATCTTCAATTGCCCCATCCAGTTTTGGTACCCTATGTCTAAACCCTAGTTGTCCCACTCTGGTTATGGTTTCGAGGAAGAATTTTACAGCTCTTGACAACTCTACTTCAGCATTACTTATGCCAGATATTTTGCAAATCTCCATCTAGGTGGTTTTTTCTCCCCAGTATTACATAAACACTATGAGGGCAGAGATTATTTCATATTTGTCTCTGTATCTCCTATACCTGGAACATAACAAGCATTCAATAAATGTTCTTTGAGACGTTTGTTGTATTATCACCCAACAAAAAGAGCATAACCAATAGCTAGTTTCATGTATAGATATAGATATATGTTCATGTATATATACACTATATATATACATATATGTATATTCATGATAAGTTAATCTGTTAAGAAACTTCAGAAAAATCAGTGACAATGATGACTGTGATATTGATTACTATTGTCCCAAGTAACATGAGCATTTCTCAGATGATGCTCTTGCATAGTGGCAGAAAGTTTGATTATAAAGCTCTTGGATGTGTGACAACTAAGAAAATTAGAAAATGACCTGAAATAAATTTGATCTTAACCCATGAGAACTGGGGTAAAATTAAATAAACTCTACCTCTCCTTTCCATTGAAATTCTATTTAATGAAACTTGCTTGAGCTTTTCTAAAGACCTGGGTTCACCAAGAACAGTAGAAAGCATCAGGGAGGGGAAATTGGAAGCCTCATCAATCCCATGAATATGATAGCTATACCTTTATCAGTATCTACATAGGAGGCCAGTTACATGAGCTATACACAAAAATCAGTCTCGTACATATATATGTATACACATATATATGTATGTATGTATGTATATGTATATGTATTGACATGTACACAGCTATGTAAATATATTCTTTTTAGCTAGAACATATTCTAATAGAGATAGAGAGTAGAGGAGGGAAAGAGAGGGGAGAAAAGAGAAGAGAGAAGGAAAGCAAAGGGTAGAAAAAAGGAAGAGAAGGAAGAATAAGGTGAAAAGTCAAGAGGGGGAGAGGAGAAAGGAAGGAGGAGAGAGGAGAGAAAAGAGGAGAGGAAGGTGAGAGAGGATAGATGAAGGTGAGAAAGAGAGGAGAGAAGGGGAAGACAGAGACAGAAAGGAGAGAAGGGAAGAGGATGGGGAAAGAGAGAAGACAGGTGGAGAGGGAAGAAGAGAGAAAGAGAAAAGAAGGAAGAAGAGAGGATGAAAGAATTAGAAAGAAAGGAAGGAAGGAGATAGAAGAAAAGAAGAAAGAGAGAAAAGGAAGGGGAAGGAAGCATATAAGAGAGGAAAGAAAGAGGGAGAGGGAGAGAGAGAAAAGGAGGGGGGCAGAAAGATAGCCTAGAACCCTTGTGTTTAGATCCTGCCTCTAATTCTTACTAGCTGTGTGACCCTGCCTTGGGCTACTCACTAAGATTTATATACTAAGTGATACATAGGTGGCTGCATGGATGAAGAGTTTCTACACCAGAAATTCTCAATATTGCTGAAACCACATATCAGTTATTTAGAGATATAGCTACAAATGACCTTGCCTCAAAACTGTACAAGAACCCCAACTGTCCCTTAGCATTGTTTTTATTGTTCCATATATATATATATATACATACACACACATACAAGTGTATATGTGTGTCTGTGTATGTGTATATATATATATACATATACATACATATACACACATGTCTTTGCTTCTGTAATGATATTGATTCTCACGTGTGGCTGGAGGAACTAGTCTCAAATATAGAGATGGAAATGCAAGACAGGAGGAAGGAAGGAGATGTGCACAAAGCCTCCCAATATAGAGAACACCTTTGTTACATGCAGAAATATTAAAATTTAGTACTGGTACTTCCTGCTATTATAAAACTGTACTATAAAGTCTGTGGGAATGACAAACTGAAAGACACATATTGTGCCCAACATGGCTATTGAAAATCGAATTTCCATAATTGTGTCTTTTAATGACATCCCTTAAGCCCTAGGGCCCAGCATTGTACCTTTTACTGCTTCCTGAAAACTAGGCAGCAAACACAATGCTCCAGTAAATCTTTGATCTCCTCCATAGGTGTGGTCCTGCTAATGATGAAGGTTACCACCCTTCCATGATCGATGTCCATTTTTGCTGATTCTCCTCTGTCCCACCATCCATCAACCATAAGTCCACCATGGTCAATCCAGCAAGTATCTTGTCTCCTGTTCTCTCAATGTTTCTAAATTATGAAGGGAGCACACAAGCTCCTACCTGATCACCCTTTACTCTTGCCACATGTCAGGTCCTATATCATTTTTTTAGCACACATATCTGCTCATCTCTTGTCTCCATGACTTTGCACTGACTGTCCCCCACTCCTAGAATGTTCTCCCTCCTTATCTCTGCCTCTCAGATCTCCTGATCTCCTACGAAGCCCAGCTCAGGGGCTTCCTTCTCCATGAAGTCTTTCCTGACTCCCTCCAATTATGAATACCCTCCCTTCTATAGCCAGCTTGTATTTGTTTTGTATTACATATATACTTCTACATTTATGTGTCTTCTGCTCGTTGGAATATAAACTCCTTGAGGTCAAGGACTAATTTCCTTTTTGTCTTTGCAGCCCCAGAGCTTAGCACAGTGCCTTGCCCAGAGTAGGTGCTCAAAAAATACTTATCAATTGGTTAATTTACCACTTCTGTGTTATCTTTTCTTTGTAAGGGGTTATAGTCTGCTCAGATCTTCTATGTGCTTCTCCATGGCTCTTTATATGATCTTCAACTTTAATTCTTTGGAGACTAATCTGTCATGGTTCACAGTAATAGATTGTCACCTAAAGAATGCTGGTATTTAAAAGATGGGTTTGGGGTCATTTAAAGAATTTTAAAGTTTCCCAGAGACAATCTAGTCCTCTCTCTTCTTCCCATTCAATTTTGGTCTCAGCTCCTGAATTCAGTCAACCAACAACCATCTATTAAGTGCCTCCTGAGCATGGATACTGTGCTAAGCCCTGGGGTTACAGATGGGAAAAGTACTTAATACATAAAATAATGATGATAATAAATATAAATTATAAAACATTCCCTGGCTCCAAGTAGCTAGGAATGTATTGGGAGAGGCAAGAGTTAGATGTAGATAGATAGATAGATAGATAGATAGATAGATAGATAGATAGATAGATAGATAGATGTGTATGTGTGTATGTATATATGTGTGTGTATGTGTGTATGTGTATACATACACACATATATACATACATGTATATATTGTATGTGCATATGTTTATATGTACATGTGTCTACTGTATGTGTATTTATATACAATACATAAATAAGATAAATAAAAATTAATTTGGGGGAGGAAGCATTGGCAACTGGAAGAACCAGAAAGTACTTCACATAGATCTTCATTCCTTGTCTGCTATATCAAAGACATATGCACTGATGTATATGTATATATGTGTATATGTATGTCGATATCTATGTCTATGTCTATGTGCGTGTATACTTATTCCCTTCTCCTTCCCTATGCCTTCTTTAAAAAGATTAAAATTTACCTTGTAGGAAGGTTCATTGAAAAATTATCCCCAAATACTTAGTTCAGTAGAAATATTAGAAATCTGTGATTTTCCATTAATGTGAGAATTCCCTCTAGTAATATAAGAAAGGAGTGGCTCTCAGCAAAGGTGTGCTGGAGCCAGCTCAAGGTTTCTCTAGAAAGCCAGCTGTTAAATTTTCAGGGTAAGTATTTCTACCCCAGAAATCAACAAAAGCTACAATTCGGGGTTGATTTATTGTTCAGCTCATTGTCTAGATTTAAGGAAGTGATGGAGAAAATGTTACATTTTCTTCAGAGTCAGTTATTAAGCACAACACTGGCTCTCTGAGAGATGGGAAAGAGAAGGCTACTGGGGGAAATCTAGGCAATGTAAAAACAAGAGATGTCAATAAAAAAAATTTTTTTGAGGCAGTGGGGGTTAAGTGACTTGCCTAGGGTTACACAGCTAGTAAATATTTGAGACTAGATTTGAACTCATGTCTTCCTGACTCCAGGCCCAGAGTTCTATCCACTGAGCCATCTAGCCGCCTCCTTTTCATGGCTGATGACCATCAAGTAGGGTGGAAAAGTTGAACATGGGAACATAATTCCATTTGTACCTTTTGTCCAAGTTCCTTTTGTTTTAAATTCACCATTTATATATGAAAATTTGAAATTTATTCTTTCCTCAGCATCCAGCTCTCCTGCCTCCTGTTCTTACTCTCTGTCACTCTACTTGTGAGTCATTTGGCTTAGTTGGACGTCCTGGGCTCTTTATTCTCCGAGTTGAGGAATTAATGCATAGATCTGCCATTAGCACTAATGGGGGTTACACACAGAAATCCTCTACACACGGAGAAGAGAATAGTCTCTTCTGGTTCATACATAATAGATCTGTAGAAAAATTAGCATGTACACTTTTAGGAGTTGAACTCTAAAGATGTACCTTTTATGAGAAATATGTAAATAAGGAGAGAGGATACACTGAAGGACAAGCGCTGTAATGTGTTCATTTTCTGATGCCCAGGCACCTTGTCAGTTTTGCTGCTGAATAAAATAGGACAAGTTTTACCTCAATGGAGAGTCCCCAGTGTATTCCTCTACCAGGAGAAATGTTGCAGAGTTCACCCTAACAAAACTTAATTTGCCCAATTTACCAATCCTACTCTGAGGGTAGGAAAATCAACCAACCAAAGAGCAAGTGTTTATGGATTACCTGCTTTCCTTCCAGGACCTGAGCCATGCAAAAATCTGGCAATATCAGTCAGGCTGCATGATCGTCTAGGATGGCAGTAAAGCAGTTTTTAGGGTTTAGTAAAGTCCCATAAGCCCATTTAAATCTATATTCATTCAGTCAGTCAGTCAACAAATATTTAGTGAGCATTTACTATGCAACAGCATGTTACAGTGAAAAGAGCACTGGAGTCTAAATGACCTGAATTTAAATACCGTTTCTATCTTTTAGATGGGATCTTAAGTCTCTCTGGGACTCAGTTTTATCATCTGTGAAATGAGAGAGTTGCAGAAGATGACATCTATGGTCCCTCCTAGTTCTAAATCTATGGCCCTATGCACAATACATACACTTTCACTCTACAGTAACATGCTTGGTGATCTCATCATTCCTGTGGGTTCATTTATCTCTACGCAAATGATTTCCAGATGTACATATCCAGTTCTACTCTCTCCTGAGCCATGGTCCTATATTACCTACTGCCTCTTAGACAATGCAAACCGGATATCCTGTAGGCATCTTGAACTCAACATGTCCAAAGCAGAACTTGTTATCTTTCCCCCAAGACCCTCTCCTGTTCTGTATTTCTCTATTACTGTCAAGAACATATCTATCTTTCAAGTCACCCAAAATCACTAGTTAAAGTCACATCCTCAGTTCCTCAGTTTCTAAATCTTGTTTCTACCTTCATAACATCTCTTAAATATGTTATCTTCTCTCCATTCACACAACCGCAGCCCTCATTCAGGTCCTCATTACTTCTCACCTGGACTGTTGTAATGGCCTCCCAACTGGCCTCCCTTACTCCTCATCCCTACTCCAATCCACCTTCCATTCAGTTGTTTAGGTGATTGTTCCGAAGTATAGTTCTAACCATGCCACCCTTTCACCTCTGTTCAATGAGCTCCAGTGATTCCCTCTTAGCACCAAGATCACATTTACACTCCTCTGCTGGGCATTTATAACTCTCCATGACCTGGTCTATCCCTACCTTGCCAGGTTCCTTGTACTTTACTCCCTTCTACACACATTATGATCTAGCTATATTGGCCCACTTTCTAGTCCTCAAACACTACTCTTCATCTCTTCTCTCTATGCCTTTGCAGTGGCTATTCCTTGTGCCTGGAATGCTCTGGTCCCCTCATCTCTACTTCCTGATTTCTTTAAAGATTCAGCTTAAATACTGCTTCCTACAGGATGCCTCTCCTGGTTCTCCCAGATGGGAATATTGGGAGTACTTTAATTGGCTCAGGCTATTATGAATTAGAATTGTACTGGGCCTATAAGAAGAAACATACAGACCTGATCATCTCAGTTGGAGAGACCTAGAGACATCTGGGAATAGGGACTAATATCTGAGAGCAGTTTGTGTTCCCTAGAGGATGAAGCCCACATAGCTCTTTGAGACCAACCTTCCCTTCATAGAACCCAAGAGACAGCAGCCACAGAGAGGCAATGGCAAAAGTTCTCAGGCCAAAAAGAGAAAAACAGTGGGGACAGTGGTAGGATTTCTTGGCAAAGACGTTGGATTGGTTTACCATTTCCTACTCTAGCTGCTTAAGGCAAACAGAGGTTAAGCGACTTGCCTCAGTCATCCAGCTAGAAAATATATGAGGTCATATTTGAACTCAGGTCTTTCTGACTCCAGGCCTGCTGCTTTATCTGCTGAGCCACCTAGCTACTAAGGTGCTAGGTACATGCCAGTTATTATAATACTGATTATCGTGTTCAATGTGAAACCATGACCAAACTATTCTCCCATTGATTCCTTTCCCTTCTACCAAGAATTGCAATTACCAAAACACAGACGTATTATACCTATCTCGTCCTAAAAATTTGAACAAATCATAAAATCGACACTTAAAAATAGCTGGAAAATAACTGTAGAATTATATCCAAGTCTATTTAAACAGTCAACTATGATGTCTTCATCACTACAAGTTTTTCACATTAGTTGACTTTGTTCTTGGAAGGCAAGAGTTAAAGAAGAAAAACAGGGAAGAAATTGAACTGGGATTGCACATGCAAATGAATGCACTACGGGTAGTGGGTTTTTTTCCCACTGAATAAATTTACATTTGCAACAGTTAGATCCAATATAATTCTACAACCAACGAAACTTAAATGTAAATATGTACATATATTTAAAATATAGAAACATATTTAGAATTTTTAGAAATAACTATATTTATATTTACATTTAAGTTTCTCTATTTCTGGGAAAGTCTTCAGAGCCATAGCTTTGGATTTAGAACTATTGTTAAAGTAAAAATAAATTTCACTCAACCAATTTTAGACTTGACAACTTTTATTGCTAGTTTTACCCAAAAGCCCTCTTTAAGTGGTACTTCCCCAAAATGCAAAGGAAGAATTCTGTCTTTGCTTTTGTGTTAATTCCCCAAATTTTCTCAAAATTCCCCTAAATGGCTGAAATTTTGTAAACTCCCATCGTAAATAAGGAAAACTATAAAATACCATTTCCTGACCAAGGATATGTTTAGCATATAGGGCTACTATTTTCATTTTTTCAATACAGTGAATGGAAACCAGTTCTTCTACAGCAACCCCCCCCCAATTAAATTAATAGAACAAAGTAGATATGAAAATTTAACTCACCTTAAATAGTTGTTGTCACATCCCCATTGCTATGCAGAAGCTGAATGGAGGGTTAATAGCCAGCCGGTCTTGCCCCCTGAGTCAGTATGACTGCATTTGGAGAAACCAGATGAAAGGGGAGTAATGGAACTGGGCCAGCAAAGCTGAGAAGGCTTTCAGGGATGGAGACAGAGAAGTACCTAAATGCAAATGGGAGGAAGAAGAGAAACCAGAGGAGAAACCAGGATTCCCCAAAGATCGGCAAGTTCCTAAGGAAAGAGACAAGTTGACAAGCAATAGCCAGTATTTGGGTTGGGGCAGGGTTGGGGATGGGGTCGAAAGGTAGAAGAAGGTGGAGAGGTAGGACAGCCACAGGCCACCGACCTTGGATCTTAAAAGAAATAGCTCACCATGGTTTGAGGACCATAGAGCAGCAGACCCAAATAGTCTTCTGTTTCTTGCTTCTGACAACTACTGTGCTAGATGAGTCATCACCTGCATCCCGTTAGACAGTTTTCTCTGTTACCTGAGAGGGTCCTGGGTGACTGTACAAATTCTGCAGTACAGGAACCAGCTAAAGCTCCTGCTAATGTTGCTATACTCTTACTCTCTCTCTCTCTCTCTCTCTCTCTCTCTCTCTCTCTCTCTCTCTCTCTCTCTACCTCTCCCTTTGAAAAAATATTTTATTTCTAGTGAGAGGCAGCTAGGACTCAGGACTCATGAAATATAGCCATACATAATGAGATTTTAATATGTAAATACCACATTGCAATCTCTTTATTATATACACATCTCTTGGATTGGGTCATGAAGGACAGCTGTGATTGGCTGAACAAAGAAGCCAATCTCTGGGGGCTTTCAAAAGCCGTAGGAATCCCTTAATAGTTCAGGAATTGAGG
>CM053626.1:305005980-305023433 GCA_028646595.1 Phalanger gymnotis | reverse complement strand
GGCATGTTGCAAGATGGTATCAGAGCTATATGAGCTACATGAGACACGAGGCAGGATGTCCCCGTAAAGTATCAAAAACGGTCCAGTAAGTAAAGTAACAAAGCACTGCGTTAGGCAACGGTTCGAGAGCATTAGGTAATGGCCAGCTGGGTCCCTCCTTCTGGGCTTGTGTGTCCCTCGTGGACAGACTCTGCCTGCATGTGTAGGTAGACTACAGGGGCTTCCCAAGGGTGGAGGCCCTCCCTCCGGGTGCCTGCTGTTCCACTCCTACTAAGCCTGTCTGGTTTACCCAGGAAACAGGCCAAGTGCTAGGGTCCCAACAGCCCCGGGGTCAGCACCAACCCCTTATAAGGAAAAACTAGGCCACTGGGATAGAATTGTTTGTTGAGGCAGACAGGACTTTCTCTCCTCTGCCCAACACTGGCTATGATTTTGTATTTATACTCATCCAGGAGTGGAAAGATACTGAGGGTAGATGAATGTAGATAAGAGATCATGATCTCTTGAGAGAAATGCCAGGTATTGACTCAAAAAAGGAACAGATCCTTGGAGCCCTGAGAAGCCGCCTCCCTAGTAGAGAGCTGTACCCAAGGGGAGCTGTCTGAAAATCGTATACAGGGAAGGATTTCCGGTACTAGTTGTGTTTCCTCCTTTGCTAAGTGTATTCCTACGTGTGAGCCACATTACCTTTTTGCTTTTAGTTTGACCCCTCTCTGCCCACGGTCTCTGTATATTTAGGGTGGGATGTGCTCCAGCATTTGAGAAGGGCAGAGATATTTTGCACCAACTGTCCTTACTATATCATCTTAATAAAGATCTTTACTGAAAGCTAACTAATCCTATGAGTTGATTGTTAATGGGAAACATACTGATGGGGATTGGGAGCTATCATGTTGGTACATATGCAAAGAGTTACTTTGAGAGTTCAAGCCACCATCTGAGGACCTACCTCATTGCCTGGAGTGCAAGCCAGTAGAAAAGTCTAGAGGTGTCACATATCGGGGATTTTTAAAGCATCAACATGTAACATGTATTAACAACTGAGACACACGGTGGAATCAGGCCTGGAGTCAGGAACACCTGAGTTCCAATCTGGCCTCAGACACTTCCTAGCTCAGTGATATCGAGCAAGCCAGTTAACCTCTTTCTGCCTTAGTTTCTTCAACTATATAAGAACACCTACCTCCCAGGGGAGAGAGAGAGAGACAGAGACAGAGATTATTGTGAAGATCAAATGAGATATTTGTAAAGTACTTAGCACAGTACCAGATACATAGAAGGCACTTAAAATGCTAGTTTCCTTCCCCCCATTAAAAATATTTTCCATCATTTTCCAATAATAGCTGACATTTATGAAGGTTTGCAAAGCACTTCAAACAAGACATTCACTGATGCTCACAACAACCAGATGAGGTGGGTTCTCTTATAATCTCCATTTTTATAAATGAGGAAATGGAGGTTCAAGTGGTTTAAGTGACACAGATCTAGAGGCAAGACCTCAAATGTCATCTAATCCAAATTTTACAAATGAGGAAGTAGAGGTCAGCAAGATTAAGTGTCTGATGCAGGATTCAAACCCATGGCTTTCTGAGACCAAATGCAGCACCCTATCCGCTCTGCTGTAGATCTCTCTCTTATAAGAAAGAAAAAGAAGTTAAATAAAACCAACTAACACAGTAACAGAGTGTGCCAGTGAATGTAACAATCCGCACCCCACTCAGTCCGCTCTCTCTCTCAAGTCAGGACAGTGGGTTTCATCATAAGTTTTCTAGAACTTACTTACAAAGGTTTTCACCACACATTCAATTTGGCTAATTGAACGAAACTGAGTTAAGAGAGTTTTATATATGCAGGGCTGCATCCAGAATGGTCTTCCTCTAAGTCCTCATTTCCATTTTCCTGCAGTGGGTGACTGCATGCAGCTGGAGGAAATCACAAAACCATGTTGATACAGTCCACTAAAAATTTAGGCTACAACATTTGTTACAAGGAATTTATTTTTTTAATGGAGGGGAGGGGGGAGGGAGGAAAATATATTTGTATTCATTGAAAATATTTTAATTTAAAAAATAAAACAAATTTGTGCTTCATAATCTCAACATGGTGCTCACTGCAGCATGGAAGTCCTTTTACACATTGCTAATTGATTCACTATTTCACTCATAATGAGCTATTCTAAACTTCTTCCTCTGTCCTTAAGCCTCCCATAGCACCCTCTTCCCATTCCCAGCTAATTTTTTCATACTTTACTTAAAAAATGTTCTTTACGAGCTTCTTCGTCAACACTCCTCATTTCACTCAACTGTCTTCCTCCACTATCTTCTCCTTCACCACTGTATTGCGTGAAGAAATGGCCCTTCTTAGCTGGGGAAAGCCTTCCATCCTATCACCCAAATCTTCTCTGATAGATTGCCCTCGACATCAACTCTACTTTTATCTCACCTTATCTACTGGCTCCTTACATACTACCTATGAACATGCTCTTGGAACCCCAAACTTCAAAAAACCCTTACTTTGTCAAACCGTTCTCAATAGCTGTCATCATAAATGTCTCCTCTTGACTGAATTCTATAAGAAAGAAATCTACAGTCAATGCCTCCGATTTCTCTCCTCTCCCTCCCTTGATTCTCTGCAGACCAGCTTCTGACCTCATCCTTCAACTGAAATTACTCTCTCCAAGTTACCAATGAGCTCTTCATTGCCAAATCTTATGGCCTTTTCTCGATTCTCATCCGTCATGGCCTCTCTACAACATTTAACACCATCAGTCTTCTACCTGATTCCCTTTTCTCTCTAGGTTTTTATGACATTGATCTTTCTTGGCTCTCCTCATCCACATCTGGCCATTCCTCACTATCCTTTTCCGGATCTTCATCAAGTTCAATCCCACCAACCATCGGTATCCTGCAGGGCTCTTTCCTGGGCCTGCTCTCTTTTCCCTCCGTGTTGTTTTCTTGGATGACCTCCTTGTCTCCAATGGATCTTCCCTATGCATGAGATTTCCATCCCCGATTGCTGTTAGAGCTCCAGTTCCACATCATCAACTGCTTTTTGCACACCTCAAACTGGATGTCTTTTAGCCATATTACATTCAGCATTTCCAACCCAGAATACATTCTTTCTCCCCAAAACCTCCCCTCTTCCCAACTTTTCTATTACTGCCCAGATCACTACCATCTTCTAAGTCACCCAAGCTCATGATCGCATTGTCATCCTAGACTTCTCACTGGTGCTCACCTCACACATCCATATCCAATCCCTTGTCAAATCTTGTCTTTTTAACCTTTTGTAAACGTCCATTTCTCCTCATTCACCTAGCTATCACCCTTGTACAAGCCCTCACCATTTATTGGTGACTATTACAGTAGCCATCTAAATGATCTTCCTGGTTCAAATATCTCCCCACTACAATCCATCCTCCACTCAAATAACTATTTGCATAACTATGTATTCGTTAATTGTGCAAATAACTATATCCAGTTACTTCCATGCTATCTCCCCCACTGTGAGCTCCTTGAGAGCAAGGACCATGTTTTTGCCTTTCTATGTATCCCCAGCAGTTAGCACAGTGCCTAGCACATAGTAGGTGCTTAAATGTTTATTGACTGATGACTGACTGACTAACCAATTGACTGGCTCACGCCTTGGAGAAAAGTTACACTCAAACCAAAAACCAGACAAATATCTTTTAGCATCCAGGGGTCACAACATCCTTTTATACTCGAGGTCCAGTGTCAAAAAGAATAATTCCCTTAGAGATTTCTTCATTATTCATTATCTTGCAAAATATGGCCCAATTAAAACAATTAGAATGATTCTGCTTGGCCTGCTTTAGACTGCCTCTTTGACCTGAAGAGGAAAGATGAACCTTTTTAAAGGATGTGCCTGAGTTGAATTAAGCAGAAACCACAATTTCCTTTATCCTTTTGCCAGACCTTCCCTAGTAAAAACCTTAGCTCCCTGTCCTTTGAGGAGGAAAGGTCAAATACCCTCCCTAGAGGGAAGGCCATAGACAAACCCACCCAAGCAAAGAGTTTAAGCAATATGAATCCCCTAATGTGCTTGGAAATGTTGTTATTTATTGCACCTTTTTCTTCAGACCTGGAAGCAAATGAAACAGGTCAGGCCCTATAGCCTGACTTAGCATTCTTAGGGAGCTCTTTGACAACCCCATTCTGCTTACAAGATACTTTCCAGCCATTTGTTAGCTGCTCTTCACAACACCATCCGAAAGGCAGGTCAGGATTATCATCCACCCACAACAGGAGAGGGATTTGAGAAACAGATAAGTTAAGAGTCTTATCGCCAAAGGTCACCCTGAAAGTCAGTGGCAGAGGAAACATCCTCCAGCAAAGATGGCAGAAGGCATTCCTTGAGGAAAGAAAGTTCTCTGAGAAGTGCCTTGCATGGGTGGGGGAGGGGTGAAGAGAGAGAAGGAAACAACATGGGAGAGAAGGAAGTGAGAGAAAAAAGTATCAGCCAATACAGTGAATTAGCACTGGGTCTTGAAATGTTTTAACTGGAGACATAAAAACCTGCCCAGCAGCATATGCTTACATAAAATTTGTATTTGTAATTATCTATATTTCTCTGTAGTACTGGATGGAGTAAGATGGAGAGGATTGAATTCAAATCCTCTGACATTTACTAGCTATATAAGTGGGACTCTTTAGGTCTGTGATCCTCAATTTTCTCATCTGTAAAATGGAATGATAACAATTCTGCCTACCTCCTGTCAGAGAGGTAATGGACTCAAGCTGCAGAATAAGAGATTTGGGGACACTATCAATGTGAAGATTTCTTTCATTTGACAATCTATATTCATTATAAAGGTTTTCTGGGGCTTTTTTTCAGTGTGTGTGTGTGTGTATGGGGTGGGGCATCATAAGGTAGAAGGGATAAAATAAATGCTTATTAATTGAAAGTAAAAATTAAAAATAGAGTCATAATATCTGCAGTACCTCCCTCACAGGGTTATCATGAGAGTCCAATGAGATAATATATATAAAATGTTTTGGAAACTAGTGCTATATAAATGTCTATTATTCTATATTACAAGATAAACATTATTATTATTATCAAATGAAGACCTGTGATTTCATAGGTGTAGAAAGCTCCAAGATGAAGCAATTCTCTTGCCAATGCATGGCAGTCCCTTCCCTGAAATTTATCACCTTTGAGAGTTTCCTAGGACACTGACAGGCGAGTGGCTTGCCTAGGATCATGTAACCAGTTTGTGTCAGAAGCAAAACTTGAACCCAAGTCTTCCTGGCCTTGAGGTAAGCTCTCTGACACTACTAGGCCATGATAACTTCTATGTTCATTGCAAGATAGAACAATGATATGTCAAGATCTTAAGTCATGATTTCATCAGTGCATCTGCCAACATAAAACACAGATCTTCTGACCTGGTAGACTGTTTTCAAGGACTAGTTGGAAAGTTCATTGCCCTGAAGTCAACCTCTCCAAATTAAGCGAGGTTAGTCTTCAAATAGCAGACTCTCAGACCATCACTGAGCCCAGTGTTCAGCAGGAATTGCCAGCTTTATAAGTAATTACTCTTTTTAGAACACAGAGTTGCCCTACTAAACATCACAGTAGGGCTTTAGAGTTAGAAGAGAAAAAACAACAGGAGGAGGAGGAGGAGGAAAAGGAAAAGGAAGAGGAACTCGGTAATAGGTGAAGGATCTCTGATATTTGTCAGAATGGAGAATTTCCAGTTGGTGATCTCTTTTCCCCCAACAGAGATCACAACTCCCTCTGACTTAGTAAATACTCCAAGGAATTGCCTAAAATGCATGAAAATAAGGTAACTATCCTAAGATAACAGATAGTAAATATCAGAGGTAAGATTTGACCCCATGCTTTCTTTATTCCAAAGCTAACACTTTCCCCATGTTGCCACTAATAGCTATACACCACAGCTCTCTCACAGACTCCCAGCATGTGAGAGAAGGGACTTCTCTCTTCTCCCCACCCAGCAGGTCTGTCAACTGTTCACATACAACAGTGAAGCACATGTTGTTTAGATAAACTTGAGATGGGATCTCAAGGCCCTTGTGGTCTCTACTGCTCTGTTTCTTTCCCTGAGCACAGATGACCAAACAGATTATACCAAGATAAATATTTCTAACTATGATGTCAATCTTGAAATCTTAAGACTAGAGAAACCCCAGGGCTTGGATGCTATTTGTACCATAGGCTCTGAAACAGCCTCTTAGAGAAGAAGAAAAATGCCGGGAGTGTGGGGCAGCTAGGTGGCACAGTAAAGAGAGCATTAGCCCCAGAGGCAGGAGGGTTTGAGTTCAGATCCGGCTTCAGACACTTACTACCTGTGTGACACTGAACTTAACTCCAATTTCCCCCTCCCAAAAAATGCCAGGAATATGAGTCTGTAATAAATACTGACTTGGCAGAAGATGCAGGCCTTGAATTAGTTGCTCCAAGTTAGTGTAGAATTAAGGGGAATGTGAAATGTCCATCACAATGTTTCACATTTTAGTGTTTTAAATATCAACTTTCCAGGAGAATTTTGTAGGTGTGATAGATGACCATTGTGTTGCTAATCCTTGTCAATGCACTCTTATGAGACTTTTGTGTTTTAAGCCTTTCTTTTTTGGTAGAGGATAAGTAGTTGTCCTGTACATTATCTCTTTTGTACCTTGATTATCTTTCTAGAAAGGATCCTGTTGATGCCTTTTGGGGAGACCCTAAACATCAACCTAATCTAAGCTTTAAGAGATTTTCCCCAGGAATGCTTGGAGAGATGTGTAATGAACCAAAGAATGTGAACAAAACCTCACTATAATCAGCATTGCTTTCTTTAAGTATCGATGTGTATTTTGTGTCTTGTGCTACTTGGCAGATGTCAAGTATACTATGAATGATTCTGCAAGGAACTGTAAATGGTCTAGCCCTGGGTACAAATATAATCCACCTTTTCTGCTCAGCTTAGCCATGGAACAAGGTGAAATGGGTGAATCTGGCTATAGGTAGGCTTTTTCCTTCCCAGTGTTCCATAAATTTCCAGGGTATTTAAGATTTAATATGAAGACAGACTACCCAGTGTGTTTCTAATGGGATGAAAGGGGTAAGGAGGCTTGTGAATAGGATATGTGGAAACTGAGCAAACAAAGAGGCAAGCAGGAGAAAAAATGAAGCAGACACTACGATGAGACATAAGTTCAGAGCCATGGAAAGCAGACATCAGAATTTGTGACAAGGAGCACTGAGATAAGGTAGTGAAAAAGTTTCAAGTATGAACTATGTCCTCAGTGAATCCTATACCAATAATACAGTTGGGCCTGGGTATAAAGACTCATGATCTTCCTTCTCCCCACCTGCTTCTTTCTCCAGAGAGGGTCAAATATATTGTGGGTCATTTATTCACTTTAACGTTTATTTTATCCACTTTAAACATTATTTAGCATTAACCTTTACTCAAATATTTTCTTTGTTTCTTAAACTGATAAATGTGATGAAGGCATTGATTCACAGAACTGCTAGACTGGGTTTGTGCCTTATTTAATGCTTGCAAATAGAGAGAAAATAAAAGAAAGCCATTCCTTGCTTTAGAGCAGGGATTCTTAACCTGGGGTCTATGAACTTGCATGGGGGGAAAATTATATCATTATTTTCACTGATCTTGGAGCGTTTCCTTAAATTATGATTTTACCAAAAAAAAAAACCTGCTCCACAAAGAGGTCTATAGGCACATGTGACACAGAAAAGGTTAATAACCTTTTTCTGGTTTAAAGAGATGAAATATTAGGTTTAGATCAACCCCAAAGTCTTAGAGATAATTAGAATGGTTGGACAAAAAGGAGATCTGTATGTAGCACACTTGTAGAGCCAAGAAGGCCTCATTTTCCCCAGGATTCTAGGGTACTCAGAGGGGTTAGGAAATATCTATTCTCTAATGCTCTCAGCTTAAGCTCCCACCATTTATGCACCCCACCCACTATTAGATACCAGTGACTAGCACCCCAGTTCCATTTAACCATTTGAACTGATGCTGAGTGAAGTGAGCAGAACCAGGAGAACACTGTACACAGCAACGGCCACATTGTGCGATGACCAACTTTGACAGACTCAGCTCTTCTCAGCAATATAATGATCTAAGACAACTCCAAAAGACTCATGATGGAAAATGCTATCCTCATCCAGAGAAAGAACTGTGGAGTCTGAATGCAGATCAAAGCATATAATTTTCCCTTTTTTTCCTTTTTTGTGGTTTTTCCCTTTCGTTCTGATTCTTCTTTCACAACATGACCAATGCGGAAATATGTTTACTGTGATTATACACGTATAGCCTATATCAGATTGCGTGCTGTCTTGAGGAGAAGGCAGAGAGGGAAGGGGAAAATTTGGAACTCAAACCTTAGAAAAGTGAATGTCGAAAACTAAAAATAAATAAATTTTTAAAAATTCATGTTCAGATATAGCATAACTGACAGATGAGTCTTTGTCTCAGCTACTGCTTGGCTGGATCCCAAAGGTCACTCCTGAAGGTCACTCTTCACTCCTCTGGGCACAGATGCTACAAAGGCTACCCAGCTAGGATGCTGGAATACTGGGATGACAGGGCACCCTCTTGTCACTTTGAAACTCAAAACGCTGGAGGCTTCTACTCCTTTTACCTAGGACAGAAAACAGCAAATGTTGTGCTAAAAGACTAAGGCTCATTTCTTGGGCCTACATGTCTTCAACAGGGAGAAGGCCTCAAGGCCTCCCCCTCCAACATAGTCTCTTCTTGGATGCCTTGAACAAAGCAGTCCAAATACAAACACCAAATAGCAGATCCCAAAGGACTGAGGCAAGAAACATGGCAGACAGTGACTATGGCCTTTTAAATGCTGCCAAAGCCCATCCAAGAGCCATCCACTCACCACATGGTTAGTTAACCAGAATCATTTACAGACTATCTACATATGCTCCACAGTCTCTTCAAGGCATTTATATCATATGCTATCCCAACTCTCCTCTCAGCCCTTCCATATGGGGAGATGGTGTCCTAGACACTACGTGCATACAGGAGACCCTCGTAACACTGTTACAACATATATGGATTTGCAATCCATAGAGATAAAATTCCAAGTCTCTTAGGATACCAGGCTGAAAAGGGCATTTTTCACTTTCTCTTTTCACTGGCAGAAACCATTGACTAAGTCAAAATGAAAAGTAAGTAAAGAATTATAAAGTAAAAGTAAAGTTAAAAAAAAGTAAAGTTAAAAAGTAAAGTACGTAAAAGTAGGAGAGGGAAAGAGCTACTTGGATAGGGAAAGCTATACTCCTGTAAGAGCAAGTGTTGGGGACACTCTACCTTCATTAAAGGGGGCGGGGAGATATGAATTATACAAGCAGGCTCCATATATGGGATTACTTGCTCAATGGAAGGCTGACAGAGGAGACTTTCCCAGCACCACCTGCTGCTTCCACATCCATATCCCATGTGATCCTCACCTATGAAGCAGGTACTGCAGGTATTATTTCTGGTATTTTACAATTGAGGGACCAGGACTCAGTCAAATGACTTGCCCAAAGCAAGACTGGCAGAGCCGAATTTGAACCCAGATCTTCCTAATTTCTTATCCAACGTTCTTTCCAGACTAAGTAACAAAATGTTTCATTGTTAGGATTCTTCTTTCCTGATACTTTGTACATCACTCTGATATAGTTTCTAGGTTGTAAACAGCTTCTCCTTAAGTATGAGCAAGTTAACAGAGAAGAGTCTGGAGCAGAAACATTTTTCCCTTTCAAAAATTGAAACACGGTATGTGCTTTCTCTGGAAACTTCATGTCCAGGAGAGCTATTTCGAATTGAGGGCATCGCCAGCTACAGTCAAGACCGTTAACAGTGTAGTCACATTGACCTCTTTTGTTGCTTCCTAAGAGCTCGGATTTCGCCACAATGGAAGAAGCCAGTATAATGGTGTAGAAAGAACACTAGGCTTGGATCAAGTGGCCTAGGTTCTAGTCCTGCCTCTGCTCCTTGAATGGGAAATTTAGATCTGGAAGCAATCTCCTAGATCGCTAGTCCATGTCCATCACTTTACGGATGGGTAAACAGACACTCAGAGGAGTTAAGAGGCTTGCCTGGTATCACAAGAATGGTAGGTGGCAAAGGCAGGCTATTAATTCAGGTCCTCCTACTTTAAAACCAGTCTTCTTACTATTGCCCATACTCTCTAGATGTACATAATCGCTAGATGTACAAACCTTCGCAAATTATGTAACCTCCTTGAGCCTCAGTTTCCTCAGGTGTTAAATGAGGAGGTTGGACTAGTTGACCTCTAAGGTTCTCCTAGTTTTAAAAGGCCATGATTTCAAGAACATAACCCCTACACACCCCTAAAAAAACTGATCATTTGGTGGCCAAAGTTCTGGGGATGAGCCTCTCTAAACCTAGCCAGCTTGGTCCTGGGAGGATAGCCACAGTCTAGTGCCAGGCCATCACTCAGGGTTTTTCCAACTTGGTAAGATTTGACAGAATTTTCATTCTTCTTGCAAAGTCTTTGCGAGCACAGGATCATCTCTATGACATAAGGAGACATCTTACTTTGTTACACAATAAAAAAAAATTACTGGACAGTGTGTAATGGATGAGTAATTAGCTTTTGAAATTGACTTTGTGACAAGCCATGTGTATTCAGAGACCCATTTCTTATAGATCACAGGTTCGTAATCTTTCTTGTGTATCCTGGACCCCTTTGGCAGTTTGGTGAAGCCTATGAACCTCTTATAAGAAGAATGTTTCTAAAAGCATATGATAAAATGCATAGAATTACAAAGAAAACATTTTATTGCCTAGTGCCACAATGCTAATAAGTATCTAAAGCAGCATCCAAACCCAGGTTTTCTTGACGCCAGGTCTAGTATCCCATGCATACATCAGTGGTGAGTGGTGTGAAATAAGAAAGATATGAGGCCCCTTCCTTCTCCCCACCCTCACTTCTATCCCTTAAAATCTCTCCTACACTACTCATCTCTTTTCCTTTCACTTTTCTCTTCATTTTCCATCTTCCTGCTCATGCTCAGTCACTGGGGATACCAGCTGAAAGTCAAGCCTCCCAGAAGCCTTTGCAATCCTATGGGGCAGAGATGGGGAATTACTTCTCAGACTCTCTTCCTCATAACTTCTATATCCATTCCTTTTTCTTCCAAACTCCCAATGATAGCCTATGTTCCCACCACCAACGACAATTAGACCCTTTAATTTCCCTTCCCTAGGGATGTTTAAGAACAATATAGAAGTCCATTCATCATGACAAGCTGAGGCACAAGCCTGTTTTGTGGCAGGAGCTGGACCTGGATGCTTTCCCTAAGGCTCTTACAGAGAGCTGTTTATATGATTCTTGTGTTCCTTTGGGAGCATAAAGGGTAGCCTAGTTGGGTTATGGCCTCCTGACAACTTTACTTGAATATTGAGCAGACTCGTTGTTGAGTAAATAAAGATTGGGTTTAAAAATAAAATGACAATTTGGGAGGCACAAAGTCATGTTAATATTATTTTTCACTTAAACGATGTTTGCCCTTCTGCAAAGATCATACCTTTGGGGGAGGGGTTAAAAATATGAAAAATGTAATTATTTTTTCTTCTCCACCAAAGTTATCCTGTGATGCCTTGTCACAGTGTGGAGGTGACCCCAGGGCACAAAATCACAGAACTCAAGAGTTGGCAAGAAGCTCATCTAATCTCCATACCTGACAAGTGGTCATCCAGCCTCTTCTTGAAGACCTCTAATGAGAGAGGACGCAGCAGCTCTCAAGGCAATCCATTCCACTTTCAGGCATCTCTTATTGTTAGCAAGTTTTGTTCGGACATCAAGCCAAAATTCACCCCTTTATACCCTTCTAGCTCTTGCTCCTCATTCCATCCTCTAGGACCAAACAGGACAAATCCAATCTTTTGAATACTTGAACCCAATTGGCATGACCCCCCACCCCCACCCGAGCCTTCTCTTCTCCAAGCTAAACATGCCCAGTTCCTTTAGCTCATCCTAAAATGATTGGGACTCAAGACCCTTCAACATCCTGATTGCCCCCCTCTTCAGACTCATCTCTTCAAGACTTTGTCTACCAAGCTATAGAAACCGCTTCACTACGAAAGGCCACTCCACTATTTTCTTACCTCGAAAGCACCTGCATCTCTGTAGCCCCTTCCTTTGATTGGCTGTGGGCCAGTTTGACTGGTCTGAAGTTACTAGACAGGCCTCTGCATTGTGAGCCTCCCACCACCATCATCATCCACTGAGACATTCATAACTTCATCTTCCTTTAGATGCCTGGGCCCAAAGTTTCCTACAAAAAAAGGAGGACAGAGAATTTCTTAAATGTAAGAGAAAATCATTGTCACCATCTTTTTAACGTAACAAGAAACTAAATTTGGAAATAGATCCAAAGTAGCCATTATAGTTTATGGAATTTCAGAATTGAGAAGGAGGGACTTCAGAAGTCACCTAATCCAATCCATGCCTGAAGAAGAACAATTATTTGAGCCTACTGCAGTGCCTGCCTCCCATCCTTGGTTAACTTCTGTTCTGACAACCAATTTACTCCCTAGTGATGTTGTTGTGGTTTAGCTGTGTTTGACTCTTTGTGACCCCGTTTAGGGTTTTCTTGGCAGAGACACTGGAGTGGTTTTGCCATTTCCTTCTCCAGCTCATTTTACAGATGAGGAAATTGAAGCAAACAGGGTTAAGCGACTTGCCCAGGGTCACACAGCTAGGAAGTAAATATATGAGACCTAATCTGAACTCAGGAAGAGGAATCTTCCTAACTCCACTCTGTCCATTGCTTCAACTATTTGCTCATTTACCCCTAGCAGCCTACCTATGGAAGCTAAGTGGGATGAGCCCAGCCTCAGGAATCAGAGGCCCTAAATTCAGCCCTAGATACCGTACAATGTTGTTGAGGACCACAAAAAAAAAAGTTGGCAGGCTGAATAAAAACTGAAATTTAAAAATTGAATTCTGGGGTGCTGGGAGGGAGGAGGACTGCAGGAGGAGCTTGTCATTTTCTCTTTAATTTCTATACTCGGAGACTTCATCACTATTGGAACTCAGACTTCTAACAATGGCCTTCCTCATCTCCTCTTAATAATAAATCTCTCCTACAAGCAGGTCTCAAGCTCCCAAACCTTTTTACCCAGAAAGTACGACAGGAAACAGATTTATTGTTTTTAGCTGGTGCTAGGACTAGGTCCCCACTCACCATTGTCTCTTGGAAGCCCAAGATTCCTTCAAGGTTAAGAGTCAGACCTCCCTCCATAGGACTTTTCGAATTCTTCCCCTGCCCGCCAATAGTTAGAGGCAACCTCCACCTACCTCTGTAGACATTGCTTTGTGTTTTCGGTTTGGGTCTATCTTCTATTCACTTATTTGCCCTCGTGTTGTTAACAGAAACACACACACACACACACACACACACACACACGAGAATGCAAACCACTTGAGGGCTTTCTTTTTTGCCTTTGGGGCCCCAGTGCCTAGCGCAGTGTTGGCACAGAGTGAGTGTTTAAGAAATACTTGTTGAATTGAATTAATTCAGACAGCAATGCTTAGTGGAAGGAAAACTGAGGGACTGTAGACTTACTTGCCAAAGGTGGCACTGATAACAAGGGGCAAGGTTAGAATTTGAACCCACGGCTTCAGGCTCCAGATGCACCCCCACTGGCCGCTGCTTGCTGGTGCACATCACGAAGGAACTCAGCCTCACCACTATCCTTCCCAGACTAACCTAGGAGACCAAATGGAGGACCCTTGAATGAAGAGTAGGCAGGACCCCGGAGGAGCCGGGGACAAAGGCATGGAGGCTGCACTTGGGGTGCGGGGCGAGGGAGGCTGGGGGCTGGGGGCTGGCCTGGCGATGCTCAGCTTAAATCAGCAAATGACAACACCAATCAAAGTTCTCCGCTTCCAGCCTGCCGAAGCAATCTGCTTGGGGCTGCGGGAGCTCCGAGCCAGGCCGGGCAAACTAATTAGCCAGAGCCCAAACACTTAGGCGATCTCACCTTGCGAGTGTAAGCGCCTTCCTGTCATTTGGCAAGTCTCTCGGCTGCCTCCTCTGAGCGTGAGACAACAAATCCCCTGCAAACAGGCTCCCAGCTCGCTCGCTCGCTTCCCGCCTCCCTCTCTCCCTCCATCACTTGTGGGGCTCTGCTCTCTTCCTCTTCTTCCTCCTCTTCTCCCTCCTCTCTCTTCCTCCTTCCTCCTCTTCCTCCTGCTCCTCCTCCTCCTCTTCTTCCCCTTCTTCCTCGCCTTCTCCTTTCTCCCCCCTCCCCTCCCTTTCCTTCCTTCCTCCTCCTCTGCTTCTTCCCCCTCCTCTCCTTCTTCTCCCCTTCCTTCCTTCTTTCCTCCCTCTCCTCTTCCTCCCCCTCTTCCTCCTCTTTCCTCCTCCCCTTCTTTCTCCTCTTTTCTCCTCCTCCCCCTTTTCCTCCTCCTCCGCCCGCCCCGCTGCGTTACTGGACCTGGCACATCCCCGGTGGCTGGAGGTGAAAGGTGGCAGTCTTGTCTGGGAATGACAGCTCCGGCGCGGCCCACATTAGAAAAGTGGCACTTGTTTAGACTAGCCTATTTGCACCTACCCACAGAGGGCCTTTTTAATGTAATTATTAGCCCCAGCAGCCCTCGCTTTGGATTGGAAAATCTCAGTCATTTTCGTCTTTCCTGCAGCAGCCGCTGCTAGCTGTTCCTCCTGCTCTTTTCCTCTCCTCCCTCCCTCCCTCCTCTTCCTCCCTTCCTCTTTTTCTTCCTCCTCTTCTTCCTCCACCTTCACTTCCTCGTCCTCTTTTCCTCTCCTCTCCCTCCTTTTCTTCCCTCCTCCTCTTCTTCCTCCTCCTCCCTCTGTCTTCCTCCTCCTCCCGTCTCAACCACCTCCACTTCCCCCGACTTAAGTGCAGGAGCGCCGGAGCCCGAGCTGGCAGAGCTGAATTAACAAGAACAAGGTGGCAGGTGAGCAATGTGACAAAAAAAAAAAAACCCGAAGCGCCCGCACACACACCTCGCCAACTGGGGAGGGGGGTGACAATACATTCTAATCACTACCCGTCTGATGAAATCGGGGAGCCCGAGAGAAGGGAGCATAATAATTGAGTGAGCTAACTGGGCGGGGGGGGAGGTCAGAGGATAATACACTGGCAGCCAACACTTGACTGTACCTTTGGGGTAAGTTTTGTCTCCTTTTTAAACAACAGCAACCGCAACCACAAGCGTGAGAAATAGGCCGGTTTGAGGAGTGCTGGGCAATCCCCATCCCTGGGTGGACTTTAGCCTTTGACTTTCCAAGTTACTGCGCAGCATCTGCCCATCTGACCCTATAGGTAGAGCTTCCACGTACAAAAGGTCTGGTGTAAAACATTTGAAGTCAGAGCTGCCTTGGGTCTGAATCCCGCTGCTTCTACTGTTATCTGTGTGACTTTGAGTAAGTCACTTAACTTCTAGGTCTCAGGATGAGATGAGTTAAATTAGATGAACTCTGCACTCTAAATCTCTGACCCTGTGCAAGAACTTGGCGGATAGATCTATAGATCAAAGACCAGGATTCATAAGGGCTTCGGGGAGTTTCTACCTCCCTCCAGACCTGAATGAGCTCCCCTCTTACTCCTGCTCTTGAGAATCCCTCGTTTACTCCAAAACTTAACTCAAATGCCCCCCTTGCTGGTGGCATTCCTGATTCCTCTACCTCTTAGTACCTTCTTCCCCCTGATAGAATATAAGCTCCTTGAGGGCAAAATCTTTTTCTGCATTTGCATCCCCAGCACTTAGCACAGTGCCTGGCAGATGTATGTGCTTCTCATTGACTGAATGATGTCTTTTGAGACAAAGAGACAGAGATAGACATAAAGATTAATAATTAGACAGAAACAGCAATGCTTTGCTCACACTAATTGCCTCTACTCCATCACCCTCTTCATTTTTAAAATTTCTATACATTTTCCCCAGAGGCAATTGGGGTTGTGACTTGCCCGGGGTCACACAGCTGGTAAGTGTCAAGTGTCTAAGGTTGGATTTAAACTCAGGTACTCCTCTGACTCCAGGGCCAGTGCTCTACCCGCTGTGCCACCTAGCTGCCCCTCCTACCCATTTTAAAAGCCCAACTAAAATACCATCTCTTCCAGAAAGTCTTCTCTGATATCCTTGCCAATGATGTTCTTCCCCCACCGATATCAGACGTTTTGTTTACCCCTCCAAAGCATTCGTATATTATTGTATATGATAGTCATTTGTGAATGCATCCTATCTTCAATAAGAGCTGTCATTTATACAGTGCTTCAAGGTTTGCTAAGTGCTTTACAAATATTAACTCATTTATCTTCATAACAACTCTAGGAGGGAGGTGCTATTACTATCATCCCCATTTTACAGATAAAGAAGCTGAGGCAGTCATTGAGTGACCGGATCACACTCTCATATAAGTGTCTGAAACTGTGTTTGAACTCTGGTTTTTCTGATTCCAAACCCATTCACTGAACCACCTACCTACCCAGCTGGGAATATGTGTAGAAAAGTACCAGAATCATATAATCATAGGGTTGAATATGGCCTTGGAGATGATCTAGTTCAGGACCCTCATTTTACAGGTGGTACAACTGAGTCCCAGCTAACCTCTATTAAGTCACTTGCCTCAGTCCCACAGGCAAAGCTAAGACTAACATCTGTGTCTCCTGTCTCCCAGCATAATCCAGTGATCTTTCCATTATAATAGCTGAAACTAACAATGAGAGGGTAGAGTAGAGCATCTGGTTTGGCTTTAGTGTGGCATATAAGAACTGATAGATAGGTCTCAGAAATCGGCTGTCCCCAGACTGATCTCTGTTTCTCCTTGTCATCATAGTTTAAGCAAGTGGTCTGGGACCTCATTTGTTTGAAAATAATAAGGAATGGTGTGACAGTTTCAGGCTGCTGTTGTCACCAAGGAAATGATTATAGGAGTGGAACCTTTAAATGAGATTTTGTTCAGAGATCTTGCAGAACAAATTAAGGCAAAAGAAATATTTGGCCATCTCGAAGCAGTCTCTCTGGCCCCAGAAGAGGTAGGCTGGTCGGGAAATCCTTCTGCTGGTGAAGCACCCAGCAAAAATGACTGAATCACATAATTGGAATGGACCTTGGAGACCATCTAGTCCAACCCATATCTGATAAAGAAACCCCTCCACTGTGCACTTGACTAGGGGTCTGCCAGTCTGCGCTTGAAGACCTCCAATGAGGAAGACCTCAGTGTTTTCTGAAGCAGCTCATCCTACTTTTTGACAGCTCTAATCATAGGAAAGTAGTTCCTTACATTAAGTTCCACAGAGAAAGAATTTTAATCTTTGACGTCTTTTATAAAATTGCGGCTCAGCTCCAGGCCAAGAAGAAGCAGGCTAGGCACAATGTTAAGCAAAATTGATATCTTGTCCTACTGGCTAAATACAATGATGCTTTGCACACAGAAGGCACTTGAAAAATATTTGT
>CM053626.1:304971878-305005480 GCA_028646595.1 Phalanger gymnotis | reverse complement strand
CTGCTTCCCTCTGCCACTTTGTGGGTTCTGCAGTTCTAGAATTGGTTCAGAGCCAATTTTTTATAGGTTTTTGGAGGGACTTGGTGGGGAGCTCACGCCAGTTACTGCTTTCCAATCACCATCTTGGCTCCGCCCCCAGTCTGCATATTTTTTAAGGCAAATTTCATTGCATGTTTTATTATGACCAATATTACAGAGGTGGCATGGCATAGGAGATGCTAGACTGGGAGTCAAGAAGACCTGTGTTTAAACCCTGCCTTTGACAGTTACTACCCAGGTAACCCTGGACAAGCATTCCTCCTTCCTGGGCCTCAAGCAGCATCCTGGAACTTATCTGCTAAATCAAAGGCTGTTGGCAATCTGGAGCAGTAGAGGAAATTCCCACACTGGTAGTTACTTTTGCTGATTTTAATCATCCCTTTCACCCCATTTTAATTTTAGTCATCCCATTTAATTCACCCATATATGAGTATTAGTATTATTAACACAGACAGGCAGAATACTCTAGGACAGAGTACCAGGAATCCTGATAACTATCAGAAATTTGATTACTTGTATGGAAACTCCTTTCACTGATAGAAATCACCAATTCACCTTGAAATCAACATAGTATAATTGAAAGTGTGATGGACTTGGGAATCCAAGGACTTGTATTCAAATCTTGGCTCTGCCACTATGTGTCACCTTAGGCAAGTCACTTTACTCCTCTTAGCCTTAGTTCCCTTATTTGTAAAATGAATGTGTTGGATTTAGGTAACTTCTAAGGTCTCTTCCCCCTCTAAGTCTATGATGCCTTGATCTTTAAGTTATGGTCAATTGGCCTAGGAACACTGAGAGGCTAAGCAACTTTCTTGGTATCACACAGCCAATATGTGTCAGAGAAACAAAGCCAGTCCTCTATCCCTTATCCCATACTGCCTCTTGCTAGCTCTCTTCTATCCACAATCTAGAATACAATGGGAAGAATGATGGGCTCCTTTCAAGACACTTACCCTGTCCGAGATTACCTCTGTCTGGGAAATTTTGCTTTAAGGAAAAATCACATGAAAAGGAAAAACTACTTCCACAACAAGGAGTGTGAAAACAGGACTGAGAAAAGTTTGTGAGCACATTAAAGTCCAATCTTACATAGTAACTTTGCTTTTTCAAGATGAATCATTAATGTGATAGAAAAATTTCAGTTAGAAGACTCACCTAAAGAGCTCCAGTGCTTCTTGGGGAAGGCAAGAGGTGTTACTACTAAAGGTAAAATTCAAGATCCATAGGATTTTTAGAGCTATGAGAAGACAGAAGACACAGGGAAAAGATTTTCTCTGTTTCCCAAAGTTCTCAATTTCCATTGCCATGCCAACTTTCATCATTAACTCATTGTCTGCCAACTATGCTAACACATCTCTATATGACATCTATCTATCAATCCATCTATTCATCCATCTATCTATCCATCTATCTATCCATCCATCTATCTATCTATCTATCTATCTATCTATCTATCTATCTATCTATCTATCTATCTAGTTATCTATCTGTCTGTCTGTCTGTCTGTCTATCTAGGATATATGACCACCACATAAAAGGCATCCTTGGAAAATGGAGTCCATCAATTCAGTTCCCAAAACTAGATAGGTACTCCTCATCTGTAAACATTGCCACATTAGATGATCCAAAGATTCACATCAAATAGTTCTCTAGGGAAACTTGTATTGATTATTAGTTCCCCATTTCTTTTGATTGTGGAAAATCATCAAGAAGAAATTCAAGGAACACAAATCATAGCGTTGATATCAGGAAAGGCACTTAAATGTTTGTTTAATTTGTTGAACTTTGAATTGGACTTGCAAGTAAAAAAAAATCAAGTAAAAAAACTAGAAAAAGAACAATTAAATTTAAAATTTTGATAAGTTGTCTCATTGTTGTCATCCTCTTTAATTAAAGTATTGATTATTTCTCTGATTTGTTTTCTGACCCAGTCATTCTTTAAGATTATATTATTTAGTTTCTGATTAATTTTTATTCTGTTTCCATGGCCCTTTATTGAATGCAATTTTGTTGCATTATGATCTGAAAAGGGTGTGTTTAATATTTATCCTTTATTGAATAAGGTTGTGAGGTTTTTATGCATTAATACATGGTCAACTTTGTGTAGGTGCAATGAATAGTGAAAAAAGATACACTCTCTTCTGTTCTCTTTCAGTTTTCTCCAAAGGTCTATCGTAACTAACTTTTCTAAATTTTTGTTCATCTTTTATCTTCTTTTTTTATTTTTTATTCATCCTAAACTTAAATACAAAACAAATGGGAGCAAAGACATTTCCAAGTCCACAATAGAACATAGAGGATTCAATATAAAACCATGAATTTCCGTTTCAGACTGTTTACTTTAAAAAAACTACGTAATAAATACTACATATTGTTTTCAAAGCTACTCAAGTTTTCTGAGCTTCCTTCTAAGTTTTCTTTTGCTTTCTTCTATGCAAATTTTATTTTTTCTCTTCTTCCCTCCCCACCTAGCCCTAGAGAAGGCTACAATAAAGCATAAATACATACATACATATGTGTATATATATAGATACGCATGAACACATGTACATATATGCTATACGTACTTCTATTTATTAGTCCTTTCTCTAGAAGTGGATAGCATCTTCCTTCATAGGACCAAGTCTTTCCATGTTTTTTCTAAAATCAACCAGCTCATCATTTCTTATAGCACAGTAGTATTCCATCACAATCATTTACCACAACTTGATAAGCCATTCCCCAATTAATTCAACCAATTTGATAGGTATAAAATAATATCTCAAAGTTGTTTTAATTTGTATTTCTCTCTTCAATAAGTATTTAGATCATTTTTATGTGACTATATATAATTTTTTTTCTTCATCAAAAAATTGCCCATTCATATACTTTGATCTTGTTTATTTTTTTTTTTGGTTAGATTTATCTAGCTCTGAGAGGGAAAGGTTGAGGTTCCCCAGTAATATAGTTTTACTATTTCCTTCCATAGTTCATTTAAATTTTCCTTTAAGAACTTAGATGTTATGCCATTTGGTGCATATGTGTTTGGTATTAATATTACTTCATTGTCAATGGTATTTTAGCAAAATGTAGTTTCCCTGCTTTTCTCTCTTAATTAGCTCTATTTTTGCTTTTGCTTTGTCTGAGATCATGATTGCTATGCCCGCTTTTTTCTTTACTTCAGCTGAACCATGATAGATTCTACGCCAGCCTCTGACCTTTACTCTTTGTGTGTTTCTCTGTTTCAAAGGTATTCTTTGTAAACAATATATTTTTGGATTCTGGTTTTTTATCCATTCTGCTATCCATTTCAGTTTTATTGGTGAGTTCATCCCATTCAGATTCACAATTATGATTACTAAGTTTATATTTCCCTACCTCCTATTTTTCTCTATTTATTATTTTTTCTCTCTCTTTACCCTGTCCCCACTCAAAAGTCTCTTTTGCTTCTAACCATTGCCTTCCTTAATTTACACTCCTTTCTATTAGCTCCACCCTATCTGTTATCCTTCCTCCCATACCAGCCATCCTACTTCCCTTAAGGGCAATTTCTATACCCAACTGAATGTGTACATTATTCTTTCTTTGATGGGCTGATGATAGTAAGGTTCACATGTTGTCTGCCACCACCACCCACCTCCATTTCCCCCTCTATTGTAAAGGTTTTTCTTTTTATGCCTCTTTTATGTGAGATAATTTGCCCTATTGCCCCTTCTCCCAGTACATCTCTCTTTCTCACCCATTAATTTAAGTATTTTGAAATCATCCCATCATAGTCAACTCACATTCATGCTTTCTGTCTATGTATACTCCTAACTGCCCTAATAATCATAAAGTTCTTAGGAGTTAAAGTATCATCTTCCCACATGGAAATGTAAACAGCTTAATCTTATTGAATCCCTTATGGTTTCTCTTTCATATTTACATTTTATGCTTCTCTTGGGTGTTGTATTTGAATGTCAAATTTTCTATTTATCTCTGGGTCTTTTCATCAGGAATGTTTAAAAGTTCTCTGTTTCATTAAACATACATTTTCCCCTGAAGGATAATACTCTGTTTTACTGGGTATGTTATTCTTGTTTGTATTCTTAGCTCCATTGGCCTCTGGAATATCACATCCCAAGTCCTCTGATCCTTTAATGTAGAATCTGCTAAATCTTGTGTTATGCTGACTGTGGCTTCACAACATTTGAATTGTTTCTTTCTGACTCCTTGCAATAGTTTCACCTTGAACTGGGAGATCTAGAATTTGGCTATAAAATTTCTGAAAGTTTTCATTTTGGGAACTCTTTCAGGAGATGATTGGTGGATTCTTTCCATCTCTATTTTACCCTCTGGTTCTAAAATATCAGGACAGATTGCCTTGATAATGTCTTGAAAAATTTTATCTATGCTCTTTTTTGGTTCATGGCTTTCAGATAATCTAGTAATTCTTAAATTATCTCTCCTTGATCTATTTTCCAGGTCAGTTATTTTTCCAATGAGATATTTTACATTTTCTTCTATTTTTTCATTCTCTTAATTTCGTTCTATTGTTTCTTGATGTCTTATGGAATTGTTTGCTTCCACTTAATTCTAATTTTAAAGGGGCTATTTTCTTCAAGGGGCTTTTTTGCCTCCTTTTCCATTTGGTCAATTTTACTTTTTAAGGAGTTCTTTTCTTCAGTGAATTTTTTTACCTCTTTTTCCATTTGGCCAATTCTGCTTTTTAAGGTGTTATTCTCTTCAGTGGATTTTTGCGTCTCTTCAACCCAGCTGTTGACTTTCTTTTCATCATTTTCTTGAATCACTATCATTTATTTTCCCAATTTTTTCTTTATTTCTGTTATTTTATTTTTAAATCCTTTTTGAGCTCTTCTAGGAATTTTTTGGGTCTGGGAACAATATAAATTTTCCTTTGAGGCTTTGCGTGAAGCTGCCTTGACTTCATTGTATTCTTTTTTGTTTGTATCTTAATATTTCCTTTCTCCATACTACTAACTTTCTAAGGTCAAGTTCTTTTTTGTTGTTTGCTAACATTTTTAATCTATTTATTGACATGTTAAAGTTGGGCTCTGCTCCCAGGGTGGAGAGGCACTGCTCTAAGTTTCAGGTTTTTCATGCTGCTGTTTTCAGTGATAGTTCTGGGTGTCTGTAAGTTTTTAGTGCTTCCAAGTTGATATGGTCTGAGAGGTGTAGTCACTGCTCTCCTGGCCTGTTCTCTGCTCTGTGAGTCACTACAACCACTTTTCTCTGCCCTGAACTGTGACCAAGGTCCTTGCTTCCCTGGGTCCACAAGCATTAGTTTGCCAGTCCTCCTTTCCCAGAGGCTGCAACCAGGACCCATGTATGGGCAATGCAATAAAGTCCTGCACCCAATGCCAGCAAAGGTACCTCCGTAATCTCCTTTTGATCAATTGTCCAATCCCTTTACATTTTACAGACTGAGAGCTCCAGGAGCAGCTTCTCCAGAAACACATTCCTCCAAAGCTTGCTAATGGCTTTCCAGAGTAGGGTCTGTGTTAGACTGTGTTCCATTCTTATCCCAGTGAAACAGACCTTTCCTGCTGACCTTCTAACCTGTTTTGGGATGGAAAATTCTTTCTCCCCTTGTTTCTGCTACTCCAGAATTCCTTTTGGGGTATTATTTTAAAGTTATTTGGAGGAATTTGGGAGGGCTCAGGTGAGTCCCTGCCTTTATTCCACCATCTTGACTCTACCCTCTAACTCTCCATTTCTGAAAAATATTCATGCATTCAAGTTCTTGCCAACATTTCCAAGCCTGTGGACATCCTTTCTCAGAGGAATAAGTCTTCCTTCTATCTTCCTTTAGCCTGAGTCTGTGCTTTTCTCTTTGTCATTCACATCATCTCAGTGTTCCTACCCTGCTTCCTCTTGGAATATTCCAAAATACTCTCCCCAAAAGACACAATGCCTTGAGTCTTCCCTTTGAAAAGTTGTCATCTCTTGGGAAGTTGGTTTGTCTATCCTACTAGCACATTAAGTACTTCCATCTTCTAACAATTACATTGCTTCCTCTCCCCAACAACCACGTCTGAGGAAGACAAAGTGCTCTTCCTTTGTGCCAACTAAAGAGGAAATTTTGTACCTGGGTAAAGCAAGGTTAGAGGGTATTGAAGGAACTCACCTGGAGTGCCATGACCAGAAGGAAAGAGATGCATATTAGGAAACAGCAAGTTTTCTACAGTGCTAAATGACTGACTATGGCAGGAGAGGAATGGGATAAGTTGGGGAAGGAACCATAGGATTAGAGATTTGAATCTGGAAGGGACCTCAGATTTCATCTAGTCCAACTCCTTCCCTTTACAGGGCCATAGAGGTAAAGTAACTTGCCCAAGATCATAAATGAAGTAAGTAGCAGAGTCAGGATTTGAAACCAAATCCTCTGATTCCCTATCCAGCTCTCTTTCCATTGTATTGTACTATAAAAAGTATACCCTAGAACAAGGATGCTATCACTGAAGGTTGAATGGGATGAAAGGAAGCTAACCTTGGGTATAACTATGGAAAGGGTGGTATTGTGGGCAACTTCCAGGTCAAGTCCTGTTTTCAATATGTCCAAAACTTAACTCATCTTTCCCCCAAATACTTCCCTCTTACTAATTTCTCAATTCCCTGAGCAATTAACTGCTACAATGGATCAAGTGCCAGACCTGGATTAAGGAGACCTGAGTTCAAATCAAGTTTCAGACACTTAGTAGCTTGTTGATCTTGGCCCAGTCACCTGACATCTATTTGCCTCAGTTTTCTAATCTGTAAGATAGGGATAACAATAGTACCTACCAGGGTTGTTCTGCAGATCAAATGAGATAATATCTATAAAGCACTTAGCATAGAGCTGGCACATAGTAAGCCCTATATAAATGTTAGATATTACTATTGTCATTGCCCCAATCATCCAGATTCACGAACTAGGTGTCACTCTCTACTCTTCATTCTCTCTCACTACCCCCATATCCAATCTATTTTTAAGTCCAGTCAATTCTACTTTTGTAACATGTCTCCTACATACCTCCTTCTCTTCTCTGACACTGTTACAACCCTGGTACAACCTTCATCACCTCACACCTAGACTGTGCCATAGTCTGCTGGTTAGTCACTCTGCCTCAAGTCTCTTCCTACTACATTCTATCCTCAACTCAGCTATCAAAGTGAACTTCCTAAAACACAAATCTAACTCTGTCACACACACACACACACACACACACACACACACCCCACCCTGTTCAGTAAACTGCGGTGGCTCCCTATCACTCCCAGGATTACATGTAAAGTCCTCTGTTTGGCTTCTAAAGCCATTTATAACCTGGATTTTTCCTATCTTTCCAGTCTTTTTACACTTCAGTTTCATCCATACACTCTACAATTCAATGACACTGGCCTCCTTTAGGTTTCTGGAATAAGAAACTCTGTCTCTCATTACCAGGCATTTCCACTAGTTCTCCTTCATGTTTGGAATGTTCTCCTTACTTATCTCTGCCTCCTAGACTCCTTGGCTTCTTTCAGATCTCAGCCAAAATCCTAACTTCTGCAACAGTCTTCATTGGTACCCTTTATGCTAGAGCCTTCCCTCTGAGATTACCTTCAAGTTAGCCTATGTATCTTATTGGTACATGCTGTCATGGCTTGCATGCTGTCTGCTCCTATAGATTGTGAGCTCCCTGAGGGCAACCTGTAAAGGCACTATACCTGGAACATAGTAAGCACTTAATAAATGCTTGATTTTACTTGTTGACAAATCCCCAATTGCCTCACTCTCATTAAGTCTCTGAAATGCACTGTGATTCACTCCACCAGCACATCACAGGAATCATTGAGAAACAGAGTCCGTTAATTCAGGTTCCAAAGCTAGAAAGGTACACAACCTCACCTGCAAACATTACCATATTAGATGATTCCAAGACTCACATTAAATAGTTCTCTAGGGAAGCTTATATTGACTGTTAAGTCTCATGCCTTTTGATTGTAGAAGACCATCAAGAAGAAATTCCAGGAACATAAATCATAGGATTTATAGTGAGAAAGAAACTTAAATGTTTGCTTAATTTGTTGAATTATTGATTTTGGAGCTGGAAAGTAACTTAGAGGTCATTTAGCCTCATAATCGTCATTTTATACATGAGGAAAATGAGGCCCAGTGATTTGTCCAAGATGACAGGAATAGTGACTAGTAAAACTAGCATTCAAACCAAGAACCTTTATTACAGGCTTTATTTCACTCTCTCAATGATTTCTTGCCAAAATCAAGATAAAAATCATAATATCTCTTCCCGAGGCACTTATGTGGTACAGTGGATGGAGTCCTGGGCCTGGAGTCAGAAAGACTCATCTACCTGAATTCAAATGTGGCTTTAGTCTCTTACTAGCTATGTGACCCTGGGAATGTCCCTTAACCCTGTTTATCTCAGGTCCTCATCTGTTAAATGAGCTGGAGAAGGAAATGGCAAACCACTCCAATATCTTTAGCAAGAAAACCTCAAATTGGGGTCACAAAGAGTCAGACACAACTGAAACAAATCAACAACCATAAATCTTTACCCAAGGCAATACTGTTGGGGGGTTAGAGAAGGAAAGGCAATATGCTAACAAAATTTCAAATAGATGTAAACTTTTGGAAATCTGGTTACGAATTTCTTCACATTGGATTTTTGTCCAAAACTCTTTGATCTAGAAATCAGGCTAGAAATTGTGTGTTTGCTGTAGAGATTTCCTGTGTTAGACTAGAAACATCACTGGAAAGGCTCCTTTGTTTCCGAGACAATTTAGTAAGAGCTCTACAGAGATAGATGCAAAAGAAAAAGAAATGAATGTTTACAGAATTTCATGCCCTCACAAATATGTTGAGTTGACTCAATTTGGGGCATTTCACAGACAAATCTAATTTAGAACTTAAGGCCAGGGGTATGATTTAGCTACAAAATTAAAATTCCCAGCATAAATCCTACCTAATCCTTCAAGATTCGGTTGTGATGACATTACCTCCATTAAGCCTTCCCTGCTCCAACCCACCTGGTAAGAAATGATCTTTGTCCCCTAAACTCTCATATCACTTTGTACCTTTTCTATGATATTTGTCACTTTCAACCTTGAATTATAGGTATTAAAATCATAATAACTCATAATAAAATTTTATAGGTAATGAAATCATAATAACATAATTAAAACACATGGTGGGTCTTTTAATACATGCGTTTTGATTTTTTAAGTATTCAGGAGTATGCTAAACACATGTGATAAACAAAAGCAAGACAATTCCTGCCCTCAAAAAGGAAATCTAGCAAGGAAGAGAATATATGCATATATACATATACACTTAATGGAGGTGATGTCACTGGAGCCAGGTGTTGAGGAATTGGGTAAGATTTATGCTGGGAATTTTAATTTTTACAGACAAATCATAATCCTAACCACAAGTTCTAAATTAGATTTGTCTTCAGTCTGCCCCAAATTGATTCAACTCAACATATTTATAAGGACATGAAATTCTGTAAACATACATGTATGCTTATTCTCTCTCTCTCCTCTCTCTCTCTCTCTGTCTCTCTCAATATGGATACACATATCTCTGTGTACATATAGATATATACATATGTGTTTAATAGTATATACATAATACATTCAAAATAAATACAAAAGAGCTTGAGGAGAGAGTACACTAGCAGGTAGGGGGATTAGGAAAGATTTCATTTAGAACATGGCACTTGAGATGAGTCTCAAAGAAATCCAAGAATTCCAAGAGGCAGAGGGGAGAAGGGAATGAATTCTGGGCACAGAGGACAGCCAGAGCAAAAGCATAAAGCTGAGAAACACAATATGGTATGGGAAGAAAACAGTGAGCAGGCCAGTCTGAATGAATGGAAGAGTGCGTGAAAGGGAGGAATTAGTAAGAGGGCTGGAAATGTAGGAAGGGGACAGGTTGCAAAGACATTTGAATGCCAGACAGAGGAGCTGTTATTTGATCCTAAAAATAGGAGAGAGCCATTGGACTTTATCAAGTGGGGGGATGGAATTAGGGATGGGAGGAGGAAAATTGACATCCTCAGACCTATGTTTTTAGAAGATTATTTTGGTAGCTTTGTAGAGGATAGACAGATAGATACGTAGTAAGATAGGTAGATAGATAGATAGATAGATAGATAGATAGATAGATAGATAGATAGATAGATAGATAGATAGATAGATAGATAGATAGACAGATAGACAGACAGACAGACAGACAGACAGACAGACAGACAGACAGACAGGCAGACAGACAGACAGACAGACAGACAGACAGACAGACAGACAGACAGATAGATAGATAGATAGATAGATAGATAAATTTTTATTGAGCACTTTTCATGTGCTAAGCACTATGCTACATACTGAGAATACAAATACGATAAAAAATGGGACAGTCCCCACCCTCAGGGAGTCAACATATAAAGGAGACAACATATAAAAGGAATCTGAAAATGAGGTGAAGTCTAGAGAGTCAGAAGAAGAGCAAAGAAAAGCAAGAATTGAGCATGACTGGCATGGACACTTCCTCACATGGAGGTTCCAGAGAGGAACTCACCAATTGGAAAATGAAGTTGCAGGGGTAGATGCATCTTTGAGGGTGAGACAGCTGAAATTAAGAGAGAGGCCAAAGAAGCCAAGGCATCTTTCAACTTGAAAAGGCCACAGGGCTGAAAAGGGGAGAAGTTCAGAGAGTCAAGGGCAGAGCAGAACGAGAAAAGAGAAGATGGATTTGAATGGAAAGAGGCTTGAGGTATGAAGACTAAATAAGAGGCTTTGCAATAGTCCAGGAAAGAGGTGATGAAGGTCTGAAAGAGGCTGGGAGGTGTGTATGCTGGTTGGTAGAGATAGAAACAATATTTGTCAACTGATTTGTTATGTGGGGTAAATCAGAGGGAGTAAAGATAACATCAAAGTTGTGAACCTGAGTGACTAGAAGGCTGGTGATGCCCCAGATGGTCACCATCAAGTTCAGAAGACAGGTAATGTAGGGTTGGGTGTTTTTGGTGGGGGAATAAGATAATGAATCAAAGCCAAAAGAGGTTAAGTGAGGTTAAGGTCAACCAACAAGTAAGTAGAACCTGGACTTAAATTCTTCTGACGCTAAGCTCAGTGTCCTTTGCCCTGTTCAACACATCTGCTTTCTCTCCCACAAGTTGCTGTGTGAAGGAGCATAGTATAGAGTGCACAGCCTGTCAGGAAAATTAATTCCTAACTGATGCTTTTATGAATTGTGTGGCCATAATGATTTCATCTCTCTGGGCCTCATTTGAATCATTAAGAAAGTAGAATTGATAATATAGGTACTACCTGCCACTAAGTCTTGTCATAAGTAAAGTACTTTGCAAATCTTAAAGCTCTAGGTGGATGTGATGGTGGTGGTTGTCACTTAACTTTTCTCAGCCTCAATTTCCTCACATGCAAAATGAGGCCATTGGAGTTGATGACCTCTAAGGTCCCTTCCACTTCTAAATCGATGATCTTATTGTAGTACAGGCTCTGGGGCTGCTATCCCAAACTCCAGTTCACACTGGCAGACTGGGTCTCTGGAGGAAAGATTAACTATTGCTCCCCTCATAGTTCTAGGAATAAGTGTTAAGAATAGTTTTCTCTAGGCTATTATTTATGAGCCCACACTGATGTGCTTTCCCATTATTGATTATCAGTTTATATTAATTAGCCAACCAGACCTAATTTGCTTTTAGAAATAGATATTTACTAAGGAGGCATAGCAGCAAGAGTTGGTACAAGTACCTACAGAGTCCGGAGGAAAGTGAGCTCACGTATGCCAAAGGGGCAATTCACAGCTCCTCATTGTTGGAAGTCTTTTTCTTCCCTTCCTTTTCTTCTCTTGTGATTTCCTCATGAAATTCCACTTGGGTGTGGTGTAGCTTTCTCGTGGGCTCTATATAGAGTCCTAAAATCACCTTTATTCCGTCTAGATTGTCCTTAGTTCCCCATGCAAACATTGCTGTCAACCAGCAGTATTTCAGGAACATTGCTAAGACACTCATGAGAAGTCCAACATTTCCTAACCTTTCAAAGTTGACAGGTCATTGTCTATTCAAGCCTCTGCATTGCCTCCTCTCAAAGTAATTCCATCTCAAGGTCCTTGAGGAAGTTTACCACATCTGGGAAAGCTAACCATTGGAATTCGTATATCTGAACTAGCCTTCTGATTGCTTTTCCAAACCCCACAGGATGTGGCTTATTCTTCCTATGTGGCATCTTATCAAATCTCTTCTTTCTGGCTTCCTTTCCTACCAAATTGATTAAAGACCTTTTCATACCTCATTTAATGCCTTTAATTAATTGATTCAATAGAGGTATTCTTACCTGATAAAGGAATCAATATGTAAAGTACTTTATTTGTTAGTTTAATTGAGATGGGGTGGTTGATTGATTCAATTGACTCTACCTTTTCACTCTGATCCTACTAGATTATAAACTTCTTGAAGTAAGGGAATATCTTTTATCTTTGTAGTAGAGGACTTTGAACAAAGTTGACACTCAATAAATATTAATTGAATAAATGAATGAACAAACATGATTATCGTATTCTTCTTGTAAATGAGCCATATGAGAAAATTATTACCCCCATCCCAAGGCTTTGTTATGTTTTAATTTAGAGGAAATTTTCTTCCCCTTCTGAGGCAGCTGGTGACACAGTGGATTACTGTTTTTGGTGGTGGTGGTGGTGGTGTTTGTCCTTTGTTGTTGAAGGGGACCATGACATCAGGAAGGTGATGTCATGACTTGCAAGTGAATTGGATTTAAGTGAGGGAAGGCTGTGCAAAGTCACCAGCCTCCTTTCTCCTCCAGATCCTTCTGGGTTCACTGGCAAAATACAGATCAAGATGACTGGAGATGCCCCCCAACATGGTAGATAGAGAGTTGGACCTGGCTGGAGTCAGGAAGACCTGAACACAAATCTAGTCTTAATCACTTACTAGCTGTATGACCCTGAGCAAGTCACTTAACCTGTCTACCTCACTTTCCTCAACTGTAAAATAGGAGAAATAATTGCGCCTATCTCCTAGGGTTGTTGTGAGGGTCAAATGAGATAAGATTTGTAAAAAGTGCTTAGCCCAGTGTCTATCATAGAGTAGATGTTTTAAAAAATGCTTATTTTCTTCTTTGCTCCTTCTCTTCATTCCTTTATTCAGACCATAGCTATATTTCTCAATCACTCTTCACCAAGCTTATTTTTTTTAAAAAAAAAAAAGCACCAGAGATCCAATCCTGTAATGATCCCACTGATTTAAACCCCAAGTGTACCTCCTGATGCTCAGGGTCTGGATATCAAGACATCATGGGTTTGAGGATAAATTTAAAGTATTAATAAAAATTCTCAAATGCAATATGGGTTTTTGGTGCCTTCTGGCAAAATATCACTTCTTTACAGATGGTCCTCCATGAGTGAGTCACCCCACAGCTTATGCCCTCACCTCACTTCACATGGTGAGGAAAAGAGTCAACCCAGTAAGGAAACTGAACAGCCTTAAGAGGATTTGAATTCAATAAACATTTACCGAATGACTAAGATTTGTCAAGGATTGTCGGTACTGGGCATGAAAAGGCAAAAACAGGTAAGGAGTGCCTTCTGGGAGCTTACGTTCTCCTTGGAGGGAGGAGTACACAGAAAAGTGTGCTCAGAATATATACAGAGTAAATACAAAATAATTTCAGAGTGTGGTAGGGGAAGCACTAACCACTGAGCAGCACATTTTATTTATGAGTGTGAAGCTTTTGTTTTGGGGAGCTTCCTGAGCTAGTACCGTTGAAACATTGTACATGATTAAAAACAGAGGGCACTGATGAATTTTAATGCAGGAAGGCTAAGCCCAAAGGCTTGTCACCGCAGCTGGTCATTCTTGCCTTAAATATGAAAAGTGGCCCTATTCTTTTCTTTTTTAGTCAATCATTCACAGCTGCAGGTCTGGGGCTGCAACCTAGTCTACAGTGATGCCCCTCTTTTCCTCCCCCCTGCTCCCCTCAAGGAAGGATGGAATTAAAGGGTCTAACTTGGCAGCAGGCATAGAGAAAGGGGAGATCGGGATGCTTGAATCCAGAAGAAAGATTGATTGCTGTAGCATCTCGAGTCTTAGCCCATTAGGTTAAGTTTAACCCCTACAAAGCAGGTCATTTGGCAAGAATGGGAAGAAACCAAGAGCTTCCCAGTTGAAAGGCAGAGAGAACGTGGTGAGAGGAAACACGGGGGCTGCATATGGTGTTCCATTAATAGGTATCACACCCCATAATGGGAACATTTTTATACAAAAGCATTCTTTGGACTCTGGCCAAGATCAAGGCACCCTAGTGAATCACAATGCACAGCTAATGAGTTATTTTTGGTGAATTTGGCACTAGAGGCTAATAGAACCAATTTGTCCCCAAAATGTTAAATCATTTAGCGGCTTCTTTAGAGGCGCTAAGTGCATCTAGAACTTCTCAGGGCTGTCGATGAAAATCAGAGACCACTCGAAAGACTTCAGTCCTTGTCACAAACCCTTAGGCTGACACTGGAGAGGGCTTGGGCATCCGAGAACTTCCACAGGGAAGCAGGGTGTTGTATCCATCTGTTTACCTATCTAATGAGAGACCAGGAAAGGACAAAGTAATTACCATGGTGCTGGGGCAGGGGGGAGAAATAATCAGACCTCCCAAACTTGCTTTCCCCATTGTTGTTCCAATCACCATCATTCTGACTTCCCTCTCCAAAACACTACTTCTTGGCTCGCTCTCTCTCTCTCTCTCTCTCTCTCTCTCTCTCTCTCTCTCTCTCTCTCTCTCTCTCTCTCCCTCCCTCCCTCCCGCCCTCCCTTCCTTTTTCCCTCCCTTCTCCCTCCCTTCTTCCCTCCCCTCCTCTCTTTCATAATGTGTGAATATATGTGTATATATGTTTGTGTGTGTTCCTATACATACACACAATATCTACAATATGTCATATGTGTGTGTATTGTCTTCCTCTATTAGAATATAGCTTCCTCAAGGACATAGCCAGTCCTGCTTACTTTAATTTTTACCCCCCAACAACTAGTAATGTCATGCATATAGTAAACGATAAGTGTTTTTTCATTCATCCATTCATTGTCTCCATGACCCAACAACTGTCCCAGGCTCAGAACCTGAAGGGTCTTTTTGATGCCTTTATGTAGTCATTCACTGAGCTAAGCACCTTTTTCCTTTGAAATGCTCCAGATCACTGAGCCTTCCCTTCTATTCCTACAGCTACTATCATAGTCCAGATGCCCAGTCTGAATCACTGACTCCTAGATCATGCCCATTACATGAGTTTCTGCCATTCCCATCTGTTCTTGAGGTTACTGATAGATTCACTTCAGGACTTGAAAGATTTGTGAATTATGATGACCAATTTTAATTACAAACACAATTCGTGCAGCCTTTAGTAGGCAATTTTCTTGGATTTCCATAGCCAAAATATTCATCACTTGGTGCTCAGCTGTCTAGTGATGAACTTTTATGAACTTAGCCTATTTCCATGCTCTGGAATGCAAGATTTTCTTCTCTTTTTAGGGACACAGGAAGATGTCCTGTGCCAACCCCAGCCCCACTCTGGGCATTGGTATTGTGTGGTATTGACACTGAGCCCATTCAAGGAGAGACAATTGCTCAGTCAAACCCCAATCTGTGGTGATTAAACTTTCAGTGGTGGATAGGTCTTCCTCTAGACGTAGGCTAATGTTTCAAATGGCTCCTGTATCTCCCCAAAACCTTGGGGCTTTAGGGCAAGTCATGATTAGCTCTAATCCTTAGCCCTAGGAAACAGAGCAACTCATCACAAAGGAGTGGAAACCCCACCATCACCAGTAATCTACAGCTGGGAACTGACCAGGCACCATACACTTTCATATTTTGTGATAATACCATCTTATTCTATCCAATGATTGTTTTTTATGTGGTAATTTTATCTCAATAAGTATATTATAAGAGTCTTAAGGACAGAAGCCATGTCTTATATTTCACTGTTTCTCATGGTGCCTAGCACAATAATGAGCACAAAGTAAGATACTCTAGAACTAAATATACAGAACAGACTTTTAGTGGGGGGCCTTTTGATGCATTTAAACAAGCTCTATGGTTAGGACTACTGTGTACATATACAGTCTGATTATCTGTTTCTAAAATGTTTAAAATAGCCCTTATGTGGAAGCATTCTTTGAAATTGAAAATCATCTCAAAATCTCAATAATTGAAACAAAGTGAATTACCAAACTGATAAATAATGGCCTTCTAGACAGTCTCCCATCCACCTCTGTAGACACCAATCAGCCATGCCCCTGTAGTCCTGACAAAATTGCCCCATATCATTATAAATAAATCCACTTTCTATGAATGGGTGGGGCCCAGGGTCAATCCAGAAAATTGGATTTTCTGAGGGAAAGGAAATTGCCAATTTACCCTCAGAATTTTCTTGAAGGGATATTCTATTTTATTTGCATAGTGATGAGAGATGAAACATAAGGATTCCTCCATTTTACTTTAGTTAAGGAATTAGGGCATGCAAAAACTCAATTTAAATTACATAAAAGCCTCATAAGCATCATTCAAATCTTCTTTATCAGCAAGTCATTTTCATTTTGCAACATTGGCATTTTCATTAAAGCTGTATTATATAAAAATAGGATTTCTAGCAGACTGATACTCCCAAAGTCACAGAATAACAGAATCAGCTCCAACTAGAAGGAACCTAAGAGATTGTGCACCCCTGGGCTGGTCAACCCAAAGTCCACAAACCACTCCCTTCTCCCAAGAGGTCCATGGGTAAGTTTCAGGAAACTTGTGAACTTGGAGAAAATTTACATCTTTATTTCAATTTGTTTCCTTTATAATCCTATGTAATGTTTTTCTGCCACATGCTAAAAAGATTGAGGACCCATATTCTAGTCCCACTTCTTTATTTTACAGATGAGAAAACCAAGTCCCAGAGATATTAAGCGATTCGCCCAAGATGGCAATACTAGGAAGTGGCAAGGCCAAACTCGAACCCTGGCTTATGACTCCAAAGTCCAATGCTACAATTGCACATAGGACATTCTTCCCATTTTTATCATTTCTTCCTTTTAATTTGGCACTTACTTCTACTTCTCCTCTAATTGGCCAGTGAACTGATTCCACACAGATTCTGAAATTACTGCCATGTTTTTAATCAATTATTTCCTATATGTTAAGATGCAATCAATTACACTTTTCTGATGTTATTCACATCCAATGCCTTCTGATTCTCCTCTTGAAGGGATTCTCATGATATACAGGTGTGAGGATCGCAGGTCTTTGGTCTCTTTCCATGGTCCTGAAATTTAGTTTCTAAGATAGTTGTAACCATTATCCCATGATTATTTTCCATTTGAATTAAAAAAGAATTTAATTTGACTTGCCAAGGTCACACAGCTAATATATGTCTGAGGCTGAATTTGAATTCAGATCTTCCTGACCCCAGGCCCAGCCCTCTATCCACTGAGCCATCCAGGTGCCTCCAGGAATAAGGAAGACCTGTGTTCAAATTCTCCCTCAGATACTAGCTGTGTGACAATGAAGAAATCATGTAACCTTGCTAAGCTTTGGTTTCCTCATCTGTAAAACAAAGGAGCTGGACTAAATGGTCTCTAACTTTCCTTGTAGCTCTAAATTTATGATCTTGTGATCCACAAATTCACCAAACATCAAAGTATATTTTGATTTATTGGAGGATCTTGTCAAATTATTCATAGAATTTCTTTACTTCATCCTGTGCTACAAATGCTGGCAAGTAACATTCAATTATTTTCATAATGGCCTGTTTGTTTGCAGTTACCATGAGCAGTGCAGGGCAAAATATGTCTTGGGAAATGGCATTTCTTGTTTCTCTTGGACACAAAACGATCCCAATTTCCGCATTCAGCTCTCCAGGGAGAACTGGTGAGACACTCCCGTTGAAAACGCTACCGAACAATGCAAAGAACATGGATGTGTAGTAAAGGCCTGATGCTGACTATCTGAATGACCCTAGACAATAGCATCACTTCCCTAGGCCTCGGTTTTATGCTCTGTTAAATGAGGAGGTTGGACTAGATGGCCTCTGAGATCCCTTACAGTTCTAGATCTATGATACTTGCATTTCAGCTGTAACTTCTTTCCATCTTCCATTTCCATTTCTAGAGAAAAAGGCAATATAAAAATAGTCCAATCCCTCCATTAGTCTACTGACTCATTGGTCAATGGAAATTGCTGTTGAGCGGCTTCTTGTTACCACTGCCGCTGTTGTTCGGTCATTTCGGTCATATCCAACAACATGATCCTGTTTGGGGTTTTCTTGGTAAAAAAAATCTTGCAGTGGTTTGTCATTTCTGTCTCTAGTTCATTTTCCAGATGAGGAACTGAGGCCAACAGCGTTAAGTGACTTGCCTAGGAGCACACACCTAGTAAGTATCTGAGGTCAGATTTGAACTCAGGAAGATTAGTCTTCCTGACTTCCAGCCCAGCACTCTATCCATTGTGCCATCTAGCTGCCCAAAATCCATATTGCTTTGCTCTGAAGTTTTGATGGATTTATCAGCATAACAGATTCATCAGAGAATACTGATTGTATCCCCCCCAGCCTTCTCATCCTGCAAGATCAATGTCAATGTCCTCCCGTCAATCTTTGGAAGTGGGTCTGCCTGATTTCCTAGGGGCCTTCCTTGTGTTCTCTTGAAATTGCATGGGTACCAAGGGAGTATTTGAACTGTCCTTCAGTTATAACCTCACTCTCCTTACATGATTGACCCTAAAATTTCTGTTTTGTTGTTGGCCAGTCTTGTCTGGCTCTCTGTGACCCTATCTGGGGTTTTCTTGGTGGAGATTCTGGAGCAGTTTACCATTTCCTTCTCCAGCTCATTTTCTGGATGAAGAAACTGAGGCAAACAAGATTAAGTGACTTGCCTGGGGCCACAGAGCTTAGTAAGTGTCTGAGGCCAGATTTTAACTCAGCTCTTCTTGACTCAAGGCTGGGTGTTCTATTCACTGCACCATCTAGCTGCCCATAGCCTCTGTGGTGAAGGCCTTTACTCCATAGCTACATTGTTATGTTGTAGCCTTTTCACATCTACCATGTGTCTTTCCGTTATCCTTTGGCAATGACCTCCAACTCTAATTCTTTGAAGACTGGCACTCTATGTTTCAACACAATATAGCTTCACTAGGATATTAATGCCCAAAACGATGAGATTGTTTCAGGGAGTTCAGGATCACTAAAAGTTCTCTTTGAACTTTGAACTCTTTGCTTACTGCTCTCTGATTCATTCATACCATTCAGCTATTGTCACTGTCACAGGACTCAGGGCCATTTAATATGTTTAACACTTTCCTGAGTCATCACCTGATGGCATTGTGGGATTTAGCTAGGCTAGTATTCAAATGTGATGGTCCTCAGACATGCTGCTCATACATTCCTCTCCTTTCTAGAATTCTTAGCTTCCTTCAAAGCTCAACCTATGTGTCATGAGGCCTTTCTGGATTCCCTAGCAGTTAGTACCTCCTCCTCTTCCCTCCCTCCTTCAAAAAAAATTATTTTGTAATTACTTTGTATATATTTTGCATTTGCTTATCTGTGTATGTGTTGTTTTCCCAAATAGAATAGAATCTCCTTGAGCGCAGGGACTTTCGTTTTTGTCTTGTCTCCCCAGTGCTTTTCCAATCGTGAGTGCTTAGTAGACATTTGTTGATTGATTGGTTGGTTGGTTGAATCCATCACTGGGCAGCCTCTATTCAAAATCTCTGCAACTTGCTCTTTGCTGATATTGCCTTCAAGAACCCTGGGCTCCCTTCATTTCAAGAGGAATAAAGACTTAGTAAAAGAATGAATGGGACCAAAATAAAAACTGAAGGAAATTTATTGAATTGGATGGCCATGAACAGTGGTTCATGTCAAGGTGTGTCACAAAGCATCAAATCCTTTCCCAGTATGACACAACATAAACTACCTGACCCACTAGACTAGCACCAGACTCTATGTTTACTCTTTTCTGAAAGAGCATGGTGGATAAGTTTGAGTTTGGGGATCGAGCATTGTTTTTTTTCTTTAATCAATTACAGATGCTGCCAATTCTGATACTAGCTTCTTGACCTAAATTTTAAGCTGACTGAAGTGGACAAATGTGGGGAGAAGTGTGGGCTTCCCATTAGTGAAAGTTAACTCTGCCATTATCTCTAACATGAAATAGGATTGCTTCCCTTCACTCTTCCCTCCTTCTCTTTCTTCTAAGCCTCAGCTCATTTTTTTTTGCTTGATATCAAATCAATTGTCTCCCTTCTGCATTACAAAACTTAAAACAATCCCAGCAAATAAGAGGCCTGGAATTTTTACTTACTCATGTTTAATTATTGATGCAGCCTTCTCTAAACAGATTTGGCTTTTTCTGAAATGGGTTTTGAGCACTGTGTTCCTGTTCTCAGTGTTTCCCTATTCTATTTGTTCTCTGCCTCCCTGATCCTTTTCGATTTTCTGCAGGTTAGCGAGTGCTGCATTGTCTGCTTTTGAAATCTGTCTTTAGGCAGGCTTTTGTTTGACAAGGAATGCCAGGGCTGAACTGACAAAGTCTGTTTGAAAATCTTTTTTCCAGGTATGTGAGATCAGTGAGTCTGTTCAATGTACTCTGTGATTAGGATATTTCCCTCAGATATTTATATCAACATTTCAGTTGCCATGAAAGATGTTTTCAGAGCATCCCTGTCAGGGAAAAACTTCCACAAGTCAAAGAAGGTATCATTTAGATATTCAAATGTAGGACTGCATAAATAGTAAAGAAGTAACATTCCTCCTGCTATATGCCTTTAAAGAAAAAAAATAGTCTCACGAGGGCCTGGGCACTGTCCTTTTTGAATGTCCAATCAGATGTCAATTTAGGACTGATACCTTTCTGATATTGCTATCAGATTTCGGTTTTGGTTTTGGAGGGTTTGGGGTGGGGTTATTCTTTTACAACTAGGAGCCGTCTATGAAGTTTAACTATAATATTCAGACTTACACCATTGCTCCCTTTAGAGATAGGAGAAATGGAATAGTTTCCATATTCTAGTAGGCACTTAAAAACTGTGGATTGATTGATTATGATAGAATCTAGATCACAAATGAGCATTTACCCTGGCAAACCAATTGATTTCTAAATCTAACATCTCAATAATGCTTATTTCCTTATTACGAATAGGAAGCTGTGACTTAGAATCAAGAGTGTCAGATTTGAAGTCCAAGGACCTGGGTTCTAAATCCTGGATTTATGACTTACCACCTTGTAACCTTAAACAAATCACTTTTCCTCCCTGAGTCTCAGTTTTTCATCTATAAAAGGGAAGGTTTGACCAGATGACCTCTGATGTCTCTTTCAGCAATAAATCTATGACCCTTTGATCTAAAGCCAAAGAAGAAGAGAATATATGGGAGTAAGTGGGAGTCAATGTTATTAAAGGCTACAGAAAGGTCAAGTAGGACTGAGAAAAGTCATTTGGATAGCATAGACAACAGATTATTGGTAGCCTTAGAGAAAGTAGATTCAGTAGAGTAACAGAGTCAAAAGCTAGGTTGTCAGAGTTGGAAGAAGTGAGTGAGAGATGAGGATATTGAAGGAATGATTTTCTGAAGGCTAGAACAAGGACAAAATGCTGAACTTGAAGCCAAGAGAAATCTGGGCTCCAGCACTTGGCCAAATGGACAATTTTCTACCTAATCCTCAGTTTTCCCATCTATGAAATAGGGGAAATAATACCTGTGCTTCAGAGGGTACTTATTAGAACCAATCGGCATAATATATACTGTTTCTACCTTCTACCACTGGGCGCATAGCACAATCCTAGTTCAAGCCCTCCCATCTCTTGCTGAAATCATTGGAATACTCTTCTAACTGGTCTCCTTGCTTCAAGTCTCTCTCCTCTCCATTCTATCCTCCCCTGAGCTGCAAAGGTGATTTTTCTAAAGTATTTGCCTGTTTCACGGATCCTCTTCTCAATGAGTTTCAGTGGTTCCCTGTTGCCTCCAGGATCAATTATAAACTTGGGCTTTTAAAGCTCATCACAACACACCCTTTTTCTACCTTGCCAGTCTTGGATCTCAATTCTCTTCCATGCGCTCTACAAACCAGCTATGTTGGCACGCTTACACTTCCTCAAAGCCCAGACTCCAGCTTTCATCTCTGTGCCTTTTGTCTTAACTCTCCCCTATGCCTGGAATCCTCTCCCCCTGACTTCCTTCAAGCTTCAGCCCAATGCCCACCTTCTGTAGGAGGGCTTTCCCATTCTCCCTATATGCTAGTGACTTCCCTTTTCAGATTACCTTCCATCTACTTTGTAGATGTCTTGTATAAACCTACTTATTTACATGTTGTCTCTCCCATTAGAATGTGGTCCTTGAAGGCAGGGACTGCTTTTGCCTCCCTGACTTTTTTTTGCATCCCCCAATACTTAGCACAGTGCCAGACAGACAGAAAGACCTTAATAAACCAATGTTTGTTGGCTGACTGCCTTCAAATATCTGAATGGCATTATATGGAGGACCAATAGGCATTCTGCTTGGTCAGAACTAGAAGCTAGAGGAAGATTTAGACTTACTATAATTTAAGTCAACTATTCAGAGAAACGTGCTGGGTGGAAGGTTACCAAGTTTAGCTAAAATATACTTCCTGTCTTCAACAGATCTAGTCTATGTGGGGGATATGACATAGACATAAATAACTGTGATGTACAATAGCCCAAGACAAGGACTAGAGGAGAGGTGTGAACAATGGGCTTACAGCTAGGGTAGGATAGGGTGGGAGTTAGGGAAAGCAACATGGAGGAAAGTCACATTTGAGCTGGGTTTTAAAGGTTAGTTCGGAATTCAAAGCCTCCTAATAATTAGGGCTGTTGAAGACCTTGTAAAGAGCTATGTCAAGAGGGAATGAGTTCCATACTCCTGTTGTTGTGGTAGTTGTCGTGTGCAGTCATTTCAGTTGTGTACAATTCTTTGTGACCTCTTTTGGGGTTTTCTTGGCAGAGATACCGGAGTGGTTTGCTATTTCCTTCTCCAGATCATTTGACAGATGAGGAAAATAAGGCATACAGGGTTAAGAGACTTTCCCCAGGGTCACACAGATAGTAAGAGACTGAGCTCATATTTGAACTCAGGTCTTCCTGACTCCAGGCCCAGCGCTCTACATTATGGCGCCACCTAGCAGCCGTCCATAGTTCTCCAGGCAGATGCTAGATGTTATGAGTGGTGTTAGTTAGGATCATGACGTGATCATGAGGCTCTTTTCCGTTGTTAGAGCCTGTGAATAGCTTTAATTGTTCCTGTTGTTTTCATTAATTGTGTTCATTATTAATCTAAAGAGACAGTGTGGCATAGTGGATAGAGACCTGGCTCCAGAGCCAGGAAGTCTTGCATTCGTATCCCGCCACTGACATAAACTGTTTGTGTAACCCACACCAGAGGGAGGGAGCTTCCTGATGTGGAGGGATAACCTGAGATGACGTTTGTAAAAAGCACTTAGTACATTGCCTAGCTGTAGCACATGGGTATATATGTGTGTGTATGTATATATGTACATGTATATATCAGTACAACCACAGCTCATTAATTAAGCATTTTGTGTACACAATAGGTGCTTAATAAACATAAATTGAATGGAAAAGCAATAAAGCTCACAATCCACTAAAACGATTGAAAGCATTTGTTAAGTGTCCACTATGTGCCAGATACAATTATATAAGCCCCAGGTATTTAAGACAAAAATGCAACAGTTCCTGCCCTCAGGAAGCTTCCATTCTACAGTGCAGATATACATTAAGAGTAAAATACAAACAAACAACAAAAACACAAAACCTGGAGCAAAGTTTTGAAGTGCAAATAATAATTCCTCGAGTTTGTATTATTTATCTTGTTCAAAGCATTTCACTTCCATTGTATTATTTGATCTGAAGGTGATCCTAAACGTGGTCATTTTCCAGGTCGCTGAACCGGCTGTATGCCTAATCCAGATAATTATGGGTAGTTGGTAAAAATTGTCCCTCCTCTGAGCCTGTGTTTCTTGCCAACCCCAGATCAATGTCTATCAATGAGCAGGCACAGTAATTTCCCCCCATCTTAAGCGCTTATGGAGTCTGGCTACAATAATACAGTGGTCTACCCCTTCGAGATGAAGCAATGCTAAACCCACATCAGATACTTGGGGTCTTCTGGGTCAGAGTGAGTGTCAAGATCAGTAGTAGGGAAGAGTGATGGAAGAAGAAATGGCATTTTTATGCTAACAGCACAGATGCTGCTGACCCATTTCATTTCTGACTCCTGCTTCTCTCTGCTGGACACAGTTTACACAGATAACCTCCTACACCCCTTTGCTTTTCTGCAGAAATGTCTGAGATGTCTAATAAATTCCAAACCCAGAGAATGCCTAATGCGTTTTGTGAAGCAATACCATTCTCGTGCATTCAAATGATAAAACAAATTGAACTATGCAAAACATACATCGAGCCAACATACATGTTAATGTTCTCTGTCTACAAGTTTAAAGTAGGGGACCCCAGAGAGAAGCACTCCAGTATTTCCTAACTAACCCTACTTCAGGGCTTATTCAGAAATGGAGGGTAGAAAATAATTTGTTTCCAATGTATCAGAGGTGGAGAAAGGCTTTGGAAGGGGAGGGGGGGTAGCATTCTTATTGGTAGTAGAGATGGAAATTATTTACTCTGGGAACCCTCATTATCCAAGTGATTTGCATACTGCTGGTGCTAAGAGGTCCCCTACTCTCCCACCCATTTCCACCTCTGCTCTTACAATTCTCCCCCACCTTTGTATTTCAACATGGAAATTTGCAAGTCGGAAGCTTATAATGTATTGCCTGAAATGTGCAAGGTCCAATTTCTATGCATTAGGAAGAAATAAGGAAGAGGGCCTCTCATGTAGAAATCCTTCTTTTTTGTCCATGCTTTTAACCCTTTAGTAAGAGCCGTCTGCCAGACAAAAAGAAACAAAATGAACATTTGTGAAGTCATTTTGTTGTGTATTTTCCCTAGGTATAGCTCTATTATGTGACAGAGCCCACCCTAAACCTTACACTTAGATATTGCTTAGGACCAGGACCAGGACCAGGTTTGTAAAATTTTAAAATCAACCAAAACCTGCTTGATGTTCAAAGAAAAAAAATTAATGACTCGTTTTCATTTTGCAAAGGACTAGAAATGTGCTTTTGCTTGTGATCTTTTTGTCATTTGGACCTAATTTACAAAACGGAGAAGGGAGACATATTCCAAGCCTAAAAGAAGTCTCAGGACATGGGGAGAAAATCCATTAAATGGTTTAATTCTGCAAAAATAAGATCCCCAGCCACTCTGTGCCTGAGGCACCGTATGCAAAGGGGGCAATCTGAAAACTTGAATAAATAGGATTTGCTGCTGCTCCATCACACTGTGCCCCCGCTCTGCAGGACGCCATCACCCAAGGAACAACCTCTTCTCCTACACTCTCCACCTCCTCCCCACCACACACTTCCCCATCAGCCCCTGAGCTTTTCTTAGACTGGATTATGTACTAGGAGACAAGACAGGGACTTCACATGACTATTTTCATATTGGAAAAAAGGGGAGGGCATGGGATGTGGGACTATCTCTCTCCTGAAAAAAAAAGTCTTAGGAAATAGTAAATAAGGTATCATCAACATCCAAAAATGGTCATTAAAAACAATGTGAACATTCATTTATTTTAAATATGTTTGTCATAATCATATCACTGGAAGTACTTGTCTCTCCCAAAAGGGGGTCATAAATCTGGAGCTGGAATGGAATTTGGGGGTCAACTAGTCCAAACAACTCATTTTACAGTTGAGGTAACTGAGACCCAAAGAGATCAAATGATTTGCCCAAGATCACACAGATGGTTAGTGGTCCTGGCAGAATCTGGAGTCCTCTGACTCCAAACCCAACACTTTTTCCATTGCTCCATATTGGCCCTAAGACTGAATCAAGAAGTCTTGGACCCTGCACATTTCAGGCAATACATTATAAGCTTCCAACTTGCAAATTTCCATGCTGAAATACAAAGGTAGTGGAGAATTGTAAGAGCAGAGGGGGAAATGGGTGGGAGAGTAGGGGACCTCTATGTGAATACAGTTATTTAGAAGAGATCCCAAACATGCTGTCCCTAGTTTCTGGCATCCAAGAAGGATCCCAGCCTCAGACCTTTCCAACAGAGCCCTGGATTAGACAGCAAGGCCCTTTCACCTAAAGTTCAAAATTATTTCTCACTTCGCTGCTATGTTATGATGTTGGGAGCCCAAGCAAGGAAGATCTCACTGGTCCCAGGTACTAATCATATGGGTACTATTAACAGGCAAAGCATCCAATACTATAGACCAGTGGATCCCCCAATCTAGGGGAATTTGGAGGAGTTCTAGGATTATTGCAAAGACTCTCAGAATATATATGTAATTATGCAAATAGGTAGACATACATTCTCTAGACTGAAAAATGTCTGTTACGTTCACGTAATTCTATTTTGCAAATGTTCTTATGATTGGTCTAGCCCAGTGATTTCAAAGGTATAGGAAAGTCCTGATATGGAAACTAGCTTCACTTGAGCTGATCAGCCTCTCCTGCACAATTTAGAGACTTAGAGAATTTATTGGAGAGGTTAAGTGAATGCTCATGGTCATGAAGCTTGTAATGTCAGAGAAAGGATTTGAACATGGTTCTTTCTGACTCCAAGGCCAGCCTTTGTTCTACTAAACCACAATTCCTCTCTTTTTTTTTTGTAATTAACAAATTTGAGATTAGTAAAATAAAAATTCACTTAAAATTGTGCACCTATTTAAAGTACCTTTTGTCACTATACATTTTCTCTGTCAAAAGGCACCGATTTTACAACTCCAGTCATATGAGAGTCTCAAAAATTGTGGGATGATAAAAAGTGGCCCTAATTCTAGAAGATTCAAAACACTGCCATAGAGCAAGTCTCTGTTGAATTGTAGCCAGCCTCTCGCTTTCAAAGCCTGCTCTTGTTCTGACCCAAGTGACCCTAGTTCTAGGTATCAGTAATATAGACTCAAGCACAAGCAGGCAGCAAGTAAAGTAGAGTGCCACTCAGCCCACCACATCAAAGGCAGTCTCCTGCCTTAAGCAATGACAATACTTACTTAGAAAGGATCACAGGTTCAGAGAATTTTGAACTGAAAGAGACCTTAGACATAATGGTGTCCAAAACCCTCTTTTTTTATAGATGAAGAAAATGCGAGCTGCTGTTATTATAGCTATGCGTCACAATGCAGAGATCTTTGGACTTGGGATCATCAAGTTGTGAGTTTGAATCTTGTCTCAAACATTTACTAGTTTTGTGATTCTGGGCAAATCACTTAACTTCTCAGCTTTAGTTTCTTCATCTGTAAAACGGGTATAACAACAGCATCTGCCTCATATGGCTGCTACAAGGACCAAATGAGATGCTAGACGTGAAGTGCTTTACAAACTTTAAAGTGCTTTCTAAATGCTAGCTATTATTGTAACTAACAAAGCCCTACAGAGATGGAGTGAAATCTCAATACATTACGAGATGTAATTGTATTCTCTCTGCGGAATTAGTGCTATCTCAGGCATTTGAGTAAAAATGGGGGGCAGTTACCAGTTACTGATGAGTAAGTAGACTGGCTACAATCTTGCTACCTTGAGGAAGAATTTATTTGTCTGGGAAATAGCAATTAACAGAATGGGATAAGGTTCTAAAACTCTGAAAGGACGTGAAGGCTTTGTCTGGGTTTCCAGGAAGTTTTCCTGCCATGGTTGTGCCTACTTATGCTTTCTCCAGTGTGCTCACCACCAAGAATACTACCAGGGGAGCAGTGTGTTGTGTTTCTCTCCCCTTGAGATCTGTAGAATGGCAATCAAGAATGTTAATGAAATCTTTGACTGTTTAGAGAGACTTTGTGTATAAGACTGGAGATAGTGCTATTGGCCTGGTCAGGCTACACCACAAGTATTATTTTCAATTCTGGAAGCTACATTTTAGGAAGGACATGGATAAGCTTGAGACTATCCAGAGATGAGAAGGCTGGTTAATGACAAGTATCCATTTCACGCTATTTAAAGATTAGTTGAAGGATCTACTGATGTAATTATATTTTTTAAACTTTTATTATTGACATAATCAATTATGTTAATAGTTTTCCTTCTCTTAAACCACCCCTGCTTTCCTAGTATAAATCCCACTCGATCATAATGTATAATCTTTGTAATGTATTGTTGTAATCTTTTAGCTAGCATTTTATTTAGGATTTTTACACCCATATTCATTAAAGAAATTGGTCTATAATTTTAACTGGAATGTCTAGCCCAGAAAAGAAATTTCAAGAGGACATGATGGCTTATCTTCAAGGGGTTTTAATGCAGAATAAGAAAAACTAAAGGGCAAAATGTATAAAGAAGCAATTTTAGGCTTGTTTTCCAAAAATAAAATGGGCTTCCTGGGTTCCCTCTCACTGGGGATCTTTATAATTATGATTATTGTTAAGGTAATGCATTGAATATCATGTTATTATTGCTAATATATTATATGTTACTTTAAGTTTTCCAATGTACTTTACTTATATCATTTGAGCCCTTAAAATAACTCTATGAGGTAAGTGCTATAATTAGCATTTTATTCATACCTATTAAACAGATGAAGAAATTGAGACTGAGCAAGATTAAGTGACTGGTCCATGGTCACATAGCTAGTAAGTGTCTGAATCGGGATTTGAACTTAGATTTTCCTGAATTTGTGAACCTTTCCCAGAATTATGGACTTTATTCTTGGTCCAAGACAGAATTATCTCATCAGTATTTAGAAGGCATCAGAGTTTTATTCTTATTTTTTATTCTTATTCTGTGTGTGCTGCTAAGGGTGGGGTGTCAACTTGGAGATTTTCTTATTAGTGGTACCAATGAGGCCCTGGTCAGGAGTCAATATCAATGTTTGGTACACAAACTAACTTAAATAGAGTTCATTTGAGGTCTCACCTTTGAAAATAACTTCTCCAGGATTTAAACCTTGTCCCATCAGCATATACTGTGCCAGCTAGCTGCCTAAGAAAAGACTAATTGGGAATGTTGTAGAGTGGATTCTTCCTGAGGCTTCCTATTGAGCTAAGTGATTTCTGAGGTCCTTATGAGATTTAATGTCCCCGTCTACCCTTGATAACTTCCCTGGTGGTTGAGGGTTGGTTTCCAATTACAACATTAAGCCCATGCAGCTATAGCCTGGGCTATAGTTTTGCTATGAGAATTGCTCAGAGATTCTATCTCATCACTTTAGGTACATGTATGAGAACCCCAGACAACTAGGTATACTATCTAGTAACTAGGTGAACTGAAAGAAGCTTGTCTGCTCCCATAGAAGGAGAGCCATCAAGAACGCCCCTCGCTAGTTGTTGTTTCGATGATTCCAGCCTCCTGGGATGCTGGGATATATGCAGGGTGGATGCATTAGATATCAGACTGATTAGGCACAATAGAATTCTAGGATGAGAAAGAACCCATGCTTGAAACTGCTAGGTTTTCTCTCCCCTGTGAAACTCCCAGCCCAAATCCTTTTATAAGTTTGTGAATCGTACCTAGATTCATGGACTTCATTTCTTGGCCCAAGACAGAATATTTCCACCCATATTTCCACGTGGAGCCTTGTTAGTTTGCTACTAAAGGTGGGGTGTTAACTTAGAGAATTTGTCATTGATAGAACCAATCAGGTCAGGAGTTAGTGATGAAACCTGATGTGCAAATTGATTGAAACAAAGCTAATTTGGGATTCCATCTTCCCTGGAAGAAACAAAGATGAAAGCTGATAAAGTTATCTAGTAACTGGCAGTGATGGTGAATGAATGAATGAATGAATGAACAAATGAACGAATGAATGAATGAATGGAAAACATTATCCTTACTACGTGCCAACTACCATGTGAGGCTCTGGGGATTCAAACACAAAAGCAGATTCAAATCCATGCCTTCACATGCCAGAGCCAGATACTTTGATCTGGAAAGTTACAAAGATGGTGAGTGAAGCAAAAGATGCAGAAGCTGACACACTATCCATGAACAAGGTCTAAGCTGGATGTATCCCAATATGTTTGTTCAAAACTTAAATTATTCTCAATAGTAAAGTGATTTCTATTAGTATCATGACTCTGGGGCAAATATAAGGGTATTTATCTTCTCCAAAATAAGATCAGGATGACCCTTGGGGTCTCAAATGGAAACCGAACCTTCATAAATTTTGTCTCAGTACTCAGAATCTGTTGGGGTCTCCCAGGGGCTTCTTAAGACAATGCACCGAGGATGAACCTGGATCCAGACCTAGATAGGAATTTGATATGGGGCAAGCTAGGACTAGGGAAGGGCAAGGGGAAAGTAACTGGAAAATTGGCTTTCCATTGGGACTTCTTGTACGTAGTGACTTTTGGATGACACCCTACAGTCCACTTCAACCTATTTCGTTTCTCAGAAGATAATATCAAAGGAAAAAAAATTTAAAACAAAAAAACCTAGCAGCCACATCTCTGAAGCTTGGATTGTTCTGTTAAAATGAAAAGCTGGAATACTTTGACTGCATCACTTTCTAGGGGCATGGAAGAAAAGGAATATTTTAGATAGTTCTCACTCTCCAGGCAAAGTAGAATAAAACCCCTGGCCCGATTCCAACCCCATTATCAAAGGACCACTCACCTAATCTAAAAAAGTGGCTCTTCATCAATTTATCATTAACAGGAGCATTACAATCTAAAGCAGGAGAACAGCTTTCCACCAGGGATTCTGTTAATGGGAGGCAGGAGCCAGATAACAAGCATAGCAGCAGATATACCACAGGAGGAAAAGATAATATCCATAGATTCCAGGCTGAGGATGTTACATAGCCACTTTTCTCCTATTGATGAGTTTTCTGGAACACTCCAGAACTGAGAAACAACAGGACAAGTTTAAACTGTCCCACTGCTCTCTTTCTTGGAACCTTTAGGAACAGGTGAATTCGGATGGAGAACATAGCCTTAGTACCTGCCCCACAGAGGGTGTGGCCATCATGTGACATTGTGTTTGCAAAGTGCCTGCAAACTTTAACCAGGGGAACTAGATCTGTGATTTCATTGGTTAGAGAACTCCCAAATGAGAGAATTCCTTATAACAATGCAGGCTGACACCTCCCTTACAACTTACAGTCAGAGAGAGTTGCTTAGAGCAGCAAGAGGTTAAGTGAATCACCCAGGATCATACAGCTAGTTATCCCTCCCACGTCACAGGGGTTAGGGGCACAGCACTCCCTCGATCTGAAAAATGTGCGTAAAAATTTTTGGCCCTCCCTTTACACCAGAGAAGAAGTCTGATTTTTTTTCCTTTTTCTTTTATGAGGTGTTTACAGTACCTTATTGTAAAATTTGGGTTATTTGAGCCTAGGCTATATGTAGGTTATGTATGTTAAGTTAAAATATTGTATGAAAAAGAAATAAAAATATTTTACTTAATTTTAAAAAGAAATTGTATATATTTATGGTATTGAAAGATAAAATATGCTGATATTATACAATGCTATACATATATTTTGTGCATTTCAGAGTTTCTAAACTTTGTGTCATCTGCTGCTTCCACAAAACTCTCAAAAAATTCCAATTTAATTTTTTATGATGACCCGTGATATATAGAAACCCCCATGGGGAAAGTCAAGATGTGGAAGGAATACCGTAATATGTACCAGAGATTACCCTTGGACTCAAGTCTTCTGGAGTTTTCTATCCACTTTGCTAAATATCCTTTCTACTAATAGCAATAATGGTAATAACTTCCCAAAGCCCAAGATCTCACCCATGCTGAGGAGAGGGGATAATGGTAGAGTTAAGTGGAGAAATGTCAGTCAGGGTAATATACAGCAGGGAATTTGGGTGCCCTGAGATCATTATGGGCAGCCAGGAGGCCCACTGGATAGAGCTCTAGGCCTGGGATCTGGAAGACCTGAGGTCCGATTTGACCTTAGATACTTACTAGTTGTGTGACTCTAGACAAATCACTTAAATTCTGTTTGCCTCAGTTTCCTCATTTGTAAAATGAGCTGGAGAAGGAAATGGCAAACCCTCCAGTATCTTTGCCAAAATAACCTAAATGGGGTCACAAAGAGCTGGACTTGACTGAAAAAAAAACTGAAAGACAAATCAACTTAAAGAGACCATTATAGGAGCTGTCAAAGCCTGGCAGGGACACCGAAATACTGGCCAGCTGGATCCTAGTGATGCCACTGACTGGTTCACAGCCTGGTCAGTGTGAGGTAATCTATCCAAAGAGTCACTGCAATAGACAAGATGGCCTAGAGTTGCAGCCCAGCCTGCTCAGAGTCATCGTGATAATCATTTTGACATGGAAGACAGCAAAGTGAGCAGCACTCTTTTTGGTACTACATGAAGGAAGAACTTAAAAAACCCAGAACCATTAGATCCTAGCCACCAGGGGTGCTGGCGTGCAAATGGGATGACCACTAAAGAGGGCAAGGGGATATAGGGATACTTTCATAAGGGACTAGTCTACCATGACAAAATTGGAAACAGACCTTGCTAGTTAGAGGCATGGGAGAAAGAGAGATAGAGACATAGAGAGACAGAAAGACAGAGACACACAGAGAGGCAAAGATGGAGAGAGAGAGAGAGAGAGAGAGAGAGAGAGAGAGAGAGAGAGAGAGAGAGAGAGAGACAGTTCCATCAAGTACAAGTCTCTTGGGTTAGCCTTTTACCACTTGTAAGGGCCTCTTCCTGCCTATAGGAGAAAGAGAGTTATTCCATAATGTTCCCTCTGCTAGTCTCCTAGCAGATCAAATGAAATAATATTTGTAAAGGCCTTAGCACAGTGCTTTGCACATAGTAAGTGCCATATAAATGCTTGTTCCCTATTGAAATAGTTCCCTTCCCTGGCTTTGCTTGCCTACAAGAATAGGAGAGCAATGTTATTCCATGACCCTCACTAGTCCGCTGGCCTGAGCTGCCTCACATTCTGAGTACTTCACCCTGAGGCTGAATCCCTAATGATATTAATAAGCCATCTGAACATATTTATCAATGATTAACAAATTCCCATCCTATTATATAGATTCCTAGCCTCTAGCTGGCATTATTCACCCCCAAACCTCCAGCCCCCACTGCCCACTTCCTTATTCCTATCACCCCCAGTGCTGCACTTTAAAGCTACCCACCCATCTACTCTGCTCTCTGAAGTGCTCGCTTCATAGGAAATAAACTTGCTTTCATCTCAAATCTTTTCCCTTCCCATTCCTTTCATCATCTGACTCACTGAAACCTGGCTCCTGATGACGCAGCCTCCCCAGCCACCCTTTCCAGCAATGGCTTCACTTTCACTCATTCCCCAAACTCACTGGTCCAGGTAATGAAGTTGAAATACTCCTTACTCCCCAATGACACTTCCCAGGCTCTCTCTTTCAGCAATATCTCCTCCTTTGAGGTTCACTTAACCTACATCTACTACTCAATCAAAGCTATGATATTTGTCATCTACCAAAGTTCAGGACACTCCCCCTCCTTCCCTCACTGCATTCAGTGTCTAACTCATAGTCTTTCTTTCCTCCTCAACTC
>CM053626.1:304945161-304971778 GCA_028646595.1 Phalanger gymnotis | reverse complement strand
TTTTCCATTTGGCTAATTCTGTCTTTCAAGGCATTCTTCTCCTCATTGGCTTTTTGGAGCTCTTTTACCATTGGAGTTAGTCTATTTTTAAGGTGTTGTTTTCTTCAGTATTTTTTTGGGTCTCCTTTAGAAAGTCATTGACTTGTTCTTCATGATTTTCTTGCACCACTCTCATTTCTCTTCCCAATTTTTCCTCTACTTCTCTAACTTGCTTTTCCAAATCCTTTTTGAGCTCTTCCATGGCCTGAGACCATGTTTTTCTTGGAGGCTTTTGATGTAGGCTCTTTGATTTTGTCGACTTCTTCTGGCTGTATGTTTTGGTCTTCTTTGTCACCAAAGAAAGATTCCAAAGTCTGAGTCTAAATCTGAGTCCGCTTTTGCTGCCTGGCTATGTTCCCAGCCAACTACTTGACCCTTGAGTTTTTCGTTGGGGTATGACTGCTTGTAGAGTAGAGAGTACTTTGTTCTAAGCTAGAGGGGATGTGCTGTTATTTTAAGAGCTATTTCTATACAGCAAGCTCTGCCACAGCAGCACTCCTCCTCCCCCAAAAACCGCCAACCCAGACCAGACTCAGATCTTAAGCAGGCTCTGCACTCCCACTCTGATCCACCACTTAATTTCTCCCACCAGCTGGGCCTGGGGCCTGAAGCAACTGCAGCTGTAGTTCTGTAGCTGCACCACCCCCACTGCCCCTGGGGTGGTGGCCGAACCTCGAACTCCTTTCACTCTATCCCCGCAGCTTTTCCCATTAACTTTCTCTGTTGTCTTTGGTGTTTTGGGTTGAGAAGTCTGGTAACTGCCACAGCTCACTGATTCAGGGTGCTAGGGCCTGTTCCACCCAGCTCCCAGTCTGGTTGGTCCAGGTGCAGCCCATGCTGGGCTCTGCTCTCCTCCACTTCCAGTTCTATGTGTGATAGACCTTACCCAGCAACCATCCAGGCTCCTGGGCTGGAGCCCTGCTTCCATCTGCTATTTCCTGGGTTCTGCAGTTCTAGAATTTGTTCAGAGCCATTTTTTGTCAGTGTTTGGAGGGTCCTGGGGAAGAGCGCTAGGCAAGTCCCTGCTTTGCAGCCACCATCTTGGCTCCACCCCCACTGAAATTCAACTCCTGCCCTCACACTAGGGGATTTCAACTTAAATATTCATGCACCTCCTAGCTCCTCAACTTGCTTATTGTCCATGACCTACTCTGCCCCATCTCAGCTACACACAAGGGTAGTCATATTCTTGATCTTGCCATCACCCACAAATGCTCCACTGCTGGGTTTATCAGCTGTGAAATTACCTTATCTGAACACAACTTGGTGTTACTCTACCCTCTCCCTTGTAACTCCAAACCCTGTTCTTCATCCTTACCACGACCTCCACTTCCTTGTCCCCTCAGTCCTTCCCTAGATCACCGCCCCTGCAGGGGCTACAATCTCTTCCTTTCCCGTTGGAGAACTGGCTCAGTTCCATACTGTTCTCCTCTCTTGAATCTCTTGCCTTTCTCCCATTTCCAATTATGCCTTGCTAAGCTTCAGTCCTGGATTATTTCCACCATTCACTGCCTTTGCTCCTATCCAAATACTGCCAAACAAAAGTGGAGAAAATTTGGAAACTGTGCTGACTAGGTCCACTACAAATGGGTGCAATCTCAATTGAGTCCTCATTGCATCAAGGCAATACATTCACTCCTCCCTAATTGACTCACTAACCCACTCACCACAGCAACTTTTCCAAACCCCATCCCTCCTCAAACCTCCCATAGCTCTCTACTCCCACCCTCTCAGCTCACAACCTTGCCTCATATTCCATAGAAACAAATGAGGGCACTCACTGAGAGCTTCCTCTTCTCTCCTCCTCAACACATGTCTCAGATGTCTTCTCCCACTCTCTCCATCTTCACCCCTGTCTCACATGAAAAGGTCTTGCCAACACAAACCCTTCTACACACACAAGCAAATCCATTCCATCCAGTCTTCTACAACAAATTATTCACTCTGTCATCCCCACTCTCTCACTTATCTTAAATCTCTCCTTGTCACTGGCTACAAACATGTTTAGGTATCTCCCCTCCTCAAAAAATCCTCACTTGCTCCAACCATTCCCATGAGCTAGTGTCCCACGTCTCCTCCCTTTTATGGCTAAATTGCTTGAAAAGACTGTCTCCAACAAGTTCCTTCGCTTCCTTTCTTATTTTTTTATTAATTTTCTACTGTATGGTTCTAACCTTATCATTGAAATAAAATTCCTTTCTCCAAAGTTACTAATAATCTTTTATTTCCAAATGTAATTACCCTTTCTTAATCTTCATCTTCTTAGATTGTTCTGTAGTCTTTAACATTATCAATCATTCTCTTTTCCTTAATACTTTCTTCTCTCTGGAGTTTAGTGTCACTACCTAATCAGCTGCTATTTCTTAATCTCCTTTGACCACTATCCAGGTCATGCCCACTAACCTGTGCCATAGTGCTCTGTTCTGGGCTCTTTTTTCTTCTTCCAGTCTATTTCACTTGGGAATCCTATCAGCTTCCATGGAATGAATTATTACCTCTATGCTGATGATTGTGAAATCTACTTATCCAGCCTTGACCTCTCTACTGACCTCCAGTCTCACATCCCCAGCTCTCTATTGAATGTTTCAAGTTGAACATCCCATAAATATCCTAAACTCAATGTGTCCAAAACTGAATTGTCTTTCTCCTAAAACCCTTTCATGTCCTAGCTTCCCTAGTAGCACTAAAAGTAATGCCATCCTCCCAGTCACCAAGTGACTGAATGGAGACTATATAGTGTATTGCTATAGTGTATTGCTATTCTTAGCAACCTAGTTGGTACTTAATGTTTATTGACCACATGAGTGAATGCTCAAAGAAGGAGGATATAAACATTTTCTAGTTGTTTTTATGGTCCAAAGAAAACCAATACTCTGAAAGTTTGAGTTGGATCAAACATGAAACAGAAAGTTTGCCTACTACTAATATATTGAACCACAAAACTGTGACATCAAAGGAAGTAATGGAATCCTAGCTTCTCAGCAATGCAGGAAAATGGTAGATCTAAATAAAGTCCTTAATTATTGACTCAAATGCTTCACAGTGACATACGAACAGTAAACCATTTTGTCAACTTCTCTATTGAAAGTCATCCCTTCTTTCTTAACAGAAACATCATGTATTTTTATTTTAATAGAATTTTTTTGTTTTTACATCACCAGTATTTCCCCATTCATTCTTATAGGGATCCTTCCCTTAAAACAGAATTTTATAAAGAGGAAGGTGGAGGAGGCTTTGCAATACCAATAAACTCATTGAAAAAATCTGATGTTATGTGCTGTGTTCCACACTCATGGACCAATTCCCTGCAAAAAAAAAGATAAAGTTAGCAGTTGTGTCTTCTCACATCTTTGGCAGGGAGAGGAGGAGCAAGTTTGGGCAATGTAATTTCTCAACATTCAGTTTTTATTCTTTTTTGTGGCTGTGTTCTATTCATTCACATTATTGTAGTCACTGCATTTATTGTTTTCCATATTCTGCTTACTTTACTTTATATCAGTTCATATAAGTCTTTCCATCTTTCTGCCATATTTACCATGTTCATTATTAGTTATAACATAGTAGTATCTTAATACATTCATATACTAAAATTTGTTCAATCATTTCCCAATCAGTGCACATCTACTGAGGTACCAGTTCCTTTGTAACACACAAAATGCTGCTAAAAAAAATGGTGTATAGACTTTTCACATCCTTGGGTTATACACCGGGCAGTGAAATCTCTGTGTCAAAGGCTATGGCTATTTTGGTCACTTTATTTGAACGATACCAAAATGTCTTCCAAAATAGTCATACCAACTGAAAACTCCATCATTGTTGCATTTTGCCTGGGTTACCATAAATCCTACAATATCCACTACTCTCATCTCTCTCCGTTTTCCAAATTTGCTGGGTATGAATTTAAATCTCAGGGTGATTTTGATTTGTATATTTCTCATTGTTATCAGTGATTTGGAACAAGCTTTCATTTGGTTGCTAATGCTTTGCAATGACTTTTTGGATAAGTGTATGTTCATATCTTTTGATCACTTATTTATTGGGGAATAGCATTTGATCTTAATAAATTTCTGTGTATACACACACATACACACATATATGCATGTGTGTATATACTTATATGTGTGTATACATGCATGCATACATACATGTATATGTATATAACTTTTGGTAAGGATTTGAATCTAATGTGTGTATCCAAGACAGATGGATAGATAGATAGATAGATAGATAGATAGATAGATAGATAGATAGATAGATAGACGGATAGATAGACAGATAGACAGATAGATAGATAGATAATCTTGTATTCAAACCCTTGTCAGAGATATTTGATATTAGATTTTTTTCCTAATTGAATGCTTCCCTTCTTATCCCATCCAAATAAATTTTTTATTTTGTCTAGCTCCACAAAATATACCTTTGGTAATTTTGTTGCCATATAGCATTAATCTGGTAGTATTGTACTCTTTAATATATTGGCACTCAATATTTCTCCAGCAATTTAATCTATTCCTTTTTTATTTAAGAACCATTTGGTAATTGAATTTATATGGGCATGACACATCACAGGATAGGTGGAGCCAAAATAGCAAAGATTCACCTGAGTTCTCCCAAATTCTTCTCCAAACAACTTTAAATAATGCATCAAAATGAATTCTGGAGTGACAGACCCCACAAAAAAGATAGGGTGAAACAATTTTCCCAGCACAAGACAACTTAGAAGATCAGCAGGAAAGGTCTATCACACAAAGTGAGAGTGGAGCTTAGTCCAGCATGGGCAAATCCCTGGCAAAACAGCAGCAAGCCAGCACCAGGCTGACACAAGACAGTGTCAGGCCTTGGGGGGCAACTAAATTGGCAGCTTTACTGCCAGAGCTCTCACCCCATAGATGACAAGGGAATCAGACCACTGGTCAGAAGGTGTCCCTTCCCTGGCAGTGGGTACAGGATCATTACCCATACTTGGATATGGTTCACAGTTCTGGGTTGCAGTCCCAGGGTGAAGAGGAGCGCTAGCACACCAGAGATTGCAGCCACAGGAGAGCAGAGATCCTGATCATAGTTCCAGGGCTGAAAAGAGTGCTCGTGGTCACTCACAGACCAGAGCACAGGTTAGAAGAGTAGTGAACAAACCTCTCCTTGGATCATACCACCTTGGAAGAATTGAAAGCTTAAAACCCCCAGAACTAGCTCTGAAAACAGCTACACAAAAAAACCTGAAACTTGAGACAGTGCCGCTTCCACTCCAGGAGCAGAATCTAACTTTAACATAAAGTTAAAAGTCAAGATATAAGCTGGAAAATAAGCAAAAAGAAAAAGAAACTAACTGCAGAAAGTTACTACAGTGACAGGGAAAATCAAAATTAGAAGACAACAGAATCAAATATACTATACCCAAAGCCTCAAATAAAAATATGAATTCTTTTCAGGCCCAAAAAGAATTCCTGGAAGAGCTCAAAAAGGATTTTAAATACAAAATAAGAGGAAAAAACAGGAGGGGGGAGGAAATGACACTGATGAAAGAAAATAATGAAAAAAGGGTCAACAGCTTGGTAAAGGAAGCACAAAAAAAAATACTGAAGAAAATAACACCTTAAAAATAGAATAGGCCAAATAGTAAAAGAGGTACAAAAATCCAATAAAGAGAAGAACACTTTAAGAAGCAAAATTGGCCAAAAGGAAAAAGAAATACAGACATTCATTTAAGTAAAGAACTCTTTAAAAAGTAGAATTGACCAAATGGAAAAGGCGGTACAAAAGCTTGATGAAGAAAGTCATTCCATAAAAATTAGAATTGAGGGACTGTGAGATAATGGCTCCATTAGACATTAAGAAACAATCAAACAAAATCAGAAGAATAAAAAAAAAATAAAAGAAAGAGTGAACTCTCTCATCGTAAAAATAACTGACCTGGAATAGATCGAGAAGAGATAATTTGAGAATTACTGGATTACCTGAAAACCATGATTTAAAAAGAACCTAGTCAAATTCTAGAGTTCCTAAGTTATCCTGACTGTGGCTCCATTGTATTTGAATTGTTTCCTTCTGGCTCCTTGGAACATTTTCTCCTTGACCTGGGAGCTCAGGAATGTGGCTATAATACTCCTGGCAGTTTTCATTTTGGGATCTCTTTCAGGAGGTGACTGATGGATTCTTTCCATTTCTATTTTACCCTCTGGTTCTAGGATATCAGGACAATTTGATAATTTCTTGAAAGATGATGGCTACGCTTTTTTATCATAGTTTTTGGGTAGTCCAATAATTTTTAAATTATCTCCCCTTGTTTTTCCAAAGAGATATATAACATTTTCTTTTATTTTCACTCTTTTGATTTTATTTTATTGCTTCTTGTTGCCCCATGGAGTTATTAGCTTCCACTTGTGCAATTCTAGTTTTTTTAAATGATTTTCTCTATTGAGCTTTTGTACCTCCTTTTCCATTTGGCCAATGCTACTTTTCAAGGAGTTTTTTTCTTCAGATAATTTTTGTTCTTCTTTTTATTGGATTTTTGTGCCTCTTTTGCCTTTTTTTATTAATTTAATTAATGTATTTAATTAATTAATTTTATTTAATTTTATTAAATAATATATAAATAAATATAACTGTGATATTTATAAATATTAATATATTTAATTTTAAATAATAATTTAATTAATAATTAAATAATAATTATTTAATTAATATATAATAATATAAATAATAAAATATTAAAATTAATTTAATTAATTTAATAATAAACATTAATTATTAATATAAAATTTTATTAATTTTGTTTTTTAAGGTGTTGTTTTCTCATTATTTTTATGCCTCTTTTACCAAGCTGTTGATTCTTTTTTCATGATTTTCTTTTATCACTGTCATTTCTTTTCCTGATTGTTCCTCTGCCTCTCTTATTTGGTGTTTAAAACCTTTTTTGAGCTCTTCTGGGAATACTTTTTGGGACTGAGACCTATCCACGTTTTTCTTTGAGGCGTTCAATGTAGCAGGTTTGATTTTGTTATTTTATTCTGAGTTTGTGTTTTGATCTTTACTGTCGCTGTAGCAATTTTCTATGGTCAAAATCTTTTTTATTGTTTACTTATTTTCCCACCCTATTTCTTGACTTTTAGCTTTTATGGTCTCTGCCCCTGGGGTGGAGGCCTGCTGCTACTTTGTTGGCCTGAGGTCTGCACTGGCAAAGACTGTGCTGGAGGGCACTCCACTCTTACGCCATGCGATAGACTTTCCCTACTGACCTTCTAAGTTGTCTTGGGCTGGAAAATTATTTCATACCATTTCAGAATTTGTTTGGAAAGGAAATTTGGGATAGCTCAAATGAATCCCTCCCTTTTTTCCACCTTCTTGGCTTCACTCCCCCTTCTCAATTTGCGAATTATAAGTAGTATAGTTATTAATTGTTCTTTAAAAGTTAAATAGAATTCTCTTATAAATCTATCAATGCCAGAGTTTTGTTGTTTTTGTCATTATTGTACCTTTCTTATTTTCTTTTCAACTCCTATTTCCTTCTCTGAGATTTACTATTTAAGACCTTTATTTGCCATTTTATGAGTATGTTTCTGTAGTTATTCTTCTATGTCTTTTTTGTTCTCAGTTTCATTGGCACACAACAGTTCATAGAAGGCCATTTTTTTAATTTCTTCTAGATTTACTTTAATTTAATATTGCTCACTTTAAATTTTATTAATTTGATTTTCTTCTCACTTCTTTTTAATCTGGATGGTTAAAGGTTTTTCCATTTTTTAACCTTTTCAAAAAATCAATCTTTAGTTTATCAGTTCTATAGCCTTTCTAGTTTCCAATTTATCCATTCTCTTTGAATTTTCAAGATTTCCTATGTTATGCTTTTTTTTTGTTTGTTGGATTTCTAATTTTAATGCATATTCTCTTCATTTATCCTTTATTTTCTAGCTTATTAATATGTACTTTAAGAATGTGATTTTTTTCTATAGTGTGTTAGTTTCATTTCAGATATTTTGGTGTTTTCAGTCATTATCATTGCCTTACCCTGTTGCTAATTATTTTTAAGATTTATTTTTTATCTACCTATTATTTAGGATTTTATTGTTAAGTTAACATTTAGGTCTGTGTCTTTTGTTTGTGTTTCCTTAATTGATTACTATTTTTATTGCATTATAGTCTATAAAAGATGCATTTAGTATCTTTGCTATTTTTGCATTTATTAATTTCTCCATGCTCTAATGTATGATCTAGTTTTGTAAATGTGCCACAAAACGTTTTATTGTCTCTTTTTTCTTTCTAGTAATTTGGAATTACTTTGCAATTACCCAATCATCAGAGATGAATATTAAAATCTCATACTATTGAACATGCTTTCAGGGCTGCACACTCATTGGTGAGTGACCCCCCACCATTACCACTGCCACCATCACAGCACCATTATTGTGTTGCTATATTTGTCTTTTTTGCAATTTGATTAAGTTTTCCTTCATGAAATTAAATGCTATGCTGTTTGGAATATAAAAAGTTAATATTGATATTTTTCATTGACTATTTGCATAAAGTATGGTGTAATTCCTTTACTTGTGTCTGTTTATATTGTAAATTTTTATTTTTGCTTTGTCTGATGGTATACTTCAACTTTTTTTGGAGTCAGTTGATGCATAGCAATTTCGTTTCAACCTTTTATTTTGATTCTGGGTATGTCTTTCCTTTTTAGATGTTTCTTATAAACCTCAGATTGTAGAATTTTGTTTTCTTATCCATCATGCCACTCTTTCACTTTATTGGATTTCTTAATCCATTTAATTTGGTTTGCTTTTTCAGCTCCTTTGCTTTTCAAAATATATTACATTACTCCTTTTTGTGGTTTCTAGAAGGTACAAAAAGTCTCATGATATTCAATTTTTTCTCTGTATTTGAAAAGTATTTCTTCGGCTGTTTATAGAATTCGTTGTTTGTTGTTGAAATTGTTAAATTTAATGCTGTCTTGGAGTTTGAAGCATAGAGTTTTTGTTTTCCTGGAAAAGATCTATGGATTCTTTTTATTTGTACTTTGTTTTCTCTATTCAGAAGTTCTGGAAAGTTATATAGTACTGTTACTGCATTGTAGTGATAAGGTTCCTTGATTTCTCATGTTCTCAGAGTTCTATGCTCCTTATGTTGTTTCTGTAATTCTGTCTTTGAGATCATTGGCTTTTGCTTTATTGAGATCATATAGTCTTGCTTTTTGCTCTCCTTCTAGATTGTCCACTTCATCCTTCTTGTAGTCCACATCTATCATTCTCTATTTTACTTCTTTAATTATTTTTGCTGTGAAAATATTAAGTTCTGTCATTCATTCCCTTTTAAGATCTTCTATTATAGTTTTCAATGCTTTCTGAACCATTGTTGAACATTTCATTGCTGTTCCAGGTTATTTTGGAATCCCCCAAGGTTTTATGCTTCATGAGGTGCTGATTCGATTTCTTTTGTCTTGCGATATTTGTTTAGAGCTATTTGTAATCTGTTTGAGGATTTTGCTCTCATGCTTCTAGTAATTTTAATATCTTCTGTTGATTTGTATGCTTGTGGTCTAGGTTGTTAATTAAATTTTATTCTTTCTGAAATCTTTAGTGTTTGCTTGAGCTTTTTTTCACTTATATTCCCCTTTTGTTCACTTTCTGACTATTCCCTCATTTGATAGTGATTATTCATCCAGGTCTGACCTACAAAGCTGCCTCAATTTCCCTTCTTATCATGAGATTTGCTTTTTTTCATGCTCAGTTTCTGCCCTATGTAACCTTTGGGGAGTAAGAGTGACCCTCAACTAGATTTCAGTCCCTTTTCATTTGGTCCTACTGCATCAACTTTCACTATCCCCTGCCCTGGTTCCTTCCCGGGTTCTTACTTCTTCCTTCTCTGGCTGGACAGAATCAGCTTCTGAGGCTTTTTAAAGATTTGATTAGGGCAGGGAGTATATCCTGAGTAGAGTCTATTGAGATTCTTTAACCTAAGGGTACTGCAAGGCAGAGGGAAGCCTGATAAACACACAGATGTACACATGTACACATTTGCACACATGGGTGAGTAAAATTGTTGTTTGCTGCTTGTTGCAAGTGATGGAATACGCATGAGGGGTGAGTAGTAATAGGAAATTCTCTACAGAAGAAGGAGGGTCACTGTGTAGGTCCTCAGCATAAGCTTATTGTTAAGTTATGCACCCCTTTCAGTTTGGGGCCTATGAATGAGGGGTGCTGAGGGATTAAGGATTAGCATTTTCTACCATTAATTCATAAGGATAATACTTTGTTGGACATCTTGCTTATTTGTTCTGTTGTTTAAGTTGTAAGATAGGTAGATAGATAGATAGATAGATAGATAGATAGATAGATAGATAGATAGACAGATAGATAGATATACACATATATTTATATATCTACATATTGCATAGTTACATAACACCTTTAGCTAACATCAGATAAGGCTATCATATCAGACAGAGAAAACTGAGAGAGACAGAGTGGAGTAATGAATAATGCACTCACGAGGATGGAAGGATCAGTTTCAAATCTCACTTCATACACTTATTAGATGTGTTCCCCTGGGCAAGTCACTTAACTTCTCCCAGCCTCAGTTTCTAATTCTGTACAATGAGTTGGTAACTTCAAAAGTCTCTTCTAGCTATAAATCTATTACAGTCATTTACTGCCATCATTTCAATATCTTCATGTCCAAAACTGAATGGATGATTTTGTCACTGAAACAGACTTCCCTTTCAGACTTTTCTATATCTGCCAATGTCACCATCTTTCTTGATCAGTCCAACTTAAAACCTTGGAGTCATCCTTGACTTCTACCTTTCCTTCACATCCTAGATCCAGTTATTCAATCCTACTGTCCAATGTCTCTTAGATCTAGTTCTCTTCTGTTCCCATGTCCTCACCACAATCCAGGCTATTACCATCTCATGCATTCATTATAAAAATAGTCTCCTAACTAGTCTTTAGATCTTTAATATTCCCTGGCTTCTGTCCATTCTGACTACTGCTGGACAGAGAACCAGCACTCAAGAAAGATTTGTTGATTGATGTATTCAGTTCTTCCTGGGTAAATTTATATTGCTACATCAAGTTTAGATAGAAAGTTCATTGTTTGACCAAAAGATTAAAAGAATTATTAATTAAAATTAATATAACTAATAAAATAATTAATAAAGATTAATTAAAAGATTATCCTCCTTCCCCATTGCCTAACAATTCTAAAATGTGCCATGATGACCCATGAGTCATCAGTTTGATATGCTATACAGCATAAATAAATTGGCAGTTAAGTAGAGTATTCACTCTAGAAGTCTTCAGCAATATGCAGATTTACCTCTACTGGGTGCTTGAGTTGGACATATACATTTCACATGTAGAACCATAAGCAGCATCAGGTAGTATGCTGTACTAGAAAGATCCCTTGACTCTCAGAAAAACCAGTGTTCAAATTCAACTTCTAACATTTACTAACCATGTGACCATGGGGAAGTTATTTAACCAATCTTCCTCATCTGTGAAATGAGAATGGTAATACTCATAGTACCTACTTAACTGGGTTGTCATCAAATTCAAATGAAGTAAACTATGCAAAAGCTTTACAAATCTTTACATTTTATGTAAATGTTACCTATTACAATTATGATAGTCATCCTTAAAACTAAAGCATCAGGGGTTTCCAAATAAGTGCCAGAAATACAGGAATCATAGAGATTCAGAAGTGGAAGGGACTTCGGAGGCTGCCTAACACAATGTACAAATGAGAAAAGTAAATCCCAGAAAAGTGACCTAGCCAAGGTCACTATGGAAATGATAGGTCTACTTGGGTCTTCTGACACATGGTCATCATTTATTTTACTGAAGACCAGATTATGATGACAAAAGTGTTTGTATCTCTGTCTGTGTGTGCAATTTGAAGACAAAAAATAAAATCCCATAAAACAAAAGGTACATTTGTAGCACGTTCTTCAGTAGACCTGAACTCAGGCACACTAGGGCATCTTCCCCATTTAGATAAAGTGTCACCAAGCCCCCTCTGTTGTGAAAGAGTTTTAGCAAACAATATTAGAAGGTATTGTAAGAAATAACCGGGTGTCTCAAAACGGTCCCGCCTCAATGGGGGGCTGCCCAGCAAATCTCATAATCTCTTGAGCGGTAACTTGATAATTGTTGTGCTGGTTGACATGACACATTGTCAAACACAGATGGATGTAAATTTCCCTTTTCCATAGGGTCCATTGAGACCCCCCTCTGCAACAGGATGTCAATCAAGAGAGAGAAGCCTGAGGAGGCAAACAAGTAACAGCTGAAGGCATTCATGGAACAAGGGCTAAATGTATAGGAAGGCCTCAGTGGGACCTGTGAATTTGCACATGCCCACATAGAGAGAATTTATTAGCCAGTCCTTGTAAAGCTCTGGGTGATGATGACAATGATGACAATGATGATGATGATGACAAGGATGACAATGATGACGAAGAAAAAGCCTTCATACACATATATACATGCACATATAAATGTATACATAAATATATCTGCAGTAATCACATCATCATGTGTGAAATGTGATATACGTGTGAATGTGTGTATAGAAACTCATATTATATATATACATAAAATGATTCCTGACTACTGAAAAATTATGATGTTGTATTTGTAAAATTATGATTCAGGCCAAGAATTGGATTAATTAGCTCAATCGGTTAGAGCCCTTTGAAGTATCGAGGGTTCTACCCCACAGAATAGAAGTAGGAGTAATGAATAGAGGCCTCCAAAAAGCAAATTTAGGCATGACATAATGGAAAAGTCGTTAACAATTAGAGCAACGTCAAAGTGAAATGGGCTTCTCAGGTGGTTAGCCATGGGTTCCTCTTCATTGAAGACCTCCAGGCAGAGACGAGATGACTATTGTGTATATCGGAGTGGAGATGCCTATTTGCATACTGTTTAGACTAGGCAGCCTCTAAAGTCTCTCCCAACTCTGAGATTCTAAGATTCTGATCAATAAGTAGGATACTGAATGTTGTTATGCTCCACAGTCAAAAAGAGTGATTATATTAGTCCCAGGCAGTTGCTTAGAAAAGTATCTGGTGTATGTCTGAATACGCCCTCATAAACCCATCCTCACTACTGGAAAATAGAGCTCAAACCACAAACTGCTGATGGTGGGTGAGTAGTTTCATCTGTGCATGCTAAGAAAGATGTAGTACTGTCATTCTACTCACCAGGCTGTGTAGCATAAGGAGAACTATATGTTGGCCTGAGTGTGGGATTCAGAAAGACCAGGACTTTGGAAACCTACTAAGCGTCACAAGTTGAGTTTCCTAATCTGTAAACCAAGAATCGTGGCACTTTCGACACCTACTTCTCAAGGCTGATGTGAGAGAATTCAACTCCAGAAACATTTATTCTGTAGTTACTCTGTGCTAAGTGGTATGCTTAGTCCTGGGGATAAAGCGGAGGGGGGCGGGAGTGGGGAAGTGTCCCTGACCTCAATGAGCATTAATTCTATGTATGTAAAGTGTTTTAAAATGATCTAGAAATTTCTGTTGTTGCTGTTGTTATTGTTGCTATAATATTGGTCTTGTTAATCTCCTATTTTTGATAGTGGTAAAAAAAAAAAACAAGTGAGGACAAGATACTAACTATCCTACTATTAATCCTTGTACATTTAATGTTCTGCAGACTATTGCACAGGTAATATGAATAAAATGACTGATTTTTTGTAACTGAAAAAGATTATTAGGATGTAAGTTAATTTTCTGTATACTCCTTGAAAGAATCTTAAAGATGAATTCAGTAGTGGGCATAATGACAGGGATGACATGTAACCTTGCCCTGTACCCACATGGTTTTAGTTTCTTTTCCTTGATCTCTACATTTTGAAAGAGAATTTGGCATGATGACAACCATCAAAGACATCGTTCTTCTGGGAAAATGACAGATGCTTATCAATTGGAGAATGGCTAAATAACTTGTATTATGTGAATATAATGAAATATCACTGCATCATAAGAAATCATCAATATAAACAAAACAATGTAATGTCATTATAAGAAATGAGCTCATTTTAAACCTGGGGCAATATGATGGTCTATGTGATTTTCTCCTCTGTGGCTTTAAAGGATTTATAGATGAAAATATATTAGTTCAACTACATTCATTCTAAGACTCCAGTTAAGAAAATTCCTAAAATCTAGGCAGAAGTTTGGCTCTCTACCTTAATTTACATTTATCTCTCTAATTAACACCTAGCCTCTTTGTGGCTGAGGTAAAATTCAGGTCACTGAAAATATTTGAGTATAAAAAAACAGATCATGTTATAATACCTTTGGATAGGCAGATGTTGAAAGGGGAAGTTAGGGAATGAGCAAAGCTTTTCTCTGGGTTTTCCTCATTCATTGAGTAACTGGGTACACTAGTGGAGTCATTGAAATCTTCTGTTCAAAGATATCTATAGGGTCAATTGTCCTCTTCAATATCTCCCCTTTCTGCTACAGCTCAGATCTCTTTCTCCTTTCACTGGCTGCTCCTGGGCTGCTATTTCAGATCTACATGACCCCTTTATTTCCTCTGCTTCCAAACTTGCATCTTTCCTTTTGTTTGGAGGGGGGAAGGCAGGGCAATTGGGGTTAAGTGACCTGACCAAGGTCACATAGCTAGTAAGTATGTCAAGTGTCTGGGGCTAGATTTGAACTCAGGTCCTCCTGACTCCAGGGCCAGTGCTCTACTCACTGCACCACCTAACTGCCCCAAAACTTTCATCTTTCTATCTTATCTAAGATAGCACCTCTTGTTTATATAAGTTCCTTAGAACTTAACCAAGTCTCTCAAGCAGTGGCTTTGATTAATTATAGGTAATGTGTGAGCTCTATTCACACTCAAGTCAGATTGATTCAATCAATAAATATTCTTACCTAGAAAAAAATACCTTTAAGGGGGATAGGATAAGCAATGGAGCCCTGCTCTTACAACCGAGTGGAAAGATGTTTATCAACTGATGCAAAGTAAAGAAGACTGAGGAAAACAACACACATAATAACTATAACAATGCAAATGGACAGAGTGACAACAACCAAACAGTTAAACCCCATGCCATGAAATTATAATAACCAAGTATGGCCCCAAAAGAAGAGATGTAAGAAAAGAGCCATTCTCACTTCTTTGCCAGGGTGGTGAATCATGGATATAGAATAGTACAGGCTTGGTGAATGTGTTGGTTAATTTTGTTGAACTAGTGCTCTCTCTCTCTCTCTCTCTCTCTTTCTCTCTCTCTCTCTCTCTCTCTCTCTCTCTCTCTCTCTCTCTCTCTCTCTCTCTCTTTCTCTCTCTCTCTCTCTTTCTTTTTCCCTCTCTCTCAGCTCCTCATGGATTCTTCAGCCGCTCCCCTTGAGGCAAGAATCAAAGTATCCTTTGAAGAATTATAGCCAAGATTCCAAATCTCTGACTCTCCAAAAGCTGCATTTAGTTATACCATGTGGTCATACATAGCCTAGATGGGCAAGACACCCCATATAGGTGCATGATCTACACTGATTACTAAGTCCAGATTTCTTAACAATAACCTGTGGAGGAAAGCCAGTGAAAATGCCCATAGTCAGGAGATGGAGTGCCAAGGAAACCAGTGTCACTGGACTGAAGATATATGGGGGCGGGGGGGCAGGGCAGGGAAGGATATGTGTAAAAATGCTAGAAAAATAAAAGAGGCCCATGTGGTAAAGGATTAAAAGATAAAAGGAGATAGAATTTTCTATTTGATCCTGGAAGTGAGAGGGAACTACTAGAGTTTATTTAAGAGCTGGATGATGTGGTCAAACCTGCACTTTGAATAATCTGGCAAATGAATGGAGGCTGGACTGGAGGGGGAGACTTGGAGCAGACAGAAGAAACAGACTATTGTAATAGCCCAGGCATGAGGTGATGAGGGCCTGCACCAGGGTGGTGGCAGTATTAAAGACAAGAAGTGGGAATATGTAAGAAATGTTACAAAGGTAAAATTGAAAGGCCTCGAAAGCAGAAAGGATATAGGAGGTGGGGGAAGTCTGGAGAGTGAGAGAGAATGCGAAGAGTCAAGGATTGCCCCATAGTGGCAAGACTGGGTGACTGGGAGAATAATGTTACCCTCCTGGAAAGAAAACAGGGCTTTGGGGGAAAGATGAATTCGGCTGTGCACATGTTTAGTTTAAGATGTCTATACCACGTCCAGCTCAAGATGCCTAGTGGGTAGGAAATTGGAGATGCAACTATGGAAGACAGCAAGAATGTTAGGTCAGATAGGCAGAATGGAGAATTATTGCCATAGAGATGTTAACTGAATTCATAGGAGCTGAAGAACTTTTTCCTCTTGGGAACTCTTCAGCACTTCTTAAACTGGGTCACAACCCCACATGGGGTGACAACCCACATTTTAAGGAGCCCTGGATAGAAGGAAAAGAAAAGAGGGCCCAGGACCGTTGCTGTATTCAGCCATTCTCAGCCAGCTTGGTAGCCCTGCAGGTTTGGAGTGACAGAATTTGATCAGTTCCCCCTTTGATCTGCCCCGGTTTTACCCTCCATAGGATAGAAGCTAGTCTAGAAGCTGGAACTGAGACCCTATCCTGCTCCTGGAGTCCAAGCCAGATAGTTGTTACCTAGCCTTATGATGGCTGCTGCTAGTGCTGTGGTTGGTGTATTATTGTCATTGGACGGAAGCCACTGAAGTTTGGAATAAACATTCTTTTGTTTTTTGGAACTTAGTCTCCCTACATTACCCAGGCTGTAAAGATGGAGGCCCCTCATAGACCTGACCTCATTACTGATCTGCGCAGCTTTGAGCTGATGCATTTCTGTCCCAGGCAGGTTCACACCTCTCAGGAAACCTGGTGGTACCCTGCTCCCAGGAGCTCACCACATTGCTGTTAAATAATATGGGCAATTGATCACCTTTAGCCCCACTGCAGCCCAAAGATCCACCAGTCTCAGTCTCCCCTCGAAGCAAAGATTAAAGACAGGCACAATTGCCTCTGGCAAGAAAATTACAGAGAATCTATCCTCAGAAAAGGTAGCATCAGCAGCAAGTGACTCAGATGCTAGGTGGTATGGTGCATAGATGCTGGACATGCAGCCCAGAAGACCTGAGTTCAAATCAGCCTCAGACATTTACTAGCTGTGTGACTCTGGGCAAGTCATTTAACCTCTATTTGCCCACTTTTCCTCATCTGCAAAATGGGAATAATAACAGCACCTACTTTCCATGTTGGAAAGATAAAATGAAATAATATTAGTAAAGTGCTTTGTAATCTGGAAGTGATTTATATATGGTAGAGGAGGGGAGAGGAGGAGGAGAAAAGGGAGGAGGAAGATGGAGAGGAGAAGAGGAAGAGGAGGAAGAAAAGGAGGAGGAGGAAAAGGAGGAGGAAGAGGAGAAGGAAGAGGAGGAAGAAAAAGAGGAGGAGGAGGAAAGAGAAGAAGAAGAGGAGGAGGAAGAGGAGGAAGAAAATGAAGAGGAGGAGGAAAGGGAAGAGGAATAAAGAAACCCAGGAAAAGCAGCTGAAGTAAATGGGGTGCCTGACTGAGGAAAGCTGAGGAACTAAAGGTTGATCTCAGAGACTTCCATAACAAAGATAGGAGACTAAGATAGAAAGCTTTTAAGAAATTAAATAAAATTCAGCATAGAAGTGACCCTCTACTCTGTCATAGTCCTATTCCTTTCCCTTGAAACTCCAGCCTATCTATAGAGCTGAAAGGCACCAAAACCTGATGGATGGTAATCTGGAGTCAAGAGGGTCTGGGTTCAAATCTTGCCTCTGACACTTGCCAGCAATGGAATAGGAGTCTCTTGTTTCTTCTTGATCTAAATCATCAAGCTCATTTCCTTTTTCTATATTATCCCCTTCATTTCCATTTGACCTAATTTCAAAGGCTCCGCTTTTTAAATTCTATGACCTACTGATCATACTGGGGGAGAATTAACTTGTGTAATGGGCTGCAGAAGCTCAGAGTGCAAAGGCGGAAACACGGAGAGAGCAAGATTAGCTGGAATGATTACAGCGGGTAAGATGATGGAAATATAAACTTCCTGAAGCTTTACCAATGGGAAACTGGCTGCCTGCATCCTGTGGGGCCAGGGTGGGAAGGAAGCTGGATCAGTGAAAGCACACTCTGCCGATTGTCTCTGCCAGCTGTGAGCCAGTCTGCCTCCTGCTGAAAGAGCCAGAAAGTTAACTCAAGTAAAGTTTGAGCGTAGTGACTAATATGAGAAAAGTGATTAGAATCAGGACCAGAGGGCCAAAAGACAAGATTTCCACGTCACAGTCCAGCATGATAATAGCGTAACTCCTCTGTTAAAGCCTGACACCTCATGGGTGATCTCTGAGTCAGTCAAAGCCTTTTCTTAGGAACTGGAATGAGACTCTCCTCTCAGAGGAATATTGATGATTTCAGATCTGGGCTCTTTCTTTCTGCCTTCTCTAGCATTCATTTCTCCAGCTCCTGGTTCACTGGCCCCCTACCATTTCTTTCTTGCTTTCACCATTTCTCTCTGCACCACTCATCACCAATTTAGCCTCCAGGAATAGGCTCATAGATCTGGAGTTGGAAGCCAGATTGTGCTGAGGCCAACTCTGGAAAGCCAATTGTTAAATTTCCAGTAAATTTCCACCTCAGGAAATTGGCAAACTACAAATCACGGCTTGATTTATTTTATTGTTGATTGCCAAGACTTAAGAAAGTGATGGAGAAAATGTGAATCATTCAGATTAAATGAAAGGTGTGTAGGAGCACAGTTGGGGGGGGGGCGGCAAATAGGTTAAGTGACTTGCCCAGGATCACACAGCCAGTAAGTGTCTGAAGCAGGATTTGAGCTCAGGTGTTCCTGACTCCAAAGCTGGTGCTCACTCCACCACACCACCCAGCTATCCCAGAATGCATTTTTTTCAGCGAGCTGATTGACAACATTTACCAGCAAACCACTGTATGGAAGTCACACCTAGTCCAACTCCCTCATTTCATCGATAAGGAAGATTAAGTGACTGGCCCATGGTCATGATGGCAGTAAGCAACAGACACAAGTTTTAAGTCTTGTCCTAAAACTGCAGAATCAGGGCTCTTTCTACTGTACTTACTGCAGGATGGATATGTCCTCAGGAAGATGGAATTTTTACCTGATGGATCCAAACTTCCTTCAGCTTGTAACCTTGCAGTCGCACATTTTTCTAGAGCCTTTCCAAAACTAGTCATATTTTTCAGGCCGTACAGAAGAAGCAGTGTGAGCAAATAGAAAGAGAACTGACCTAGGAGTCATTCGATATGGATTTGAATCCCATGTCTGCTGTTAATCAGTCTAGAGTCTCCTAACTGGTTTCTCTGTCTCTTTTTTCCCCACCAAAATCTGCTCTCCACATAATTGCCAAAAGGATTTTCCTAAAGCTCAGAATTGACTTTACTGTGTGACCCTGGGCAAGTCACTTAACCCTGATTGCCTCGCCAAAAAAAAAAAAATGACCATATTGCTTCCTGCTCAATTAACTCCAGTGGCACCCGATTATCTCCAGTATCGAATACAAAGTCCTTTGTTTGACATTTAAAGCTTTACACAACCCGGCTCCATCCTACCTTCCATCCTGTTACACATGACTCCCTTTCATGCCCTTCAATCACCCTTCTAGCTGTTCCTTATACACAATGCTCATCTCCCATTGCCACGCCTTTGCTACCTCCCATGCCTAGAATCACATGATCGTTATCTCCTTTCTCTCCCTTAGAATTGCTGCTTTCCTTCAAGATTCATTTCAAATGCCATGTCGTACGTGAAGCCTTTACTAACCGCACTCCAGCTTTCTTCCCTTTCCACCCTCCCCGCAAAAGAAAACTTACCTTTTATCTATTTTATGTATGAGTTTACATGTTGCCTCCTCAGGTAAAATGTAAGCTCCTTGAGGCCAGGAACTGTCTCACTTTTGTTTTTGTATCCCCGGTACCTAGTACAGTGCTTAGAACATGGTAGGAATTTAATCAATGCTTGTTAATTGATTGGAGAGAGAGAGAGAGAGAGAGAGAGAGAGAGAGAGGAGATAGATGGATAGATGAGAGAGAATTGCCATATAACTTTATAGTTAAAAAGTACTTTCATTCAATCAACAAATACTTATTAAGCACTGGCTCTATGCTGGTCACTATGCTAGGCACTTGTGAATCCTAAAACTGAAATAGGAGAGCCCCTGCCCTCAAGAATCTTACATTCTAAAGGGAGGCAACCTGTTTGCAGATCAGTAAGTATAAATTGTATTAGAAAACTAAGCAGTCACTGGAGAGCCATTTAAAAACAGGGAAATTAGGAAGGACCTCCTAGGATGTAGCTCTTGAGCTGAGCCTTGCTGGGAGCTAGGACTTCCAAGAGCTATAGGTGAGAAAGAAAAACTTACTAGACTGGGGGCACAGCCTGTACAAAGGCATGGTGGCAGGATATTGGATGCCAAGGAACCCCAATCAGGCCTGTGTGGCTAATTCAATTGTTACATTAACTCTATGAAGTATTTATTAGGTTCGTTTTACATAGACATTGAATGACTTGCCCCACAATGGCTACATAACTAGTAAGGACCAGAGGCATCGTTTGAACCCCTCCCTTTCCTGAGTCCAAGACCAGTACTCTAGCCACTGAACCACACTGCTTCTAGGTAGAGCAAGGCCCCATTACAATGAAAACTGCAAACAATGTAAGCTGACTAGACTCCATGAGTAAGTATAAACCAGAAGGATTGAAGACAATGAAATGATTCCCATGGCCTGCTGTAGGTTCTACTTTAGGTTGCTTGGCCTAACAACAGCTCCAAGATCACTCCTATTGCCACCCTCAAAAAGTATCAGGGTTTGTCTTCATTTTCCACTTCAATGGCTGACTCTTTCTTCAGGCTATTGGGTTTTTCTTCACTTCCCCAAATCCCTTGAATTGCCTGGGTCATTGTTTTGTTACCTGCTACCTCAATCTTTACCCACTCTGTGCCCTCTAGCTTTGGCCAACAACCCTCCCTCTCCCCCGGTTGTCATTTCCTGGAAACTTCTGTGTTCATTTTTCCAGAGTGAGTTGTAGTACAGATGTTTTTGATGCTTATTTGGAAAATTGTTTATCCAACATTAGTTCACCATAGCTTTCCTATTTGTTCTGATCCTTCCTTTATTAACCCATGTTGAGTGGCATCTGGAGTTGAAAGGCTCCTTTTTAATGGGCTGCCTAGTCTTGCCAGCTGGATTTTCCATCTGCAGTTTGAAAGTGAACCTTAATTAGAGTTTATGCCTTTGATTACCCTTTGAATTTGTTTGGCATGTTGTGTGAATCTCTGGAAGAATAAAAATAAGCCTGGCTGCTTCGCTATGTGTCTTCAGAAGCAAGAAGGTGACATTAAAGAACTCGGATGCCTTGGCCCTGAAATAGTTAATGTACCCCTTAAACTCTCAGATTTATAGTCAGGAAGATGGGTAGACTCTGAGGCAGCTAGATAAGGCAACTTCATGCTATGCTCCCACCCACCCCACCCCCACCCCCACCCCACCCCCCCCACATTGGATGCTTTCTCCCCTTCTCTGAATCCTATTAATCCTTCAAGACACAAGTCAAGCTTTCCCCTCCTCCCTGAGGCTATCCTACTCTACCCCACCTGCAAGAGCTCTCCTTTCACTGAAGGAATAATAAAAATCCCCTGCCCTTGGCATGGTGCTTTGAGTTTTGCAAAGTATTTTACATATGTAATGAGAAAGGAAAGGAAATAAATATTTTTAAGTGTTTACTATGTGCCAGGAACCATGCTAAGCACTTTACAAATATCTCATTTGATCCTCAAAACCATCGTTGGAGGTAGGTGTTATTATTATCCCTGTTTTCCAATTGAGGAAACTGAGGCAGACATAGGTTAAGTGACTTGCCCAGTGAGTGTCTGAGGCTAGATTTGAATTCAAGTCTTCCCAAGGCTGAAGCTAGTGCTCTATTCATCACACCAAACAGCTGTCCCCTAATGAGGATCTGGTACATGCAGAGGGTCCCTGGGATGGTCTCTCTCCGCATGAAGAAGCTGGGAAGCCTGCTTCTAGGAGAATCTTCATTATCTGTAACCCGAGTGCCACAGAGAGGCAGACTGTGGAGGATATGGAAATATTCTGCCACTGGTTTGATCCATTAACCCCACGTAGAAGAGGAGGCTCTGGGATTGGCTGCCGAGACATTTGAAAAGGATTCAACTACTTTCTCTTTGCCTTATTTGTTCCCGGAGCATCTTGGCGACATTTTGCTTACGGTGTCCAGTGAAGGATATATAGTCTCCCAATTTTAGAGTTTCGAAAGTGTGGAAGCTTATTGACAGGAATCTAGGAGGCAAGGCCTAGGCCAACCATTGCACCCAGCTCAGCATCAATGCCCTGAGGAGCAAGGAGTGATCTTTGGGAGGACATTCAGGTTCCCTGCCCAGTGGAAACTGAGGTCGCTTTTCATCCAACAGAGATGCCACGTTTGGATGTGAACTTGGCGGAATTAATGCTGTGTAGGAAGTAAGTAAGCTAAGTCAAGCCTACTCCCCCCAGAGACGAAGGTAGCATAAGGGAAATTGATGATGATGATGATGATGATGGCCATGATGATAACAACTAATCTTTATACTGTGCTTACTATATGCCATGCATTGTGCTAAACACTTTACAATTAGTATCTTATCCAGATTTATTCTGAGTTATTATCTTATCCAGACCATGTGCTGGAGATCGTAGTAAAAATGTTTGCATGTTTGTGCTGGCTCTATGAAATAAATATCTTCTTTATAAAAGTAATTATGCTAAGAGGTTAAATGAATCTGGGTTGCTAGTTGTTGGATCCCTAACAATGGAACTGTGAAGGCTCCAACATGGCAGAAGAGGAAGAAAAATGGTCATCAACTCCTCAAGGTAGTGTAGAACCCCGAGGGGGATGTAACTTACCAAGACTGGGGAGTATCTCTGTGAGGTCGGATCTACAAATACGTTTCTCTTCATTTTTTAGGTGAGGAAAGCGATGCTCAGTTAATGATGTCCTCTCGGTCTTGCAGCTTGGAAATGTGCAAGGAAGAATCCAAGAATCACCAAATTAGGGAACTGGAAGGGACTTCATTTGCCTTCTAGTCCAACCTGTTCCCAAAAAGGATCCCACCGTAACATACTTGACAAGTTGTCATCTAGCCTTTGCTGAAAGACTTCCGTCACCCCTCAAGGCACTCCTGTCCACTTTGGGCCAGCTCTAATTAGTAGGAAGTTGTTCTTTCCATTAAAACCAAATCTGACTCATTTTAACCTCTGCTCATTGTTCTTGGTTCTGTCCTCTGGGACCAAGTAAAACAAGTCTAATCTTTCTTCCATATGGCAGTCCTTCAAAATGGCCAATCAATGAGAGAGCCAGATAGGCAATAGGGCCCAGGCCAAGCCTTAGTTGGTCATTGTTTGGGCCCTGATTGGCTCAGAATGAATGTAAATAATAATTGTTTCTGTTTTGGCCAGAAATCCTAAGACTCTTCCCCTCCCAGATCTATTTTTTTTGAAAAGAGGCCATTCTTTGCCTCATTTCTTATTAAGCTTTGATCACTGAATGGGCAATGCCTCAGTTAGACTGAGATCTGCTAAAGACCTTAGCTTGAAGAGGCCTAGGTCCCCCACTACATCTTGGGCCACTTTGTCCTGATCCATATCTGGCCACTGGACCCAAATGGCTCTGGAGGCGAAAGTGAAGCTGGTGACTTTGCACAGCCCTCCCTCACTTAAATCCAATTCATTTGCACACCATGGCATCATGTCCCTGATGTCATGGTCCTCTTCAAGAATGAAGGACAAACAGCAAGCAGCAGCAATCTTCAAATACTTGAAGACAGCTGTCATTTCACCCCCATACTTACCCCCACCCACCCCAGTTGCCTTTTCTCCAAGCTAAACATGCTCAGTTCCTTCTAGATTATCCTCCAGATAATCAAGACCAGCATTCAGTCCACTATCCTGTTGCCTCTCAATACCTACTAATAATACCATTTTCTTGCTAAGGAGCACATGAAGCCCTTTATCATCTTATGGCTATGATCTCATCTCCCCAATGAGACTGTAAGCTCCTTAACAGCAGGGATCATGTTTCCTAGTTCTTTGTATCTTATACAAAGCATATTTAGCATCTTGCCTTGTGCATTGTAGGTACTCAAAAATGTCTGTTGGGGAAGTGATTTACTGAATTACTTATGATCTTGACTAGTGGTGTTTTACATTATTTTTTGAAGCTGTATAAAATGCCCTAAATTTGGAAAACATTATACATGATGACTACACCAATGAAAAGTTTAAAAAAATACCCGATAAAAAGAAGAAGAAGAGGAAGAAGAAGAAGAAGAGGAAGAAGAAGGAGGAGGAGGAGGAGGAGGAAGAGGAAGAGGAGGAGGAAGAGGAAGAGGAGGAGGAAGAGGAAGAGGAGGAGGAGGAGAAGGAGGAGGAGGAGGAGGAGGAGAAGGAGGAGGAGGAGGAGGAGGAGGAGGAGGAGGAGGAGAAGAAGAAGAAGAAGAAGAAGAAGAAGAAGAAGAAGAAGAAGAAGAAGAAGAAGAAGAAGAAGAAGAAGAAGAAGAAGAAGAAGAAGAAGAAGAAGAAACAAGACATGGCGTTAGAAAAATGATCAAGTCTGGCCATGAAGAGATAGGGAAAAAAATATCCTTCTTTCCTTTCTTTGCAGAGGTGGGAGATTCTATATTTGGAATATTGCCTGTGCTCTAAGACTCAGTTGTTGTGTTGGTTAGTTTTACTTAACTTTTTTTCTTCCTATTCCTTTCACTCTTTCTTATAAGAAATGACTCCCCAAGTAGGAATGAGGGAAGATTTATTTGGGAAAAGAAGGTGATGTTAAAAAAAAAAACACAGAATGGTTCCTGGTGTGCTAGAAAGCAGTGAAAATTAAGCATATGCCCAATAGTAGACTATGTAAACTTGGAATAGTGGACTCCATTACTTGAGTACTAACCTAGCCAAGTTATATTTAACAAGGGCCTTATTTTGGATGTAATTCGTCTTCCACAGATGATTCTGAAGGCACTACAGAATCTTAGACCATCATAGATTAAGAGAAAAAGCGATCTTTGAGGTCAGGTCTAACCTTCTTATTTTCAGCTGAGTGTCTAAGGCGTGGGAAAGTCAAGTATGATCATAGAATCATGAAACTAAAGCTAGAAAAGTCCTCAGGCTTCCAACTTCCTCATTTTACAGATGAGGAAATTGAGGCCCCATAGAGTTAAATGACTTGCCTAAGGTTCACACAGAAAGTGTGAACAGCAGTAGTGCACCTTACGCATAGTGAGCATTGATCTGTTGAATTTCTTTCCATCTAAACATCAGTGCATTGACTACAAAATGTTTTGGAGCGTTTATTTTGGGGTAGAGGGCACAGTAACTGATGGAGAACTATCTCTAAGGTATAAAGAAGGGGTACCCACTCTGATGAAATCACAACTCTTTTATCTTATGGAAGAAAAGAGCCAGCCAAGCAAGAGTCTGGCTAGCCAAGACTCAGTCTGAAAATAACAAAGTCTACAATTTTCACACCCTAGCCCTCCAGGTTGCCACCAGTTAGAAGACTTATTTTGTCTCCAGAAGGCGATCCCTTTGTTTGACAGGATTTTCACAGCAAATGCTATTAAAACAACACCATTTGAAACCTTCATTTTGCTTTTTGAACTAGCTGGTAAGGATTACTCTCCAATCTCTCTCTCTCTCTCTCTCTCTCTCTCTCTCTCTCTCTCTCTCTCTCTCTCAAAGACTATCACCCTTAAAACAAACTCATCATCCCCTAATCCATTTCCAAACCCATTTGGGAATGTGGGTTAAGTACACTAGACTCTCCCAGGGCAAGGCTGTTGTCTCAGTTGAGTCATCAGGCTTCTCTCTCAGAAGTAATATGATCTTCTGGTGAGAAGACAGCTGGAGCACCTGGTTTTTGGACAAACAGTGCCTTCTCTACCATGAATAATTCATGCCGATTCAATGTAGTCCTGGTCATTACATCAGTAGGGAATGGGCTCAACAAGCAATTCTGTCTGTAGCCTGGCCCCTGAAAGAGAATTTAACTTCCCACCTGATTGAAACCTTGGTTTCCCTGCCTATAAAAGGCCTCACTCAAGGTGAATGTTAAACTAGAGCATTGTGAATTTGGTATTAATAAGTCCCAATTCATCTTATTTAACTAAGAGTTTCACTGCCTCAACATTTTACCTTTTAAAAAGTCATGTAAGAGCCTGCCTAATAATATAGAAAGCTGTGTTATGTAGACACAGGAGCATAGGTTTCAAGGTGAAATGGGACTTGGAGGTCATGAAGCCCATCTCTTTTATTACCAATGAAGAAACTGAGGCCCAGAGAAGGGAAGAGTCTTGTCCGAAACCACCCAGGTAATAGAAGAACCAGGACTTGAACCCAGGTCTGCTATCTGATAGACACATAGGTTTCAAGTTGGAGGTGACTTCAGTTGTCATTTACTCCAGACCGTTTGTTTTATACAGTAGAAAATGGAGGCCTAGAGTTGGAAGCTGACTTGTCCAAGGTCATAAGTGGAAAAAATGGAATTCAGACTGAATATTTCAAATAACAGT
>CM053626.1:304907952-304944661 GCA_028646595.1 Phalanger gymnotis | reverse complement strand
GCCAGCCTTGTTGAGCTCCCGGCTGAACTCAGATGTTGATGGTTCCTTGGTAACTATGAATTGTATTGGGTCTGTCTGTTTGTAATTTGTTTAAGGGCTCTTGAGATGGTGTTGATGAAGGAACTCCGGGCAGCTACAGTGTAGCTAAGGAGCCCTCCAGCTTGTAAACCAGGATGCTGAGACTTTGTTGAACTCTGGTAACTATGTATTTGGATTTGAATCAGGCAAGGTCTGTCTGTTGGTGTTTCTAATTTGCTTGTATTTTGCTCTGAAGTTCAGGGTGCTGGCTTTTTCCCCTGAACTAAGTGAATGATATTTGTGTGCTGAATTAAAGTAAGCTTGCCAACCCCTTAACCTTGCTCTCCTTATTAAGGCAGATTAAAAGAATCTGGACTTTCTGGCTGTCTGGCAGCTTTCTAGGTGCTGGCTGTGGGTGGATCTGGACCCCCCACAGAAGTTGCTAGCCAGATTGTTAAAACACCATCTAGTCCAGTGATTCTCAAACTTTTTTGGTTTCAAAACCCCTTTACGATCTTAAAAATTATTGAGGACCCCAAAAGAGCTTTTGTTTATATGGATTACATCCATCAATAATTACCATATTAGAACTTATAATATTTCAATATTGTTATCAAAATAATTAGACCTCGTAGGCCCCCTGAAAAGGTATTAGGAACCCCTCAGACCACACATTAAAACTGCTCATCTAACCCCTTTGTTTTACAGATGAGGAAACCAAGACCCAGACAAAAAAAATGATATGCCCAGAGTTACCCAGGTGACAAGTAAGAGAGGCAAGTTTGGAACCCAAGGCCTCTGGTGCCAGATCCGGCCCTCTCTCTATTATCCAAACTGCCTCTCCTTTATCAGGGCAAGCCATAACTTTCTAATTTGACTAGTGTATAGAGACCGGCTTTGTATTTGTCTGTATCAGATTTGTAATATGTATCATTCCTACCTTATGCTTAACTCCGTGATATCACCATTGCAGTTTACAATACCTGATCTTGTTCAGCCCTCCCAACAACTCCAAGATGAACAGGGCAGTTATTATCATCCTTTTTTGACAGATGAAGAGGCTGAGGCACAGAGACATGAACTCACTTGTCCAAGGTCACACAGCCAATTAAACGTCTGATAAAGGCTTGGACACTCCAGAGCCTTTCGTCTCATTTGCCCTGCATAAAACAGCATGAGGCCCAAGAAAAGAGAAATCAATCCTGGTTCTAAGAAATGTAGATTTTCTCTGAACACCACAGCCTCCAAATCTGGAAATGCTGAAGTCAATTTACCAACCTATAAAACTCCAAGTGTAAAAGAAGGCTGACATCTTACAGGCACCACAGTGATAAAAAAAAATGATTAAATGACCTTCTTCCAACTGAGGGGCTGTCATCAAACTTTGCATTAACAACTGCAATTAAATGATGAGTTTATTTGTTTTATATGTATATACACACACATATGTATGTATTTATATACACATTCTGCCTGAACCTCAGTATTTTTCACAAAGTACTATCTCAATAAAGACTTAAAAATACTCTTAGGATGGTGGGTTAGAAGGAAAGAAAGGGATATATGTATTGAAGACATTATATATGTGTGTGTGTGTGTGTGTGTATGATATATTGTGGACATCATGGAGCTTCCATGGCACCATCTCTTCTCCCAAGAGCCCTGAGCAGATCCAGAGAAGAGAGAACACCCAGAGGAGCTGAAACAGCCAAAGTTAGTAGAGGCAGCATTTTATTGGAATCCATAACCCATGGAGTATATAACCTGTCCTGGCCACTTCCTGATCATGCTTAGGGAAGGCCCACTGAGTCATCAGCTCTTGACTCAGGGGCCATTCAAGCTCCCAAGCTGAATTCTTTCCCAGGAGCAGTTCAGAGCACAGGCTTGGTACTCCAATCCAACCTCTAATACATTCATAATAAGCCATATTTTCACATTAATTTAAATACTTGATCACTGTACAAAAGAGGGCAACCAGATGGTAAAGAGCCTCTTTTTCATATGAGAATCTTATGAAGCAATTGGGGGTGCTTACTCTAGAGAAGAAAAGACTGAGGGCCTGGGAATGATGGTTAGATTCAGGTATTGAAAGGGCTGACACGTGGAAGAGGGATTACTTATTCTCAGAGGGAATAACAAGGACTGATGACTGGAAGTTGCATTGAGGTAAATTTAGGCTTCAAACAGACAAGAACCAGATCTGTGATTTTATTAGCATAGGGAAATCCGGAGGGAGGAAACTCTCTACTACTGTAAGACAACACATTCTCAGTCACTTATAGTCTTAGAGACTTGCCTAAAAAACAGAAAGGTCAAGTGACTTATCCAAACTCACACAAGCAGAATGTGTCAGAGGTGGGATTAGAACCCAGGTCTTCTTCATTTTTGACCATTCTTTATCCATTATAGCCATACTGGCTAACTGGCCTTGATGTCAATTTAAAAAATCAATGACCTTCCAAACAATTAGAGTCATCTGAAAGGGAATGGGCTGCCCTAGATGGCAGTGGCATCACCCTCACTGGTGCCCATCAAGCAAAAAAAATGAATGGCTACTGGTCTGAATTAGTGTAAAAGGGATTCCTTTTCAAGTATAGGTTGGAGTAGACAGCCACTCCCAACTCTAACATCCTGTGGTTCTATGTTCCTAAGGCAAGTTCTGTAAGAACAAATTTGAAAGCCTGCCCCTAGTCATGGGCGATGGTGGCAAAAGGCTGCCTCACATGGGACACATTCAGCCAGTCCAAGCCACATCTTACATCCACATATAGTACTTTCACTATGGAAAGCACATCTATAAATTTCTATTTTCTCTCCTTGCAACAACACTGGGAGGCAGCTAGTAGCAAAGACCTAAAGAGTGATTTCAATTAAGAAACCCCTTCCCCAACATAGACCCTCAGCAAGACATTATACAGAGTGCTCCAAATGTCTTAGTGCATTTTCAAGATTTCACAGCTTTAAAATACATTAAAACTTTTGGAACACCCTAGGGTGGGGGGAGGGGAAGGTTGTTTGTTTGCTTGTTTAACCAGAGCTGTGCTTTTATACATATAGGGAACTCTTGTGGAGAAAACAGTACCAATGTATAGTCTTAGAAAGTGGTGATGTGCCCTGCCCAGAACCACCTGCCAGTAGGTGTCAGAGGCCAGACTTGATCCCAGGCCAGATTTCCTATCTGTGGTCCTAGGTGGCTTCTCTGAAGTCCTATTACTAATTATGATAATAAATAGGAGGAGAGCAAAATTTCTGGGAAAGTTTTCAAGAGCCAAGAGAAGCCATTTCAAAAACCAAGAAAAATCAAAAGTACAGGCCAGTTTGGGCCCACATGAGGATGCCATTCGCCACTCCACCCCTGCTGCCATTCATGAGCCAAGCCAGGAAGCCATGCTTCAGACGGTATTGAATGCAAGATGGATCAAAAAGAGATTTCATCCAGCCGCGGTTCAAGAAACAGTTACCAACTCAGCATTTGAGGTTTGAAACAGGAAACTGGAGAGAAGAGGTTTGTTTCCATGTTTAACCTCCTCTGTGATCATCCAAAATAAATGGGCTAATTGCTAAATAGCAAAATTGACTCTAATCCCAACAGAAGCATTGACATCTGCATGCACTTGACGTTAAAACTTAATTAGAAGTTGAAAGGTGTTGTTTTATTTATGGAGTTGCCACACTGGCTATATCAACATTTCTCTCTTTAAGGACAGCCTGTTAGTTTATTGGTGTTTTGTCTGTGGCTCAGAAAAGTAGCCTTTTTCCCATGGTCTGGTTGATAAAAAAGAAAGAGCTTCCCTTGAAAAGCATCATTTACCACTGTCTTCTGAAATCAAGAGTCACTCTGGGTCCATTTTTAAAGGCATGATTTTCTCCAGCTCTTGAGCTCTGCTTGGCCTGGATCTCCTCCACCTTTGTTTCTTTGACACATTCACTGGCAAGGAAGGAGCTGGGAAATTCCAAACCTACCAGTAATGAGGCTATGGGTCCATCAACACCTCTCTCCTGGCCAGGTCAGCTTGCTCCACTATCAGTTCAACTCCTTCTAGTTGGGAACCCTCACTTCCCCTCCAAACCTCCTTCCTCTCTTCATGACTCAGTTGGAACATATGGAGCTTGGCTCAAATGAGTGGTTCTCAAATGAGGTAAAAATCCCACCAAACTCACAAGGTGTGTATATGAAGTTGGACTCTGCCAAAACACACACACAGAGAGAGAGAGAGAGAGACTTAGAGTTTAAGTCATTATGTCTGCATTATTGTAGATGCCTTAAAAATCCTCCTATAATAGGACCTTTGAAAGATAGCAGGGCATAGTGGCTAATAATAATAGTTAACATTTACATATTGCTTTAAGGCTTGAAAAGAACCCTACATATGTTACTTCATTTGATCCTCAAAAGGACCTTGTGAGATAGGTGCTACTATTATTATCCCCCTTTTGCAGGGGAGGAAACTGAGGTACATAGGTGACATGATTTCTGCAGAGGGTCAGCTAGCAAGTGTCTGAGGCAGGTTTTTGAACTCAGGTATTCCACACTCCCAGTATTGTGCCACTTAGAAGCTAGAGAATTGGCCTCAAATTCAAGAAGATCTAGGTATCTTGCTTCTGATACATACAGGCTGTGAGACCCTGAATAAGTCACTTAACTTTCCAATGTCTCAGACAACTAAGACAATAAGTTCAAGAACAGATGCCAACATGCATAGGTAATGGAAATTTTGTCTTTGATGGTTCCCTACAACAATAAAATTAGTAGTCGGGTCTCTATCTGTCATATATCTATTATGCATCTATCTATATGTGTGTATTTATGTATATATATATGAATAGATATGTAAGTCTATACATGTCTACAATGTTGTAAGATTACTTAATACAAGTAATAATTTTATATGGTTTCATTTTGTGAAAGCAACAGTCTTATGTGTGTGCTTTTATTGACAGGAAATTAATTCAGAACATTTGACCTGAATGAAATTAATCTCCACTGAGCTAGCTTTTCCACCTTCGGTTAAATCTTCTCAATTACATTCTGGATTTCATGATGTAGTCCACGTTTCCTTGTTCTTTTGGATCTTTAATTCTATGGTTCTTAATAATGGGTATTACTCTAAGGACACATGCAAAAGTTTTGGCTCATGAAGAGCATACTTCAGTGACTGTTAGAGATATTGTGGCTATTTTAAATGTATGGAAGCCAAGTGTTCTAAGGATCATTCAAGCCCACAGTGAAACAGAATCCATTACACTGAAGCTCAAAGTGCCATAAAAAATAAACAAAAATCAAAATGAAGAACTGACAGACTATCGTTGCAAAGTGGTCAAATTAATTCCCAGAGCAAAGTCTTCCAGTGATCTAGAAGGGAAGGGCCCCACCCAACTGCCCTTTGGACTTCTTCATCATGTCTATAGAAATCACATCATCATTCAAGATCAAATCAGCCTTGGTACTCACACCTCATCACACCTCTGGGATACTTCTAAATAGAGGGTGGAGTGGAGAGCTTCTCCCCGAACCTCCATTTAAAGGAGAACCCTAGGTAGGCCACTTCTTCATATCCTACCTGGATGCATGACTTTGGACTTCATCATGCCCATGCATCAGATGCCTTTCTGTCCCCTCCCACCACCCCTTTCAGCTTCCTCTGTTGTATTGCGTTCTCCCATAAAATTGTAAGCTTCTTCAAGGCAGGGAATGCCATTCTTTCTCATGTGTGTATCTCCACTACTTAGCACAGTGCCTGGCATTTCATAGGTGCCTTATTTATATTAATTTGTATATTTATATTTAGTTATTTATATATTTATATTTATTGACTGACTTAAGGGATTGTGATTGTTCCCTCTACCATGTGGTATGCCTCTTAGTTGTTTGGAGATGACCCGGATTTCTTAAAAGCTATACCAGTGGAATGCAATCTTTGGATGGTTGTGCCAAGCTAAAAAAAAAAAAAGCTTCAAGAAGGGTGGATCTGGAAATGGATTATATAGACGTTGTCTGATTATTTTAGGTAAGTTCAGAGAGGCTCATTATCAGATTGGCTACAATATAATCAAAATTTTGGTTTCAGAAACTCTCAAGGACCATCTACTAAGTCATGCAATAAGGAGGACCCATTTAACCAGACATTCTTGAAACTGAAGGAAAGTAGCCAAGGCTAGGTTAGACTGAGTGGCCAGAAAGGAGATAAAAGGTATAGGGTATCCTGGGCTTGTAATAGTATTGGCAAATGCAAAAAGGTGGAAATGAGCATTTCAAGCAGAGATAACATTGGGGAATCACACCTGGCTGCAGTAAGAGATATGTGTTGAGAAGTTGTAGGAGAAATGAACCCTAAATAAGGAAGTAGAGGAGTAAGATAAAAGTGGGGATGACGTATTATCAATAATTTTTTAAAATACAACGTGGTATAATGGAAAGATGTAATTACAATATGTTGTAATGGAAAGAACACTAAATTGAGAGTAAGGAGACAGGTTCAGATTCTGGTTCCCACTGTGTGTGACTCAAGTCATTTTATCTCTCTGAGCCTCAGTTTCCCCATCCATTTGAACTCAGTGATCTCTAAGGTCACATCCAAATTTAAAAGACCATAACTCCATTTAAAAAAATAAATAAATAAAAGTAACATTTGGAATTCAGCAACTCTCATTTTCTATTGTAAAGAGAGAAACACAAAGATTTTCATTAGGTCTTACCACAATAATTATAACAATAACAATGATTTGTTGCATTGGCATTTATATTTCTTTCCCATTTGCAAAGTATTTTATACACATTACTTTGGTTGATCCTCACAACAACCACATGCGGTAGGTACTATAGTTATTATCTCCATTTTACAGACAAAGACACTGAGGCACCACAAATCTGATAAAAATTTGAAAGTTCAGGAATGGCTGAACAAGTTGCGGTGTATGATTGTGATGGAATACGACAATGCTGTAAGAAATGATGAGCTCGACGACCCTAGAAAAACATGGAAAGACTTGCACGAAATAATGAAGAGTGAAATGAGCAGAACCAAGAGACTGTTGTATACAGTAACAGCGATATTGTTTTAAGAACAACTTTGAGCTAATAAATTACTTTGACTAATATAAATACCCAAATTAACTATAAAGGACATACGAAGAAAGATGCTATCTGCATCTTGAGAAAGAACAGATTAACAGAAGTATGCATAGAATAATTTTACATGTATACCTATTTGTGTCTAATGGCAGCCATCTCTAGGATGAGAGAGGGGGGAGAAAAATTTACATGATAATTTTGTTGTATTTGAAAGGAATAGCAAGTTGTACACAGTAGATTTACTGTTTCATGTACAATCATCTTTTTTCAACTATGTTATAAAAATGCTTGTTTTGTTCCATAAATTAAAAATAAATTTTTAAATAGGAAATGGAAAAAGCATATCGCCTAGACTGATGTCCCACGTTTATACACAAGGATGTCCCAAAGAGACAGCATGTATGAGGCGCACGTTAGGCTTCAAAGGAGAGAGACAGACCCTTTTCTACCCACTTATTGCTGGCCCCATAGTTTAATGAATTTTTTGAAGAATGTCAAATAATTCAGCAAGAATTTTCAATGCCAACTTGTATGAATATTCAGGGAAGACTTCATGAAGTGTCTTGAAGAATAGCCAAAAAGATCTGGATAACAGAAAAGGAAGAGAGAAAGAATGCCAGGCAGGAGAAATAACATGAGAAAAGACTGAGTTAAGAATAAAAACTGGTGTGTGTAGAGAATAACTAAGACACTGACCCAAATGTTGACAGAACCATCTTTATCAATAGGTAGCCTTACATAATATGGATTCATATTTGAAAGAAAGTCCTTTTTGGTACCACAAACCAGTGTTACTAATGCCTGAAATTTCCACAATTAAAGCTTCCTTCCTTTGTCCTAAGATTGAGTTTTCTATGTGAATGTAAATACGCTTGGACAAGATGACACTTTAAGTCTTAGGAGTCAAGAGTACATTACTGGGGCTTTAACATTTTTTAAAATGTAATAAGAATTCCCTTTATCCATTCCAGGTAAAAATAGTTTTCCGTATACTAATGGTCAGTACCATGACCAGAGGTAGCAGTAAAACTAGAAAAAGAAAAAATTGGTCAGCGTTACGGCAAAGAGAGCAGCTTCTTTAGAGGTAGCTAAGTGGTGACAAAGTGGATAGAGCACTGGGCCTGGAATCAGGAAGATGAATTCAAATCCTGCTTCACACACTTATTAGCTGTATGACCTTTAGCAAGTCACTTCACCTCTGCCTCAGTTTCCTCAACTGTAAAATGGGGATAATAATAGCATCTACCTCCCTAGGTTGTTATGGAGATCAAATGCAATAATGCAGCAGCTGGCACATGCTAGGTGCTTAATAAATGTTTATTCCTTTCCTTCCTTTCTGCTGAGCTATATTGCTGTATATCCTTCATTTGTGAAGAGGACCTCACAGGGTAATGTCTTAACTCAACCATGAATTAGATGTGAGGTAGAGTTGCACAAAGTCATTAGCCTCACTCTTTCTTCCAGAGGCATCAAAGTCCAGTAGCAAGACAAAAGTCAAGATGACTGACAATGACTGGGATGCAGTAGATGGCTTTGGCATCTTTAATGTCTGATCAAGCTTTAAGCACTCCACAGCACCCGCTTCAGCCACCTTCACGCCATTGGAATAAATTGTTCCCATTCACCCATTATGCCAGGGAAAGTCTTTAAAAGCTTGGGGTAGACACCCCTCTAACTCACGGCCCATTGGTTATCCTCGATCAGCTTTAGCTCCTCTGTTGAGACAGTTCTACTGTGGTGTGGCTGCTGTGCATGCTACAGCTTCTTGGAGCCACAGGTGAGAGTTGGATTCCAAGAAGTGGACACTAAAAGTAGATGAGCAATCCTAAAAAGGGCTTGGTAAGCCCTCACACCAGAGAGGCTGGTCCTCCCTGAACACCCCATACACCCCAATACACACACACACACACACACACACACACACACACACACACACATGCAGAGTATAAGGTAATTGGAAGCCAGGAGGAACTAACATGGAGATTAAGAAAGCCTACATGTAGATAGTGCTTCAGCTGAGCTTTGAAAGAAACTAGGGGTTCTAAGAGTCAGGAATAAACAAGGTATGTATTCCAGGCATGAAGGATGGCCAATACAAAGACACAGAAATGCACAACAGAGTTTTGGATGTGAGGAATAGCAAGATGACCAGTTTGGCTGAGCCAAAGTATTCAGCCAGATTGGGAAGTGTTTTAAACACCAAAAGGAAGAATAAAAATAAGGGGCTGTTCTAAATGACCTCTGAGTCCCTTCCAGCTCAAAATCTATGATCCTCTATCCTTGCAGCAGGCTGAGTACTATCGGTGTCCACATTTTGTGTCGGAAGACAGAGATGTTTGGTTTGGTTTGGGGTTTTTGGTTGTTGGTTTTTTAGGGGGGAGGAAGAAGGTAAGTCCCTCATCTCCTGTTCACATCCTAAAACCAACTGATTCCCAAACATAAGTTAAAATTACCTGACCTTCATCGCTGGGATTGCAACAAAACTGAAGGCTGTCTCAATGAACATGAGAGCTAAACGCCAGGCAAATTTGTCACATTCTTTCTCTGAGCCGCACACTTTCAGAGTTTCATTTTAAAAAAATCTACATAATTAGTTTAGCTTTACCAGGGGAAAATTTTTTTTTTGAATGACAAGGTCAGGCTCCTGACCTTTCAGTAAATTAGAGAAGATTGCCATAAATTGCACAATATAATGAAACACCAATTTGCATATTTGCTGCTATATTAAAAGGGATCAGTTTTAGCTCGCAAAGAAGAACAAACAAAAACACGCATTTTAATAACTCAAATTACTCCCAGGAAGTGACCCTCAGCAGAAAGCCTGATTATCACTACTTAATTAGAAGCCTTGGAAATCTAAATCTTCCTTAAATCCTATTCTGGGTACAGTGAAAGATGAAGCCATGAGTTTTGTCTAAGATTCAATATTTATTCTTCACTAATGTGTTTGCGGGGGAGACTTTCCAAGCATTCAGAAGACATTCAAGGGGAAAAAAATTTAATATTCAAAGAAAGAGTGCCCAAAAACCTGTGTCTGCTTGCAGGTGCTGAGCAATTAACAGGCTGGCATTTAGAGTGCTTTCAATTAATTAATTAAAAATGCAAAGCTGACTTTCATTTCTTTAAATGTTTGAACATTTTATCCATCAGTAATAAACCGGGAGATGCTGCTGGGCTACAACATCTGGCAAATGAAAAAGTTGGTTAGGGCTGTTTAGAATGAAGGATTTGGCATTTTTCTTATGGTTCCTTTCCCTGTGTTTTCCATGCCTTACCTCCCATCCAAACCCCATTGACGAATTTCAACTTGGCATTGGGTAAAGGGGGACATTATAGGGATGATAAATCAAAGGTGACAGTTGTTCACAGATCATGAACCATCCACCTCAGGAAGCTTCTCATGATCTCTCCAGTCCCTAGTGCTCTCCAGCCCAAAATTATCATGTAAATACATATTTTTAGAGAGGAAGGTAAGCTCCTTTAAGGCAATGTCTATTTTTTTTTCTCTTTGCATCCCCAATACATACCACAGTGCTGGCACTTCTCTTTCATTTCATTTGTCAAGACTTGTAATTCCATTGAGGTAGGGAACTCCCAGTGAGGAAACTCCCTCTACCAATAGAAATCAGATCTTACTCGAAACATATAATCTTAGAGAGTTTTCTGAGGCACTGAGAAGTTCTATAATGAACCAACGAGCATTTCTTAAGCACTGCTCCAGGCCAGGCTCTGTACTAGGCAAAAAGAATACGAAGGTATAAGTGAAGCAGGCTCTGTCCTCGAGGAGTTTACAATCTAATCAGAGAAGACAACATGCAAACATTCACACATACACGTATATTATATATACACAAGTATAATATATATTATACATATGATTTATAAATATGTATAAATTATACAAATTTATAGATGTTTTCCTAGATTTTTTCTACTTCATTTCTATTATATTTTCCTAGATTTTATATGTATATATTAAATATGCTTACAGATATAGTTACCAGGAAATTTGGGAGGGAGGCAGTAGCCGTAGGGGAAAATAAAGGACTTTATGCGGAAGGTGGTGCTTGAGCTGAGCCTTGAAGGAAAAGAGAGATTCTTAGAGATGAAGATGAAGAGGGAGGGCACTCCAGACATGTGGAGACAACCTATAGAAGGACACAGAGCTGAGAGAAGATGCCTGCTGTTTGGAAGGAAGGAAGGAAGAAAGAAAGAAAGAGAGAAAGGAAGGAAGGAAGGAGAAAGAAAGAGAAAAAAGAAGGAAGGGAGAGAGGAAAGAAGGAAGGAAGGAAAAAGGAAGGAAGGAAGGAAAAAAAAGGAAGAAAAGAGAAAGAGAGAGAAAAAAGGAAGGAAGGAAAGAAGGAAGGTAGGAAGGAAGGAAAAAAGGAAGGAAGGAAGGAAGGAAAAAAGGAAGGAAGGAAGGAAGGAAGGAAGGAAGGAAGGAAGGAAGGAAGGAAGGAAGGAAGGAAGGAAGGAAGGAAGGATGGCTTGACCATATGACCATATGGTAAGGCATGACAGGTAATGGAAAGGTAGGTTGGGCACAGATTGTGAAGGGCTTTAACCAAGCGACAGAGGGGTTTATGTTTTTGTCCAGGGTCATAAAGCTAATATGTGTCAGAGGTAGGCCTTAAACCCAGGTGTTTCTGACTCTGAGACTGCTTTCTATCCACTATACTTGAATACTGTTGTTGTTCAGTCATTGCAGTCATGTCTAACTCTTTGTGACCACATTTAGGGTTTTCTTGGCAAAGATACTAGAATTATTTGCCATTTCCTTCTCCAGGGGATTAAGGCAAACAGAGATTAAGTGACTTTGCCAGGGTCTCACAGCTAGTAAATGTCTGAGGCTGAATTTGAACTCAGATCTTCCTGACTCCAGGCCCTTCACCACCCAGCTGTCCCATACCTAATTAGCATATGTCTACTGATTGGTTCCTAGAAGCACAGAACTAGACATTGGAAGAGACCTTCAAGGTCACCTAGTTCAACCCCTTCCTTTGATCAATGAGCCAGCTAAGGAAGAGAGAAGTGCTGCAACGGGCCAAGGTCACAGAACTAGCTCGTAATAAAGCTGAGACTAGAATCCTGGCTTCCAGTTAGTCATCTTGCTAATAATAAATAATAACAGCTCCTATTTCTGTAATGCTGTAAGTGCTTCTACTTTTGCCCACAGATAGTAAGTGGCTGAGCCAGGATTCAAACTTAGATCCTGGGTCTCTCAGCTCCCTGCTCTTTTTACTCAGCCACCCTGGGGTTGGATGACACATTAACCACGAGCAGAAATTAAAAGAATTAGGCTCATTATAGTATACTTACTAGTAAGGATGTACCATTCTAGTTCCACAGGGAGCCTTTTGTTTAAAATCAGGCCTAGGTACCTGCATCCTATTTATAAAGGTTAAAAAGATAATTAATGGAGGGAATTTAAATTATTTGCCCGGGAAGTTGGTAATGGTGTCTCACGCAACACCGCGGTGACGGATTTTACAGCTGGACACTGCTTGAACAACGACGACTTGAGTGTTCCCTGTGAAAGCATTCCAGGTCAGTCCCAGTTTAAAAACCACCTCGTTAATGTACTTTAATTAAAACATAAATACTGCATTGCTACCTCAGTAGGCATTCACTCAGCTGGAACTAACTGTATTTGCTTAATCTACAATTTTGGATGTATTAGCAAAAATAAATGTTGGTGGATGGAAGTGCCTGATTACATATCTTGGGTAAATTGGTGATAATGAGTCAAGAGACTTTGTGTTCATTCACATATATTAGAATAAGAATCATTACGAAATTAAAGCTAAGATTAATCCTGCTAATGACACCACGGAGCATCTGGGAATACGATAACCCAGATGTCAAATTCACTGCGCTACTGTGCTGCTATTTGATAGAGTAACCCCTTGAAGTGTTCTTCTAAGGCGGCTGGCTGGTACCCCACAGTCCCAGCACTTGAAATGCAAATGAGTGACAAGACAGACTAATAATGAGAGCAGATTCTAGCAGTAAGGAAAATGAATAAATTAAAAAAAAAAACCCTGAACCACTGATAAGAACAAGCAGCAGGCACCCTGATGTCCTCAATTAGGGCGGATGACACGTGCGGAGCGCTTCTCTCTAATAAAGCCCTCACTCGGTATTCCAAAGCGCACGATTCTAACACTGTTAACATTTTAATGTCCTGGGCGTGCGCGGTAACATTAATTACAAGATGATTTGGATGGCTTCTGAATCTCTTTTATGTCTTCCGCTGAGGAAAAAGCAGAGTTGCAGCTTTGATATCATAAATAAAATGGGAGGCTTGCCAAGCTTGAAAGCCATGCCGAAGTAATTCAGCTCAGCCAAGTTCCCCCAGAAACCTTTGCAGCACAGCAAAGAGCAGCCGCCGGCATTTAGAAAGGTCTACATATGATGGAGAGGATACCTTGTAGTGGCCCCAGCGAATTTTAAAATTTTCCCTTTGTTCCCCCTCACTAATTCTGCTTTGGGTTGATCGTTTTAATTACTAATGAGCTTAAAGTTCAACCAATATTTTCCTGAGCACAGTTTGCTTTCCTAATCGCTGTTTTCAGGAGTGGTAACTCAGATGTGACCAGGGCTTGTTTGTTTGGTTTTTCCCATATTTTCAATAAAACAATGAATATTTATTAGACACCTACTATGTGCCAGGTACTGTACTAAGCACTGGAGATAAAAAAAAAAAAAGGTAAAAGATAGTCTCTGCCCTCAAGGAGCTCACAATCTAATGGAAGAGACAACAAACAAATACGTACAAACAAGCTATGTAAGTAGGAAATTATTAACAGAGAGAAGGTACTAGAATTAAGAGAATTTGGGAAAGGCTTCCTTCCTATAGAAGGTATGATTTTAAATCTCACTTAAAGGGCAAGAAGACTCGTGTTCATGAGTTTAAATCCAGCCTCAGATACTTACTCACTTATATGACTCTGGGCAAGTCACTTAACCCTGTTTGCCTCCCCCATCCATAAAATGAGCTGGAGAAGGAAATGACAAACCACTCCATTATCTTCACCAAGAAAATTCCAAAAGGGGTCACAAAGAATTGGACTTGACTGAGACAAGTGAGTAACAACAAGCTATAATGGGCAGAAGAGATATAGGATGTTTGGTGTGGATGGAAGGATCAAGGGAGGGCTATTTTTTTCACAATGGGGGAGATGTGGACATGCTGGGCTGGAGTGAGGAAGACTCATCTTCCTGAGTTTAAATCTTGCCTCAGACTCTTACTAGCCATGTGACCCTGGGCAAGTCACTTAATCCTGTTGCCTCAGATTCTTCATCTGTAAAGTGAGCTGGAAGAGGAAACGGCATACCACTCCAGGGTCTTTGCCAAGAAAACCCCAGGTGGGGTCATAAAGAATAAAACACAACTGAAGAACAACTGTATGACTACTTTTCAGGAACATCGTAGAGGGGATTTTTATAGAAGACTCATGTGATTGCTAAGGTCCCTTCCAGGTGTAATATTCCGTGATGTTCCAGTGGCTTTTAATCTTTTTCATCTCTAATTTTTCCTAACCTTGGCTCCATTAGAATTTCTGTACAGAGACATATTAACTTCCATGATCAACTCCCTCTCTTTGAATACGACTGAGGGGTCTGCAGTTCTCCCTTAAAACTCTCCTGTGACAGTTTTAGAAGTAGTTCTAACCGTATCTTTAAGTGATATCACTTGTGAGCTTAAAGTGTTTAGGCAGCACATGAGACTTTCATTGAAAAGTGCCCAGAGGAAGCAGTTTTCCTAATTTTCATCAGCCAATTCACAGGCTAATTGCACCTGGCCTACAGAAATGTTCTCCTCTATCATCATGTCCACAGTTTGATCAATCCATGGGACACTGGAGACAATTTTCATCTTCGTCATTATTGTTTCATTCTTCTTATCTTGTCTGACCAAGCTCAGATAGAAGGAGCCCTGGGAAAAGCCTCCCTCCTGCTAGTGTTCTTTTATACTGAAGATTCTGAGGACTATTGCACAGGTGGGTGAAATAACTGCTTTTTGTAATAGAATAAAAATATGAGGATATAAATTCATCTTCTGTAGCATCACTGAAAGTATTTTGGGGAAAACTCCAATAGCAGAAAGGATAAGCAGCATATCCTGTTGCCCTACAATTTTGATTTCTTCTTCTAGGTTTCTATATTGTGAAAGTGTCTTATTCCACATAATTTTGAGTTTCTGAATTTTTGGAATGTCAGTGACTAATAAAAACATTGTTTCTTATGCCCAAGGGGCTATAAAGTGGTGTATACCCTTTGATCCAGCAATACCACTACTAGATCTTATCCCTAAGAGATCATAAAAAAGATCCACATGTATGAAAATATTTATAGCAGCTCTTTTTGTGGTGACAAAGAATTGGAAATTGAGGGGATGCTCATCAGTTGGGGAATGGCTGAACAAGCTATGATATATGAATGTAATGGAATACTATTACGCCATAAGAAATGATGAGTAGGCAGATTTCAGAAAAACCAGGAAAGATTTACATGAACTGATGCTGAGTGAAATGAGCAGAACCAGAAGAATATTGTTTACGGTAATAGCAACATCGTGCAATGATCAACTGTGATCAACTTAGCTCTTCTCAGCAATACGATGATCCTTGTGTGTGTAGTTTGTCCTTCATTCTCAAAGAGGACCATGACATCAGGGAGATGATGACATGACTTGCAATTGAATTGGATTTGAGTGATGGAGGGCTGTGCCAAGTCACCAACCTCACTTTCTCCTCCAGAGCCATCTGGGTCCCACGGCCAGATATAGATCAGGAAGACTGGAGATGGCCCAGGATGCAGTGGGAGACCTTGGCCCTTTTAAGCTAAGGTTCTCATTAAGAGTGAGGCACACCCATTCAATAATCTTAGACAATTCCAAAAAGATTCATGATAGAAAATGCTATCCACATCCAGAGAAAGAACTATGGAGTCTGAATGCAGATTGAAGTAGTCTATTTTCACTTTTTTGGTTTTGGGGGTTTTTTCTTTCCATGGTTTTTCCCTTATGTTCTCATTCTTATTTCACAACATGATTAATGTGGAAATATATTTAACATGATTGCACATGTACAACCTATATCACATTGTTTGCTCTCTTGGGGATGGAAGAGAGGAGAGAGAAGGAAAAATTTGGAACTCAAAATCCTATAAAAATTGGAAAAATAAAATACTATAAAGTGGGGAAAAAATAAAAATAAAGACATTGTTTTTAAAAGTTTATGGACCAACATTATGTCTAGGAAGTTGGAGACAATAGTTCTGGTTGTGATAATGGTCTAGATATAATAAAGTTTATTTGGTGAATTATCAAGGATAACCTGGAGTTTGCATTTTGTTGTATGGAGATTTCTCATCTGTCAGTTTGCAAAAGATAACAAACTCCTGGTGCATAATTCTAACCAGGAGGGCATGCTGTGCTAAGTATATGGTAGGCAATAATTTTTTGTATATTGTGCTGATGCTTCTACCATTTCTATTATTCCCTTTCATCATCTCTACTTAACTCTAATTCCACATTCCTTTAAGATAACCTGTTTAGAATTTCTGGTAGCAGTGACCTGGTTCTGAACTGCACTCATGAATCATAAACTTGTTTTGATAAACAGATTTTCATAACTCAGTCATTTGTTAGATACTTCTTTGCTGAGCTACTGTTGTTTGAATTTCACCTAGAGAGCTTTTTGATTCCATTCTTGGACCTTAGCCATTTCACAGCCTCTATCCAAAGATTAGTCCCTTTCAGTTACAACCAACAAACCAACAGTGTATGCCTACTATCATCCTTTCCTGTCACTCATTGAAGTGATAAGCTTGTTCCAAAAGTATTTGCATGCATTTTAATCAATTTATTATATGGTCTGACAGCATCTATCATTCCTATGCCTTCTTTTTGACATGGAACTGTTTATCTTTCCATAGCTGCCTTAAGGTGATGAATTCAGTATTCATTGGCATTGTACAGGTTATTTGTTGAAATGGATTCCAAATCATTTACTGTCCATTTTCCAGTCCTGAAACTGTATGTTAAGCTTGGCTTTGCAGTGGAGTTAATTGCTTTAAATGTGTACTTCCCATTAAGCTTTGATTTCAGGATGCCAGTAAGTCCTTTGATATATCCAGCCAATGCTTTTTCCTCAATAGTTTTGTCTTCAATGTACCTGTTCTGCAAAAGAACAAGGTATTTGTAGGCATTGCCTTTGTTACTTGATTCATTTTGACCTCTGTATTCAAGTTTGAAGCTATATAGATTGAACTCTATATCTTTCCTTGGCATATGTTAAGAATTGTTTACTTATTCAGTTCAAATAATATTATGACATGCTCAAAGATTCCACAATGCAGAAGCTGTTAAACATGGCTTTTGGTAGAGCTATGTAATTTGATGTCATCCATATATAACAAATGATTAAAATCATGTTTTGGTATGACCCCCTCTTTAATTTAGAAGCTATATGCAGTTCTATTAGGAGAATTACTATTGGACTTGAAACTAGACAAAATCATACATGCCTTGCTCTTGAAAAAAGGTTGTGTTTTCTATCAGTCATTCCTAATATGATTGCGTTGGTGATATGCTTTAAATAAAGAAGATACTATAATGCAATATTCTCATTGTAATTGGTTCTATTTTATATTTTTGCAATGAAAAGTTCATGAATGCAGAACCTGATCAAATGCTTTGTAATACTAGAAATAGGTGTGGAAGAAACACCATCCTTGCCACATAAGCTAAGCTAGTTTTTATTTTCCCTAAAATGGCAATTAAACTATCCTTAAGACTTAACTGGTCCAGGAAACTATGGCTCAAATTGTAGTAGCTTCCCAGTTACTTGAGGCATATAAAGCCTTAAGGAGGCCCAAAAGAAGTTGGGACTCCTCAGGCTTGACAGATTTCTTATTGCTTTGCAGTCAATATACCCTCCTGCTCAGGCCTGCCTACCTCTAGAGAAAAGAAAAGCTGCATCCCTCTGAATTAATGCCACATCTATGCTGATTATCCTTTCCATGCTATTATTAAATAGACTCCCTTTGTTAAATGGTCTGTGTGTCTCTTTTTTTTCTAATTCCAAGCCTGAGCCATCACACTGGCTTGAGTTAGTTCTGGCCAAGAACAACAGTATAAATATCAAGGTGTCTCCTATCAGCTTGTTCAATAATTGCTGAATCAATAAGAAATTGTCCTTTATACGCTGCTATTTTTTGGCTTATATTTTTGTTACTCAGACAATATATTGTTTTCTTAAGAGTGTTTATAATAGGTTTTTAGTGATACAACTGTGAATATTTTGTATAAATTATATAAAATTGTCCTATATTTGGAAGAGATAAAAGTGTTCTCATCTTTTAGTACTAAATATGTCACTTCTGTTAGGAAAGGCAGGATCAGGCTTGTGTGTGAGAAGTAAAGTGGTTTGCTTATAATTCACACGCTATTGTAAAGTGTTTGGGCTAATAATTGTGAATGTTATCTAGCTCTATCACCTTCCAATTTTGTAAAAAAGTTAGTGTCATTCACCTATTTTGACATAAATATCCTATCACTTATTATATTAATGGTTCATAAAGTCCCTGTTTTGTGTTAGACTCAACTTGCATTTTTATTGTGTTGGACTTCTTGCAACCAAGGAAACAACATGAAACTTTCTACATTCTTTTTCAGGAGTTCTCTCAGTCTCTCTTCTCATACCTTTTTTTCTCAAGATCTATATAGAACATTATTTCTATTGAGCTTTTACATTTTTTTCTTTGTGCTTTTTTGATATTTTATATCCCTTTAAACTTTTGTGGATAATTTTCTGCTTGTTTCTTTCTTGTTGACTTTAATTGGGTGATGTAGTGTTCAAGTTTTCTACTGTATGTACTAGATATAGTTGATATTTATTTCATCTTCCAGTGGTTTGGGGGGGTGTCTGTTAGCCTTCTTAGATGACATCTGCCTTTGTAGGGCTTGATGCCTGTCCTAAGAAGTATTTCTTAGTAGATCTATCTTTCCTTCTATGGTTCCTACTTTAATAGCATATATATACATATATACATATGTATATATATATGTACTATTGTGTGCATATGCTAAAATTTTTTATATGCCAAATGGAGGGAGGAACATGTTCATTCATGAGGGTCACAGCAAATGCCAGGTTTTCATTATTCTGTTTTGGTACAGTTGCTGTGCTATTTGGATATTTAGCCATCAAAAGGGGCTTTTAAAAATTCCCATCTAAGGATGCTCATCACCTTTTCAAACTCTTTTAAGATATTGGAATTGTCTTTGCCATCTGTTTTGTTATTCAATAGGATAGTTTGCCTTAAGTGAAAATTTCCAATAATCTCAGGTTTTTCAACTTTTCCTTCTTGGATTAGAGTTACTCTTCAATTTCAATTCTTATTTTATCTCTTCCAGGTTTAAGTATGAAGTTATTTCTTACAATCGTGCTGCCTGGGTTGGCAATATATTTACCATAACTAAGATCTGATGATACCATTAACAAAGCAACATGAAACCCTTACCTAAAACTGGTGAGATCTGGTTCCAACATTACTATGACACAGTATTGCACAAAATGAAAATCTTCAATCCACTTCATGGGTACTCAAAGTCTGCCCATTTCAATAATCAGTCCCATCCACAGTGAAGCATTTCCAGAATATTGTTGCCTTTATTTGATACAACTTTTCTTGCCCTCTTATGATGTCAGAACAAGAAAGAGTGATACCTGATCTACTATCCTCTGTGATAAGTGGATCACCACAATGGTTTTGAGTATGGACAGCCTACAATCCCATGCTGCTCCATTCATTCCAGGACCCACTCTTTACTCTCCTAACTTCTTTCTCCACCATGACCCAGCAGCCTTCTCACCCTGGAAGATCACCATACCTCTAAAATACATTCCTCTGATTAATCAATTCTTCTTGGAACTTCTATTTTAAGGAAAGTGACAAAGTCAGTCATGTTCATGTCTTCATTCCTCTGAACTCTGCCTCCCACTTTTCAGCTTCCTTTTATGTGTTGTGTTCATCTTCATATTGGCTTCTTGAGGGCAGGAACTCACTTTTTCAGCTTGTATTTGTATTCTCAATTCTTGATCCAATACCTGGCACATAAATACTTGTGAACTTGACTTTGAGTCTTAGGCGAAGTTGCATCACACTGACTAGGTAATTAACCCAGTCATTGCTTAAGCCAAAGGTCAATTCATCAGCATTACAGGGTTCCTTCCAGGCATTCAAAGCTATTATTATGGCCTTGAGTAATCCCCTCTATACATCACTCTTCTTAGTACTTTCCCATTTGGCTATGGTCTTCATTTTCTCATGGCACAGTTGATGGGGTAGGCTTTTGAGACAGTGATCATTACTGTTATTATTATTTCATTCTTCTCATCATTTTCACTGGGCTCTAGATGGAAATAGTTCCCAGGAAAAGTTGTCATACTGTCTTCATGAAGGCACTGCTTCTCAAAAGGAAGAGAATAAACATTTATTAAGTACCTACTACGTGCTAGTCACTATGCTGAGCCCTTTACAAATGTTATCTCATTTGATCCTCACAACGACCCTGGGAAGTAGGTGCTATTATCATCACCATTTTACAGATAAGGAAATTGAGGCAAACAGAGGTTGGGTGACTTTCCCAGGACCACATTGCTAGTAAATGTCAAAGACTGGATTTGAACACAGGTCTTCCTGACTCCAGGACCAAGGCTCTATCCACTACTCCACCTAACTGCTAATAGGAATACTCCTGGATATGGAGCATCCCCTGTGTAGAAGAAGCCTATCAAATGCACTGTCCCCAACACCAACTGCCACTGATGGGGAAGTAAACCCAAGACTTCTGGAAATAAAAGTGCAACCCTGACTGACCTCCCCCTCCAAGACTACTGGCTTTCAAACTAGCCCCTACAAACAGCCTTAGGAAGATAGAACTTGCACTGGCTTCTATAGGTCCTGAAGTACTCCATCCCCTTATCCCCATAAGCCAAAGCTAATGAAGAACTGGCAAGGAAAGTTCTCATCAACAAAATCCTTGGCACTGTCACATCATTTACCAACAGGAATGGATATAGTTTTATGCATGGAAATTAGATTAAAGAAGATGCACTGCCATTGTTTTGCTGCTATACTTTAAGGACCACTGGGACTTTCCATCTGATCTGCTACTTAAATCTTTTCTGTTGCTGTCTCTTTAATTAGAATGTGAGCTCCTAGAGACCAGGGAGTGTCTCTGCTTTTCTGCTTGTATCCTTAGTACTTAGCATAGTGCTTTGCACAGAGTAAGAACTTAATAAATGCTTTTTTTATTCATTCATCGTTACCTCTTCATCTTTTTTTTCCAATGGGTTTCATATAGTACAGAACTAATCTCTAGCTTGCTCTTCCCATTCTATATTTACTATTGTACAAGTAAGGAAAATGACTGTTTTGTGACTGAATGAGAGAGTTGGGATGTATGGATATATAATCATTTGTTATTTATTGCTACTATTATAACAATGGGCATTTACATGGTGTTTTAAATTTTACAAAGAAATTTACATACATTATTTCATTTGGCCTTCATAATAATCCCATAAGGTAAGTGCTACAAATATTCTTATCTCAATTTTATGAATAAAGAAACTAAGGCACTGAAAGTGAACAAGTAAACTCAGTCTATTAAGGGCCTTCCAATTCCCAATTCTCTACAGCCTTTTCATTGGCTGTCCTTCATACCAGGAAAGTGCTCACTATTCATCTCTTCCTCCTCCTTTTCCTATCATCCTTCAAGGCTCAGCTAAAATCTTATCTTCTTCAAGAATATTTTCCTACTTCCCGCCACAATTACAAGAGAGAGAGAGAGAGAGATACTGCTAGTGCCTTCCCTCTGAGATTGCTTCAATTTTCACCATATGTGTGTGTGTATATGTGTATGTATGTGTGTGTATGTAATGTACGCTATATATGTTTACATATAGACACAAATATGTATGTATATCATATATTGTATACATACAGGATACAGGCGCATATGGTCTATCTCATTAGAATATGAGCTCCCTGATAGCAGGAACCATGTTTTTGCCTTTCTTTGTGCCATGCACCTGGCACGTAGTATTTAATAAAAGAGTATTGATGACAATGATTATAATGCTTGCACGTGATGCCTAAATTTGCTTTTCGGTGACATAGGCATATGTTAGAAGGAAGGCACTGGGTTTAGTTAAGAGTGGTCCTACCAAAGAAATGCATCAGGTGAGCATAAAGTATGGAGGCTGATCCATAGCTGAGCTAGATGGTGTTTCAGGGAAGTCTCTGTGATCCACAGGTGATAACCTAACCCCCTACCCAGCAGGCATATTACTCACTTTATGCATCATCAGGCCACAGATGACTAATCCGAAAGAATGTTGGGACAGTGATGCAAGTGATTACCAGCATAAATTCTGCAGACCATGGGAAGTTTGGCGGTGGGACCAACACTATCATCTTTGAAGACAAATAATCTAGATGTTTTTATTGGGGGCTGGGGGCATCAATTCAACCGTTTCCACCGATAAGTTTCATGTTTTCCTTCTCTCTTTCTCTCTTAGGGCCTCTGCTAGTTTTTTTTTATATTTTCCCATGTCCTTTTCAAGCTTCCTAACAAGAGGTTCCTAGATCAGTCTCATCCAATTAGCATTATTTTGTGCCTGGCTGTGACAAGGTAACTGAAAAATCAGTGAAAACAATGGCAGAACAGCCTGAGTTCTCATGACTGAGTAGGCTCCTAGGTGTCTTTTAAGCAGAATAATTTACGGAAACATTCTTTAAACACAGACATTTCCATTTGTCTCACCTTCACTCCTGAGGGGCACAGAAACACCAAGAAATTTCCTAGTCTGTCTTTAAACTGATGTTTCTTAACCTCTTCCTCTCAATTTCTTGGATACCTTGGAAGTCCCTCAAGGGTGGGAAGTCAAAGGGCACCTCTTTGCTATGAATCTAAATAAAATATGGTCATTGAATTTTCTGCTAATCCAAAAGAGGAAACAAATATCTAAGAAAAAATATACACACTCTGCTTTTCCACAAAGTTCATCCAAGGAACAAAATGGAGAGAAATTCTTTTTTTCTCCCATGACTAAGCTTAAGCCTTTCATGATCCACCTCCTACTAATTGCCAACACCCTTTCACCCAAACCATTTTGTGTACATCATACGTGGGTTTGTTCGCTTTACACTTGTGCTGCATATATTTCCATATGTATACATTGGCTTTCTCATTAGAATGTAAGCTCCTTGCAAGAAGGCATTGTGTCTTTCTTTGTACTTCTATTCCCAGCAACTAGCACAATGACTGACACATAAGAGGTGCTTAATAAATGCTTATTGGTTAATTTATGTTTCAAGATGTTTGCTAACTTTTAGTTTTCCATTTTATGAACTTGAACATTTATAGGTACCATATCGATAGAAAGGGAATGCTTCAAAATGCCTGTGTTTAATTTCTTTTCAGCATTTATCTATTGAATGAATTAATTAATAAATTTAAAAGTATTTGTTAAGCACTTACTATCTGTTAAGCACAGTACAAAGTTCTAGGAGCACAAATACAAAAGTAAAGACAGTCCCGGTCTTCATGGAGTTTACATTCTAAGCCATCTACAATAGATGCCTCATGTTAACCCCTTATAATCTGGCTTCTGACCCTATTGTTACTTATTGTTACCAATGATCTCTTAGCTGCCAAATCCAATGATCTTTGCTTAATCCTCATTCTCCTCAACCTTTCTGCAGCCTTTGAAACTGTCGATCACTCTCTCCTCTTTGATACTCTCTTGTCTCAAGGTTTTTGGGACACAGCTCTCTCCTGGTTCTCCTCCTACCTATCTGACCCCTCCTTCTCTGTTTGCTGGATCCTCCTTCAGATCATACCCTCTAACTGTAGGTGTTCCTTAGGCTTCTGTCTTCTCATCTCCATCTATTGTTCTTCACTTGGCAATCTTATCAGTTTCCATGGGTTTAATTACCACCTCTATGCTGATGATTCTCCAGTTTACTTTTGCTACCCCAATCTCTCTGCTGACCTCCAATCTTGAATCTCCAACTGCCTTTCAGACATCTCAAACTGGATGTCCAGTAGATATCTTAAACTCAATATGTCCAAAATAGAACTCATTGTCTGGCACTCCATATATAGAGATATAAGACATGTCAGGGACCTTGTTATCTAGTTACGAAGACCATGCATGTGCATCAAGAGGTAAGTACTTGACAAAGTAGCACTTGGTACATGCCAAATGAACAGTATAAGGATTCAGAAGAGGATGTTTGGGAAAGGCTTTATAGAGTAGAAGGGGAACCTAGCTCTTGCCTTCAAGAGGCTTATAGAAGCTGACAGCCTAGTCAGGGAGGTGAGACAGGTGCTCATGAAATAAGTAGAGAACAGCACAGGACAATACAATTAAGTTTGAAGACACGTGAAACAAATGTTGTAGGAGGTGAGGAAAGAGAAAAATCTGTAGAGTTGGATATCTTCAGTTTGCTAAGATATCACTTGGGAGTTTAGATCCTAATACGAACTTTAGTAGAAGTCAATTCAGAAGCTTAACAACCCACGAGAAGAGAAGAGTCAAAAGACAGTCCTGAAGAAGAGGGAATGAAAAGTCTCTCCTTCATGGCAGAAAGGTGGAGGGTTATTCTGGCAAAAGGTTGGATGGATAGATGGATAGATAGATAGATAGATAGATAGATAGATAGATAGATAGATAGATAGATAGATAGATAGATAGACAGATTGATTAATTTCTGGATGTGGTTATAACACAGAATGTTCTTGCTTAATTCTATTTCTCTGTTATAAGGCAAGGTTAAATCTGGAGGTAGGAAGAGGGGTGGGAGTTTTTCAGAAGCTTTTTAGAAATGACCATGATTTTTTTTAATTGTACCAATAAACCTTTTGTTCAGTTGTTTTTCAGTCATATCCAACTCTTCATAACCCCATTTGGGGTTTTCTTGGTAAAGATACTAGAATGGTTTGCTGTTTTCTTCTCCAGCTCATTTTACAGGTAAGAAAACTGAGGCAAACAGGGTTAAGAGACTTGCCCAAGGTCACACAGCTAATAAGTTCTGAAGCCAGATTTGAACTCAAGAAGATAAGTCTTTCTGACTCCAGTCCCAGAACTCCCAGAATTTCCTGCACCACCTAGTTGCCGTAATAAAACTTTAAAATATGAAACAAAACAAAAAAGAAGAGAAGGGTCAGGACCATTTATGTTCTCTACAACCCATAATTCTGACTCCGATCTGGGTATGCAAACCTAAAGACCAAAGCTGTCATTATTATCCCATTATGAATAGTTCTTAGGATCAGAATAATAATAATAATAATAATGATAACTGGCATTTACATAAAACTTTGAGGTTTACAATGCTTTTTACAGACATTATCTCACTTGATCCTCACAATAGTTATGAGCTAGAAGTGCTACAGGTGTTATTGTCCTCTTTTAATATATAACAAAACTGAGGCAGAAAGAGGTTAAGTAACTTACTCTAAAGTCACACAACTTAGGTCAGAAACTGGCTTGAAACCCAGGCCTTTTCTGACTTCAAGTCCAATAGTGTGAATTCAATTTTTGTTTAATTCACTTTATTCAATTAACCAAAATCTTTCTGCTCTTCTTCCCACCTTCCACCGTTGAAAAGAAAGAAAAACCAAACCCTTATAACAAAACATGCATAGTCAAGTGAAACAAATTTTTTAATTGGCCACATCCATATGCCTGTTTGCCCCCTGAGTTCATTGCCTCTCTGTCAGAAAGTGGATAGCATTTTTCGGCATAAATCCTTTGAAATAATATGTTTTCATTGTTTTGATTAGAGTTCTTAAGTCTATGAAAATTCTTTGTAATCCACTCTGTTATCCTGTTCAATTTTATAGGTAAATTCAAACCATTCACATGCCTTTGCCCTCCCCATACACCCCACCCAATGTATACCTTTCTTCTTTTAAAATCTTAAAGCATAATAAAATCACTCTAAGGCCCTCTGTCTTATTAGATTCTCTCTGTGACCCCTGATGGGATTTAAGGGGACACAAATCAATCTTCCCCTTAGAATATAACTATTTAATCTTTGTTTAGTTTCATGATTGCACACTCATATTTATCTTTTTATGTTTCTCTTAACTTCTGTGTTTCTATTTCAAAGTTTCTACTCAGCTCTGGTCTTTTTATCAGGAGTTCCTTTTTTTCTCCTGTACCTTTATATTCAGTTTTGGTGGGTAAGTTATTCTTAGATGTAAGCCTACGTCTTTCGCCTTCTGCAATATAATTCCAAGCTCTCTAGTTCTTTATTGTGGTGGCTGCTAAATTATGTAGGATTCTGATTGTGGTTTCTCTGCATTTGAATTATTTCTTTCTGGCTGCTTGAAGTATTTCTCTTGGACTTGGGACCTCTGGATTATGACCGTAACATTCCTAGGAGTTTCTATTTGGGGGTTTCTTTCAGGAAGTGGCCAGTGGATTCTTTGTATATCTACTTTACCCTCAATTTTCAAAGATCTGGGCAGCTTTCTTTTATGATTTCTTGAAACATGATGTCCTACATCTTTTTCTGGTCTCAGTTTTCAGGTATCTCAGTGATTCTTAAATTAACTCTCCTTAATATGTTTTTTGATATGAGATACTTTATGTTTTCTTCTTTATTTTCTAGTCTTTTGACTTTGTTTAGCATTTCTTGTCTCATGGAGTCATTACTACTTGGTCCCTTATAATTCTCAAGAAATCTGTTGCTTGGGTTTGGTTTTTCCACCTGTTATGTGAAGCCGTTAATTGTCTCTCCAATTCCCTCTGTATCTCTCATTTGTTGATGAGATGGCTAAGTGGCACAGTGGATAGAGGGCTGGGGCTGGAGTCAGGTAGATCTGAGTGTATCTGATTGTATCTAATATATAATATAATATCTCAGGTAGTTACCAGCTGTGAGATCCTGGGCAAGTCACTTAACCTCTGTCTGCCTCAGTGTCCTCATCAAGAAAATAGCAATACCACTCCCCAGGGTTGTTGTGAGGATAAAATGAGATAATGTTTTCAAAGAACTTTGCAAATCTTAATGTGCTTTATAAATGCTAGCTATTATTATTATTATTTTCCTATTGTTCCCCCTTGCACTCTCAGTTGGTTTATAATACCATTTTATAACTTTTTAAAGCTCTTGCTTCATTGCTTCATTTCCTCAAGAATTCTAGTCGAACTTGTTTCTAAGCTATGTTTTTCTTTGAGGCTTAGCATACACACATCTTCTGGGTTTGTGGCTTGGGTGTCCCTGTCACCATAGTAGTTCTTATGGTAGAATTCTTTTGTGCTTGTTTGTTTGCTCATTCTTCCAGCCTTATTTTCCAAATCTCTGTGAACTTCTGGCCCTGCTTTTTTCCTGTTTTTGTCCCCTTAAAACCTGCTGCTGCTTCCTCCAATGGTTAAATATTGTGTTATTCAAAGATCTCAGGGAACACTCACTCAGGCTGGGGACCTGCAAGCTTTCAGTGTACCCAAAGCAGTCTGATCCAGGTTGAAGTGGAATTTCTATCCTGGTCTTAGGTCTGAAGTATGGATCTGAGCGGCATAACTGTGGACTTGCCCTGACTGGACATTCAGTAGACGTTTGCTAAATTCAGCCACCATCAGTCAGTTGGAAATCTCTGGAGGGTCAGAGTGACAAACCTGTGGGCTTCACTCTGCTCTCATCTCCCCACGCTGGTTATTCCGCTACAGGCTTCAAACTGGGATAGGAAGCTAGATATGGGAAACCTCCCCACTCTTCTGCCAGTTTCTATTCCAATTCCTTGCCCAGTAAAGAGCCTCAAGCCCACAACCACTCTTTGCCCTGGACTCCACCCCTGGGCAAAGGTCCTCTCCTCAATCCACACTGATTCTGGAGAATAAACTACAAGCTGCTAGTTTGGAGTTGTTACAGCCCCTTTCCAGTGACAGACCCCTCTGCTAGATCTAAGGTCTTTTCTGTCTCTAGTGCACAGCAGTAGGCCTCATCTAGTATGCAGGCTTGAATGTTCTGCCAGTCACACTCCTAGCTCAATCCCATCTACAATGTGTATAGACCTGTTTGTCTCCCTATGACAACCTGGACTGGAAAAATAACTCACTGTATTTTTTCTTTGATTTCTCAATCAAGACAGTCTGGCATGTTTTCCAGATCTTTGTGGAATGGTCGTAAAGGATAATTGGATTATATTGCTTGCTCTTATTCCACCATCTTCACTGGTCTCCCCATGAGTTCCGTATTTGCTATCTGCTGTGTAAAGTATGAGAGACAGCATTGCCTAGTAAATAAAGAACAGGCCTGAGTCAAAAAGACTTGGGTTCAAATCCTGCCTCTCACTCAGAAGAGACAAGACACTTAAACTCTTATTAGAGTCCAAGGCAACTATTTCAGATGCAAAGTAGTTGCTGATCTGCATTAGAAAAGATAGTTTCATTACCAAAAGGTTCCTACACCAATGAAATCACAGGTTAGACAACAAAAATTCAGTAATTCCCTTCATTTGTCCAACCTTACCTTACAGCCCAGTGTGATCTCATTGATATGCGTGAAAAGGTGGCATCATAATTACAAATTCTTATTCATTTAAGGTTCCCAGCTCCAACTCAAAGTCTTTTCTCAGTACTCCCGGTGTTATTTATCCTTGGCAAGAGGGTCAAGAGGCAACCAGTTTTCCTGGAGTTGTTCTACGTCCCATGCATGCCTAGCACAGTGTTTGCTTGATATGGCAAGCGCTTAATAGATGCTTGTTGAATTAAATTGAATCAGACTGTAGTGGTGGCCTTATCTTTTCTCTCTCTTTCCTTTTCTGGGACGAAAGAGACCCTTAATAAAAACTGCTTATCTCAGGGGAAACTTCAATCTCACTGCCTCCTTCCAGGTGCCACACTTAATGCTCTATGTTTAACAACCCCTTGGGGATTACATTTAAATCCTGGAAAATCTTTGAGCAGCGATATACTGGTGACAGGAAACCGCCCTCCCCAAGGGAGCTCAGGTATGTGAGGAAGAGCTCAAACAATCAGGCTGCAGGGAGAGAGGGGGAAAGTCCAGTGGAGAAGGGCTCTTCAGTAACTATTCACAAAAGAAAATGCTCTCAAATCACTCCATCTCCATGGGACTTAAGGTGATGTGTTGTTGACATACCTGAGGTTAGAGATTTCTTGAATTATAAGGTCTGGGAATATCTTAGGGTTAGAGATATAGACCAGCTACTCTATTCTCCTCCCTAAGAGGGGATAACATTTTTGACCAACATCCAAGGGACTCCACAAGTTGGTGCCACTAAACCTTGGAGGTCCTATCTCATACTACTTTGGTCTGCACATTCTACATAACATTGAAGCTGAACCATACCCCTGATATTTACTCAGATCCATACCTTTGTTCACATGGATCCCCACATCTAGAATACCTTCATCACTCCCACTTCTTGAATTCTTCTTTCTACTTAAATTTTGTTGAATTTGTGGTCTTATCGATGTGGGTACTACGTCAATCTATGCAAACCACAACCCTTCCAAGCTTTCTCATCTAACTCCTAGCCATTTCCTTCTACAAGCCACTCGAAGGGCTGGAGTACCTCCATGAAATCTCTGAATATTTCATGGATAGTAAAGGAGCATATATTGATTCATCCCTTCCTCTCCCTACATGACTGGCCCACTCCCTTTCCCACTCATATATCTGTCTATTGATGTCCAAAATGGCACTACTCTTGTGTAATTAATGTCATATGCTATAGCCTGCCCACATCCACAATATATCTCACCATTGCCCTTTGGGTGGCCCACTACTTAAATTCTTTAGAGATCATAGTATCCCATGACTTTCAACCAGACATCATGAATAGATGAATATTGATGTCTAAAAGACGGGCCTTTGTTTCAAGGAGAAGCTTGGGGCCATAAAAAGCGCAACGCATTTTCCCACATGCCATCCAGGCTGCTCTCCTTTTCTCATTTATTTCTGGGATTGGCTCATCATCCATTTTCAGGCTCTCCCCAAAGTTAATGCGCCAATAGACCAGCTCTATGGACTGTCTATCCAACTATACGTCGTAACATGGACACTAGGCAGTCTTCATTTACTTGGCTTTTCCTTTGTGAATTTAGTCTACGCTCTTTTGCATAATTATAGTTTCAAATCAGGAGGCTCTATGAGGTTCTGAGAATTGGTGTAATCAATATACAGAGATATCAACAAACAGAAACAACTGAAGGATTTTATCTTCGATGGGGAATCTCTTTTGGACATGCATACTCTGCGGGGCATCCTCCACGACAGTGGCAATCATCATGGGTAAGCATGCATCTCCCTTGTTTACACCTCGCTTGATATTAATAATCGCAGGGTCATCGGAAAAATTATTTCTGTTATTAAATATTTGAGGAAATTTGCATGACTTTGATATATGTACATGGGGAAGATTAGAGTACCTCATTTTGCTCCACTGAGTCCAAATATTTTGTACCCAATAAAAAACCAACATGATGTGGTCCCACATTCTCTGTACCTTCCACTCAATTGTGTGCTATGGAACCCTCTTCCTTTCTCATTCAATGTCTTCATCAAAGATCTCTTTAATATGCGTTCAATTGTTCCCATAAAGATTTTGCAGACACAGAAAAGTAGAACAGCAAATTAAGCACTGGACTGGAAGTCAAGAAGAACCGAGTTCAAATCCTGCCTCAGCCAATTATTTCTGTAACTCTGGATGAGTCATGACTTTTCTCAGCCTCAGTTTCCTTGCCTATAGAATGGGAATACTAGCACCTGGCCCATAGAGTTGTGAGAATCAAAGAAGTTGACATATTTAAAGCACTTTGAAAACCTTAAAGTGTTATATAAATGTTAGTTATCATCATTAGAATGTGAGCTCCTTGGGGTCAAGGACCATGGTTTTGCCTTTCTTTGTATCCATAGCATTTAAAATAATGCCTAGTACATGTTGTTGTTTGTGGCTGAGTCGTTTACAGTTGTGTCTGACTCTTTAAGACCCCGTTTGGGGTTTTCTTGGCAAAGATACTGGAGTGGTTTGCCATTTCCTCCTCCAGCTCATTTTACAGATAAAGAAACTGAGGCAAACACAGTTAAGTGACTTTCCCAGAGTCATCCATCTAGTAAGTATCTGAGGCTGGATTTGAACTCAGGAAGGTGAGTCTTCCTGACTTGCAGGCCCAAAGCTCGTCGGCTGCACCACCTAGCTTCCCCATAACAAATGTCTAATAAATTCATGTAGATTGACATGGAAAAATAATCTAATAGCAAAACTCATTTCAGAAATTAGGGAAGGTGGAATAATCTTCTTTTTCTGAGTAGATGGCTGATCACCAGTTTCTTAATGGAAGTGTCCAAGCTTAGAGACAACCTTGTGAGCACAAGAGGTCTGGAGGACCTGGGTCTATCAGATGAAGCTGGATGGCAGCAGAGGATGTTTCTATATTGGAGAAGTCAAGTACCAACAAAAGGAGAAGCCTAAGACCTGACCTCACTGGCCAGAAGACACAGACACTGAGGTGACAATACAGAGCCAAGGTGAAATGTAACAATGCCACAAGCTGTTTTCTTTTGATTGTTGGTTGTTGTCCTTTGGGCTCAAAGGGGACCAAAATGACATTGCTACGTCAGGATCAAAGGTGTATTGTGTCTATCTGTGGCTGATCAGACCAATATGAACTCAGAAGGTTCTACCACAGGTCAGGCACAGTCTATGTGACCATTTGGAGTGGAGATGTCTTTAAATTTGTTTTCTGTTCTCATGATGTTTAAGTATCAACTTCCCAGCGAGAGTAAAACAGTAGTGTTAAATTAAGTTACTGAATCTTGTCAGTGCACACTTAGGAGTGTTTTATGTCTAGAATTTCTTTTGTGTTCAGGAAATAAATAACTGTGTTTATGTCTTTATTCCCATCCTCCATCCCACCAGACTACAAGCTCCTTGAAGAAAGCGACTATATATGCTTTATGTAAATTTTGTATGAGTCCATTACCTTATACAGAATCCTACTCACAGAAAGTACTTAATAAATGGTTGTTGAATGACTCTTTGACCTATGCCTGCTTTATTTTCTACTTCTCTCTTTGAACATAGTTCCTCATCTTAGGTTTAGATGTTCTATGTAAAGGGGGCTTAACCAGAATGATAACCATCTGATTTCTCCTCTGAGTCCCATAAAATCTCAGCTTTCTTTACAACCGTTACGTCTCGCAAATACATGCCTTAGTTTCTGGGTTCAGTAATATTGAGCGCCCATTGTGTATAAGGCATCGGCTTCAGATGACCTTGGCACCCTCATTCCCTTCCCTCATCTTGGTGTCCACGTCCCACTGGGTCATCTGAAGCCGATGCCTTACACACAATGGGTGGAACCTCCAACTCTAGGCATTTACTGATCAACCAGATTTATTAGTGTTCTCTAGCCACTGCCCATCTTACACAAACACACACACACACACACACGTCTGTCAAAACTGCTTTGTATCTACTTTAAATTTTGCATTTATTTATCTATGTATACATTATTTCCATGCAGGTACATCGTAACCTCCTCAAGTACAGTAACTATTTTATTTCTATCTTTGTATCTTTGGCACAGAGCAGAATGGCTAGCACATTATAAATGTTAAGGAAATGCTTTTGGAATGAATGAATGGAAGGAAACAGAAAGATGACTAAGACATAGTCCCTCCCTCCCGGAGCTTTCAGCCTAGTACCAAGCATAATGTATGTTCAATTCTGGCAGTAGATTGATTCAAGCAAAGGCTGGATGACCACTCATTAACTGTGTTATAGTAGGAAATGTTTTTTAGGTGTAATCAGATGGCACTGAAGTCTCTCTCATCTGAGATGCTGTGATTTTGATAAGTTAGGCTGTGATCAGAGGGACTAGGATGGTGAAAGAACCAGGATCACATCATACAAGGATCTGTTGGAGACACTAGGGATGTAGCTTGGACAAGAAAAGACTTGGGGGTGGGCGAGGATGTTCAGTGGTTTTTTTTGGTTGAATCAGAGAATCTTGGAGTTAGAAAGGACCTTTGAAGCCATCCAGGCCAACTGCCCACTTGAAGCTTGCCTTTATAGCATCCCTGATAATTGGTCACTCAGCCTCTCTGCTTGAAGACTTTCAGTGATGAGGAGCTCTTCCTTTATTTTACCTCTAAGTGTTAAAAAATATTTCCCATAAATGTGAATCATTGGATGTAGAACCCCTATTGCATGTGGGGCCTTCTGATTGTACAAATACCGTGCCAAGGGCACTGTCTGTCACACATAAGTGAGCCAAACATTATATCTATACACCCTCATGGCATGAAATTGACAATAATAATGTTTATAGTTGTTATTCATAGAATGCTTTAAAATATGCAAGGCATTTTATATAGATTATCCCATTTGAGCTTCAAAGTAGCCCTGTGAGTGAGTTGCCACAAGTAGGAGCAGAACCATTTTAAAGATGAGGAAACTGAGGTTCAGAGAAATGAGGAGATTTTGGCCATGGTCGCATAGCTAGTAAGTGCCAGAGAGGGGATTTAAACTCAGGTTTTCCTGACTTCAAAATTAACATTCTACCTGACTACTCTGGCCATTTGTCTCTGACAATAAGCAAGAAGAATGTATTTGGGGATAAAGAAAGGCAAATTTTCTTAGTTATGGGACAGGTGAGTAGATTTCAAAGATCAGGAGACCAAAAGGATTTCCTGTGTGACCTTTCAACTCCCACCATCCATAGAGATGTCATTGACCTCTTCCTCTTGGGATGGAATCCTATTGAAAAGGAAGGAAGTGAACCACTCTAGCAAAAGAAAAGTCTGCTTTCAAAGCAGGACATCTTCAACCATCTTTGTTGTTAATAGTTCCCCTTTATCTGCTCCCTCTATTGTCACTGAAATACAGAGATGTTGTCATTCTGATTCAATTCCATCAAATAAATATTCATAAGATCATGGATTTGGAGGCACTGAGTCCAAACCTTTCATCTTAAAAATGGGGAAACCAGTTCATGGAGATGTTAAGTAATTTGACCAAGGTCACACTGGTAGCAGACAGAATTCATACCCGTGTCTTCTGACTTCAAATCCATTGTTCCTTCCCCATACTACTTGTCCTTTTTTTTTAAATCGAATTCAATCCTGATTGTTTTCATTTTGCCTATCTGTCACACTAGGTTTACAAACTCAAGCCACAGTAATAAAAGAGTAATGGGGACTTTAGAGCATGCCCAGTTCACCTAACATGGAGGCACCCTGCTTGGGGGAGGAGATATCCTGAGTTCTCCTATCATGTAGGTGGGAGTAGTCACCTTAGTTTGGCTACATAGCTGGAACATGCTACATCCTTCAAATTGCCAGATTGGAAAAGCTTCCCTCGCTTCTCCAAAGCTTCCAGAGAGAGAGAATGAAAGTCACAGTCTGCCCATAGTATGGATGTCATGAACTGAATCAGAGAGGAGGATAAGGCTACCTTACTCTACTCTCCCCTTTTGCCCCAGGGCCCCAAGAAATGGCCTGGGGTTGGGATTCTTCATTTTAGTCTATTTTTATTTATCTTTTCAGTTCTACGCTTAGGCTGTATGCCCCTCCCCAACTGGACCCAAGAGTTTGAGCCATAGTGACCCAGAGGCAGGATTCCAGGCTGAATTCTGCAGCTAGCCAGGCTAGCAGAAAAGCTGTGAGAAGCCAGGGTGCCTGGGACTTGAGCCCAAGAGGGACTTTGGACTTGAAATTTGGAACTGTTTTTTATAGTAATTGAGCAAAGCTGTGAATATTCTATTCTATAGAACCTTCTGTTCTATACAGGAACTGAGCTAAGCTGTGAAGCCTTCCCTCCCCAGAGTATGAGATAATGCTAGCTATGTCTCGTATTATGAAGTATGTTTGTATATTTACTATTACATTTATGAAGTTAATATACCTTTGTAAAAGCTAATCTGATTGCTAAGTGGTTAAATGGAACTGGGGTGCAGAGGACCCACCCCCTACACTTGGGGGAACAAAATGAGTGGGGGCTGGAGAATTAGCAGAGAGGCCAAACTCTACCTACAGGTACTAGAGAACACTGGGGGAAGGGTGAGATCTAATGCAACTGAGGGGTGCAGGGTAGTCACTGCTAGAGAAGAACCATATATCATCCTTCTATACTTGTCTTGCAGGTGCTCCATCTGGATCCTAGAGTTGAAGGGGACATTAGATGCCATCTAGTCCAACCACATCATTGTACAGATGAAGAGACTGAAGCACAAAGAGGTTAAGGAACTTACCCAGGGTCACATAACCAAATGGAAGCTGGATTCAAACCCAGGTCTTCCTGACCCCAAGTCCAGTGCCCTATCCACTAGACCATAATGCTTCTCTAATATCATGGATTATCTGGAATTTCACATCCAGTTCTGGGCACCACATACCAGGGAGGAGGCTGAAAAGCTGGCGTGCAATCAGAGGAGTCTAAGATGCACAGGAAATTGGAAATCATTGGAAATCATGTCATATGAGGTTCATTTTGAGAAACATGCAAGGTTTAGGTCGGCACCAGATGGAACAATAATGTTAGAGAAATTAAAAGAAGACAGATTCTACCTTGACAGAAGAAAAATCTTCCGTGTGTTTTTAAGGTTTGAAAAGTACATGTGTCATCTTATTTAAGCCTCTTAAGAGCCCTGGGAGGTCCATGTTATGAGGATCTCCTTTTACAGATAAATAAGCCGAAGCCCAGATAAATGAACCAACTATCACATGGTTGGTAAGCTTGAGGGAAAATTCAGACCCAAGTCCTCCTTGACCCCAGATCCATCCTGCCTATCATTAGGTAGTCAGAAAGCAGAAGCGGGTGCTTGAGGGGGTGATTCTACATGGTGTGAAAAGTGCTACATTCAAATCCTGCTTCTGATACTTACTAGCTTTGGCAAGCCATAACCTTGCTGAGCCTTGTTCTCCTCATCTGTAAAATGGGAATAACACATTCACTCCCTTCTTCAAAATGATGTTATAGTAAAAGTAATTTGCAAGCCATCAGAATTCAACAGGACAGTCATCAGGTCCCCTTCTTTCTCCTCTAACGATCACTGAATTTCATGATTAGAAGAGCCCTCAGTGGCCATTTAGTACAGCCTATACTGGAAAAGGAATGCCCCCTACTACCACATACTCACCAAGTGGTCAGCCAGCCTTTGTCTGAAGACCTCCAAGGAGAAGGAACCATGGTCTCTCAAGGCAGTCCATTCCCCTTTCCTAATTCCTGGGCAGTTTTTGCTTGCCTTAAGCTGAAATTTGCCTCTTCGCAACTTCTGCTCACTTTTCCTGGCTGTACTGTGTGGGGCCAAGGAGAATTAATTGAATCCATTATCCAAGTGATAAGCCTTCAGTGCTTGAAGACAGCTTTCTTGTTCCTTCTTTGTCTTCTTTTCTCTAGACTAAAAATCCTCAGTTCCTTCAATTCAAATTCAGATCATCACAAGACATGACAGGAGACCTCCTCTCTTCCCCCACTATACTTGTTTTCCTTCTCCGGATGCTTTCCAGCTTATCAATATCCTCTTAAAATGAGGTGCCGAGAACATAGTATTCCAGATAGGA
>CM053626.1:304884258-304907452 GCA_028646595.1 Phalanger gymnotis | reverse complement strand
GTTATAGCATAGCACAAGTTACAGCTAGAAAGGTTTTAAATGTCATTTAATCTACATCCCCCAACTTCATTTTATAGATGAAGCAAAGGGAGATGTCTCTAGATCATATAGCTAATTAGCTGCAGATTATGGGCTAAAACCCAGTCCTCTGATTCCAAAATCCAACATGCATTTGTTTTATTGCACTGTGCTATGATTTACCTTCTCTGTCAGTTCCTGAAGCAAGATAATGCCAAAGACCCTGACCAAAATGTCCCCCATATCAGCTCTTGAAATCTCTTTGGCTCTTAAAGGTTTTTTGGTCTGGAAGAAGTCTCTTTTAAAATGAAAAAAAAATTAACACCTTAAATTAACCCCTTGTAGAGATTCAGCCCAGAATCCCTTGGGAAGAAGTTGGGTAGAATTGAATATATCAGGGGTAGGGTAGAAGGTAAAAGTAAGGTAGCTAGGTGGCACAGTGGATAGCACACTGGGCTCGGAGTCAGGAAGACTCATATTCTGGAGTTCAAATCTAGATTCAGACACTTCCTAGCTGTATGACCCTGGGGAAGTCACTTAACTCTGCCTCAGTTTTCTCATCTGTAAAATGAGCTGGAACACAAAATGGAAAACCATTCCAGTATCTTTGACAAGAAAACCCTAAATGGAGTCACAAAGAGTCTGAAATGACTCAACAACAACAAAAAAAGAAGACAAAAGTATCTGGAAGGGGACCTGCCTTGAAGACAAAGGCAGAAAGACACCAAAAACCTGACTCTGTGTCCTTCACAATTCTAAATAGGGCTTGGTTTGTTTAAGAACATTAGCTGGATGCACCACTTAGAAAACATAGCTGGCATCATATACTCTAGTCACAGACCACAGAACTCTACCAAAGAGCACCGAGACAGACATACTCCACCCAGACATGAAACCTTTCTTCATGCCCTTCCAAAATAACCCTGCATTTATTTTTATGTATTCTGTTTATACTTATGTGGTCTTCCTCATTAGAATGTAAGCTCCTTGTGGACGAAGCTTGCTTCACTTTTGTTTCTATGTCACCAGCACCTAGCACACTGACTGGCACTTAGTGGGTGATTCAATGATCAGTTATATGGATAACAATAATTATCATCATAATTATGACACAACATCATAATGGTAAATGACGTCCTCTGTGAGATGGACATAGATGAGTCGTTTCAAGACTCAAGTTCTCTACTCAACCACAGATGGAAGTCAATGAGAGAAACTCTAATACTGTATCCTTGAATCATTGGATGTGATATTAGAATCGTCTTTCCATTTCTTTTCTGTTATTCCTTAGCTGCCTCAGTTTAAATATTTTCCCAATATCCTTTGCACCCATTCTCTTGTTGGGAGTCAAAATCACTAGTCAATCAAAATGACACAAAAAAACCCACTACTTTGAATAAGGAGCCTCCTTGAGATTTCTCATGGCAACTTCTGATTTCAACTTATCAGGAGGACTTTATATGGGTAAAAGACAAAGACAGCAAAGGCAAGGAAAGGTGTTAAATATGGGCTAGCAAAAAAAGAACACATAATAGAAACATTGGCCAAGTAGCAGTGTCCTTGCTTTTAATGTGGCAAATATGCTCTGGCTCACTCGCCCAAAGCCAGACAAGAGACTTCTGCCCCTCGGAGTGACAGGTCACCCTGGAACAGAAATATCCCTTTTCTATTTCCACTAGCTGGAATCCCCTTGCAGCTACCTGTTTCTCTCCCTTAGGTGCTAGGGATTGACCAGATCCTCCAATTCTACAACTGCTTAGCATCAATCTTCTTTTACAAAGAGACATTTGCTGTCAGAGGTGGGATTTGAGCTCAGGAAGATGAGTCTTCCTGACTCCAAGACCAGCACTCTATCCACTTAGCTGCCCTGCCTGGCACATAGTAGGCACTTAATAAATGTTTACTGATTGAGTGATTGATTGAAACTTCTGCTAATGTAGACCATGGCTCATCTTCAACCTGTAGTCTTAGGCAGTTGCCTGGGGGTAAGAAAGGCTAAGAGATTAGTCCATAGTCAGATAGGTAGTGTGGATGAGAACATTTGAGTATCTGAAAAGGTGAAGTGACTTGCCCACCATCATACAGCTAGTGTGCATTTGGGGTAGAATTCAAACCCAGGTCTCTTATGAAAAGGCCAGCACTGGGGACCTCATTGTTGCTGTCCTTTTACAGGCAATGTTCCTGGAAAAGTTACTTAAATACATGTAAACCTAGCTGAGAAAAGGGAGTTCTTCATTGATGTAGCATCTCTACCCTCTGCCCTTCTCTATTCCCTTTGGCTTTTCAATGGCAAAAGGAAAGAAGAATGACAGGGAAAGTGGCTACAGGAAGTCACCCAGCTGGAGGCTAGGAGGCTATGTGGATAGAAGGACATGGGGTGGAATGTTCCCACTGTACCTTGTCAGGGTCAGCTGTCAGAAACATGCTCCCTATTCAGCAGGCCAGGAAGTGGATGGTGAAGATTAGGAAAAGCCCTGACCTTCCTGACCCCCAATTCTCACCAGATCCCGGCTCCACACAATGGCTCCAAGAGAACCCGGAACCCTGTTTCTATGTCTTCATCTAAAGATTGGCCCTACCCCAGCTGTGGGGAATTAGACAAATTGATATTATAACATAATATAACATAATATATAATACAAAGTAATATAATACAATACCATATCATATCATATCCACATATATAATATACAACATACGTTCCATACTTTTAAAATAGATTTTTATATTTTTTGTTTTATATCATCTTGATTTCCCTGGGGATCCATCCTCTCCCCCTTCAAGAGAGCCACTCCTTATACAAATGCTTTAAAAATGGAAAAAAGATCAACATAACTAATTGACACATAAGAAAACCTGACATCACATGTAATGTTGGTGCCCCCATGCCACACGTCTGCCAGAGAGGGGGAGGGGAAATGAGGACAAGTTGAATTTTTCTATTTTTTTAACCAGGGCTACAATTGTATTCGTCTAAAAGGGAGCTTGCTCTACCAAGACAGAGCAGCACCTTCTCAGTAATGTCCAGTATTAGAAAGTTTCCTGGGACGCTGAGGGGTTAAGTGATTTGCCCACAGTCACACAGTTAGAATCAATTGGAAGTAGGACCAGAGCCCAGGACTTTCTGACATCAAGACCAGTTTTATCCACTACACAATGCTGTCTTGTGTGTGTGAGAGAGAAAGAGAGAGAGTGTGTGTATATGTGTATACATATGTGTGTATGTATGCGTGCATCATCTCTCCCACTAGAATGTGGAGCCTATAGCTCCTTGAGACCAGACAGTCAATTTTCTATTTGTTTCCCTGGTGTTTAGTATAATGTTTTGCATATATTAAGCCCTTAATATAATGCTTTTTCATCTATTTCCCCATTGAAGCAGGATTGTTATATTCCCCTAAGATTCTTTGAACTATTTTGTTTTAGCCAAAAAAAAAAAACCCTAAACATGAAAGGCCATTGGAGAGAATGCTATTTTTTTCTTATGATGATTTCAGTGGTCATTCTGCTGTTGGTGATGGTAGACTATGGTCTGATGTTGGATTTTGTTGCCAAGTTCAAATAGATTATATTATTTATATAGGACATCAACACAGAAACAGACAGACACACACACACACACACACCCCTTTATTTATACAACTTGAGAATGAAAAAAAAGGAGGAATTCTTCCCTCAGTTTAAAAAAAAAGATGATAGAAAACCAACATATCCCTTACCCTAGAAAATCATGGATAATGATTGTATGTCTGGTTCTTGGACATCTTTCAGCAAATTAGCCACTGGGAGGGTATACAAACCCTCCATTGTTCTTTCTAGGCTTCCAATGCCAGACATTGCATATACCTTGCCTCGTGTGGTTGTGGTTACTACAGCTGTGGGGAAAAATGGACCTCCCACAACTGTCTTTCAGGATCAGCTAAAAGGTAAGCCATAGAACAAATCAGAATTTAACTCTGCAAGTAGTGACTGAACTCAACAGTAATTACAGGGATAGCAACTACTAGACCAATGATTCCATTGGTCCAGGGAACTCCCAGGTGAGGAAATTCCTTCCACCAGCTCTGGCTGGCATTTTCTCTGCAACTTAAGCGTCTTGGAGAGTTGCCTAGAGCACTAAGAGATTAAGCAGCTTGTCCAGGGTCTCATGAAGAAGGGATTACTAATGTACCAGTGATTTTATTTTTATTTTGCTCTGTTTCAATAATAAAAGCATTCAACATATGAATGTATGTATACTTAAAAGGCTGCAGGGTAAAGACTTCCATATACTTGCAACAACTACTATTTAAAAATAACTCACATTTACAAGTGGAACCAATTCCTAAATTTCTTTTCCATGGGTTTATCAACTCAAACTGAGCCTCGGCCCAATGGATACAATTAGAAATCATGGAAGACTGCTAGAGAAAACCTCATCTAAAGCCACCTACGTGGAGGACACCAGCTCTGTGGGGGAAAAAAATTCTCTCCTCAGACAATTAGTCAAATGCTGCCCTCTAGTGAGAAAACAGCTTTCCTGAATGTGGCCCTGACTGGACTTATAAAGCCTTCATAAGGTTTCAGATGAAAGATTCTGAACAAGATTACCAACAAGGACCATCATTAGGAGTTGAAAATTCTTTTAAGCATAAATCGTCGCAATTTCCCAACTAGTTCATTTCGTTTTGTTGTCGTAGATATCGCCTCCATACCCACTTATAGTGCTGTCCGCTCAGCTCCCACAGAGCAAGTAGAGGTGTGTAAAACAGTGCATTCCACTGTATCCATCTATTAACAATTATTTGTTTCTGATCTTACAGGACTTCAGTAGGATGTTGCATCTGCTTAGCCTTTCCGCAGCCCTCTTTATCTTGACTGCTTTGAGAGCCCAAATTCATATAAAGGAAATGAGCTGGTTACGACAGTTTCCCGCCCTGCCCATACCAACACCCACCTGGGCTTCCTTCAGGAAGGGACCATTATCAGAGGTTTAATACTCTGGTCAGTGTTCAAGGAAGTCCAGAATATTTTCCTTCCACATATCTTCATTTTCCTGTAAAAGGCAAGAAACAGAGAAAAGATGTCACTGCTGCAATGGTTCAAATCCCTGAAATTCAGATGACCAGAAACAGAAGCAACCATGACACAGAGCTCACTGGGATTCCCAAGTTGGAAGCCCCATGGTTCAAATTCTAATTTAGAAGGCGTTTCAAAAACATTAAATTGTAATACATTTGTAATACAACCGGGTCCATGGAATTACGGCAAACATTTCGACTTCTCACAAGTCACTTCAAACCTCCAGATCTGCAGTGGATTTCTACATCTCCGAACTCGCTAAGTATTTTCACCTGAGGCTCATTGTTCTTATCAGCACCCAGTCCCTCCCCCACCATTATTGTGCCAGGAGTGGAGGAAGGCCACCAAGTGTAGCTTTTGTATTTACAACCACACAGTGAGAATCACACTGTAGTATTTATGGTACTAAGATGTGGATGCATTTCCTTCAGTGGAATCTCTTCTGGCAGATTCGAAGACCACGCATGGTGATTGGCTGCCTTCTGCCAATGAAATATGCTGGAAAATCGATCATGAAATGATTGTAAGCATCATTATTTATTATAGCTATTGTTGTACTGATTGAATAAAGCTTTGTTTATTTGTTTTAGCTAGTATTTATGTAGAGCTTTCAGGTTTTCAAAGCACTTGGCAAAAATTATCTCATTTAATCCTCACAACAACCCTAGGGGGTAGGTATTATTACTATCTTTATTTTACAGATGAGGAAACCACGTCAGTCGGGAGCTAAGAGACTTGGCCAAACCACACGATGTGTGAAAACAGACTTGAACTCGGGTCTTCCTGATTCCTAGTCCAGTGCTCTATCCACTACAATATATGCCCCTGCCTTTTCTCTACTTAAAAAGCAGATGAGAGAATCATCTTCTATTCCTAACTTTAAGAGAAATTTTTTAAACATAATTTAAGTTGCTTCTTTATTTGCATAAGAAAAGCAGTATGATGTAGTGGCTGGAAAGTTGGCTTTGGAGCCAGGGTTCAAGTTCTGTCTCTGACACATATGGCTGTGGGATCCTAGAGGCAAGTCACTGGAGTTCTCAATGCTTTAGGCAACTCTCTAAGACCATAAATTTCATTTATGTAAATAATTTACATTGAGAGAGGGAATTTCATTTTTTAGGAACACCCTGTCCCATACCAGTGTTATTACAGAGCCAATCCCTAACCCCATCTTTTATTTACATGGCCCTTGATAGCCCCACCACTATCACCAACTCATTTCATGACCTAATCCCTGTAGACCTCATATGATTCACAGAATCACAGACTCTCAGAGTTGGAAGGGACCTCAGACTCCATCTAGACCAAACCACATTATAAGAATGCTGAAGGGTGATCCCACTAGAAGACATTTTTTAAAGAAAGGATTGTATTGAATGGAAAATGACTGAATGAATTGGGTCACAATAGTGTAATGGAGGGTTATCATACTCTAAGGACAATATATATGAAGAATTCAGAGAAACATCAGAAGACATATGAACTGATGCAGAGTGAAGTGAGCTGATCAAGAAAAACAATACACACTGATTACAACGATGTAAATGGGAAAAAGGAACAACAAAAAGCAACTTGAATGCTATTCAGGAAAAAAATACCTTCTCCATCTTCCCCCCAGAAATGTTATAAGGATCAAATAAGATGAGAGTTGCAAAATCACTTTCAAAATACAAAGTTTTATGGAAATAGATGTCTAAAGATATCTTGATTTAAAATGGTATGTGTGCTGGGAATTAAATAGAAAGAGTATCCTGTCCTAAATCAGAATCTCCAATCCATATTTCCATGACCTTTGTGGGAAGAACAATGTATGTGTCAACTAACTAAGAGAATATGCATGTCTAAGCCCCAGATTTGAAATTAGCAGACCTACATTCATACCCCGACTCTTATAGCGTATAAACTTAAATGATCACCTCATTTGAGACTCAGTTTCCTCGCTTGCTAAAAGAGAGTGTTGGGCTAAGTGATTTCTAAGGTCCCTTCCAGTTCTAAATCCTATGATCCCTAAATGCAAACAAACATCAGTAGAAACTTGTGAATGTGGGTTTGAATTCCATTAAAACATGAAATATAACCAAAGCATAGTAAGTCTTATTTAGAGTCTCCAAAACTTTATAGACTTGGCTTAATATAGGATAGGGCAGCTAGGTAGCTTAGTGGAGAGAAGTCTGGGCCTGGAGTCAGAAAGACTCATCTTCCTGAGCTCATATCTGTCCTCAGACACTAGCTGGGTCATCCTAAGCAAGTTACTTAACCCTGTTTGCCTCAATTTCTTCCTCTGTAACATGAACTGGAGAAGGAAATGGCAAACCACTAAAGTATCTCTTTCAAGAAAACCCTAAATGGGGTCACGAAGAGTAGGACATAATTGAACAGCAATAATAAATAACATAGGATAATTTATACAGGCTCTGTCTTTAGAGTTTCAAAATTATAGTCCTGGGTTTCAAATAATTTTGTGAGATGACATGAGGCAGGGAGTTGGGAGGGAGTGATCACCAAATCACCAAACAGAATCATAAGACCAAAGTTTAACACCCCTGCTGCTTTAGAGGCTATATCATTGATCAGTCTCCTCCATTCAATTGCCATTTACCTCTTGTGCACGCATAGGAAAGTCATAGTTTCTCTGAATCTGTTCATCCATAAAACTAGGATACTGATATATGACTAGGTTATTACGAGGCTCTTGTGTTCATATATGCAACTTTTTTTAAAGAGTAGAGGAATAAATTCTCTCATTTTTAAGACTTAGGTGTGAGATGCTACAGGATTGACTTGACGAATTTGGTATTTGACACTTTCCAAAGAAGTCACTGCACGAGCTCTAGCCACAGAAAATTCTTTTGATCCAAACCTATGATGTCATCTGCGCAGGAAACTCCCAGTGATAAAACACCATCTCCCAATGCAGATATACAACTGTCTGACAGCTGTAGCCTCAGAGACCTGCCTGGGCTGCTGAGAGGTTAAGTCACACAGCCCGTATGTGTCAGTCAGACCTCAATCCCAGATCTCCATAACCAAAGCTGACCCTCCATTCACTCGACCATATACAATCTGAACAATAGCTGACATTATACTTGTATGGGACTTAAGGGTTTAGGAAGCCCTTTGTAGCATGATACAGAGAAAAAAAGTTGGGACTCTGGAGTCAGCTCCTGACACAGCCTGTGTGTGTGACATTGGTCAAAGCCAGGGTCCAATCCTGCTCCCGACGCAGCAAGGCTGCATGACATTGGTCAAGTCCAAGGGTGAGGAAGCTGTGGCCTCGAGTTTGTCCTATGAAGTTTGGATTCAGACCTAGAGGGCCACATGTGGCCTCAAGACTGCGGGTTCCCTACCCCTGATCAAGTCACTTACCTTCCTTGGTTTTCAGTATCCTCATTGGTAAAATGAAGGGGTTATACCTGATTCCTTCCGAGGTCCCTTCTACCTCTAAATGAGTGATGCTGAGAAGGACGTTAGGAACAAGATCTTGTTTTATCAAGTTGACCAAATATCCATGGGGCAATAGGAAAACACTCAAGTTTAAGTCAAGAAGATCCAGGTTCCAATCCTAGCTCTTTCACTTACTAGCCATCTAACCTTTGTCAAACCATTTTATCTTCCTGAGTCCCAGTTGCCACAGCTTTAAAAATGAAGGAGTCGGGCTACATGGTCTCCAAGGCCCTTTTCAGTTCCAAATCTATAGCCCTCACTGTCCCACTGAGAGGTGGGCAGGGCAGGAACTAAAGACCTCATTTTATAGATGAAGAGGTGGGGGGTCTAAAGAGCATGCATGGCTTACTCATGGCCACACAGGTAGTCACATGAGAAGCAGGATTTGAATAGCTATGTGGCACACTAGACGAACTGGCTAGAGACTTAGAGCTAGGAAGACTTGGGTTCAAATCCTGTCTTAAATTCTGTGTGACCCTGGGCAAGTCACTTAACCTCTATTTGCCTCCATTTCCTTGTCTATAAGATGGAGATAACGATAGCACCTAGCTCATAGTGTTGTTAACCTCTAATGAGATAAAATCTGTAAAGACTATTGTCAAGCTTAAAGCATTATATAAATGTTAGCTATTATTGTGGTTATTAAACCCCGGTCTTCTGACTACAGAGTCATCATTTAAAGGCCTCTTCTAAGATTTCATCTGACCTAAGTAAGCCTCGTTCTGTTCCCACTGAAACACCCCACAGGGAAGTCTTCACACAAAAGCATCTTAAAGCATGTCCTCTCCAAACTTAAGAACCCCAGCCCACACCCACTAAATGCAATGGACATTTTACATTTGGAACCAAGCTGAAAAGTACAAAGTTATCTTTCCCCTGCCTGACTTAGATTTTCATTCTAAAAATTCAGCAGTTTATGCATGCAGGAACCCCATAAGACACCAGTCTCATTCTCTTTTGGGCCAAGCAAGAATTCATCTCCTTAGCTCAAAAACACATCAGCATCTGTTATACAGAATCAGCGGCTGAGTCGAAACAGCACGAAGCTACACATTTCAAATAGATGAAATCTAGCATATACAAAAGCATAAACCACACAATGCAAGTGTCACATAGCAACATGGGCCTGGATTCTTATCCTACGCAACCCTCAGGGAAGATATCTTGGACACCCTATCAAATAGCTAGTGCCGATTTGGGTTTCTGGACTGCTGGCTTATGATTTCCTTTCGACCATTGCTAGGAAAGCAATTAGAATTTCATGGAAAGACACTGTTGTCTCCTTAATACTATGAAACCTCAACCAAAGGCAATTTTTTTTCTGGCTTTGGATACTATGTTTAGATATATTTCTGCAGGAAAGAGTTTGTTGCTTCTGACAGCAATCTTCTTTGGACTTTGGTTATTTTTTATTTCTTAAGCTCACATTTTCACCTCTTTGTCATCAACACCCAATAAAAGAATCAGAAAAAATTAAAGGCACTGCCACCTATATCTACCTGCTGCAATTAAAATCACAAGGGTGAAGTCACAAGGGCTCCTGAGCAAGGTGGGGGCTTCTGAATGTCTCATGGCATTCAGTGGAGAGGTCCCAAGCTGTGGTACTGGGAGGCAGGCAGGCAGTCAATGATAGGCTCTTATTAAGAAGTTCCTCACAGGCAAATCTTCTAGGACCTCTCCAGGACTTTGTGTATGCAAAAAGGGAGGTCTCCTCTTGTGAACTGAGCAGCCTAGACCCTGAATGCTGTTAGAATAGGATGTTTATCCAGAAGAATAATTGAATTAGCAAACCAAAGAAACACAGAATAAACTAAAGGAACCAAAAAAAAAGTGAAGGAAGAGACTGGGAAGATACCCAAAAAAAGGAGGGAAGAAAAGGCATGATTGGGGAACCTTTTCTGATCCCCTCAGCTACTAATGCCTTCTCTCTACAATTACATCCCACTAACACTGCATTTATCTAGTACATACATAGTTTTTTGCATGTTATCTCCTTGATTAGAATGTGAGCACCTTGAGGACAGAGATCAGAGGGTATATTTTTTTTTCTTCATTTCTTTGTAGTCCCAGAGCTCAGCACAGTGTCTGGCATATGGTAAGTATTTAATAAATGTTTGTTGGCTGACTTGAAAGGAAAGAAACAGGAGGAAAAAAGAAAGGCAAGGAAAGTAAAGGAAGGAGAGAAGCTTCATCTCAATGGAGCAAAAAGGTACCAGAAAAAAATGGTGAAAGAAAACCCTTAAATTTCAGCATTACCTAAAAATGACTCTTTTTAAAAAAGTTGTTGCCAGGGGACAGACACTAGTAACTGTGCTTCCTTATAAAGGAACAAAATTACTTTACCCCAAAATAGGCACGAAAACACCCTTGAAATCCAAAAGAGCTGATTTGATGGCAAACTACCAAGGGATGATTTTTAGGATATGAAAACTGTTTCATTTCACTGGGGCTCCCTACACCCAGAAATATTTTTTTCAGAAATATATTTTTAAAAACTGCATCCCAGCATTTTGCTACAAGCTGTGGGCCTGTTGCTTTCCTAATTTCAGCCAACCTGGCCATCCAGCTAACTGATGTACCTAGAAGCACTGAGCAACCTTCTTTCAGAGGATGGGCAGACTGCTAGTTGACTAAAAGCTGCAGTAGAAACCAAATGGATAGTTGGGATGTTCCGATACGGACTGTTTCTATTGACAAATATCTAGGTTTTGAGTTGCACAAAAGCAACTAACTCAAAAGAAATGGATGCTCATCCCCTACCAACTGGTTCTCTATTCATCAGGAATGGAAATCCATTGTAGCCTCAATCGGACAACATAGTTCAGGGAAGGACAACACAAATGTTAAGACCTGTACATGGACTAAGGGGCCACTTCACCAATTGTATAAGTTTCATTTACATTATTTTTCCCCCAAATAAATTCTCCCAATTAAACAATGCCCAGAAGTTTCCTTTAAATCTCTTAAAAGCAATGGGGTGGTGGGGGTTGGGGGGGGGAGAAAAGGTTAATGTGCAAAATGACTTCCCAAAGCATCTGCCCTTTCTTGGCATTGGCCCAGGTTAAAAATGGCAACAAAAAATGATTTTTTTAAAGATTTGGCTAATTTTTTTTAAAAAGTAAAATAAAATGCTCCCAGGTTAAGACCCCACATGCCAAGTTTCAGCCCAGAGTGAATTTTTATGGCCGAGATATAAACCCCTGAAAATAGGAAACTAATGCTGTGAGGATTTAAAATAATAGAAAATGTTTCACATAATATAAATCCATAAGCAGTGTATTATGTTTAAGTCTTAATATCTACATACTTGGATTATCTTATATCTTGACAATCACACAAAGTAATCTTGCTCCTTCCTCATCTTCCCTTGATTCTGGGGTTCATTCCTATGCATTCACAATGCTCTGGGCCATAAAATACTGTATTAATATTAGTTTGTCACAGCAGGCTAAATTTAGAACAACTCATTAATATGGGAGAGTCAAAGGCATTCCTCCTGGAGCCGGAGTGACTCCATAAGCTCTTCAGGCTATAAGTTATGCAGATATGCCACTTGAACTGGAGGGCCAACCCATCTTGTTGTTACTAATAAGAGATTCTATTAGTTCTAAGCTGATTCCCATTCTAATTAAGAAATAGGGTGGAGTGGGCAAGCAGTTTTGCTATCAGACAGAGAGCCGATGTGTAGCAGGAATAAGCCTGGTATCATCTCGCTCTGCTTTCTAGCCAGATCAGCTTAATGGCACATGCCCAGAATGCATTTTCCTTGTGGTACATGTGAAAGAAAGAAAAAAAATATTTTTATTCAGCATGCTCTATGCCACACGCCTAACCCATGTTCCTAGAAGGCAGCCCAGTTATCACAGCCATTGCCAAGCGACCTTTTCCAGCCCTCAATCAGTCCTGCTGAACAAAAAGTTTGGACTTTTCACAAATAACATCTTTCATAGGTATCATTCTGGACCTGTTATGCCTTCTTCTGGGCTTGTCAAATATTAATTTTTTTTTAAATTTAGTCCCTCGCTAAGCTACAAATATTCATGTTTAACACCAAGTAGCAGTTCAGGGGCTGACAACTTGGTATGTACCTTTTGAATGATGCATAGAAAGCAGCAGTTAGCACAAAGACAAAGCCACCAGATTGGTCTCAGGGAAACCCAGTGTCTGAATTTTTCATGACTCCTCCAGCACTTAGAGAAGAAAAAACTGGCTACTAGGGTTGGGAGATGAGCATCAGGCAGGTCAGAGCCCAGAAACATGCAAGAGATTCCAGTCTTGCCTGGGGAAAGTGAAAGGGGATTTATACTGCTAAGGAGAATTAGGAAAGATTCTTTTTTTTCTTTTCAGGGATTTTTTTTTATTTTACAAATATCAGAGCTACTAAACAGCTGCCATCAATAGGCACAGAGATGCATAGCTATCTAGGGCTCACCCAAACTAACCTTTTTCCTGAGGTCTATCTGTAGGCTTACTATTAAACTTCTCAAAATCATGCCTTTTCTTGCAGACCTGCTCTGCCTTTCAAGGTCTCTAAGTCAAAAAAAAAAAAAACTGATGAAAGAGGAGAAGTTTAAAAAAAAAACAATTCAATTATTGTGTTTCCCTTGATGTGCTTACAAGAAGCTACCCCAGAGATGAGGGGTAAGAAAGAAAAGGGATGTCTTCATTACTCGTGTACCCAGTGGCTCCTAAATAAATATATTTGTCCTTCCCAACAAACTTTCCTGCACTCCATAATGATTTCTTAAAAATCTAAATTGATTCTCAAAAAACAAATGAGATACTGCTTAGGAAAAAAAAACCAACATCATCGTAATGTTTAAGCAACTGACAGCTTCACCTGTCATCATCTCGTTAAGCTCTTAATGAGTTCTTTTCTATTCTTGGTCACATCTGATTTTTTTAAAATATAAGTCCCTTTGAACAGCTGGGAGTTAGAATTGCCTTTGATCACAGAATTCTTCTGAATTTTCAGTCAAAATGAGGACATTTTCTTCCTTGCTTGGGCTATTTTTATGAGTTTATTTCCCCCAAGTATCTTCCTGGGCATTACTTTCCGGGCTTAGAAGAAACCTGAACAATTAATATATACATTTTTACATAAATGTTTATAAATTTAACAAAGGGAGAGAGCTTTGCCACAAGAAACCTCCGCTCGTTTGAAGGCGGTTTTCTAATGATGACCCTTGGCGTGTGGGCCCACATGGGATTCCTCAGAGAAGAGTCAGATGAAAATTAGTCTATTCTCATTTCAAACAGAATTTTGCTGAAGTCCTGATCAGAGCATCAGCATGGAGTCCAGGGAGACAACACACGCTACTTGATTCACTCTGCAGCCTCCCTCTCCTGGTAATTGTTGCAGGAACACACAGTGACAAGACTATAGGATGTGAGAGGTCTGGATGTACTCAGGCTGTTACTCTCTGTTTAAAGATTTAAACCATCAGGGTATGATAAGGCTTTTTGATGTTCATTGAACATGGAGCTTGGGTACAGAAGAAGGGGAAAGGGCTTCACCAGAAGGCAATCATCTTTCAGAGCCACAGTAAGACAGAGAGAGGTGGGAGAATCTCAGCCTCAGCATAGACCCGGAACAAAGAGAGATGAAAGGGCCAGGGTGAAGAAGGGACCAGCTCTGGCTGTGAGGCAAAGCTTGCACTAAAAGAGAGTTCGATGCCTTAAAATGCAGAAGAAAACATTTAGGGTTTCTGTTTCATTAAAACACACTCATTGGCAAAAAGAAAGAGAAAAAAAAGAAAAAGAAAAAAATCTGCTCCCACTGCAAATTTGGGTGGCTGCAGTTGACGCTGGGCTTAAACAGCCCCCGTGGCTTACTGTGAAATTATTTAACTGGTGTTTATTTTGTGTCGAAGGAATGTCATTTCCTAATTATCTCTCAAATCTACCAATGAGTGTTTCCATGCCTGGGTAGCTTTTATAAAAATTCTCCCATCTTTCTCCCACTCAAAGGCACAACCTAAATATCTGTGCTAGGGAAAATCATAAAGAACTGAGAGTAAGAATATATATCGGCCCCTTTCCCCCTTCATCACCCCCCCCCCACGATGGGATAGGGGTAAGGTGCAAAATTGACATTTTATTGATTCCTACTTTGCAAAAAAAAAAAAAAAGTAAGAATAATCCTAAACTCCACAGGAGCTTGGGGTCTTATCTGACCATCCCAGACACCATTTCTGTTGGCATCAAAGAAAGAGTGCCATAGTAAAGATCCTGTTAATTACACCAAGAAATGACAAGATACATTTCAATTTGCCCCGTTTGCCACCACCCAGAGTCTCAGAAAAGTGCTGAATAGAAAGGCAAAGGCTTAAGGGTTTGTTTTCCAGGAAAGGAGTTTCCTAGCAGCTGCAAAGCAGAATAATATAGATATTGCTATAGGACCCAAAGTCATTTCCAGGTATCATGAGGTCAGAAGAGGATTTTGAAGAAAGAAAGTTATTAACTGTTACAAAGTCACACACTGTGGGGATTCTTTCAGGCTAACTAGGATTGTCGGTATGGCTAAATGAGTGGGATGTATTGTAACCCACCTGGAATCATGATGATCCGAGTACAGAGAAGCACCCATGCTAGATATCAGCCAGCACTTAAAACACATAAAACCAGGAGGAAAGATCTGTGAAGACTGGCCCTTTGGTGCAACAACTTGGCCAAGACAAATACTTTACTTTAAAGGGGAAAAGTCCCCAAAGCCAAGATTACAGCACACATTTTTTTGAATCAACTGGTGTGCACAGAAAAAGCCAAATGGAGGCATGGAATCTGGCCAGTCTCCAGCCCCTATAAAGCACCAGCACACAACCAACCCGTCCTCAGGATAAAGAGCTGTCCCTAGCACCCCTTATTGAAAAGAAACAAAACAACTGCTTTGTTCCTGCCATGACTTTTATTGTAAAGCGTATAGAGAAAACTACCTCCTTTAGAAATACTCAGAGAAGCCCAGCTACTTCTTATGTTTCTAAGGTGCTCTCTGAAGCAAAACTAAATTTAACAAAGTGCCTGCTCTGAGTCCAGTGCCACAAGCGTTTGGGAAGATCCAGAAAACAAGAATTATCACAGTCATTATTCATACTATGTTTGAAGGTTTGCAAAGCAGTTTACTGATATTATTGCATAGGATCATAGACTTAGATCCAAAAGAGACCTATGAGACCAGTCAATGCAACTTCCTCATTTTGCGCATGAAGAACTACAGACTTCCCCAAGGTCACACTGGTCAATCAGAAGCAGGATCTGAACCCAAGACCTCTGACTAGACTCAGTGCACTTTTCATAATATCATTACTGCCTTCCTCCTGTGACCCTCTCAACAAACTTGCAATGTAGGAGTATAAGTGAGATTCACCTTAATGAGGAAATCAAAGTGAGGTCGCACATCTAGCAACCGGTAGAACCACAATTCAAATACTGGCCTTCTGATTCCAAAGAGGGAGTTACGGGATGCACTTCTTGCCTTCAAGTTGCTAATAATCAATGGTAGAAAGAGAAGTTGATTAAATTTGTTCTTTTTGCTTTTAGTTTCATTTCCCTTTTGATATTTCCCTTAGCTCCCACCAGGAGGTCAGTTGGACAATGAATCAGGAGATCTAGGTATTAGTCTTGGCTCTGCTAATAATTACTTTGTGACCTAAGTTTGGATTCTCCCACTATCATGTTTTGACCTTAGGCAAATCACTTCATCCTCTATGAACCTCAGTTTCTCATCTGGACAAAAAGAGGATTGGCCTAGATTGTTTCAAAGGATCCTTCCAGTTCCAAGATTCCTAAAATTGGGCATGAAGGGCTGCCAGGAACTTTATGAATTCACCTAGGCTAGCACCCTCTATGTGGAGTCATTATCTTCCACCACCACCACCCCCCCCCGTTTCTACTTCTCAGACCCCAAAATGGCCACATGTCGACCAGTATCCTTACAGAAATGATCTGTTTTGGAGCAGCTCAGACCTACTGAGCATGAGTGCTGAGTTAACCTGTCTGCACAGAAAGAAACCATTCTTTCTTCTACTCTCACAGCCTGCTGACACAGAGAAAGACAACCCTTTAAAACAAATTGATTGGAGATATAATTTAATATCTTCATACGATTTCTTGTGACCGAATCAATCTTGGGCTGGTGTAACCATCCGGGCTGAGGAGAAGAAAAATTACACCAGTTGCTTTTCTTTTTATTATACTTCCGGGTACTCTAAGAAGAAGGAAAAAAAATTCTCTCCAGAAAATCAATAAGCCAGATCATGCCCAGCAGTCCCCCATTACAGAATTAAATCCATATGCCAACACAATACAACAGAGAGACCCAAACTAACAAGGGATCCATTTGCTTTGTTTGACTTTGCCTGCCAGGGAATGAGACTACAAGGCCTGCTGTAATTTAATGCAAACCTTGGCCTATCCTGGTCATGCATATGACTGACCCTTAGGGCAAGACCATCAATTTTCTATTAAAGATCAGAGATTTGTCATATCAAAGTCAACATCTAGCTGAATAACTGCAGTAACTTGATAATAATTCTTTTGTGGATTTCACAGTGGCTTTTCAGTAAAGTATCAGAAAGGTAGCCGATTTCAATCCTGACCCGACAAGATCTGAATATGAAATAAAGGATTTCAGCTTGATCTCCCCATGATGTGAGGATGAATGCTCTGGTAAATGTTAACTTAGTGCTCTGAATAGCTCCATAATAGATGGGTTTAGGCAGTAATAGGTTTAAAATGTCAACTTATTGAATAATAATTTCCTGTTGTACAAATACTATGTGTGAGAAGGGATTTGTTTTGCAAATTTTGAAATAAATGAATGGATTTATGGTGTCCTTGACTGTTTCATTGTTCTGGTCAGAAATGGATGGAAGAATCAAAATTAGTTTCTTTCTCTTTAAAAAAAAAATGCTTTCAGACACTGTTGTTTCCCTGTTGTTTAGACCAGGCAGGGTCCATAATTACTGGGGGCTTGCTGAGTTGGGGGCTTCTGAAGTCACTTCACCCACATTTGTGTCCCCAAAGCAAGACTGCTGTTGTTATTTCCTAGTAAAAATAAAAACTCAATTAGCCCTCCCTATAAAATGCTTCACGACAGCAATCGCATGCACACCTTTCACCAAGCTGGCTATAAAAATGTTCGACTGCTCAGAACACAAGACGGAAAACAATTCTGTTTGGGTAACCGCATCTAGCCCTTCAGTCCAATTATCATTTGACAGCTCTATAAATCCTCCAGGAACACAAGCTGAGGATGGCTGGGTGGTGATGGGGGCATTTCAACGACTGGCTCTGGAAAAAAAAAAGGCCTCTTTCCCAACTCTCTTCTAAAATATTAATGTTTTCCCAGGAAACAGAAAGAGTTCAATTCAATTAGATTCAAGAAGCATTTGTTAAGTGCCTACTATGCCCCCCCCCCAGGTACTGAGACTACAAAGACAAAAGTGAAGTAATCCCTGCCCTCAAGGTGCTTACATTCTATGGGGGAAAACAACATGTACACAGGGAAGTATATAAAAGATAGGTACAAAGTAAATTAAGTGAAATCAAATCAACAAGCATTTATTGAGTACTTACACTGTGTTAAGCCCTACAGAAAAGACAGGCAAAAAGAATTCCTGCCCTCAAGGAGCTTACATTCTAATGGGAAAACAGCATGTAAGCAACTATGTACAAACAAGATATAAACAGAGTGAATTGGAGCTGATCTCAGAGGGAAGGTGTGTATGGGGCTGGGGGGCCGGGGGGAGCAGGAGACAACGACTGAGAGAAATCAGGAAAGGTTTGTAGGAGATGGTACCTGACTATTCCTCTTTAGATTTCACTTGTGACTTTTCACTGAACTTTCTCTGCCATGCCATAAAAACCTCTTCACCCTAGAAACCCCATCTCATACCGGAAGTTCTCTCCACCCCACCTTCTGATTGCTGGTTCTTCCAATAACATCCAATTTCTAAGAATAATGCCCAGCCAAAAATGTCTACGTCCCTCTCCTGGCTATGATGCTGAGTTTTCTCCATAAGGTTTTCTCTACCCTGCTCCAACTTCAGGAACCTCCTTCCCTCTTTCCCTTTCCAGTTCCCTTTTATGTGCTGTCTTCCCCCATTAGAATGTCAGCTCCTTGAGGGCAGGAATTATTTTTCTTTCTACTTCTATTTGTATTCCCAGAATTTGACGCTATCTGGCTTGTTGCTATGACTTTACTTAATTAGTAAATATCTTGTATGTTTCTGCGTGTACAAGTTGTTTCCTCCAATAGAATGCAAGCACCTTGAGGACAAGGACTGCTTCATTTTTGTCCGGCATAGTGCCTGGCATGTTAATAAATGCCTGTTGGTCTCCAAACCAACTGAATGAACTAAGCATTGAAGGAAGCTAGAGATTATACAAGACAGGTAAAATGCCAAGTGACCCTTCCTTCCTTCCTTCCTCCCTTCCTTCCTATCAGCCTAGTCTGTTTATAAAACTTTCTAGCCAACCCACTGACCAAGGGAAGATGCAGCTGGTTCATCCTGGAACTTTGCTCAGAGCCTGGAGCCTCCTTACCCCAGAGCAGGCACACCACTGCAGCCTGCTTCCTCTGGAATACCCCTTGGCAAGGCCCGCCCCCCTCCCACGGCATCTGTAAGTTCCTTTTAGATCTTCCATTTAGAACAACCCAGCTCAGCCTGCTCTCACTCTCCTCCCAGCTCTGTTCCTGACTCCCTGGACTTCACAACCACATTCTCTGCAAATTCCTAGGTCCTCCCCATTTTCAGGTCTCCTTTGTTTGTTATCTCTCCCCTTTAGAATGTAAGCTATTTGGGGGTAGGGCCTACTTTTCTATTGGCTTATATTGGTATCACCAGGGCTTAGCACAGTGTTTACCTTTTCAAAGTAAATGGAAGAAACTACCACAACGAAAACTGAAATTGATTGCTGTGAAATTTTAGTGAAAAGATATCCCTCCCCACATAGGTTTTGGAAGGGTTGGGCTTTTTCTTTTTGGTTTTGGTCTTTTTTTTGCAGAGGTGAGGGACTAAGTGTATATCATTATTCAGTTGTGTCTGACTCTTCACAACCCCATTTGAGGTTTTCTTGGCAAAGATACTGGAGTGGTTTGCCATTTCCTTCTCCATCTCATTTTGGAGAAGAGGAAACTGAGGCAAACAGGGTTCAGTGACTTGGTCAGGGTCACACAGCTAGTAAGTGTCTGAGGCCAGATTTGAATTCATGAGTATGAGTCTTCCTGACTTCTGGTCTGGTACTCTATCCATTGCACCAGCTACCTCCCCCAGACTATGGGTATGGAAGACTACATAAAGCATTGTACTTTTTCAACATATTTTTTAGGTTTGCTGAACTTTTTCCTCATCTGTTTTTATTTGTCATCATAAAGTCCCTATGGCTCTTTGAGAGGGAGGAAGAGAGAGGAATGTATTGAAAAATATAGGTGACATAAAAAAAGATATCAATAAATATTTTAAGTAGTCTGGGGCTACATGATTAATCATGATGAGGAAATTGAGTCTTATAGAGGTAATATAACTTACTGAGGTCACATGATGAGCAAATGGTGGAATGAACATGTGAACATAGATTTCCTGTCGACAAACCTGTTATACTTCATGGTAGTACTGACAGGGAAAAGAACACCCAATGTACCAAGAAGAGGTCAAAGACAAAGGAAAAGTTCTTTAAGATTTGAAAATAACTATAGTCATACTTTGGTATGGGTAAAATACACATTTTATATTTTCATATAAAATAAAAAGGTAACAAAAACAAGAAATAAAGAGAGGGTTAATTGATTGGAGAAGAGTTAAATTCATGGGATAGTATTACACCATAAAAATGGTACACATTAAGGCTTCAGAGATGCTTGGGAAAACCAGCATGAACTGATACAGAGTGAAGTAAACCAAACCAAGAAAAAGATGAGCATAATAATCTAAAGCAAAACAAGATGGAAAAACAATGGCGCTCTCATCAAATCAGTGACCAATCAACTTCAGAAAACTACTAGTGAAACATCCCTTCCTCTTCTTGGCAAAAAGGTGGTGGACTACAGAAGCAAAATCTGGCATGTTCTCAGACATGATCAATTTGTTGATTTGTTCTATTTAACTATTCTTGTCACAAGGGAGGTTTCATTGAAGGGAGGAAGCAGGAATCATTAACAAAGTAACTGTATTGTAAAAATGAAATAAGGCATCAATCAAACTTGTTTTTTCAAAGGGAGGGAAAGCCTATCCTTTCAAACATATGCCCCATGAATTTTCTTTGAATTTCTTGAAAGGGGACATCTTCTTGTATATTGCATATGGATATTTGCTATCATGGATGTACTCATGTTCATAAGGGAAAGGTATGTCACAACAATTCAGCTAGCAGCTTCTGTGGGGGTGAAAGACCAACACAAGCCCAACAACAAGAAAGCTGCCAACACAGGTTCTTTTGACCTGCTTTACTAAGGAAAGTAACATAAAGGGGTTAACAATCTTATTTCAAACCAACATACAAATATCATTCACTTAGTTTAGGAGAAAAAGCCAGCACCCTGAACTTCAGAGCAAATACAAACAAATTACAAACATACATTATAAACAGACCAAATACAATTCATAGTTACCAAAGAACCATCAACATCTGAGTTCAGGAGCCAGGGAGCTCATAACAATGGCTGGCCCAGATTCATGTGCCACTCCTCCTGTGGCTCAGAGCCCCAAGCAAATAGCTCTGTTCTCTCTTTCTATACACTCTTTAGCCATCACCAAATGACATCTGAGCGACCAGAACTTAGGCTCCTACTATTGGCTCTGGTCTTAGCAACTCACCTTAGGACCCTGAGGGCTTCATACCCACATAAGCTTAGCACCTGGGGCTTTGTACCTAGTAAGGCTCAATCGAAGAGACTTAATAAATTTATCATTCTAAAACAGTAAGAAAGTCCTGCCTTAGTTACCAATGCAAGGTACCACTGGGCCAACTTTGTTCCACAATTAAAAGTTTAGAGCCTCGATGCTTAAGTATTATCTCAGAGGTAAGCTGACACCAGATCAATAATTCTATGATTCTGTGAATTCAGGTCAGGAATTCTTTTCTAGATGAGCCAGAATTGGATAAATATCATCTTTCTTCCTGGCTCTGTTTAGATAGCACTTTGCATAATTCGTAATAAAACTTAGGCAACTGATACCAAGAGGCAATAATATCATCATCATCACTACCACTACCATCACCACCACCACCACCACCATCACTGAAAATGCATTCTCATCTTTTTACTGGAGTTCAGATGGAATTAATGTTAGGACAAGCCATCATCTTACTATTATTCTTTTTCCATGTAATGTTCTGAAGACAAGTGCGGAAATGAACAAAACAACTATTTTTTGCAGTTAAATAAAAGTATTAGAACATCCTCTCACCTGCTGTTGGCCCGCAGTCAAAATTCTTTGGAGAAATAGCTAGCACACTGGACTAAAGAGTCAGGATCCAAAATGAGAGTGACAGGCTAGAATGCTGGGCTGAATATAAATGAGATCCAGGTCAATGGGGAGAAAATGCAAAAGTCTTACACTTGGGTACAATTTTACAAGTAGCAGTTGAGGGGGAATGGTTGGACATAAGTTGCTCTGAAAAAGATCTGGGGACTTCAGTAGACTGTAAGTTCAATGTGAATAAACACTGTATTGTGATGTGGCAGCCAAAAAAGCCCATTGATCCTGGGCTAAATTAAGGCGGGCAAAGCTTGCAGGAAACGGCTAATGATGGCTTACCATAGTCTGCCATCATCTGACTTTATCTGCAGTATTATGTTTAGTTTAGAGAACTACAATTTAAGAAGGACATTGACAAGCTGGAAAATGTCCAGATAATGGCAATTATGATGAGGAAGGGTCTTGAATTCATGTCATGGGACAATCAGTTGAAGGAATTAGGGATATTTAGCCTGGAGAATAGAAGGAAGGGGGTAGGTGTGGGGAGGTGGGCTTGTGGGAACATGATAGCTGTCTTCAAGTATTTAAAAGGTTGTCAAGTGAAGGGGGAATTAGATTTGTTCTATTAAGCCCCAGAGGGAAGAATCAAGACCAATGATTGGAAATTGTAAAGGAGCCAATTGAGGTTTTAGGTCAGAAAAAACTTCCTAGCAATCAGAGCTATCCCAAAGTAGAATGGGCTGCTTCAAAAAGTGGTGAGCCTCCACTCTCAAGAGGTGTTCAAGCAGAAGTTGGATGACGACTTGTTAGCATGCTGTTATTGCAGGGATTTCATTCACGTAACGTAAACTCAGTGGTTACTGACGTTTCTTCTATCAAGTTCTTTGATTCCATTCTCCAAAAATCATGACGTAGTTTCCATTTATTTATGCACAGGACACCTAGAAATCCTTGTATTGCCTCTTTTAATTTTTTTTGGAATTTTATCATTTTTATTTAATATTTTAGTTTTAACACTGATTTCCACAAGATTTTGAGTTACAAATTTTCTCCTTATTCCTACTCTCCGCCCCCATTCCAAGATAGCATATATTCTAATTGCCTTGTTCCCCAGTCAGCCCTCCCTTCTGTCACCCCACTCCCCTCAGATCCCCTTTCCTCTTACTTTTTTGTAGGGCAGGATAGATTTCTATGCCCCATTCCCTATATAACTTGTTTCCCAGCTGCATGCAAAAACAACTTTTTTTGAG
>CM053626.1:304851015-304883758 GCA_028646595.1 Phalanger gymnotis | reverse complement strand
ACTAGCTTCCACTTGCTCTAATCTAATTTTTAAGCTAGTATTTTCTTCAGTGGTCTTTTGGACCTCCTTTTCCATTTGGCTAATTCTGCCTTTCAAGGCATTCTTCTCCGCATTGGCTTTTTGGAGCTCTTTTGACATTTGGATTAGTCTATTCTTTAAGGTGTTATTTTCTTCAGTATTTTTGGGGTCTCCTTTAGCAAGTCATTGACTTGTTTTTCATGTTTTTCTTGCATCACTTTCATTTCTCATCCCAATTTTTCCTCTACTTCTCTTACTTGCTTTTCCAAATCCTTTTTGAGCTCTTCCATGGCCTAAGGCCAATTCATATTTTTCTTGGAGGCTTTTGATGTAGGCTCTTTGACTTTGTTGACTTCTTCTGGCTGTATGTTTTGATCTTCTTTGTCACTGAAAAAGGAATCTAGAGTTTCAGTTTCAGTTTGAGTCTGAGTTCGTTTTTGCTGCCTGTTCATGTTCCCAGTCAACTACTTGACCCTTGACCTTTTTGTCAGGATATGACTGCTTGTAGAGTAGAGAGTACTTTGTCCCAAACTTTAGGGTCCAAGCGCTGCTGTTTTCAGAGCTACTTCTACTCCACCGTCACCCAGGTTCTGTCACAGCAGCACTCCTGCTCCCCCAAGAACCACCAACCAGGATCACAATCCAGATCCAAGCAGGGAACAGCAAGAGACACTGCCTCTGTGCCCACAAAGATCTCCTTGCTCTCCCACTCTGATCCATGCTGCTTGATTCCTCCCCCACCACATGAGCCGGGGACTCCGGAAGCAGCCACAGCTGGAGCTCTGGAAACAGTAGCAGAAGCTTCCTGCTGCTGCCAGTGCCGACACTGCACCACTTCCACCACCCCCAGGGATGGGGCTGGACTGCTCTAAAATCAATCCCATAATTTCCCACTAACCTGCTCTTTGGCATTTGTGGGTTGAGAAGTCTGGTAACTTCCACAGCTCAATGATTCATGGCCCTAAGACCTGTTCTAGTCGGCTAACTCCAGGTCTGGTCTGTCTCGGCATGGCCCATATTGGGCTGTGCTCTACTCCCAGCACCATGTGATAGATGCTTCCTGGTGACCATCCAGGCTCTCCTGGGCTGGAGACCTGTTTCCCGCTGCTATTTCATGGGTTCCACAGCTCTACAATTTGTTCAGAGCCATTTTTACAGGTGTTTGGAGAGATTTGGGGGACAGCTTAAGCAAGCCCCTGCTTTCCAGCCACCATCTTGGCTCCGCCCCCTCACCTCTTTTATATAGAGGCTGCCTTACCAGTTGAATACATATCCAACCTTTTAAAGATGACAGAAATGTCACTGGCGTGGCCTTCAGACAGTGGTCCTTTGGGCCATAGCAGTCTGGGGAGCTTTTCCTAATGCTCAAGAAAACCAGCCTGTGGCTTTCTCTTCCTCTATATCTTGACTGAGATCCTTTACATATGGCTATGATCCATCTGGCCTACTATCCATCTGCCACTAGCAGAAGAGACTTTCTTAAGGCGTCACTCTTTGACTCTCCATCTGTCCTCTCTTCCTATTGATTGAAGAGTATAACTAACTCCCCTAAGGACAGCAGGTAGTTATAAACTTTGCAAAATCCCAACCATTTTCTTTAGCTATTTTGCAGATTAGTAGATTACATAATTTCTCAGCTACTAAGTACATATAATTCTCTCTTGATTTACCCTTGGTATCTTTTCCCTGAATAGCAAGATTTCATAGTATGCCTTTATCCACTGGCTGGTGTTTCTGCTTACTCCTCACTGTGTTGTCCCCAAGATGTGCATGAGTGGTAGAACTCCTTCTAATGGTCTTACAGGCATGGAGTATACTATTTATGTATCTCTTCATCTTCTGTTTCTCCTGAGACTGTAAAGTATAAGTCTCAATCTGTCTCAATCTGTCGATAGACAGATATGGTTTTTACTCAATCACCAACAGGTAGAGTGAATCCTGTGGCATCCTTTCTGGTGGCATTACATGCATGAACAAGAAAGGTCACAGGCTGACTCCACTGCCTTCTGCTCAGGCCTCAAGGTCCCCAGCATGTTCAGAATTATGAATTAAAACATTCTGGCTATCAGTCTCCTTGAGATGGGCATAGTATAGTTTCATATTTTTTTACTTCCAACTAAGGTTAGGATCCTCATCTTGACCATGGTCAAAATAAGTTGAGCCAGAATTGTGGTTTATTCTTTCAACAAGTATTTATTAAACACCTACCATATGCTAGGCACTGTGCTAGGTGCTAAGGACGCAAAGACAAAAATGAAGCAGCCCCTGCCCCCAGTGAGTTTACAGTCTCTTAGGGGAAAATGACATGAAAATAGATAAGCAAATAAATACACTATCTATCTGTATGTGTATGTATATGTATATACATACATGCACACGTACATATATGTGTCTGCGTATGTGTGAGCACATATAGTTTTCAGGTGACTAACAACTGAGGAGATCAGGGTAGGCATCATCTAAGAGGTAACACACTCTAAACTTGAAAGTAAGCTAATGATTCCACAAGGTGGAGGTGCAGGAGTACATTCTGAGCATGGGACACAAAACCTGAGCAAAGGGAGAGAGATGCAAAATAGAATACCATAGACAGAGAATAGCATAGTAGGTCTCTTTGGCTAGAAAGGAGAGTGAATGATCAGTCAATCAACAATTTATTAAGTGCCTGTTCTGTTCCAGACACTGGGCTAAATTATGACAAAATACAAAGGGGAAAAAAAACCGTCCTTGACCTCAGGAAGTTTACATTCTAATGGGGAAGATACCATCCATATCAATCAATACATATGAGATACATACAGAATAAATAGGAGGCAGCCTTAGAGGGAAAGGCATTAGCAGTTAGAGGGGCTGGGAAAGACAGGACAAGACAGCTGAGTCTCAAAGGAAGCCAGGGATTCTTAGTGACAGAGGTGACAAGGTGATGGAGAAGATCATTCTAGTCAGGGACAAGAGGTGGGGCATGGAATGTGGAGTACTGAGAGTGAGGAACAGCCAGTGGGACAGTAGGACTGACTGAGCTGTACAGTGTGTAGACAGGAGTAACAAGTAATAAGTCCGGAAAGATAGAAAGGGACCAAGGTATGAAGAGCTTTAAATGCCCAGTTGACTCTTGAGGGATCACTGTAGTTTATTAACAATTTTCTTTAGGAAAATTGCTTCGCCAGCTGTGTGGAAAATAGATTGGAGCAAGGAGATACTTGATGCAAGGAGAAGAACCAGAAGGATATTGCAATAAGCTAGGGGAAAGGTGATGAAATCTTGAGCTAGGGGAATGTGTGCATGCATGCGTGGGTGCATGCATGTGTGCGTGCGTGTCGAGGGGTGAGTGTAAAAGATGTAATATATGCAAATGATGTTGTGAAGAAAGAAATCACAAGATTTGGCAACTGATTGGATATTGTGATAAGCTAGACTGAGGAGTTGAGAATGACGCCAAGGTTTTGAACCTGGGTAACCAGAAGGATACCTCAACAGTAATAGAGAAGTTCAGGAGAGTGACAAAATATAATATGCAGTAAATCTGGAAAGGTGGGCTGAGGCAAGATCATAAAGGGTCTTACATATTCAACAGAGAAGTTTGTATATGGTCCTAGAGGCAATTAGGAATTGCTAGAGCTTCCTGAATAGGGGAATCAATTGGTCAGATTTGCATCACTTGGGTAGTCAGTCAGTTAATAAACATTTATTATTTGATGGGCACTATGCTAAGCACTGAGGCTACAAATACATGCAAAAAGAAAAAGTCCCTGTCTTCAAAAGCTTACATTCAGATGGGTGAAGACAATACATAGAAAAGAGCTGAAAATGAGAAAAGGGTGAGGAGGAGCCCTCTCAGAGGCATAGCGGCAAATTCTGGAAGGTGAAGTATGGCCCGTCTGGCTTCCTCCTCAAGATGGAATTTCCAGGAAGAGTTCACAAATGCGGGCGTGGAGGTGGGAGGGCAAAGGGCTGGGAAAGACAAGACAGCTGAGTTTTGAAGGAAGCAGAAAGAGAAGGCAGCTAAAACATGACAGCAAAATCCAAAGAGGGGAGCACAGCTGGTCTTGGCCCTTCCTCAAAATGTAGGTTTCATAAAAAACTCAACAATGGAAGAAGGGGACTTCAGGAGTGGAGAGAGAAGATGCTGAAGCATGATAGTAAGGTCCAGAGAGTGAAGCTATATAGAAGATAGATTGAAATGAGGAGATGCTGGAGGCAGGGAGATGAATTAGGAGGTAATTACAATATGCATGCAAGAAGCAATAAGGGCCTGAACTAGGAGAGGAGATAGATGTGACAGATGTTGTGGAGGCACCATTGACAGGACTTCACATCTGATGGATATGGAACAGGAGTGTAGGAAAAGGAAGAGTCAATTAACTCCTGAGTTACAAATCTGACTGACTAGAAGGATGGTGGTAGCTTAACAGAAATTTGGAAGTTAGAAAGAGAGGAGATTTGGATTGCTTGAGGGTTATTGGAAGGGTAATGGATATAATGAGTTCTCTTTCATTGATTTTGAGTTTAAGATACTTGCTTGTCATTCAGCTGGAAATGTCCAATAGGAAACTGGTGATGTGAGGCTGACTGGAACTCAAGAGAAAAACTAGGGTTGTATCTAGAGATCTGAGAATCATCTACTTAAAGATAACAGTTGAACCCATGGAAACTAATAATGTTGCCAACTGATCAATCAGTCAATACTTATTAAGCACCTCCCATATGCTGAGCACTTTGAGAGGTGCTAGGGATACAAAACCAAAGGATTAAATAGCCCACACTAATAAAGAGTTTACATTCTGATGGGAGACACCACAGGTACAAATATGAGTTTAACAGAGGACTGGAAAGCCTAGAGCATGTGACGTACGTGCAGTTGATGCAGTCCCACCTGGACTATGGAATAATGGGTTCCAGTCCACTAACCACATGGTGAAGAGATCGACTTTCAATTGGCCCCTGAGCCAGAACTAGGGTGCATTCAAAAGTCATTAAGTCTCTTTTTCTTCAGTCACTGGCGGTGTTCACGTGAGAGAGACGTGCAATAAGTCTCTGGAGGGGAAGCGGTCTCACTCAGGCCCTTCCCACTTGAAGCCAACATGTGACCCACAAGTATGAGACTCTGTTCTTTTGTATTTTGGTATTTGTTAGTTCCTGCTTTTAAGGGAAGATTTATTAAAGATAGCTATAATCTTGTGAGCTATGGAAGGTCAGAATGGCAATCCTCCAGAGACCTACAACTTTTCTAGAAAGCAATTTTGAACTATATACTAAAAGGTACTAAATAGTTCATGCCCTTTGGCCAGCTATACTAATGCTAACTTTATACCTCAAAATGATGAAAGAAATAGAAAAAGGTCTTAAATGTACAAAAATTTTTATAATGGTGCTTTTTGTGGAGGAAAAAAAATCAAACTAATAACTAGAAACTAAAGGAATGCCCATCAATTGAGGAAGGGCTGATTAAGTTGTGGTATATTAATGTGATAGAAGTGCTATAAGAAATGATGAAATAGATGATTTCAAGGAGACATGGAAAGCATCATATGAACTGATACAGAATGAAATGGCCAGAACCAAGAGAACAATTTATCTATGATATCAATATGATAAAAATAAAAATTTTAAAGACTTTTATAAAATGAAGAATAAGTGAGCAGAATATGAGAAGAATTTACACAATAACAACCGCACAGCAAAGGCCAACAACTTTTAAATCTATTTGAATTCTGATCAATACAATGACCATTCATGAAGACTAATGAAGGGAAGATACTATTCACCTCCTGACAGAAATGATCAATTTAAAGTGCAGAATTTAGATAGATACATACATACACATAGATATACACATATATATGTGTGTATGGATGGATGGATATACAGAGCCAACGAGGCTGGTGGGGGGTGAATTATTTTATTTGAGATCTTAGTAACCTGAGGTTACAATAAACAAGAGAGGCAGTTTTCAGGGGTAACAGGAAAAATGGCTCCATCTATTATTTTTATCATATTATAATATATGTTATCATTTTATTTTACATTTTATCATATTATATTACATTTATCATGTCATTATATAGACTTTTAGCTAAAAGAAGAAGTGCCTAGTTCATGCAAAGTTAGCACTGATGAAGTTCCCACAGGCCCCAGAGTCAAGTATGCCATGTACTTGGGCTGTTTTCTCCCTGAATCCCATCAATTAACCAATAAACAGAGACAGCTATGACTGAGTTCTCCCTGGACTAGCTGGGGCAAGAGATTTCCCAGAAAGTCACAGAAGCCAGATCTATTCTATTATCCAGGAGTAGTAGAAGGTCCCAGCATGCAGAGTTACTTCTTGAACACCAAAATGCCTCTTCCCAGTCCATTCCCACAGTCTGACTCCAGACAATCAGGCAATGAATTGAATGGGATTTAGTTCAAAAATCTTTATGAAGTCCTAATTATATGCCAGAAAAGCACTGAAATCATAGGTCTAGTATCTATCCCTGCCCTTAAGATTTTACTGGCACAGGGAATTTCCAAGTGAGGAAATCCTTTCTACCAATGTAAATCAGCACCTCTTCTGCCACTGGAATTGTCTTAAAGAATTGTGTAGAGCATGGAAAAGTGAAGTGACTTGCCCAGGGTCCCAAAGACCATGTTTCAGATGGAAAATTTGAGTTTTGATGATCAAATCTAAATGGAGAGATGGGGAAAGGAATGAGGGAAGAAATAGCACCTAGGCTAGCCCTTGAAGGAAGGCAAAGGACTCCACCAGATTGAGATGGGCTTTTACTCCAATTCAAAAAGTTTTATCGATCACCTGCCATGTGCAAGATGCCATCTTAAGTGCTAAGGTTTCAAAGGCAAAATAGAAAACAGCCCCTTCCCTGCTGGACTTTATGTTCTACTGAGGTATACATCACACAAACACAAAATTTGAGACAGGGAAAGCACTTAAAGAAGGGGGATCAGAAAAGGCTCCCCATAAGACGTAGCACATGTGATCAATGAACCTTAAAGGAATCTAGAGATATGAAGAGACAGAGGTGAAGGGGGAGCAGCCCACAAATGGGAGACAGAATGCTGGGTTTGGGGAACAATAAGTAAGTCATTTTGGCTGGAATGTAGAGCCTGTGAAGGGGAGTAATATGAAATAAGACTAGGAAGGTAGGCTGGAGCCAAATTTTAAAGGGCTCTGAATGCCAAGGTAAGGGGCTTGTATTTTATTCCAGGGGCAATAGGAAGCCACTGAAAATTCTTGAGCAAGTGAATAGCATAGTCAGACCAATGCTTAAGAAGGATTATTTTGGAAGCTCCATGGAAGATGGATTACAAGAAGAAGAGACTTAAAGCAGCAAGACTATTGTAATAATCTAGATGTAATGATATCCATCTTACAAGATGTAATGATATCCTTAACTAGAGTGGCCTATGAGTGGAAAGAAGGAACTGTGTGAGAGGTAGAATTGAATTGACAAGACTTGATCATTGGTTTAATATGGGTAGGGAGGGAAAGTGAAGAGTCAAATGTGCCTTAGATTATGAATCTGATTGAATAAATACATAAAGGTGCTCTCAAAAGAAATAGGAAGTTAGGAATTTGGAGTTTGGTAAGAAAGTGATTATTTCCATTTTTTGATATCTTGAGTTTGAGATGTTTATGAGATATCAATGTGGAGATCAAATCCAATCATAGGATCATAAGAATATGGACAGCAGCAAAGGACCTAAGAGGTCATCTGGTATAACTTCTTCATTTAACAGATGAGGAAATTGAAACCCAAGAAGCTGTTACTTGCCCAAGGTCACATCAGTAATAACTACCAGAAGTAGGATTTGAACTTAAATCTTTCTCCAGAGTCAGGACTTTTCTCCACTGTCTTCCATGCCCAGGAGGTAGTTGGCAATGTGGGACTGGAGCTCAGGAGAAAGATGAGGTCTCGATATTGAAATCTGGGAGTGATAACAGAAACCAAAAGGAACTGATGAGATCAACAAGTCACTAGGTATTTATTAAAGGTTTACCATATGCCAACCACTGTTAAATGGTGAGGATACAAAGAAAGGTAAAAACATGATCCTTCCACCATTAAGGAATTCCATTAAGGAACAGAGGAAACTACATTCAGATAATATATACAAGATACATTACAAGTTACATACAGTGCATGTAACAACAAGATACATACAGTGAAAATGGGAGGTTGTTGGGGTTGTTGTTCACCCTTCATTTTCAAAGAGGACCAATGACATCACGAGGGTGATGTGTTGACTTGCATATAAATTGGAAATGACTGGAGCAGAGCTATGCAAAGCCATCAGCGTGACTGTCGTCCAGTCATCAAAGTCCGGTGGCAAATGGGTGGTAATATCAAAGGAAAGACACTAGAAGAGGAGGAGAGCAGAGGAGACACTGAGAAAGGCCTTTTGCCAAACACTGTAGAGAGAGAAGAGAAAACGAACCAGGTCAGAACGATGCATAAGATACAGCATGTGCAAAAGAAAAGGAAAAAGAAACAGCCAGGAAAAGAAAGAATGAAATCAAAGAATGCTGAATAATCCATAAAAAATGGAAGGAGGATGTATGAAATCTGAGGTAAGGTTGGAAAAGCGGTTGGAGCCATAAAACAGAGATCCTTGACTTCCAGAATAAACAGTCGGTAGTTTATTGAGCAGCCAGTGGGAATTCCCAGATGGCTGATGTGATCTCAGCTGATATTAGGAAGAAGATTCTGACAGCTAGAAAGGATGGATTTGAGTGGGTAGAGAGTGGAGACCAGAAGAACAGTTAGGAGACTGTTACAGTAGTCCAGATGAAAAGGAATAACCACCCAAACTCAGGTTGCGGCATTGGGAATAGAAAATAAGAGTTAGATATTCTAAGAGATACTGGGAAAGGAGAAGTGATAGGGTTTAGCAACTGACTGGGATGGGATGGGGAAATGAAGGTTATGGAAGAGTCCAAGAGAGTACATGGGAGAAACAAGGTGGCAAGAGGTAGGTGACAAGGTCTAAGGTGTTAATACCCAATTATGTGACTAAAGTGGAGATAGAAGCCACAGCTTTTGAGGGGAGATCAAGAATTGTGAGGCCAGGGTAGCAGAAAAGTAACCAAAATGAATATTAAAGGGATAAAAGATGATATCAAGAGACAGGGTAGGAAGGAAGATTGTAAACCAGATGTCAAAGTATTTGAGGAAAGAAGGAGGATTCCTTTAAAGTTTGTAAGTGACAGAATAAAGGAAGGGGTGGTATCAAACAGCTTTCATAGCAAAGGGAGTACAATTATTCAGTAGCAATGATAGAGCAAAGGTCTGGAGGTGGCAGAGGGAATAAAGAATATGCCACTGCCTCCTTCTGATCCCAAGAGCTGTGATGAGGACAAGCATATGAACAGTGGCTAGCATCATAGAGAGTCGTTAGAAGTGGTGTGTTGGGGAAAGTCAGGTTTCAGGTAGCAATATAATGATTAGATAAAGGTGATTTTGTTAACAACCAATAGAGGCATCCACAAAACAAAGTTAATAGAGAAGCGGAGGGAGGAGATCAGGGACTGGGGAGGATTAGGAGTGAGCTGGACAGCAATGAGAAAATTGAGGATGGGTGAAGGAGTAAAAGAATTGCACCTAGAGAGGTAGCTTTGAATAACAAGGATTAGGGAAGCAATCTCCCTACCAACTGGCAGTAAGGAAGGGATTCAGTTAATGGAGATGCTTTTAGACCTCTGTATCTCCGTTCTTAGTCCACTATATTCCTTGTGGGTGACCGTAACTCACTTGTTTTTCTTGGCCATCTTTGGCCAGCCATTCATCTAGATGAATGAATGAATGAGAATTCATTAAGTGTTTACTATGTGCCAAACAGGGCAGCTAGGTAATGCATTAGATAGAGTGCCAGGCATGAAGTCAGGAAGACTCATCTTTGTGAGTTCAAATCTGACCTCAGACTCTTACTATCTGTGTGACCCTGGGCAAGTCACTTACCTGTTTGCCTCAGTTCCTCATCTGTAAAATGAACTGGAGAAGGAAATGGCAAACCATTCCAGTATCTCTGCCAAGAAAACCCCAAATGGGGTCACAGAGAATCAGAGAAACAACAAAAATATGCCATGTCTAATCAGTGGCAATACAAATGTAAAAGTGAGACTCCCTTCCCTCAAGGAGCTTACATTGTAATTGAGGGAGACAACACATGGAAGAGAGTCATGCCTGAGGAAGAATGATGCAGAAAGCCATAAATTTTTGTATTCCAAGTAGGACAACTCTCCAAGTAAGCTCATCATTCATGGCCAGGCTGAGAACTCATCTGTTCTCAGCCCCCTCATACCAACTGGCCTTGAGAAATGGGCAATAGAGCCCCATACAGAATGTTTTCCATCAGTTAGGACCATTTCAGCCACGTGCATCTTGTGCCTTCCAACACCTTCACCAAAAAGAAAAACCAGGTCCATGATTGGGATCATTCATAATGGAATCATGGTTTTCTAAGAAAAAAAATCTAAATAACATAAACTTTAGTATAAAAACTTAGATTGGCTATTAATAATTTACCTTTCTAAGTACTTTGAGATTTACAAAGTGCTTTTCTCACTACAATGTTGTGAAGTATACCTGTTGTATAGATAAGCAACCTGATTCAGAGGGAGTAGAGTCACTTCCCCATGGACACACAGCTCATTAAATCAGAGTCAAATCAGGAATCTAAGTCCTAACTCCAAGTCCAATACTCTTTCTACCGTACGAGGCAATCTCTTTTGTCATATGGATAAGTACAAAAAAGGAGACAAACATTAAGAAGCTCTACTGGCTTTTCTGGATTCCCTCTGAACCACTCACATAACAGAGTTGATGAGGCAGCCAATGGGGAGGTGATAAATCAATCTTCCAAGTACCACAACTCAATGGGTAGCAAGTTCACAATGGAGTAATCAGAGGTTTCCAGAGCTTTGATCTCACCATCAACCACAAGTATTCTGTCTGCAAATGCCCCACCTTGGCATTTAAAGCCACTCAGAGCCTGGTATCGATCTACTTTTATAGACATAAAGTAAGTCCCAAAGTCTCTATTTACCATTCCTGGAACTTGGCATTCAACCTCCCCACCTTCCACACCTTCTCCTAAGTTGTCTTGCATGTCTGAAATGTAGTACCTTCTCCCTTTTGCCTTTTACATTCTTTAGCTTCTTTGAAAGCTCAGCCTCGCTTTCTCCCTACTACGACAAACTGACCTCCATTGCTATTAACAGTGGAATTATTAATTATCTCAAAATTATCTTTGTACTCATTTTTCGTGAAAATGAACCCCTAAAATAAGATGTAATCTCCTTTGAGGAGAGGGACAGGACAACTTCTGCAAAAGATGGCTAAACTTTAAGCCAAATTATAGCCTTCTTCAAACCCAGCACCATACCAAGGAAGAGAAGGCAGTTGGCTAAATCTATAGCCTCCCAACTTTTTGATCTCATAGCTCTAAGAGTAAAACCTTTTTGAGCCCACCCCCTACTTGGTATACATTTACTTCTTTTTAAATTATATACATTTACCTCTATGTATCAGTAATTATGTACATCACAAAAATTAAACAAAAAAAGAAAACTTTGAGAGGATGGAGAAGACAAAGATGAAATAGTTGATCCTGGAGACAGAGTAGGCTCCTACACTTTGGGAAAACCACTTTGGTATCTCTGTGGAGAATGACTTGAGGTAAGACAAGCAACTAGGAGAATATTGCAATAGCCCAAGTGAGAGCTCTTGAGCACCTGAACTAGGGTAGTAGCTGTGTGAGTAGGGAAAAGAGGTCAAGTGCAAAAGACATCATAGAATTGATAGGGCCTAGCAACTGATGTGGAGTGAAGGAGAATGCGGAGTCAAAGGTGACACTGAGGCTTGAACCTGAGTGACAAGAAGGATGGTGGCACCCTCAATAGTAAAAGGACAGTTTGGAAGACGAACGAGTTTGAGGAGAACAACAAGGAGCCGGATTCATACTCAGTCATAAGCCATCTATGCCTGCTCACCTTGGACAGCTCACTCTGCTCACCCCAGAATGAAAAAATGGGGAGGCAGGGCTCTTACTCACTGGTCACTGTCCCAGAGCACAAAGCCCACCCTGGGGAGGAAGGTGTGAACCTGACACAGCTACAAAATGAGCTGAGGGGCAGGAGACAGAATGTTCCCAATGGCACCTGAACAACTGCCATTGTGGGTGCCCAGACAGAAAGGTTGTAACTGATCTGAGAGGCCAACAACTAGCTCAGAAACAGGGAGGCTGGTAGCTAAGCCTTACGCCACAGAGGGAAGGGAGTGCCCTGGTGGGCAATGGGATGGGGTGGGTGAGGCTATGTTGGAGACAAGACAGACTGGCTATGTCATAGAGGATGAGGTTCAGCCTATCTTCCTACCTTCTGACCTCTTTGGGATAAGGTCACGTTTTCTTTGGAATCAGGCAACAGTCAGATGCCAACCCCAACTTTGCAAACCGCTGGCCTAGACAATAAATTCCGGAGGTCTATAGTTGTCTCCCTTCCTACCTACCAATAGCACTGCTAATGGGTTGAATCAAAAAAAAGTAGAGACGATGTCTCTACAAATCTACTTAAAATGTATATGAGACCTTCTAGACTTGCCCATACTGGTACGAATTAGCTAAGATTAGCTAACCACTACCTTTGGCCCTGGTAAATTTCAGCACAGGAAAGAAGGTCAGAAATAAGTTTGAGACAGCAAAGGATTGTGCCAAGGCTTGGGAGAAAAAAATCTTCTGGGGATGGAAGGGCGAGGTAGTACTTAAGACAAACATTGCCAACTTCATAATTTGTTAGGGTCAACACTGATCTCCACATGGATCCAACAACAACAATAAATGCCCACAATATCAATTAAGTTGGGTGTCTTTGATTGAGTCTTACTAGGTGCTAAACCCCAGGCCCAACCCCTATCTACTAGGTGCTAAGCCTATGTGGGTGTGAAGCCCTCAGGGTCCTAAGGGGAGTTGCTAAGACCAGAGCCAACAGTAGGAGCCTGAGTTCTGGTCACTCAGATGACGTTTGACGATGGCTAAAGAGTGTATAAAAAAGAGAACAGAGCTATTAGCTTGAAGCTTTCACTCCTGGAGGTGCGGGACTCTGGTCAGCCACTCTAAGGGCCTCCCAGCTGAACTCAGAAGTTGATGGCTTCTTGGTGACTATGAATGTATTTGGTTTATCTGTTGATGTTTGTAATTTGTTTGTATTTACTCTGAAGTTCAGGGTGCTGGCTTTTTCCCCTGAACTAAGTGAACGATATTTGTATGTTCAATTAAATTGAGATTGTTAACCCCTTATTGCTACTTTCCTTAGTAAAGCAGATCAAAAGAACCTGTGTTGGCAGCTTTCTGTGTGCTGGTTGTTGGTGGGTCTTACACCTCTACAGGAGCTGCCAGCAGATCGTTACAACAATACCTCACATATATACCATACAGCTATAGGGGAGTGGGAGAGAGACAGAGAAGGGAAAGATAGAGACAAAGTGAGAGACAAGGAATAGAGATAGCTACGCATAGTGGATAGAGATCCAGAAATGTCTAGGTTCGAGTCTTGCTCCAAATCCATATTGTAAATACAGTAAATAGGAATATTGGCTCCATACCTTTGGTTAAGTCACTTAACCTGCAGTGTTCTAGGTAACTCTCTAAGACTAAATGTTCTAGGTCACTAAGTTGCAGAGAACGTATTGACCTACATTGGTGAAGGGAGATACTTCACCCTGGAATTCCATATTCTATCATTAATCTAGTTTGAAAGGCAGCACAGCATTGTTAATAAAGAATTGATGTGGGTTGAAGTCCAGTCTCTGACACAGACTGGCTATGTGACCCTTGGTAATAAGTTATCTATTATTTCTATGTCTAGAAGTTGCAGATAAGGTGCTAACCTGTATTAGTAGAGGGAATCTCCTGTGTGGGTGTGTGTGTATGTGTGCATATATGTATATGTACACATACAAACACACAAGCACATATCAGTGTATATACATATATATGTATATCCAAGTGTATATACATATATACACATATCCAAGTGTATATACATACATATACATATATCATTTGGCATGCTTTCATACGTTATTTCACATGATCCTCACAAGCCAATGAGGTTGGTAGTTTAAGTAGTATTACTCTCATTTTACAGATGAGAAAACTGGAGCCCATAGCAGTGAAGTAATTGGCTTGGGGACATCCAGTAAGCAGTATCTAGAGCCAAAGGTCTACTGACTTTACATTTTGTACTCTCTCATAGCATCAAAGCACCCTCATTTGGACACAGGAAAATCCGCCAGTCAGCAACTACATCTTTAAGGAGGAACAAGTGACCTGGTCTCCTCAAGAATACTTCACGACTCTCTAAAAGAGCCTACTATGTTCACTGTTTAGCCCAACTTTTAGATGGGGAAAAGAAGGAGGAGGTAGAGGGGATCAAGAATAGGTCCCAGTTTAGTCAGAATAAATTAAGCAACCATATCACTTTTGAATTTTTCATAGGAAGGGACTGAATCTGCATTAATTTACTGGGCAAAGTATTTCCTTCTCTGGTTACTGAATAAATTAAAGAACGAAAGAATGTATGAACAAATGAAAAAGTATTCTTATGTGCTTACTATGTGCCAAGCACTAGGATTTCAAAGACAAAAGTAAAGACAAACTTAAAAATCTGACTTAAAGAAAGCCGAGACCTATTGGCACAACACTAGGCAAGCATCAAAGCTGCCATAAGCCATGGGCATTACCACAGAGCTTGGGATATATCAGGTAACATCACTATGCCCAGCTTTTAGGCTGCTGAAAAGTAAATGCAGTATTTGAACTCCGGTGATTTTTCTAACAAATAAAGAGATCTTAAACTTCAGGAGAACCTGAAAAAGCCAAGCCTCCCCACTTGTTTAGAGTAACAATTGTGGATAGCCCACATCTGAGATTTATTTGCAAACAGATTAATGTGTGTTTCTGCAGCTGTTTGAGCCAGCATGTGATTTTGAGGAGCCCAGATGACATTTTTGCTGGATTTATTCCATAGGGATCATTCTAACTACTCTTAGATTAGACTCTGACTATATCAACCCACAGGATAAAAAGAATCATGAATACTGAAGCAGTCAAGTGGCTTTTATGAGATCCCTATGCTGCCACATCACTGAAGATTCCCTAATGCGATTTTCCTGGGATAGCTTTGAATGAAGGCAAAGTTGTGGGTTTTTTTTTTCATTTCAGTTTGCAAACAGATTCTTCAAGTTTTTTTTTAAATCTCTGACATTTCAAAATGTGTTTTTCCTATTTTGGGTTCCCCCCAGGGCTGCTATTCTACAATAGATGTCCCTGGGTGTAAGCAGAGAAAATGCTTGGTGTTCAGTAGATCCTCAGCAAATAATAAAAAAAAACAGCAGAACAATTACCATAGAGTGTGGCCCAAACCATTTGCAGATAGGAGAACACTCCGGATGACGTTAATGTACTTTTGATTTTATTTCTCTTCTTTAAGAAAAAAGAAACAGTGAAGGCAAGACAAAATCCCCAAAGCCTCACTAGGCTAAATTTCCTTATTCTTCTTTGAACAGACTACACAGATTTTGTTGACTAATTGAGATCAATCCCAGTTGTAAATCGCCTAGCTATCCTACAGCTTTAATTAAGCTACCAGAGGGAGCTGTTTATCAATTAACACTTGTTACAAATTATTAGTAATTATATGGACTTTGTGTATATACTCTAGCCTGCAAGACCAAGCTGTGTTTCCCAGTTGTTAGGGAAGTGAATTAAATATTTAATGGGCTATTTGTATTAAGGAACCAGGCATTCCCCACAATTATGGAAATGCCTTTTTGGCAGGATGATAGAAAATAAACTCCAGCATATGCACCATCCAAAGTGTCCCTGAAAATACCTTTTGCCAGGTAACCAGGACAAAGAAATCAGACCATATTTAACAGTGACCCTTTCCAGGTCTGCATTTACTTCTTGGGTTACAAACACATTAAAGAAAAAGCATTAGGTAAGGGTTGATAATGTATGCAGACACTAAAGCTACCTATTGCTATATGCAGTACGTTCTGTGATAATTTTAATTGGCTTAATTGAGATGCGCAAGCCTGATTAATGTTTAATTCCTTTATATTAAAAAAAGAGTCAAGTAGTTCGACATTTCTTCAATTATGTTAGATCTCTCTAAACTTCAAAGGAATGTTACATTAGACAGCTGGATCCTGGGTGAACTGATTAAAGAATAAAGGCTGCTCATTTTAATCTAAGAGTACAAAATTGGTTTGTGTAGCCTTTGAAAGTTGAAATTAAGAACTGATGAGCTAAAACTGGAGCTACAGTAATTAACCCAATTTACGGTCATTCTTGCTTATCTATTTGCCTGTGATTTATAATTTGAAATGCTCTGCTAAATTAATTTACAGATTTATAATCTATTGGGGATCTTAGAATATGATGAGAGATTTGGAATGATTGTCTAGGTCAGTGGTTCTCAAACTTTTTGGTCTCAGGATCCTTTTACACTCTTAAAAATTATCAAGAACCCCAAAGAACTTTTTTGTAAATGTGGGTTATAGCAATAAATAGTATTATACAGAAATCAAAACATTTTTACCATTATTATGAAATGAACTCCCTGAAAGGGTCTCATCCCCAGACTGTATCTTGAAAATTATTGGCCTAGATTAATATACCGGGCAAGAAATCCATTGAGGTTCCACAAAACATATGGTCCACGCTTCTCAGGAATACACACTAAGGTCATGAAAATCATCATCATTATCACATTATAACCCATTTATGTAGCACTCTCTGGTTTACACAGCACTTTGCTCACAGAGCCCTACAAAGTAGAGAATTAATGTATTATCATTCCCATTTTACAAATACAGAAACTAAAGTTGAGGGAGGTCAAATGACTTGCCCAGGATCACACAGCAAGGATATATTCTGATGAAAAATTTGAACCTAGTTCTAGTTCTATATCCTATGTTTTTTTCCACCACAATCAACAAGCATTTATTAAATGCTTAATATGTGTCGGGCGCTGTGCCATGCATCAGAGATACAACCCAAAAAAAAGCCATATTGGCTTCCACAACAGCATATTTAATATTGTTACTATATTTAAATCAACGTAAAAAAAACCAGTAGAAACCATTTGAGGACCATCATTTGCCTTCAAGAGAAGAAAATTTCTATTAGAAATATTAAACATATTTTATTATTATATTACATTATATATTATTAGTTTGGTTTGGAATCACAGAACTTAGAAAAGTATAAGGGAGCTTAGAGATCACCTAATTGAACATCTTTTCATAGATAAGAAAACTGAGGCCCAGAAAGGTTAAGGAAATTGCCCCAAGTCACACTGGTAATAAATGGCAGACTCCCATGTCCAGTGTTCTTCCCACTATATAGCACTGTCTCCTCAAGACAATAATTTGAAAGCCTGGTTTGTGCCAGATATGGTTCTTTGGAAAAGTAATATTAATGGGAATATGACATTTTGGCATTTAGATCTCAATCATCAATGCAGCTCTCTGATGAAGGAGCAAAGGGACTTCCTTTTGAGTGGAATCACACAAAAGCAAGGCTCTTCTTGCTCTAAAACAAAGCCTTGGGGTTTCCCACAATCCCAAAATTAGGGCTGTTGGACTCCCACAGAGGAGAAAGGACAACAACAAGCCAACCAAACAAAGGACATATGACAAGGTAAAGTCCAATAGCATCATTTTCTATTGTAGAGAAAGCTTATGGATCACAAGCACTCTTGTCCGTTTCATAGTTTCCTCCTACGAGTAATTTTCTTTTTCACCTGCCTATCTGTATACATTTGAGAAACTCTTCCAAGGGACCTGGCCATGCCAGTCTTTTAGGAATGCTGAGGTAGAGGAAACACTGAGGTAGAGAAGGGAAGAGCTTCAAACAAAAAAGGAAGAAGAGAGAAAATTGTTTACATAAATCTGCCATTTTAGATACCAAAGAAAAGAGCCACAAGACCAGAAGAATAGTATCCAAAGAATTTCTCAGAAATTCATTGGAGAAAGGAAAGTCAAGAAAGAAACCATTGATAAACCTCAGGGCCTCTGATGTCAAATAAAAATGCAGAGTGTGAGTATTAAACAATATGAATTAGAGATCTTAACACACGGAAGGAAATTTGACATCATAGGTAACAATAGGACATTCTTCCTGGCTGAAAGATGGCCCTGAAAGAGTGTAACTTATTCAAAAGGAGAATGTAGGTTTTCATAAATGAGGGGCCAGGGTATTGGTTTAGTAACGCTATTTTAAAAAATATACATATAAAGAAATTCAGAAACCAGCGCAAGGAAAAGTGGTAGTGTATATGGGTGAAGGTCAATGGAGGAAGAAATATAAGTGATGCTGTCATAAGAGCTTCCTAGACATAAGGAGGAAATACTGTTGATGAGAAGTTTGAGAAATAAATCACAGGTCTTAGAGAGTCATAAGCTTCCAGAGTCTACTCTATGCCAAAAGTAGAGCAGGTAATTTCTTGACTTGCCTTAATCATAATTGTATCCTCAAAAGGGTATAGAAACCAGCAAAGGAGATATCCATTTGGGTTCTCATTTTCATCAACAAGGAGGAACTGATTTCTAGGAAGAAAGGCTGTAAATTTTGGGAATCGGTGACCATTTCATTTTAGAATTTGTGATAGAGGAGAGGAAAGAGGTATAGTATGGCATGAAAACTTGACAGCACATTCAAAGGGTTTATTAGGATCTCATGCCTGGAAATTCTACAGTCTGTTAAGTAGCATAGTGAATACATTGCTGGGCCCAAGTCAGGAAGATTTGAGTTCAAATCCTGACTATCTGAGAAATTACTAGCTATGTGACCCTGGGCAAGTCACTTAATTAACCTTACCTTTCAGTTTCTTCACGTGTGAAATGAAGGGGTTGGTCTCAATGGCCTCTCAGGTCCCTTCCAGGTCTAAATGACTATCAACACAGAGACAAAGAGAGTGGTCATGACTAAGTCCAGTTCCCCAGCGCTGCCTCAAAATTGACAAATGTAACACTATATAAAAGAACAGTGAAGAAGAAAGGGGAGAGGAAAGAAAAGCCTCTCAGGGAAAACAGAAAAATGAAAGAACCGCCGAAGCAAAAGAGACAATGAAAAAATACCACAGCAGAAATCTCTAAAAGGACAGAACAAGACTTGAGCAACACTGTCTTTAGAAAAGAGAATGTACATATGTCAGGAACCTCCAGAGTTGTTTAGAATCATAAAAAGAGATAGAAAGGAAGATCTGGCATTTATAAGACTAGAAACATAATCCCTGATGGAAGAGTCAAGAAAATGAATATGAGAACTGACAAAAAGAAAGGGTATGAGGAAGCATCAATGAGACAGTGGCCTCTCTGGGGAATAGAATAGCTCAGGTAGAACCAAAGAAAATGCTGAGACAGAAGAACAGAAAAGAGAAAAACAAGGATGGTAAGGTCAAGTGGGGGTAGTGTTTAAAGAAAGAGGAGAACAGGGTGAATTTATAGACAGCAAGGAAGGAGCCAATAGGGAAATATGGAAGATAAAAGAAATAGGAAGAATGCTAATGAAAGCAATGTGATGGGATGGTCTGGGTTCAAGGGTGAACGTGGAAGTGTTGGCCTTTTCAAGGAGACCTGTGTCTTCATCCAAGCCAGAGGAAAGGAGGAGATAGTAAAGGCAGATGTCTGAGTGATAGGAGATAAGGAGGAGAGAAAAGGAATCTCTCAGGGAATGGCCTGCATTTTTTTTTGAGTGAAGTATACAGAGAAGTCCTCAGCAGGGAACGTTAAAAGGTGCTGGGTGCTGTGGAAGGCTTGAAGAAGGACAAGAAGGCTCAAAACAACTGTTTCTATGCTATTCTTCTGGACAAGATGGAGATGAACTGGATGACAGTTTATCTAAGTGGATAGGGAGCTGGGTGAATAGCTGCACCCAAAGAGTAGATGTGGTAGATGGCAGGTAGATTACAGGACTATCACTAGTCTATGCTAACCCCAATGGTTGAAGGCCCCTCACTCCATGAACCTCTTGCGTGATAGTGATGTATTCATGTCTTGTCTTAAGTTTCCAGAGGACTATAGATTTGAAACTAGAAGGGACCTTGGATGATTTGTGGCCCAACTTCCTCATTTTACAGCTAAGAAAACTAAGGCTAAGAAAGTTCAAATTTAAAAACAAAAGTTTAAATGACTTCAGTAAAAGCATAGACAGCATGCTTATCAAATTTGCCCATTATATAATCCTGGCAAGGAGAGCTCAAATGTTGGGAAGCAGACTAGAATGGTGAGTCAAACTGAATAGGATAAAATTTTATAGAAATAAATGTAAAGGCTTACACTTAAGTTAAAAAAGTACCTTTCGTATTACAAGATAATAATAAGAGCTAGCATTTATATCACACTTTAAGGTTTCTGAAGTACTTTATATCTGTGTGTGTGAGTGTGTGTGTATGTGTGTGTGTATGCACATAACCCACACAACAACCAGGGGAGATAGGCACTATCATTGCCCTCATCTTACAGATGAGGAAACTGAAGCACAGAGAAGTTAAATGCTTTGCCCAAGGTCACACATATAAAACATGTCTGAAGCAGGATTTGACCTCAGGTCTTCCTGATTCCAAGTCCAATTCCCTATCCAATGTATCTCACCTAACCTCCTCAACAGAAGAGTTATGGCTGGATAGCGATTTATCTGAAAAATATATGTGATTATCATTAATTTTAATTTAATTAATTAATTGAAATTTAATTAATATTATATAATATTAGTGACTCATTAAATATGAGTTGACAGTGTAACATAGCATCCCAAAAAGGTAATGTGATGTTAGGTTCCAATACAAATAACAAAATCACTGATTCTCGAAGTTGGAAAGGAACTCAGTGGCCAGCTAGTCCAAACTGTACCTGAGGAGAATGCCGCCTGGCAGCCAAGCCTGGGGAAATGATCATCCCATTGTATTTGGCCCCGGCCACAAAACTCCTAAAGTGCCATGTTCAGTTCTGAGCACCACATTTTTGGAAGTATACTGATAAAATGGAGACTGTCCAAAGAAGGGCAAACAGAGAGAAGGGCTTCATTCCAGAATATGCCATGTGAGAACTGGTTGAAGCAGCTGGGAATTTTAGTCTGAAGAAGAGAAGGCTGAAAAGGGATATGTAGCCTATATTTGATGATTCTGCCATGAAAGAGGAATTAGATTTGTTCTCTTATAGATTTGTTCTCTTACTTAAGGAGTAAAGGAAGCAGCTTTAGACTTGATGTCAGGAGTCTCTTCCTAGACATTAGAACTACCCAAAAATGGAAAGGACTGCTTCAGAAAACCAGGGATTCCCCCCAATCTGAGGTCTTCAAACCTAAGCCAAATAAATTGATCATTTGTATATTACAGAGGAGATTCTTGTTCAGAAACTGCCCTCTCTTTGACTTCCAAAGAACTCAGAGCATTCTTTAAAACTCAAAGCACTGAGAGCCATTAACACTCTCTTTCTAAAAGAAAGAGAAAGATGGGCAAAAGTCAGTTAGGATCCCAGATCCAAAGGACATAAAAGTTGATGAAGGAAACAAATTCCTAATGCTCTCATTCAGTCAAGTGATGTCCAACTCTTTGTGACCCCATTTGGAGTTTTCTTGGCAAAGATACTAGAGTGGTTTGCCATTTCCTTGTCCAACTCATTTTACAAATGAGGAAACTGAGGCAAACAGGGTAAAGTGACTTGCCCAGGGTCACACAGCTAGGAAGTGTCTGATGCAGATTTGAACACACAAAGATGAGTCTTCCTGACTCCAGGCCTGTCACTCTATCCACTGCACCACCCAGATGCCAAGCTAATGCTTTTAGTCCTTTATCTAGAGAAGGATTGCAGGAAGAACCTGAAGTCACATATACAAGTTCAAGTTAAATCATATGTGGCCCTAGACTTTAAGGATCTGTAAGTCCTTCAAAGCAGATATTCCTTCCTAATGGCATGGAGCAAAACAATAGATATTCTTCATGAATTGTTAACTAGAAATTCATCAGTCAATAGCCAATCTGGTGATGAGCTACCTCTCTGGAGGAGAGTCCAATGAGATCATCACTTCCTTAGTTCATGGATCCTGTGCAGTTCCCTCCTCAGGTATGGGTTCCAGGGGTAGAGAACCTGTGGCCTTGAGACCACACGTGGTCCTCAAGTGCAGTCCTTTGACTGAATCCAAACTTCACAGAACAAATCCTCTTAATAAAAGGATTTGTTCTGCAAAACTTGAACTCAGTCACAAGGCCACACCCAAGGACCTTGAAGGTCACATGTGACCTCAAGGCTGAAGGTTCCCCACCCTTGAACTAGACTAACTGGCCCCTGTGTTCCTTTCCAACTTCGAAAATTAGTGATTCTGCCTTTTTTTTTAATGGCACCTCAGATCACATTGTCTTTTTTGGCCGCCGTGTCACACTATTGACCCATACAAAATTTCTTATTCACCAAAACACTCAGACGCTTTTCATGCTATCTATTAATTCCTCTTCCATCTTTGAACAGGTTATCACTGAAGTGGCCCTTCCTGTTGTGGTCGATTTATGTCATGGTAATAGATGACAAATTCCCTCCCCACTTAACCCAAGGTAAATAATGTGGATAGAGGATGGGACTTTGGGTCAAATCATATTTCAGACACTTATGTAACACTGGATAAGTCAGCATCTCTGTGTTTTAGTTTCCTCATCTGTAAAATGGGGATAATAATAGTACCTACCTCACAGAGTTATTATACAGATCGAATGAAATAACATATGTAAAGCCTCCCTGCTGTTCCTCACAGCTTTTCCACTCGCTGTGCCCCCTGCCTCATCATCTCCACCACCTGTCTTCCCTGGCTTCCTTCAAGTCCCAGCTAAAATCATACCTTCTACAGGAAGCTCTTCCTGGTCCCTCTTAATTGTAGTGCCATCGTTCCATTAATCATTTCTAATTTATCTTGTATATAGTTTGTTTGAACATTTTTATTTGCATGTTGTGTCTCCCATTAGACTGAAAGCTCCTTGAGGGCAGAGACAGTCATTTACCCTTCTTTGTAGCCCTAACATTTAGCACAGAACCTGGCACATAATAGATGTTTAACAAAAGTTTGTCGACTGACTGACTAAAGTACTTTGCAAAGCTGAAAGTGCTATATAAATGCTAGATATGGTTATGATGATGATAGCAATGGTAATGATGGTGGTAATGATGACAACATCAATGATGATGACATAGGCAGGATCCTGCAATCCCCCAAGACATGGGACCTGAGATGATCATCCTGGTTAAACGTACCTTAGGGATGGCTACAAAACCCGTGGAAAGAAATGCCTAGCCACCTCCCTTAACTTATTTGCAAGAAGTAAGGGAAATTACTGAGTGTGGAGCACTACCTTTGCCAGACTTTTTTTTGATCTATTGATTAATTTTACTGAATTATTTTTCTCATTTTAATACTTCATTATAAGGGATGGCTCTCTGAAAGGGAGATGAAGGTGGAATATATTAGGGAGTGCAGATGATGTTTTAAAAAAATATTAAGAAAACTTTAAAAAATAGAAGAATGCCTCCCTTTAAACAGCCTTCTCTTCCTTCAAGGACCCACTCAGTTGCAAACTCCTCTGTGGAGCCTTCCCTAATCATCCCCAAATTCAATTATCTCCATATATTCAGGTTTCTCACAGCATATCACCTGGATTTCTCTGCCTTAATTACATTTTTACCATTCAGCAGACAAATTTGTACTGATGTCTCATTCCCTCATTGCTTTGAGAACATTGAGAACACTGAACGTTGCACTGAAAACAAGTATTGTCTTCATTTGTTTTGCTGGGATTTTTTTTTCATTCAGTGGACAGAGTGTTGGGCCTGGAGTTAGGACGACTCATCTTCATGAGCTCAAATCCAGCCTCAGATACTTGTTAGCTGTGTGGCCCTGGGTAAATCACTTAACTCTATTTGCCCCAGTTTCCTCATCTGTGAAAAGAGCTAGAGAAGGAAATGGCAAACCACTCCAGTATCTTTGCCAAGAAAACCCCAGATAGGGTCACAGAGTCATACAGGACTGAAGCAACTGAGCAACAAATCCATGGTGCCTCATACAGTACACTACACACAGTAGACATTTAAGAAAAGTTTCTTGAATGAAATTGAAATGGATGCTTGCTTCTAAAAAATCACATGCCCTTTGTTTCTCCATCCTATGGAGAGATGAAAGGGTCTTTTTAAGATTGTCACTCAAAAGAGTATTTAGCAAGCACCTGGTCCTTGTACAGCATTATTCTAGGCAAAAAAAGTGGCACAAAACAAAGAGCGGACAAACTCTTGTCCTTGCAGAAGTTCGAATCTAAATGGAATTCACATATAACATGAGTATGTAGCAGAAGATGCAGTGCACAGAAGGCTGTGTGGTATAACACGATGAGTGCTGGCCTTATAGTCCAAAGACCCGGCTTCAAACGCTAGCTCCAACATTTACCAGCTCCAAAATAGGGATCACAAAATTTCCTTCCCTTAGACTCTTGTAAGAATTCTTTGCAAGCTGTAAATTATTCTATGAATATATTATTGCAATCCTGTAATACATGATTTTATAATACTATGTATCAGGTCCTCACGATGCTAGCCATTAACTGAAGGAAGGTAGGATTCTTATGCATAACACATTGGACTCAAGCCCTGCTTAAAACAAAGGAAATTCTTGGCAGTGAGGCAACTGGGAGAACAAGGAATCCCAAAGAACTGATTTCTAATTTTAGCTCTGCCACTAATTATTCAGGTAACCTTAAGTAAGTGATTTGGTCTGGACCTCAATCGCCTCATCTGCTAAATGGGAGTTTGACAAGATGATCCCTGGGATTCATTCCAGCAATAAATCCTATAATCTTATAGTATATTCTGTCCGAGCACCATCCAAAGGAAAATCTACTCTGAGTCCTCTGTTTCAGTGGCTGATAGCTAGCTTGATGGTTCCCCCAGAGCCGGATGCCAGGCAAAGAAAGCTTCAGCACTGATCAGCATTTGACCTGCTGCCTACCCCATCCTTGAAAAGCAAAAGCTATTTAAGCCCCTTAGTAAGATTTACATCATTGTTCTAACATAGCACATTTCACCATGTACTTTTTGAAGACTTTGTCCATATCCATTCAGCTAAACCATTATTAAAAGCTACAGTAAAGCCAGAAGAAAATCAGTCTGCCATCCTCTACACAGGCAGGAGAGCAAACACAAGCCAGAAATAGTCTGCTAAATAAACCTTTTTTCTTAAGTCATCAGGAAACTGCTTAGCAGCACCCTGGACTTATTTCTTTAAATTCAGATGATAATGGCTCACCCAAGATGAATGGGCATCTCATTTTAGGAAGGACATTCAGGGATATGCTGGAGTCAGCTTTAACTTAGAAGAATTGTTAAAAGTGTGAGCATTTGTGTATCAGAAATCAGTGATTGCTCTAAAAGAGAGGTTTGTTGTTTCATTGATTATGTAGACCTAAGAATGCATTAACAATGCATATTAAACTTAAAAGTAGGTATGCATACATTACACACACACACACACACACACGCGCGCGCGCATACACACACACACATCCCAGAGACCAGTTGTTAAACATTCATAAGCATACCTCTCTATTGTTCTATAGACATGGCATGAACTCAGCAGCAGGTTCAGGGAATGAACTCATCAACAGACTAGGAAAATAATACTGATAGCAATAACAATAATAACTAGTGTTCATATAGGCTTTAAGGCTGACAAAGTGCCTTGCACCATTTGAGCCTCACAACATCCCAGAGGACATTGATGAACCCTGGAGATTTTCTAGAGGAGGGCCATCAGAAAGGGCCTGAGTTCATACAACATGCAGATTAGTAAAGGAACTGGGTGTGTTGGTGCTGGAAAGGAGAAGACAAAGCTGCCTATATGAGCCGGAAGAAAGGAGGATAGGAGAGTTGTCTTTAGGGATTCCATGTGTTACAGCACACATACAATGTTTAAGTCTAGTTATTCTAAAGAGTCCCAAAAAATGGGGAATAGGATCCCCCCCACAAAGGCACATTCAAAGGCATATGTATACATATGTACATATGTATGTATATACATATGTACACACATAGATGCAATATATACACACATGTACAGGAAACACAAAACACCCCAATAGCCTATTACATTTATCATATTCCATCCCCCCACAAAATAAAATCTACTTCACTTGGTGATCTCATCAGCTCCCATGGATTCAATTACCATCTCTATACAATGATTCTCCCAATCTATCTGTCCTGCCCTGTTGTTGTTTGTCCTTCGTTTTTGAAGAGGACCATGACATCAGGAAGGTGATGCTATGACTTGCAAGCGAATTGGATTTAAGTGAGGCAGGGCTTTGCAAAGTCACCAGCCTCATTCTCTCCTCTCCAATGGCAAGATATAGATCAGGTAGTCTCTTTGCTGACCTCCAATTTCACATCTCCAACTGCCTTTCAGACATCTCGTGCTGTATGTCCTGTAGATTCTGAGGCCAGATTTGAACTCATGAAGATGAGTCTTCCTGATTCTGAGCCCAGTGCTCTTGTCTACTGTGCCACCTAGCTGCCCAAGTGCTTGGCACATAATAGGCACTTAATGTTTATTAAATGAATAAATGTATGTAAAAAATAGTCTTTATATCCATGGCTGAATGTCTCTGGAGACAACAGCAATCATGAAAGTAATGGGCTTTGTTTTGTCACCACAGCAGGTTGGGATGATGTAGGATGGAGCTGGAGTTCAATCCAAGGCTGCTAAAGGTGTGGTATGTGTGCCAATGCCAAGCTGATTAAAAGACAGATAAGTGCAGAAGAGCTGTCCATGAGCTCAGTCACATGTACCCTAACTAATCAGGCCTCCCAAGACCATGAAGGCCAGATGGAAGGTAAAACTTTCCTGAGGTGGCATCATGAAAAAAGACTTTTTTCTCTACATAATCAAGAGAAACTAAGCTCAAAATTATATTCTGCCTGAGATTTCCTTCTGTCTGCCTTCCAAAGACCCAGAACCTTATAAAACATGAAGAGGCATCATGGCATCAAGAGAAACAGCAGAAATAGTTATGTTCCAGCACTCTCCTCCATCATCTGGGGACCCAGGCAACTGTGCTACATCTTTCAATAAACCCAATGCAGATACATAAATCCTATCGGTCCTTCGTAACATTTTAGTGGAATGGTGGTAACAAGAGGCAAATAACCAGCAAATGTTTGGGAATGAGGAGAAAGTGATCAACCATCCAGCTTCTGAAAGTTATCTCTTTGAACTGAAGACACACTGGATAATTAAAGTCATGCCCTGATTATTCCCTGGAGAATTCAGCCAGTCCCATCCGTTATTCCCTAAGTGACAAGCCCACGCTATTTTTTTCTAATCATGAATCCCTGATAATGTCATTAATGCTATTTCTCCTGTTTGTTGGCAACATGGCAACTCAAACCTGCCACTTATTTTCTCTTTTGGTCTTTGGATAACCCTCAACTTAAAATCTTCAGAGATTAGTATTTCATGACTAGCCACCATAGGATATTACCACAACAGTGATGTAAAAAGATAGACTTTCACCTCAGCTAGACTGCCACTATTTAAGGCACTGTGTGATTTCTTGAAAACAGTTCAGCCCACTCTTTTCCTCCTATTCAATTGTGGGTCCAGTTCATTCATTATCCATTTGCCCTATCTAAGGCACACAGATAGATGAGTTCTGAGTTGGCCATCCAAAAGTGTATCATTGTCTGGACAGAAGGCATTTTTCATCAACTTGGTAGTTAGATTTCCCAGTTCATCCTGTTTTAAATGGGTGGGGAAAGACCTCCTTCTCATCAGCTTTTAGCTGCAGGAGCTGTTAGTTCAAGACATTTTGAAATTCCCATATAATGTCACTTGTAGCAATGGCTTGAGGTAATAAATGTTTATTGAACTGAATTGCTGAATTTACAAATTCTCTATGTAAGATAGCTTGCAGAGTTTTTTTTTCCTTCAAGAACCTTATCACTCTCAAAGAAAATTTTTGTAACAGAATTTCGCTTCTGGCATCAGTAAAATTACTTTTATAGTGTTCATATAGCAAAGCTACAAATACTTTTAGACTTCATCCTGGTAGTAATATCCCCTCCAATACAATACATTAGTAAATGTGGAAAAGGCCCCTTTATTGACCTCACTAAACAAATATGTTCAGCACACAAGAAGTTCATTATTAATTTCCTCTCGGGTGACATGGTAAGGAGCCATTGGGAGGCCACTGAGAGACAGAAACAGGTGATTAGAGACCAAGTAATCACTGGGGAAAAGCAGTTGGAGCTTCCAAGTCAGGAAAAGCATCCGTGTTGAAATCAATTCACAGAAGTCCAAGGATGACAGCTTAAAACCCATCCACGAATGTCGTTCCTACTAATCTCCCCTAACTCCAGGCAATGGTCAAGAACTCAGAGGGACTGCACATTGAAGGATCTGGGGAATGTACAATTTTTCCATTTATGCCCTCTACCTTAAATGTAGCTAGTGTTATAGCAATAGCTAGCTTTGTATTGTGATTCAAGCTTTGCAAAGTCCTTTACATATGTTAATACATTTGATTCTCACAGTTCTGTGATATAAGTGCTAGTATTATCATTTTACAGATGAGGAAACAGGCTGAGAATGGTTAAGTAATTTGCCCAGAGTCACAGAGCCAGCATGGTATCTTGGGTTGCATTTGAATTCAAGCTTCTTGGTTCCAAGTCCAACATTCTATCCATTCTGCAATCCAGCTGCTACCCCTCTAAATGATGCCCAAGCTTATCATGTTGTTTTTGGATGCTGGCTACTCATATCATAGACCAGATCTCTATTGGGTGTCACTTCATTGCTAGGCATAACACAGACACATAAATCCAACAGGAAAAAGCATTTCATTAAAACAAAGCAGCAGAAATAACCAGGGAATTAATCAAGTAGAAAAAAATTTTCCTCACACATTACAGAAAGGAGTACAAGTCCCCTCTAGCTACTGGGGAGGCATAATCTAAATCCCCCTCAATTCTTCAGTATAGCAGGAGGGTACAGTTATTTTGCCATCACAGACTAAGGGTTGGATGCACTTACAGTCTTTCCCTTTGGGCAGGTTGAAAGTGTCCCTAGTAGCTTTCCTTGGCTTTATATTAATTTTCATAGTCATGGGTTTTAAATCTAGAGTGAGAGGGACCTTAGCGATTGTCTAGTGATATTCCAACCCTTTCATTTTGCAGAGGAGGTAACCAGAGCCCACAGTTACTTGACTTCCTCAGGGTCACATAGCTAAAATACAAAAACCAGCATTCAAACTCAGATCCTGTGATTGTAAGTTCAGTGTTCTTGCCACTGTTCTAGACTGGTCCAGATACAAAGTTTAAATCATCCTTGCCATTGTATGTATAGTTGGTTGTCTCATCCCAGCTGTATCTCTGCTCTTGCCCTTTCTATCCATGCAGCTCCCCTGACTTGTGCTGTCCCCACCCTTATACTTCCTGCACAATAATTGGGCAATTTGGTGATAATTGGGGGCAACCACAAAACAACAACAAAAACAAAAATAATTTAATTGCTTCATGTTTTCCTTTGATTACATCCCCAAAACAATCCTTTCCCATTAGAGATGTCTAGTTGGGTCCAAATGGCTCTGTGACACTAGAAGATCATAAATAAGACCCTTCACATCCCCTTTGTTAGTCAACCTTGAGTAAATTAAGAAGCAATCCAATCTTGTTTTCTTATTCCCTTGAACCAATCATTGCACTCAAAGCTCCCAAAATCCAGAACTGATAGCAGATGTAAAGACAACATCTTCACATCAAGCTCCACTTTGAAGCCCCTGAAAATCAAAGAGCATCTCTAACATGTCATAAAGGTAACTTTCTCTGTGCAATAAGAGCACTCTGGGAAGTCATCTTTGGAAATGCCATACCATTATCAAGATCTGGATGAAGATTCAGAAGGCTGAAGCACCCCATTCTCATCTCTAACCCTCCTAAGGTCTCAAACAGCTCTACAGAATATCCTTCAGCAAATCTTTTGGACAAGTAGGTTTGGGGCAATAGGTGTCCTTCCCCCACTCCCTTCTAGTGAGGACATTGAGATACTATATTATGAAGGCAGAATTTATGATTTCAAAGAGAATCATATATATGTCTGAATGGTTCAGAACTGCAGGATATAAGGAATTCTCTAATTAGAAGGCAGAAGAATTAAAGCATTTATTCAAGCTCCAAAGTAACAGACCCACTAACCAGCATCCCCATTTTGATATTTTGATCAAAAGCTTCCAGGCCCAATAAGTCTGCCTCACAAGAGTAACCAGGAGGCCACAGAAAAACATGATGGTATTAAACCAAATCACATTCATGCTTCCGCTCTCCAGTAAGATTATCCATTGGCCTCAAGTCCTTGCTCAGCACTCCTCAGTCCACACACGGGTCGGCTCTGCTACTGCAGCTCCTGCTTCAGCTTTATCTTCAACTTCGGCAGCTGTAGCTGTCTCTGGCTCCAACAGAAATCAATCTTCAAGCTGTCTTCTCTCCTCTTATAGAGTTTTTGATGACATCAAGCGTCGTCTGAATGACCAGAGCTTATTGGTTCTTGAGTTGGCCCCTCTCCTTAGGACCCTGGGAGGTTCACATCCACATAGATTAGGTTAACACCTAATAGGGCATGGCTCTGGACTTAACACCTCCCCTTAGCCAGTCCCACCTTGGGCCCCACCCCAGTCATCAATCCACACCCACATAGGTTCCACACCTAATAGGGCTTTTGGCCTGGGCCTTAGCACCTAGTAAGGCTTAATGAAATACACTGAGTTACTCAAAGACAACAAAGGCCATTTTGCTTACCAACACAGATACTACATAATTGCTTGTCTTGAGAGGCCTTTGGAATCAAAGGTGGAAACTGAAATAAGGAGGAAAAACTAATAAAGTCTCCTTTCCTTCTTTTAAACTCCCTAAACTCACAGAGAGCCTTCATTCAAATCATGGCAGTGAGTGGCTCTTATTTAGGGTGCTGGCTGATGGAAGAAAGGCAACAGTTAAGAGAAAAAGCAAGAATGTTCATATCTATTAAGTCTAAACTTGGCCTCTAAGTCAGAGAAGGCTGAGGGCAGGGAATGGTTTTCACTCTTATCATTGAATCCCCAGACACAGCTCAATGCCTTATGCATAATAAGGCATTAATAAATGTCAAATGTAATAGATCATTAAAGATTATCTTGCATTTGAACCATCTCTGCAGCAAGTCCATGATTTCTTGAATGCAAACCATTTGGAGGTTTCCACTTGGTGTTTTTTTTTTCTTTTTCCAACCTCTCCCTTTCTTTTGTAGAGAAAAATATTTATTGAGTATCTACAATGTACTTGGCACTGTCTTCCATAATAGTCATTGTTCACATTGACCCAAACAATGAATACTTTGAATTGTACATCTTTTTCTTTTAAAGAAATTGAAAGGCAGAAGTAATAAACACCTTGTTCCCAGCTAAACATCACTTTGTGTACTTTTTTGCAAGCCTTCTCCAGTTTTATAGACATATACACGAAATCTCCAAGTTGCAAACTGATTATTCATCTTAATTCTCATTCTGAAGCATTGTGAGGGGAGTACATTTTAAATATATGTGCCTCACTTCATGAATTAAATATATTTACTTTTAAATGATTGTAAAATTTCTACAAAGAAAATCTGTTTTTCTATTTATATCCATTGTAAAAGTGAAGATGAATTTCCCTATGAAGATTTCATAAGGAAATTCCTGCACAGACAGAAGTGGATACTTTTGGTGAAGAAGGCATCGAAACAGTACCTCATAACTTGAATATTTTCATATGGTAGCAGTACCACGTCTGCTAGGAGTTGTAGCAACTATAGAGTGATTCATGTATAGTATTTCTCCTCCGGTATTAGCCATCCGGTTGCTTCTTTCATTCTTTTCCTTCATGCCTAGAGATCTACAAAGTTTATACTGATGGCTGCTAGAATCTTGCTTTTCTTTTATCTGGATATTTTATAACATTTTAGACAGCTAGGCAATGTGATCATGAGTATTCCTCAATAACACATTGTACTTTGAAAATTCTAGAAATAAAAAAAACTGATGTCCTACAAAATGGAGCCTAAGAGTTCAGGGAAAGAATAGGCCAGGGACACTACAAGGGAAACTGGTTCAGGACGGATGAGAAGTTCAGGAATGAAATTCAGTCAAATGATTCCAATAAGGAAAAAAGAGGGAGTTGTCTTGAGAGTAACGTGGCTGAATTAGCAATTCATCAACAAATTCCACATTTTAAATCCTAAAAGTATAAGAGATAGAAGCCAAGAGCACATAACTGAAGACAAATATCAAATGCCAAATTCTGGTAAGATAATGTCAGAAAGGCTAAAAGATGTGTTCAATTAAGTTTAATTAAACTGAGATTTATAATTTTAAAAAAAACTTTCAAAGGCTGTGGTTAATTTCCAACCAGCTGTACTCCTTCAATCAGATTCATTAGCTACCCACCACCACCAGGAAACTCACCATTCCTCCAGATTGCTGCTTGTCCTTGTGTTGTTAAGCAAAATTGTCTCATTAGCATGGCTTTTGTTTCTTTTGAGTGGAAGTACTTTCAGCTGTTAAGTGCTAAGCCCCAGGCCCAGGGCCCTGTCAGGTGTGAAACCTGTGTGGGTGTGGATTGGTGACTTA
>CM053626.1:304827884-304850515 GCA_028646595.1 Phalanger gymnotis | reverse complement strand
GTGGGGCCTAAATAAATTTCTTGTTGTTTTCTCCTTAGAGAATCTCTCATACCTTGCGATTTCGGACCATTCAAACATATACATGATTATATTTGAGATCATAAATTCGGCCTTCCTACTACAGTCCTTCGTTCTCAAAGAGGGTCATGACATTAGGAAAGTGATGCCATGACATGCAAGTGAATTGGATTTAAGTGAGGGAGGATTGGGCAAAGTTGCCAGCCTTACTTTCTCCTCCAAAGCCAGATTATACCAGCTTTGGTACTCTCACCCCATCAGTACCCTCTGTATCCTCTGTCCTGCTGATTAGAGAGCTGGAGGGCAAAGCAAAGAATTCCTCCCACACCTTCTATTTAAAAAAGGCTCTCAAGCCGGCTAACTCTTCTTTTTCTACCAGCTCCTTAGAGTGATTTCTACTCTGTCCCCACACTACGTACCTTCTCCCCCATTTCCCATTTCGGCTTGTTTATCTTCCCTCATTAGATTGTAAACTCCTTGAGGGCGGTGACTTCTTTTTCTTCTTCTTTGTGGTGTTTGTCTTTCATTTTTGAAGAGGGCCACTGTCATCACAAGGTGATGTCTTGACTTGAGCATAAATTAGATTTAATTGAAACAGAGTTGCACAAAGTTGCCAACCTCATTTTCTCTTCTAGGGTGTGACAGCAACCACACTGGCATACCCAGGATGGCTGCTAGTGCAGGTTCTTCTACCTGCCTTACTGGGAAAGACAGTTGTTTCAGGGGTCAACAATCTTTTCTAATTATGTAAAATACGAACAGAGAAAATACAGAGTAGAGAAATAAAGACCAACAGACAGAGCTCTACTGCCTGAATCAAAACAATACTGCTATATATACTTTACATTCACCACTGGATGGTGAGAACCTTTACCTCTGAGCAGTCGAGGAGCTCTGAACAGACAGCCACGCAGACGGCCTTCTTGTAAGCAAGTCCCCAAAGTAAAAGCTCATCTCTCAGAATATATACTCTTTCAGCTAATAGGCTCAGAGTCAAAAGGCATCACAATTCTCCTGACTCAGTGTCTAACTAGAAATTACGAAAAGGTATGTGAGCCTTCCTACAAGTCCCTTAATGGACTCCACATGAGGCCTATTGATGAGAGGAGAAGATCTTATTCCCCATTAACTTTACACAGAGTCATCAATTGGTCTCAAGCCATGGAAAAGCTCAAAAAGGATTTTGAAAATCAAGTAAGAGAAGTAGAGGAAAAATTGGGAAAAGAAATGAAAGTGATGCAAGAAAACCATGAAAAACGAGTCAATAGCTTGCTAAAGGAGATCTAAAAAAATACTGAAGAAAATAACACCTTAAAAAATAGACTGACCCAAATGGCAAATGAGGCAAATCCAAAAAGCCAATGAGGAAAAGAATGCCTTAAAAAGAGGATTGGCCAAATGGAAAAGGAGGTCCAAAAGCTCACTGAAAAAATAATTCCTTAAAAATTAGAATGGAGCAAATGGAAGCTAATGACTTTATGAGAAATCAAGAAATTGTAAAACAGAACAAAAGAATAAAAAAATAGAAGACAATGTGAAATATCTCATTGGAAAAACCACTGACCTGGAAAACAAATACAGGAGAGATAATTTAAAAATTATTGGACTATCTGAAAGCCATGATAAAAAAAAGAGCAGAGACAAAAGGAAATTGAAACCAGAGCCAGTTAAGGGGATAATGAGTTTGGCTGCCATTAATGAATTCAAGACACCTGGCCCAGATCAGGTTTATCCCAGAGGCAATGAAAGAATTTTCAGTGTGACTGTTGAACCAATATCAAGTCCTCAAGTCAAGTGAACAAGCACTAATTAAGCACCTACTAGGTGCCAGGTACTGTGCTAAGTGCAAAGAGTATAAAAGAAAAGCGAAAATAGTCCCAACCCTCCCTAAAGGTGCTGACAATATCCTAACAGAGGAGACAACATGCAAACAATTATATATAAAAGATAAAAACAGGATAAATTGAAAATGATATCAGAGGGAAGGCACTAGCATTAAGAGGGACTGATAAAGGCTTATTGAAGAAAATGAAATTTTAGTTGAGAAATAGAAGAGAAATTATAGGACTGGAGACAGGTAAATGTTCCAATTTTTAGAAAAATGGAGGCTTCAAATAATTAGCCAATGAACTAGACAGTGAGTCCCAGTTGAAAAAAAAAGTCAGAAATGGATTATTAAAATAATGGCTTGTGAGCACTTAGAAAAGAAGATGATCACAATAAACTAACACTGATTCATCAAAAATAATTAATGCTAGACTAATTTTTTTTTTTTCTGATAGGCTTGCTAAATTGTAGATCTGAGGAGTACTTTAACCCTGGTGCATCAGGATTTCAGCAAGATAATTGGCCAAAATCTCCCAAAATATCCATGTGCGTAAGATGGAGAGATGTGAACTAGATGCTAGGAAAATTCAGTTTGTACTAGGTTGGCTGATTAAACCTCAACATTAGGGTCAGGTTTTGTCCTTGGTCCTGTTCTGTTCAACATGTCTACCAATGACTTGGATGAAGGTATGGATGGCAAATATATCAGGTTTGTGGATGACAAACAAAGCCAGGAAAGATTGTTGTTGGTCATCTTTCCTACTCAAAGAGGACCAATGACAGCACAGTGTTTGGGTCGAGGTACGGTGTGTTCAACTGCAGCTACTCCCTTCAACATGAGCTCAAAAGGCTCTACCACAGATCAACCATGAATAGTCCATTTGAACACTGGAGATGGAGATGTCTCTAGATTTGTGCATCTCATGTTTCGATTGTGCTACTGCAATTCAGCTTCACTTAGAGCATAGCACCTTCTTTGATTCAGGCATGCCGTGCTGAGTGGTCCTGTGTCAGTGTCTTCCATGTCTCACAAACGATACTAAAGTTCTTCGCTAATACACTGGATGACCCAATGGGAATCCAGAAAGGTTTTGATGGCAGAAATATTGGGTAGAGGCTAATAAGATAAAATTCAACAGGGAAAAATGTAAAGTCTTACATATGGGTTTAAACTTGCAAATATAGGATGCAATGGTAGCTGCAGATAAAACTCATTTTAAAAAAGGAAATAGGGATTTTACAGGACTGCAAGGTCAACGTAAGTCAAAAGTATAATGCGGTATACAAATGAGCTAATGTGATCTTTGGCTATGTAAATGGAAGTGTAGTATCCAGAACAAGAATTCATTCTGACCACATCCGAAATACTAATTCTAGGTGTCAAATTTCAGAAGGGACATTCATAAGCTTAAACACAACTCAAGACAGTTACAAGGATAGTGAAGGGACTAGAAATCATTGCGTAGAAAAATCAATTGAAGGAAATGGAGATGTTTAGTCTGGAAAACAAAAGACTTGAAGAAGTCTGTTCATATATTTGAATGGTTGTGATGTAGAAAAGGGTTCTACTTTTTCTGATTGACCTTGGAGAGCAGACACAGGAGCAATGGGTAGAAAGCACAAGGAGGCAGATAATAACAGCAGCTGGCATTTACACAGGACTTTTAGGTATGCAAAGCTCTTTACAAATATTATCTCCTCATAACCACCTTGGGCATTGGGTGCTATTATTATCCCCATTTTACAATTGAGGAAACTAAGGCAGACAGAAGTGAAGGGACTTACCTAGCGTTACACAACTAGTACTTGCCTGAGACAGAATTTGAATTCAAGTCTTCCTGACTCCAGGTCCAGTGTTCTATCCACTGCACCACCTAGTTTCCAGTTCAGATTTCAGTTTAGTAAGAACAAGGAATTCCTACTACTTCCCAAGCTGAAAATATTTTCTTGTTGTTCAGTCGTGTCTAACTCTTCATGACTCCATGGATCATAGAATGCCAGGCCCTTCTATCCTCCACTATCTCTCAAAGTCTGTCCAAGCTCTTTTCATTGCTTCTACCACACCATCTAACTCATCCTCTGCCATCCCCATCTCCTTTTGCCTTCAATATTTTCCAACTTCAGAGCCTTTTCCAACGAATCCTGTCTTCTCATTATGTGGCCAAAGTTTTGAAGCTTCAGCTTCAGTATTTGTACTTCCAAAGAATAGCCTGAATTAATTTTTTTAAGTATTGACTGATTTAATCTCCTTGCTGTCCAAGGGACCCTCAACAGCCTTCTCCAACACCACCATTCAAAAGCGTCGATTCAGCAGCATTCAGCTTTCCTCACAATCCAACTCTCACAACCATACATTACTACTGAAAAACCGTAGCTTTGACTATACAGACCTTTGTCACCGAAAATATAATGTGCTGCTTTGGGAGATCATGGCTTTTTTATCCACGGATATCCTTGCGCAGAACATAGGTGATAATTTGTTAGGTGTGTTGTAGTCAGGATTCATGGTTTGCCAGAAGGACTAGACCATATGATGTCTGGGGTCCCTTTCAATTTGAAGAGTCTGTGATCCTAAAGAGGGCCAAGATTGCGTAGAATATGGGATACCCAGATCAACCGATTTACCTCTTCTACATGTTTTCAGTATCTAGGTGATTATCACAAAAACTAATACTGAGAGTCTAGGGTGCTCACTTTTTGCATATGCACAGATCAAATGGGTGTGGCCAAAGTCTCATAGTTTTTGCCCAACATTTTTCTCCCCTTGGTACTTTTATGACCCTGAGATACAGTGCTTCCGAATTTCTGTAGTTAGCTGAAACTGACAAAATTCTCAGCATCACATATCTCTTTCACTCATCTTGAACACACTTGTTAGTGCAGATTAGGACTTGTTAAAGATTAATTCTTAAAGCATCCTCAAGCTTTCTTTTCTAACAAAGGAAACATCAATTATAGGCTCACATATAAACTTTGCCCCTTTCTTGAATACTTACTGCCCTTTATAAATCTTAGATTTCTCCCCCTTGAGTGTTTGTTCAAAGGAGAGATTTTATTGCCTCCAGGGGTTGTTAAAGTGATTGCAATACTGCGTATTTAGAGCAGTTCAGTGGGAATTAAGCAGGTTCAATGCTGTCAGCCCTAGAATATAGCTGTCAAATAGCATTACAAGTAAAACACCCTTGATAAGAAATAATGACCAAGTGTCAATCTGTTTTTCACCAGCCGCACTACAGACTTGGCCTGCCATAGAAAAATGTGATATTTTGCACATTAGAGTAGCAGCACGTTTCTGATGTTACAATTAAATTCTGGCAGTGCTTCTAGTTGAGCTCTAATTTCAGCAGTGAAAAATTAATGCTAAGTATAATGTGGGTCTCGATTTGCTCAAACCACAGAAGTGTATACACTCTTTTGGAGAAATTTCCAAGAGCCAAAGTGTTTCACATAATCTGTTTCTAAACAAAACAGGTGCCAACGTTAATAAATCCATAGAAATTTGGGGTGCTTTTCAAAAGCTCTTCATGCATCAATATTTAGGTAAAATTATATGAAACTATGCATGCTTGGATTTAGTGGCATTAAATGTTGAAGAGGGAAGTAATTCATTTATGTAGCACTGGATGGTTTTCATAGTGATTTTCTAATATGCAATTTGTGAGTAAGATAGCAGAAGTGTTAATATTATAATCTTAGACATACTCCCTTCCACACCTACCATAATCCAGCAAATTGGCTTTATTGTTCTGAGAACCACACCCTTGAAGTGGCTGCTCCCTGTGCCTGGAATGTCCTCCTTACTCACCTTCCCTTCCTAGAAACTCCTGCTTTCCTTAAGATGTAGCTTAGGTACCACTTTCTGCATGGAACTTTTCCTTATGCCCTTAGTTACTAGTACCCTCACTTCCCAAACTACCTTGTATTCATTTCCTACATACACATGTATCTACATATTGTCTTCTCTGATTGAATGTAATCACCCGGCCTGGCTGAGGCTGTTTCATTTCTGTCTGTGTCCCCAGGCGCTTACAGGCTCGTTGACTGATTGGTCTTCCTTTTGCAGGTGAAGAAACTAAGACTCTGATAGAGTAAGAGTCTGACCCATGGTCACACATAGTTAATATAAATATATGTAAATATATTATATATTATGTATAAGCAAATATTATATATCAATAAAATATGTTATATATGCATATATTATATATGCTTATATATTTATATAAAATAAGTGTCTGAGGTGAACTTTAAACCCCAGTATTCCAGCTCCAAGTCTCATACTTATACCATACTGCCCATGGCTGGAGCAACACACTCAGAAATGTTTCTGCATCTTTATAACTCTTGTTTCATCACCAAGTACCATTTACTCAGTGCCTTCCACATGTGTTTGCCTACATCCCTGGCACTGGGCACATGAAGTAGAAGACAAGTATGGCCCTTGTCCCTTTCCAAGGATGTCTTCTGAAGAATTTCCTTTTTTTTTCTCTCCTTTTTGAAAGTAGTATTTGGAAATGCCCTAAGGTATAGACAGTGTAATGGTCAAAACAGCGTTGGCCATTTACAAAAACTATGTTTTAAAATGGCTGCCTCCTTCACTGTCAGATAAGAAAAGATATAATGAACATGGTGGCGAGAATTGAAAGTCTTAGGTCAACCTCCACCTTCTGCAAGAGGCCTTTCTAGTCCCCTCCAGCTGAGAGTCCCTTCCTAAGGTTACCTTCTTCTATTCTGCATGTGTCTTGAAAGTACCCATTTATATAGCTGTTCTTCCCCACCCTAGCTTCCGTAAGAATGTAAACTCTCTGAGGGCAGAGACGATTTTTGCTTTTTCTCTGTATCCTTAGCATTTGGTTCAGAGCCTGGCCCACAGTAAGCATTTAATAAATGCTGGTTGATTGATTGAATAAGAAGGTACTGAGCTACTGTAAGTAAAGACAAGTCTCCAGGAAAGGAAAAATTATAATCAAAGGACTGAAAACATGTACATGACCATGGTGCCCCTGTCTATGATCTTTGAGAAATCATGGCAACATGGAGACATACCACGACACAGGAGACAAATAAATACTCTAAATTTCAAAAGGGGAAAGGAGAATGTGATTTTGTATCTTCCCCTTCTTTGCAGCCAGTGGGGCCACAAAGTAACATATAAGGAATGAAGGTGGCATTCCTTTGGGCTGCTGTTAAGTGGATTTTTTTTTAATCTGGACAGTTTTGCAGGAGAATGCTGGAAGCTAGTTCTCAACAGCTCTTGAGAGTCAATTGTTAAATTTTCAATGTGACCATTTACACATCAGAAATTGGCAAAATGCTACAAATCAGGGCTCAATTTATTGTTTTGTTGACTCTCTAGACTTCAGTGATGAAAAATCTTAATGCAAATTAAACTTTAAAAAGTGTCATGCATACTTTCCCCCCAGAGAGCTGGTTGTTAAGCACTTGCCAACACAACATTGTTTACCAATGACTTATTTTTACTTCTTTGGTGTCCATGTCATCTTAGAATACAAAATAGATAAGGAGAAAAAATGCAGACCGATGTGTATCCTAGAATTTAGGACAGCAGATTTTTAAATGTTCAGAGAAAACAGGTAGAATGCATTCTATAGCCAGAGACTATAAAAGAAAGTTGGGTCAAGTGGGATAGGAAATTCTCAAGAACAAAACTTTAACAACATAGTCTCAAATGATTCTAATATTTCAAGAGGGAAGAATCACTCAACAGAAAAGCATTCAACAAGCACCTACTTTGTGTCATGCTAGGCACGGGAGATAAAAAGATAAACACAAAACAGAATGTAAGTTTCTTGAGGTCAAGGGAAATAATATCATGTGCATGTAAGTATATTAAAGATGTATACAAAGTATAACCATGACAATTTCAGCAGGTGAGGAACCAAGAACTTGGAAGATGAAGAAAGGCCTCATACAGGAAGTGGTACCAAGAGAAGACATCTGAGGGAAGTTAGATATTCTAAAAGAGGTTAGCAGGTTTGGAGGACAGGCGACATAAAGATTGAGTTATTATTAAGAATTAGCATAGGTTGACTTAAAAAAAATGTCATGTCAAATAGAAAGAACGGCCACTACAAAAAAAAAAAAAGAAAAAAGCTACAAAATTACAAGGAACAGGCATGACTCCAAAGAAAAGCTATGAGAATACTTCCCCTACTATTTTGCGGAAGTGAGAGGTTTCAGATTTCTATTTTGATATATTGATAAGTTTTGCTGTTTATTTCTTCTCTTTTGCTTTCGTTATTTAAAATATTCTTTGTTATACTGTAACAACAATGTTACTAGGAGGGCTGCTAGCACGGGTTCTTTGATCTGTTTTTCTAAGGAAAGCAACTTTAAAGGGTTAACAATCTCACTTTAATCAAACCTACATATATCATTCACTCATTTGGGGGGGGGGGGGGGTGGAGAACCAGCATCCTGAATTGTAGAGCAAATACAAACAAAAACTACAAACAGATCAACAGATAGGCTCCTAGCTGTCTGACCAAAGCTATGCATACATGCATAGTTACCAAAGAGAGAAGCACCAACATCGGGGTTTTCAAAGCGGGGGGGGGGGGGGGGGGGGGGGGGGGGGGGGGGGGGGGGGCACTCCTTAATGGCTACTCAGATTCTCTACTCCAGCACTCTTCCAATATGTGAGCCCCCAAAGGCAAAACGCCAACCTCAGAGCTCTTATCAGGGCCCTGAGGGTTCAGAGCCTACTTAGCAAAATGGTGTGGGGCCTGGGGCCTCACACCTAGTTAGTAAAATGGTGTGGGCATGCCTCTAATCAGGCCTCCCTTTGTTGGTCCCACCTGAGGCCTATTCAATAGGTGAGAAAGATCTTTCACTTACAAATTGGCCTTACATATACAGAATGGCTCTCAGGAATAGGAGGGGATGGGACAGAGGGAGAAATTTAGGTGATATAAAAACAAAATACATCAGTAAAAATATTTTTAGTTAAAAAAAAACAAGCTATTCCCAATTAACCTCACTTTCTTCTTTTTTTAATATTAGCCCTGGATCCATTCAGGTGATGAAATGTCATGAGTGAAGAACAGTAAGAAGGCCAGACTAGTTAGACCAAAGGAAGCACAAAGGGGAGAACAGGAACAATGTATAATATGCCTGAAGTGGTAAATTGGAGTCAGGTGGTGAAGGACTTTGAATACTAGAAAAATGGGTGGAGTGTGTGTGTGTGAGTGTGTGTGTGTGTATGCCGAGATTGTATAGGGAGGTCATTGAAAACCTCAGATACTTCAAACAAGATATATTAGAGATTTATTCATTGTCATGAATGACTCATTCACATTCATTCATTTTGATGCAATAAGCATTTATTAAGGAGCCTATTCTGCACATAGTGCTACTCTCAAGGTTAGAGCCATTATAAAATTTAGAAAAAAATAATACCTGTCCTCATGGACCCTACTGTCCACTAGCTCCAAAAGAGTCTATAGTCTAATACCTCAAAGAGATGGAAGTGAGAGTGAGTGAATGGGATGGGTTAAAGACAAGAATGGGCCAAAGTTCCATATAGTTTGAGGCTCATGTTAAATGCCAAGCAAAGACAACAAAAACATTCTTTGGAAACTATTTTGGAGACAAGAGGGACACTAAGATAGAGGATATTTGTTTGAGGTGGGGATTAATACAGGCTAAGAATCATGAGATCTGGTTTCAAATCCTCACTTTGCCATTTACTATGTGATAATAGATACATCATTTAATCTCTCAAGGCCTCAGTTACCTGAACAGTAAAATGGTGTTAGATATGATATCTCAGGTCTTTTCCACTTCTAACAGTCTTTAACTCTCTGAAATGACAGAAAGAGACAATAGAGAATGATGCAAATCTCATTTATTTTGTCTACCAAGGAAAATGATCATTAGACTGGGAGAAAAACAGTCAAGAGGGAAATGAAAAACAAGATAAATGAGAAGATGGTAAGAGAACACATAGCCACTCTCAATGAATTGAAGTCACTTAGCTCAGACATATTACATTCTAGGGCATACTTGTGGATATGATTACTGAATTACTGTCAAAAATATTTGAAGAATCATGGAGAACTGGAGATAGGCAAATATACTGATTTTCAAAAAGGGAAAGATGGTGGGATTATTCAAGTTATAGGCCAGTTAACTTGATAATGATTGCTGGAAAAAAAAGATTGGGAGAGAGAGAGAGAGACAGGGACAGGGACCCAATCTGCAATTTCACTGGCATAGGCAATTCCCAGATGAGGAAACTCTACCCATGCAGGTCAGTACCTTGTTTGTAACTTATAGACTAAGAGCTACTTAGAACACTGAGAGGTTAGGGCATTTGCCCAAAGGTTACCCAACCAGTATGTGCCAGAGGAAGGAAGGATGAATTATTAAAGGGACAATTTGCAAGTGCCAAGAAAAGGAATGAGATGATCACTAGAAACAGCATGGATTCAATACACAGAAGAGGGAAGAAAATCCCTTTTCATTCTTGACACAGTTACTAGACTAGCAGAGCAGAGAAATACATAATATACTTGAATTTCAGTGAGGTATTTGACAAAGTATTTCACAATGCCTACATGGATATGATAGAGAGACATGTTCTGCATAATACCAAGTTAGTGGGGGTTAGAACTGCTTGAAAAAAATGGATCATGAATATTAATGTATCATTGTCAACCTAGAGGGAAGTCTTTAATGAAGTACCACTAAGTTCTATTCTTGGTCCTGTTCCATTCAACATTTTTATCAATTGTTTGAATGAAAGCATAGATAGAATATTTATGGAATCTGAAGATGATAGAAAATCAAAAAGGGATAATTAGATAGCAAAAGCAAGATCCAGGGATGATGTCCTCATTCTAATGAAATGAACTTTTGTGCTTCCTTCAACAAAAGTTTACAATTACTCATTACATACAATGCATTATACTTAGGGATGCTCAAATATGCAAATAGACCTATAATGTCATAAATATGTGCACTGTGACCTAAAAAGGCAGATACAACCCATCCATGCCTGCCTATCCTGTGTAACTATTATCCATATCCTTCCATAAATTCCCCAGAGAGGATCAACTCAACATGTTTTCTCTTGAGATTTCAAGCATACTAGTGGAGTACATGGACTGCCTTTACCTTGCCTTTACCACAAGATGAGTTGTAATGCCCATCATGGCAGCACATCTGAGGACTGCTGCTATGAATAATTTCAAGGGCCTAATCCCATAGTATAATGAACTCTCTATTTATTCAGCAATAAACTAAAGTATAACATAACAACTTCCTTAAACAAAACATATTATCTAATAAATATATACACACACATATATACACACATATATGTACATATACACATACATACATATATCCTAACATTCAACATGTCATATGGCACATAGCATACATCATCGCATTCAGTAGCATTCCCCAAAATACTTGTTTACACAGCAGAGGGTCTCCAGCTAAGGGTCTTCCCTAGCATGATGCATCCTTAAGGGGTAGGAGAACATACCATACCTTCCACCCCTAGGTCACAGTAAGAACAATCTCCTTAATCAATATCAAGCATCCAAGTAAAGTCGTCTCTCATCTTGACTCAAGGTTGACTTCCAAGCCCCATGGCTCTTCTCCTGTGAGCTGACCACTCCCAACTCTCGCCTGGATTCACACATAGGCAGCTCTCTACTCCTGCTCCAGGTCTCAGTTCACAGGGACTGCTCCACTCCAAGCGTTTACTTCGGGAAAGCAGGCTCCAGGGGCTCCTGCTTACAGCTCCCATTTCTGGGAAAACAAAGCCTATCAGGGCCACAACAATATTTACACATATTATCAGCACCATTATCTCAATTCACTTTAACAGTTCTTAGAAGAGACTTAAGCTAAGCCTCCTTCCCATGGGGGGGGGGGCAGGGTCCTCCATCCTTCAGCTCAATTCACTCATAAAGACCAACAGACAGGGCTTCTGTCTGAGAGATTAGCACAGACCAACAGAAGGAGCGCCAACATCCCAAACATTCTTCCTGTTAGGCCTCCCCACAAGCAAGTTCCCTCAGGAAAATTCTTCCCTCTGCCCACTCATGCTAACCTCTCTCCTTCAGCTCTGCCTCACTCTCACTTCCCGCTCTTTTCCCCTTTTTTGGCAAGCTCCTACCACACTGGGCTCTACCGAGACTCAGGATGTGCCAGAGCTCAAAGCACTTAATGTGTTACACTAACTTATCTCCAAAAGAAAAAAAACGGCAACAAATCCGACTTTGCTTGCTATTACATGAGTCCATTTTTTTTTCTTATACATTTCTGTAATCAGTCAACCAACTATTATTAAGCATCCACAATGTGACATCCTCTGCTCCAGGTGTTGAGGATACAAAAACTGGGACAAGTCTTGCCATGAAGGAGCTTAGATTCTTTTAATGCAATGTCTTTAAGACATCCATCCTTTTACTCAGTTACTTCACAGTTCCTTACCTCACATTTTATATCTGCTCATACTCAACATATGCTTCTCCAGTGCCCTCTGAGCAATACACATTTTTAATTCTTTTGAGACTGTAGTGTTACATGAGTCATTCTCATAGGATAATAATGGCAGAATAATTGAAATCAAAAGAATGCCCTTCCTATATGCACCAAAACATTTATTGCGGTGTTGTTTTGTTTGTTTTGTGGTAGCAAAGAACTGAAAATACCTGGTAAATGACTAAACATTTTGTGGTATATAAATGCAGTGAAACATATACAGTGTTTGTAAGAAACAATAAATATGAAGAATACAAGGGAGTATGCCAAGATTTATGTGAACTATGAAATAAGTAGAACCAAGAAAACAATATACACAATTACAAAAATATAAATGGGAAAAATGACAATGAAACAATTGAAACTAAAATGCTATAAAATTTTGATAATCTTAGGCAAAAAAAAAAGATATGAGAAGATATCACCTTCTTTGCAGACATGAGGGACTATGGGTGTAAAACATTGCATATAGTGTTAGAGTTTTTGATGCGTTAGTTAAGTTTTTTTTAACTGCTTTTCCCTTTTTTATTTTTTTGTTCTTTGTCTCTGGGAAAAGTGCAGAAGAGATACTTTGGAAAATGTAAGTGAGGTAGAAAACAAAAGCTCTCCACAAAAATTTATTTTAGAAAAAAAAAAGATGAGCCTGTTTTAAAACGAAGCTTAGGGTGGCTAAAAGTTTTGCAATTTCCCATAATCTATCCACGCTCTAATTAATTATGGGACCCAACTTACATGTTGGCAGCATCTGTCTGTGATGAATATATTGGTGAACAAGCTCTTTGGGATGATCATGTAAGTCTATATCATAATCTGGAAAACAGGTTTTCCTCAAACCCTACTTTTTTGCATGTAGATGGTTGGTTAGGTCAGACTCTTAGGTGGTTACGCCACTCATCCAGGCTTTGCAATGTTTCGGAACTTGATGCAACCAGCATAATCCCATCCATAAAGAAGATCACGTGAAGAACTTCAGCATCCATAAGGATTTCCTCTCCTACCCCAACTCTTCACTGAGTCTCTTCCACCTTTAGCAAAAGTCACCGGACAATGTTATTTCTCTTGCTACATTTTTCAAGCAATCATGTATACTTTTAATGTATGCATGAGAATGTCAGAAAAGAGCTTTTGACGTGTTTTGTTCTACTGAGTCAAAAGTTTTTTGGTTTTTTAAATATTCAACAAATAAACGCAAAAGGGTTTTATAGTTTCATAATCTTTCAGTCAATTATGTGATAAGATTAGGTCTATTGTGGAAAGTTGCTTGTAAAAGCCAGCATATCCCCTACTAATGCCTTCATCAATGATGCCTTTGATGAGTGTGAAGATGATTCTTATAGAAAAATTCATACAAATGGGAAAACAGTCATGTCAGTAGTTAGTTACTGACATTCTTTTAGTCAACTTTTTAATATTAATAAGGGCTAATTTGGAGCTCAAGGTTTTAAAAAAATAGATGTTCAAAAGTAAAAAAAGTTGTTTTTTTTTATGCAACTAGAAAATAAGATGCACAGGCAATGGGGCATAGAGATTTATCTTGCCCTACAAGAAAGGAAGGGAAAGGGGGATGGGAGGGGAATGGGGTGACGGAGGGGAGGGCAGACTGGGAAACAGGGAAACCAGAGTGTACGCCATCTTGGAGTGGGGGGGGGAGGAAATGGGGAGAAAATTTGTAATTCAAACGTCTGTGAAAATCAATGCTGAAAACCAAACATGTCAAAAATAAATTTAAAAATAAAAAAAAAGAATTTGACCGGGAAAAAAGTATTAATAAGGGCTTGGATTTTTATCCACATCTGTTTTCTTTAGTGCTACTTCTGCCTTCTTGACAAACACACCTGGAACTATTATGTTAAGAGTAGAGGTCTGGTGGCTTCTCTCCTTGATAATGAAAATTATTTGCTTTCACAAATGCTACAGTTCTCTCTTTTTTGTCCTTATTTTCATCTTTAAATGATCTCAGGTTGATTTTGCTTATTCGGACTTCAAGAAAGCCCTCTTTAAGCTAGTTTTATCTTCTGCTGTTCCTCCTTGTTTTGAGGCAATACTTATTCATGATCTTCTATGAGCCTTTGTAAGATTTTACAAGTGAGTTTACATTTTAAACTGGTGTTGCACTAGGTTTCCAACTATCTGCTTGGTAAGTCAAGTGTTTGCTGACTAAGCCACTTTTTACGTGCTTTTTTTTATGGCAATTTATTTGTATCAGTAAAACTTGTGAAAAAAAAGCATTGTGGTTAGTATCTGATTTTTCTTCCAACTAAATAGCATTTTTCACTGTCAATGACTTTAAAATTGCTCAGGTTATAAATGTCTTTAAGTACACACTGTATCTTTTTCTCATTTTTGTTATTTTTTCTAACTCTGCCTTAATCTTAACTCTAACCAGTTGGTCAAAAACCACAAATTTGGAAACTGCCCCCAAGTACTTCAAATCAGTCAACAAGTATTTATTATTTACTATGTACCAGATACTGTAATAAGTGCTGGGATATAAAAGCAGGCAAAAACACAATGCCTTTCTTCAAGGAACTCACATCCTAATTGGGAAGACGATATGAAAACAAGTATGTCACACATGCAGAATAAACTGGAGGTAATCCCAGAAGGAAGACACTAGGGTTGAGGGGAAGATGGAAAAGGCCTTTTACAGAATATGAAGTTTAAGGTGAATCTTGAAGTAAGCCAGAGAAGCTGAGAGACAGAGGTGAGGCAGGAGAACCTACTTCAGTAACAAGTCATTGCCTATATAGTAAAATATAATGTAAACTATAGTAAGATATAAAAAGAGGCAGAAATAGCACTAAAATATAATTAATTTCATTTTTGTGATATTATTCAATGTTCAAACACAGTGCCTTATTTTTTTAATAATATTTTCCCCAATTATATGTAAAGAGAATTTTTAGCATTCCTTTTTACAAGATTTTTAATTCCAAATTTTTCTCCCTCCTTCCTTTCTTCCCCTCCCCTCTTCCTAAAACAGCATTTTTATATAGGTTATATATGTACAAATATGTAAAAACCTATTTCCATATTAGTCACAGGTGTGAAAGAAGAAACAGGAAAAAAACATGAAATAAAAATGAAGTGAAAAAGTATGCTTCAATCGATTCTATCAGTCATTTATCTGAATGTGGACAGCATTTTCTATCATGATTTCTTTGTAATCATCTTGGAACATTGTGTTGCTGAGAAGAGATGAGTCATTCATAGTTCTTAATCATACAATGTTGCTGTTACTGTGTACAATATTTCCTTAGTTCTGCTTATTTCACTTTGCATCAGTTCACATAAGTCATTCCAAGTTTTTCTGAAATCTGCCTGCTCATCATTTCTTATTGCACAATAATATTCCATTACATTCATATAACACAATTTGTTCAGTCATGCCCAATTGATGGGCATCTCTTCAATTTCCAATATTTTGCCACAACAAAAAGAGATGCTATGAATATTTTTGCACACATAGGTCCTTTTCACTTTTTTATGATCTCTTTGGGAAGAGACCTAGTAGTGGTATTGCTAGATCAAAGAGTATGCACAATTTGGTTGCCTTTTGGGCATTCCAAATTGCTCTCCAGATTGGCCCTATCAGGTTGCAACTCTACCAACAGCGCTTTAGTGTCTCAATTTTCCCACATCCCCTCCAACATTTATCATTTTCCTTTTTTGTCATATTATCCAATCTGATAGTTGTGAGCTGGTGCCATCCGTTGTTTTAATTTGCATTTCTCTAATCAAAAGTGATTTAGAGCATTTCTTCACATGACTATACATAGCTTCAATTTCCTCATCTGAAAACTGCCTGTTCATATCTTTGACCATTTATCAACTGGGGAATCAATGCCTTCTGATGCTCTTAACAAACTGAGTATTTTTAATACATAAATGAGAGGCTTCTGTGTAGTACATATGACTTTGGTCTCTTTCATTCCATATTCATGAATTATAACTTTTAACATTTTTTCCACTGTCCTCACTTATTCCCATCTTTACAGGCAACCAAGTATCAAATTATATGTTGATTTAATTCAAAGCATCTTAATTGAATTCTCTGTACAATCTGCTTAACTCTTCATGCTCTACAACAGATATTGATCTATAGGCTGAAATTGTTTTCATGGTGGTCTTTCAGAGTGCTGGAAGATACCAAGGCAAAATGTAAAACAAGGCAATGTGTCAAGTTCAGTACTTGCTTAAAAAAAAAAAATTCTAGCACATAAGTATACATTGGAATTGATGTGGTTAGAAACCATTTTGTATGAAAAAGATCCGATGGTCTTTGCGGACTGCAGGTTCAATAATGATATATCTATAGCAAACAAAAACAAAAAAGCTAATGGAATTTTAGCCAGCATTAATAATCATAGAGTGTTTGAAACAAAGGAGATGATAATAATATTCCACTTTGCCCTGATCAGACCCCATCTGGGGTACTGTGAGATGTGAAACCACATTGTGAGGGGAGCAGTCAATCCTTATCTATTGGCTCCTTCTCTGTTCCCAACATATATACTCAGATCTGCCCCACCAAAAACAATGAAAATAACTTTCATTTGGCCTTGCCACACACACCCCCCCCCAAACAATTTTTACAGACAAGAACCTTGAAAGGCTATCTTTTGCTAAGCCTGACTCAGCTCCCCGACGCTTCTCCACCCATTGTCTTCACTGAAATGCTCTCTTGGGTGTTGCCACTGATCTCTAAATTGCTGTCATGGTTGACCAAGGCCTCCTTCATTAACGAAGGTCTGCTAGATAGCTCAGTTCTAAAGAATGTCACTAATCCCTGAAAAGAGAAATAAAAACAAAAAAGTGAGGGGAAAGGAAAACTAATTTCACAGGTGCTAAAAATGAGTATACAGCTACCAGAAGTTAATTTCATTTGGAGAAAGTACAAAGGTAAAGTAAAAGTTAATCGAAATAATTAAAAATCACTGTGTATAAAGGAATAAATGCTATTTGCATGTTTAGTGAGCAAGGGAAAAAAGAATTCTTAGGAGGTTTCAGCAGGACTAGAGCAAAGAGACAAAAAGGAATGACCACATATTTGAATAAGGAATTTGTGGTTTCTCATGATTAGTGAATTTGTTTGAGGAATTATAAAGAACTGTTTGAGATATGGCCCAAATAAGTGACATCATAGACATTCTAGTCAAAGCCTACAAGAATTTTATACCTGGTACACAAACAGAATACATGAGCAAGTGGAGTACACTACATGAATTCTAGAACATCATGTCAAAATAATGGCTAGTAAGTATCTAGAAAATGAAGAGGTGATTATAAATGTAACTCCTGTTTCTAATGTCTTTTCTCATAGAACCTATCGATACTGTTACTACAGTTTTAGGAGCCAGATAAAAGCATGCTTAGAAAAAGCAGTTTTAAAAGTCAGTTGAGAAATGTTCTGAAATGAAGAACCCCTTCCTATGGAGGCAGGAAGAAGATGAGTGTTTTATCCATGATTCATAAGTACCTGTAAGGAATCTATGGAGGCCACAGAGAGATAGGAGGTAAGGAAAAATATCTTCCATGATGGAACTATTTCAATGGTCATAAAGAAACATAAAAGAGAGAATTCCATGAAGAGTCTGTGGGAGATGGCAAGTACGCTGTATTTTGGACTTTCCTGGGATTGTTAAAGAGAAGACAAAGAATAAAATGGACATTTTACTCACTTTATTTTGCCTAAGTGAAATGCTGGTGACAACTGAAACTGATGCTGATGCTGATAAGAAAGAAAATGGGGAGATTCCTAAGGAGACCAATGTGACTGAACAGAGTTCACTGATGAACTAAGATTTTAAAAGCGCGAAAGAAATGAAAGTGAGAGCTGGTACTAATGAGCATCAAGATCCTGTACGAAAGCTAAAGTCATGATAGAATTAGGCGGGCGATACAGGCTGAAGACAAGAGAAAGTCATAAGTTGTGGTAAGAGTAACAGAAAGATCCAAGAAGCAAGAGAATGATTCGAATGCACAGAGAGCAGAGAAAAAATTTACTGGTACCATAATACCAGTATTAGGTAATATTATATGTTATTACAACATTATATTCTTATATATTATTATGTTATACATTTGCTAAATCATATAAATATGTTATTCTATGATATTACATAATAATTACCGGTACAGCTATTTGCTCTATTAGTAGAACCATTCAAATTTTATCTAGTTTCTACTTTCTCTAAAACAGGGCAAAACAAAAGTCAGTATGGAACTAAAACCCAAACTAAATGAGGACAATGAGGCGAGAGAACACATAGCTACTTTCAATGAGCCACCTGGCCTGAACTAACTACCTCCAAGAGTACCAAAAGAACTTGTGCATATAGGTGCCGGCTGCTATCAGTGATCTGAGAAATCGTGAACATGAAGCACCATAAGCCTGAAAGTACCAATTTTTAAAAGCTATAAAAATGTACTTTAAACTATGGAGCTTAACATCAGTTTCCAGTAAAATCACAGATTTTTAAAAAATTATATCATCAAAAATTTTATGACAAAAACAATCAAATCAACAGGCAAATAAGGAATAATATTTCATTTAAAATAAGGAATAACACTGCATCTAAAATGTTAAGTGTAAATGCTATACTACACATTTTAGAAAAGCCCTTTTCCAAGAATCCGTGGTTTCAACAATGTAACTCCATCCTCCAATACAGATTACAGCAACCTTGCTACAGTTTAGTACAGTCTTACGACAGAGTTACTGCAGCTGGAAAAGGCAGCATCCAACTGTCAAACTGGTGAGATAGAGGAGCCACTGTACGTGTAGCTAGTATGGGCCTCAGAATATTGAATGGTGGGTGGAAAAAGGGGAGGCGACATAGGAAGGAATAAGAGGCGTACCTCTGAGAAAGGGTACGTAAATTGGAGATGGGTGAGCCAAACACTCCACATACTTTATAGTTTTGCTTGCTCCAACCCACCACCAAACCCCACCTCTTCTAACTCAAGAAAAAGAGAATGAAATTCCCAAATGATTCCTGGTACATTATTTGTGTACCAAGTATAAAATAAGAAGAGTAATCAGAATAAGTCACAGATGCTCATCCGGAATGTGTGTGAATGTGCAGATGTGACTTGTTGCTTTGTTCCTTTTCTACTTGACTGTGGATACGTGGACTCCATCCCTTGGAAGCCCCTGGGCTTTGATAAGCCAACATGGCTTTACGTTGCTTGGTTTCAGAACTTTACTTCATCCTCAGACATCTCCAGTCATGCCCCTGATCCCATACCTTCTCCTCAACTGTTCAGCTCCCTATTAGAATATAAACTTTCTGCTTGTATTTACATTCCCAGAGTTTAGCACAGTGCCTGGAACATAGGAGGCACTTAATAAAGGCTTTTTCTAAGTAGCATTTTGTACAAAATAAAGGTAAGTTGAGGTGCTGAGGGCAGCTAGGTAGAGGAGACAGAGCACCAAGCCTGGAGTCAGAAAAACCTGAGTTCAAATCTTGCTTCAGGAACTTGCTAGCTATGTGATCCTGGGCAAGTCACTTAACCCTGTCTGCCTCAATTTTCTCATCTGTAAAATAAGCTGGAGAAAGAAATACAAACCACTCCAGTATCTTTGCCAAGAAAACCCCAAACGGGGTCCCAAAGAGTCAGACATAGCTACACAACAACAACAAGGTGTTGAGAGTGCATGTAAATCCAAGGATTATAGGGTATGATTTTTCCCCACTGTGGCGAGTCACTGTGGGGATCCCAGACCACACACCAGTAATGATGATAATAGTAGCTGACTTTTACATAATACTCTGATGATGGCAGAAGCACTTTACATACTATCTTATTTTCTTCTCACAACAACCCTGTGAGTTAGGTATCAAAAGGGACAAGACCTATAACTTTTTAGTAAAGGGAAATCCGAGATGAGGAAACTCCCTCCACCAATGCAGGTCAGCCCCTCCTCTCCAACTAATAGTCTTAGAGTTGCCTTGAGCACTAAGAGGCAATGACTTGCTCAGGGTTATGAGTATCAGAGGTAGCATTGACCCAACTGCTTCCTGGTTTCAAGGTGAGTCTTTCATGCCACAATACTCTGCTGCTCAGGTGAGCTGAGTACTATAGATAGTGCTCTGTTTAACAAAGAAAGAAATTAACGGTGACAAAAGGTTCACAATCATACAACTAGAGTCACAGATTGGACTGGAATGCAAGTCCAGCACTTTCCACAACACAATTCCTCCTCTCAACACACACACATACACACACAAATACACACACACACACACACACACACACACAATATGAATTGCAGCCAAAAAGGCAACACTTGTAATTTTTTAAAAATAATGAAGTCTAGTAAAAAAAAAAAAAACAACTGATGCTATTTGCTCAACCTGTGTATCCCACTACTCATTCCACCAACACATTACACTAATAATGATACAATGATAAGAAATGTTTAATGTGTCACCTGTCTGTGTGTTTTTAGAAGACTGTCAGGAGGATGGAAAGAATTAACAGGTCAGATTCAGTCTTCAGATTAGAAGCTGCCTGCCCAAAACCTAACTACCAGCCTTCCAGACAAAGAATACCTGAACAAGTTGGGAGGTGGGGGGAGAGACACGACTAGTACGATTCTGAAAAGCCAATAATCCATTTGGGCAATTTCGGTTTCACATACTGTGCCTGAAGATTTTAATACGAATCTTTTTTCTTCCAGTAACTTAAAAAAGGCATAGTATAATCTGACAACTTTTTTCCTCCAAATCACATTTTCTCTATAAAATATGACTTTGCTGCCCTCTGCCTACCATTGTAAAAAACTGCTTTGAGACAACAGAAAATACAAAATTGGAAACACCTTGTGATGTAATAGCAATCAGAATTCAGCTCAAATATAGCCAGATGTAGCAGCTTGATGAAAGTCAAAAGAAACACGGTATTACCCAAATATAATCAGAAAGGAGATCAATAATACACTTTTTCCTTCTTAGGAATGATGTTTACACTTAATTTTATTAGTGAGCCAAAATAAAAGCAGTCCCTTTTCCCCTTGAAAATCTGATAAATACCCTATAGTACTGGAGATACTGTATTTCACAGAATTAGCTCCAGTCTCTTGAGACCATACCACCTCTTCCCTATATCCTGAATTCTTATGCAATCAACTTAACTTCTCCTGAAGTCAGGTCCAAACTGAGTGTGCCCATCTGCAAAGCTAATTCTGTGAAATACAGACTAGGAACTATCAGTTATGGGTAGAATAGGTTGTAGAGTTTTTGTTTCTTTAATTACCTTACTAGACTAGAAAGTAGTAAAGCTTTCTGAACCAGACATCAGTTCTTGGAGATGAAGTAGTTCTAAGTAGAGTTCAGGTCACTATTTCTATTATTTCTGCTTAAGCAGCATGGCATTTTCTATATCAGAAGCCACATAGACTTTTACAATTTATTTCACTGGTGAATGACATGATCAGATCTGGGTTCTATGAAAATTACCTTGGCTGCTATATGACAGAAGGACTGGAGAGGAGAAAGACAAGGCAAGAGACTAGCTAGATTTCTATAGTCATAGAAGAGAGAGGTGACAGGGGCCTAAACTAGGGTAGTGATCCTGTGAGCAGAAAGATGGGGACAGATACAAGAGATATGAAGGTAGAATGAACATATCTGGCAACTGACTAAGGTAAAAGAAGAAGGGAATAAACATTTCCATATGACTATGTGCCACACGCTCTGCTAAGCGTTTTACAAATATCAGCTCATTTGATCTTCACAACAACCCTGGGAGGTAGGTGTTACTACTATCCCCACTTTACAACGGAAGAAGACAGAGGTTAAGTGACTTGCTCAGAGTCACACAGCCCATGTGTATGAGGCCCAATTTGAATTCAGGTCTTCCCTGACTCCAGGCCTAATGCTCTATTTAGCTGCCTGTAATGGAAAATGAGGAGTTACGAATCACTCTAAGGGTGAGAACCTGGGCAACAGGAAAGATGGTGGTGCCTTCAAAAGTCATCAGAGTGCCTGGCGCATAGTAGATACTTAATAAATGTTAACTGATTCTTTTTTTTTTCAACAGATAACTCTGACATCTACTTTCCAAAGATGGAAACCATTTTTCATTAACGTCTTTACTGCCCTTCACCTCAAAATCTGTTCTCACCGATCTTTTTTTTTTATTTTTTTATTTATTTTTAATATGTTTGGTTTTCAGCATTGATTTTCACAGGCGTTTGAATTACAAATTTTCTCCCCATTTCCTCTTCCCCCCCCAACTCCAACATGGCGTACACTCTG
>CM053626.1:304801434-304827384 GCA_028646595.1 Phalanger gymnotis | reverse complement strand
CCAAATGCCATAAACCGAGTCTTCACCCTGGGGTCCTCGGGGCTATTGTTTAGGGGAAAGAGAAAAAATAGTGCTAGACTTGGGTTCACAGTCTAACCCCTACACTAACCAGCTCTGTGCGCCCCTTTTTTCATCCGTCAGATGGAAAGAATACCTGTAGCTTCTACCTGGAGGGGACGTTGTGAGGGTCACAGGAGATAGGGATGAAAAAAGCTTTGTAAACTTGACAGTGCTACGCAGATGTCACTTTATGTAGCGGCAACGAACTAGCGTGCTGGGCTCGGAATCACTAAGACCTGGGTTCAAATCCCACTCTGACCCTCTAAGAGGCATCCTGAGTTCAAGCAGTTCCAGAGACTAAATCACACAGATGCTTGTGGGTCTGCAATGGGAAAGGGTGTTTCCACATCAAGAGCTGATGAGATCTGTGTGTGTCTGTGTGTGTATGCATATGTATACGCATATGTGTCCGAGTCTTCACCCTGGGGTCCTCGGGGCTATTGTTTAGGGTAAAGAGAAAAAATAGTGCTAGACTTGGGCATCCTGAGTTCAAGCAGTTCCAGAGACTAAATCACACAGATGCTTGTGGGTCTGCAATGGGAAAGGGTGTTTCTACACCAAGAGCTGATGATGAGATCTGTGTGTGTGTGTATAAAAAACATGAAACCAGTATGTGTATATGCATACATATAAAAAAGTAATGTATATATTATACATACTTTATGCTGTATAATGTATGTATATGTGGTATGTTGCATAATGTATATATTGTATATATGTATACATAATATAATGTATACATAATTTAACGTGTGTATATATTATATATATATTATATCACATAATAAGCAGCCCATAAACATTTAATAAGCATCTAGTATGGGACAGACACCATGCTAATCCATGCTATAATCAATTTGATTTCGATACTGACCATCTGGTAATGTCCATGTACCTTTTGGGTTGGTGGAAAAAGGAGTTTGTTATGACCAGTGAGCTATCTTGCCAAAATTCTATTAATCTCTGCCCTGCTTCATTTCGTAGTCAAAGGCCAAGCTTACCTGTTATGCCAATTAGCTTTTAATTTCCTACTTTAGTATTCCAATCCCCTATGATGAAGATGACGATTTTTTTAAGTGTTATTTCTAGAAGATGTCGGTCTTCATATAACTAATCAACTTTGGCCTCTTTGGTATCAGAGGTCGAAGCAGAGATTTGTATTAATATGATGTTTAACAGTTTGCGCTGGATTTGAACAGATATCATTCAGTCATTCAGTCATTTATGAGATTGTACCCCAGTACTGTTTTTCTCACCCTTTTATTGGCTATTCCATTTCTCCTAAGGGATTCTTACCCACAATAGTATATGTAGCAATCCCCTGAATTAATTCAGCCATCCTGTCCATTCATTTTAAGTTCACTGAAACCCAAGATGTTGATGTTTAATCTTTCCATCGCCTATTTGACTACATCCAGCTTACTTTGATTCATAGATCTTACATTCCAGGTTCCTATGAAATATTGATCTTTATAGCATCAGGCTTTCCTTTGGTCACCAGAAGCATCCAAAGCCAAACTTCTTTTCATCTCTGGGCCAGGGGCTTCGTTAGTACTGGAACAACTTGTAGTTGTCCTCTCTTCTTCCCCAGTAGCCTATTGGACACCTTCTGATCCGAGGGGCTTAGCTTCTGATGTCATCTCTTTTATCATTTAGTGCTGTCCAAGGAGTTTTCTTGGCAAAGATATTGGAGTGATTTGCCATTTCGTTTTTCAGTCGATCGCCTTTTGTCTGTACTCTCCACTATGACCTGTCCATCTTAGGTAACCCTGAACTGCATAGCTTATAGGTTCATTGAACTACATAAGCTATTCTGCCACAAGGCAGTGATCCAGCCATCCAAAAGGTGACTCTACACATGGACATACCAGATGGCCAACAGTGAAATTCAGCTGATTATATATTTTGTAGCCAAAGGTGGAAAAAATCTATGTAATCACCTGACTGTGGCTAAATCATGCGCTTCTTATTGCAAAATTCAGACTTAAATTGAAGAAAGTAAGGGAAACTATCAGACCATATAATATGTCCTAAATAACATCCTTTATAAATATGAAGTGGAAGTGATGAACAGATTTAAGGGATTAGATCTGGTAGATAGAATGCCTGAAGAACTATGGACAGAGGTTCACAATATTGTACCAGAGGAAGCAACAAGAAACTTCCCAAAGAAAAAGAAGAGCAAGAAAGCAAAATGACTGTCTAATGAAGCTTTACAAATAGCTGGGGAAAAAAGGAAGAAAGCAAAAGGTAAAGGTAAAGTAGAAAGGGAAAGATATACCCAATTGAATTCAGGGAAAGATAATTTTTTTTAAATGTGCAATACAAAGAAATAGAAGAAAAGAATAGAATGGTAAAGACAAAAGATCTCTTCAAGAAAATTAGAGATATCAAGGGAAAGTTTCATGCAAAAAAAATAGACCTAATAAAAGATAGGCAGGGATTTAACAGAAGTAGAAGAGAATAGACAAGAATACACAAAAGAATTCTAAAGATCTTAACATCACAGATATCCACCACCAGTGTAGCACTAATCTAGATCCACACATCCTGGAGAATAAAGTCAAGTGGTCCTTAGGAAGCACTGCTAGCAATACAGCCAGTGGAAGCAAAAGAATTCCAGCTGAACTATTTAAAACCCTAAAAGATGATTCTGTTAAAGTGCTCTACTCACTATGCCAACAAATTTGGAAAACTCAACAGTGGCCACTAAGTTGGAAAAGATCAGTTCCTAAAGAAGGGCAATGCCAAGGAATGTTCAGATTACCAAACAATTGCTCTAATTTCATATGCCAGTAAGGTTATGCTAAAGGTTCTGCAAAGCCAGGCTTCAGCAATATGTGAACTGAGAATTACCACAAGAGCCTACTGGTTTTTGAAGAGGCGGAGGAACTAGAGACCAAATTGCCAACATTCACTAGATTATGGAGAAAGCAAGAGAGTTCCAGAAAAAAAAATTTACTTCAGTGAGTACACTAAAGCCTTTGACTGTGTGAATCACAACAAAATGTGGCAGCTCCTCAAAGAGATGGAAATACCAGATTGTTTTACTTTTCTCCTGAGGAACCTATATTCCAGCCAAGAAGCATCAGTTAGAATGGAACATGGAACAATTGATTGGTTTAAGATTGGAAAAAATGTATACAACAAGGCTGTATATTTTCATCTCATTAAATTTATGTGCATACTACATCATGCAAAATACTAGGCTGGATGAATCAAAAGCTGGAATTAAGGTTGCCAGGAAAATTATCAACAATCCCAGATATGCAGACAATGCTACTGTGATGGCAGAAAGTGAAGAGAAATTAAGAAGTTTCTTGACAAGGGTGAAAGAAGACAGTGTAAAAACTGGCTTGAAGCTTAATATGCAAAAAAAAAAAAAAAACAAACCCAAAACCTAAGATCTTGCCACATGGTCCTATCACTTCTTGGTCAAAGTTGGATTTAAATTCTTGGGCTCAAAGATCACTACAGACAACAACTTCAGCCGTAATATTCCAAGGCGCTCCTTGGAAGGAAAGCTATGGCAAATATGGAAAGCATATTTAAAAGGCAGAGACATCACCTTGCTGATGAAGGTCCATATAGTCAAAGCTATGGTTTTTCCAGTTATAATGTATGGTTGTGAAAATAAGCTGAGCACCACAGAAGCAACACTTTCAAATTGTGCTGCTGGAGAAGACTTTTGAGAGTCCCTTGGACATCAAGGAGGTCAAATTAGTCAATACTTAAAGATATTAATTCTGGCTTTCACTGTAAAGTGAAATAGTAAAGTTGAAGTTTAAATACTTTAGCAATATAATGAAAAGACAGGACAAAGACCCTGATGTTGGGAAACACTGAAGGCAAAAGAAAAGGGGATGGCAGAGGATAAGATGGATAGAGAGTATCATGGAAGCAATAAACATGAACTTGGGACAGACTTTGGGAGATAGTATAGGATAAAAGGGCCTGGAATGCTATGATCCATGAAATCACAAAGAGTCAGACCATGACTGAATGACTGGATAACAAATGTGCTTAAACACTGAGAAGACAAAAAGAGGCAAAAGACAGTCTGTGCCCTAGAGAAACTTACAACATGTAAACATAGATAAAGCAAGCGATACACAGTATCATGCCAGTAAGTCACAGCCGGAGTAGACCTTAAAGCAGTTGGCCGCGAACTTTTTTTAGTAAGGTGATTCCTTTATAAATTTTTTAGTTGTTCATGATGGTAACAATACTATAATATCTTTTGAGAAAATACATAATGACAAAAGGCTGCTATGAATTTAGTACGCTGAACTTACTACTCACATCTGCTAACATTTAAAAAACAGTAACACCTATACATGAAAAACATTTCTATGGTAGATATGCGTAGTGCAGATTGAATTGTCTCCCCAGGGGAGCGTTAGAGAGATGGCCCCTGGAGGCCAATTCACCCTCTCCTACATTTTTCCTGATCTATTTTACTGAGCTATTTATTTAGATAGTCTCCCTGAGGTATTTCCAACGCCTCCTACTCCCCAGGAGTTCACACATTACAGGTCATCTAGTCTAGTCCTTTCATTTTTGAGAATGAAGAAACTGAGGCCCCAATAAGTGAAGTGATTAAAGTCAGATAGCTAGTTATTGGAAGGCCTAGAAATTAAAGCAGGGTCTCTAAACATCTACTCTAGTTACCTCTCCACTACTGCAAGCCACCCCTCTGTGACATCATCATGTCTTATGTCATCATATTGTCCATTTAAAAAAATTTAATGTCAGCTTATTAAATTCAATACAACTGAGAACTATTGGGAACCGTAAAGTAAAATAGTAAAGTTGAAGTTTAAATACTTTAGCAATATAATGAAAAGACAGGACAAAGACCCTGATGTTGGGAAACACTGAAGGCAAAAGGGAAAGGGGATGGCAGAGGATAAGATGGATAGACAGTATCATGGAAGCAATAAACATGAACTTGGGACAGACTTTGGGAGATAGTATAGGATAAAAAGGCCTGGCATGCTATGATCCATGAAATCACAAAGAGTCAGACCATGACTGAATGACTGGATAACAAATGTGCTTAAACACTGAGAAGACAAGAAGACTTGATTTGTAACTATTTACTTTTCAATAAATGCATCCCTAGATAAAATGTCATAATTTGTCCCTCTTTCTCTATTCAGTTTCTTTGTACATTCTCATTTACAAGGAACTTGTAATTGTTTGTTTTGGCCTTCTAGTTTTCCCAGTTTCCTTATTTGTTTTTGCTCCGCACTTGCATGTAAAATGGGTTGGCTCTGAGCCCACTGTCTGAGAGCCGATCTGTTCTATGTTAACCCTACCCCTCAGAGTTCTCCCGTAGAACATGTGTGTGTGTGGAGGAGTGGAGTATTAGAGAATCTCTGTCTTCTCTGCCATCAGCTTCAGTGAGCCCCCATCAATGGTATTCCCCTCTTTTTTAAAGGCTAGTGATAGCAACCCAGTTCCAATTAACTACATAATGTTAGATCAGCTTTTACAAAGGGATATTTACTTCAAAGGTAGAGAAAGAACTAATGTACAAATATTTCCCTCAACACTTGGTAGCATGTTCACTTTCCTACATCACCTTGGTCTCTGGGGAGAAAAGGGCTTTCAGGCTCCAAGTTAAACTCAGTTCCTACAAAGTCAAGGCCCATCGAGTCCAAGTCCAAAGCCCCCCAGACTGGCATCCTAGGCTTATGCCCCACATGGGCTTTGGTACTGTGCTGGTTGAAGTGTCTGATCTGGATTCCTGGATTCCTAGATCCCTGTGCCTTAAGCTTACAGGTCATGAATTCTGCTTCCTGCACTTAAAACTGAAAAGGACAAATGAAGCAGAACCAAAACCCAAAGCTCTTTTCTTGAATCCACGTGTTCTAAGCTGGAGGTCCTCAGACCCTGCCCTCTTACCCAATGGTCTCACCTGCTGTGAGAGAAGGCATCCTTCACGTTTCAAAGATGTGAATTCAGGAAAGAATTAGGCTGTGCTCATTCAATTTTAAAATCAGAGACAGTTCTAGCTACATAGCCAATGAAAAATGGCTGCTTCCACTATGAGGTCAGGCCAACAATGAATGTCGATACATTCACCAGTTCTCTCTCCCAGAAGCAGGTCCCCAGAGTCTTCCACATAGGTAACACCATCTTAGATTATCTTAGGGCCGCATTAAAATAAAATAGTTATTCAAGGGCCACGCCCAAAATAAAAAATATAGTACGCTAATAGAAAGTGGGGGAATGCACATCATCAATAGGACAGGCAAAGGCACGAAGCGCGAAAGGAAACACAAACAGCAAAGTGACAACCCAACAGTATAAAGGTAGATGCATACTGACTAGTCTGTGTTGTACAGATGGAACACATCCCACAGATGGATTGAAAATTCCGTGTGATATTTTCCATCTTTAATACTGCTTAAAAATACCAAATACCAAATACCAAAAAATACCAAAGAAACATCGAGATTATTTATTAGCGATGGAATTAAAAAAATCTAATATGCCTTCCATGCAAGTTATTATTTTATTTTCTCGCTCATGAAAATTAAAACCCACAGGCGGGCCACATATCGTACTGCCCGCAGGCCATATTTTGGACAGCCCTGATCTTAGATTATCTGGATATGCGCTAAACCCCTATCACATGTGGCATACATGAAGGGAATATTCATTTGTAGCACTGGCTTTTACATGCTATCAAATAGGTAATCTAATCAAAGAATTTCAATTATCTCAGAGTACAATATTGGCATTATCCATCAGGCACCAATCTACTAAAAATGCCGGCCCAGATTTGTTAAGTAATACTAGCACAGGGGTTACTTACCTCAGTTTCCTCAACTGGAAAATGGTAGTAATATGGCACCTACCATTCAGGACTGTTACGAGGATAAAATGAGATAATATTTTTAAGTGCTCTATAAACCTTAAAGTAATATATAAATGCAGCTATTATTAGAATCTTCTATTATAACAATCTATCATGACTTATCTAATCATTTCCCCTTGGGGTATGTAGGTTGCTTCTAGATTTTTGTAATTACACATAATAATACTATGAAAATCTTTGAAAAGATAGCTCTTGGGTTTTTTTTTTGTGTGTGTGTGTTTTTCTTTAAACTTTATGACAGAGATTCTCAATCTGGGGTCTGTGGATTTGTTTTAAAAATATTTTGAACATTTTATTTCAATATAATTGACTTCCTTTGTAATCCTATCCATTTTGTTTTGTACATCTAAAAACCTTATTCTGAGTTCATAGGCTTCACCAGACTGCTAAAGGGGCCCATGACACAGCAAGTTAAGAACCCCTGCTTTAGGGAAAGTCTCAAAAATAGAATTATTGAATCAAATGTCCTGAGGTGTTTTAATTTGCCTCTCTTTGAAGCCTTTTTTCACTGGCCTTTTTCCAAGTGATTATTATCAATTTATATTCCCTCTTCAATAAATTATCTGCTCATATCAACAGCCCTTAACTATATATTGTCTCCTCCTTAGGGCTTTATGATACTTCTCTTTGTGGTTCTCTTTGTAATTGATAGATTCATTTCTGTCTCCACCTCATCATCAACCATGTCCCAAACTCTTCATAGGTATTCCCCAGGAGTCTTTCTTGGGCCTTTTCTTTTTTTCTCTATATGCTCTCTTTTAGTGATCTCAGTAGCTACCATGGCTTCAACTATCATCTCTATGCAGATTACTCCCACATCTGTCCTAAGTTCCAGTCCCACATCTCCAAATGGCTTGTAGACATTGTCTAGACATTGTCCTTTTATGTCCCCCATGGATCTCAAACTCAACATTTTTGAAACCTTCACTCAGGGGCTCTTATCATCAATTCTGGACCCATGTGGTCAGGGTTTACCCCAGGAACCTGATCCCACTAGAAGATCACATTTTCTTTGGCTCATTTATGAACCCATCTGGAATCTTTCTACTCTAATCTTCTAAAATGCAGCTTTTACAAGCAAAGCCTCAGAAAAGAACCACAGCTTTGGCACAAATTCAACTAGCATTCCTGGAAGACATGAAGCAAGAGTTTAAAAAAATAGTTCCAACATTTTTGTAAATGAAATGAGAATGCTAGAGAAAAAAAATTGACAAAGAAACGGGAGTTGTGAAAAAAAGAATTGGAAAGGGAACTACCAGTTTAGCACAAGAGATACAAAACTTTACCCAAGCAACAAATTCCCTAAAAATTATAATGGACCAAATAAAAGTTAAGGAATCTATGAGAAAGCAAGAAATATTAAAACAACGTCAAAAGACTGAAAAAAAATTGAAGAAAACATAAGGTGTCTAAAAGGAAAAACAACCGGACTAGAAAAGAGATTGAGGAGGAATAACTTAAAAATCACTGGCCTCCCTGAAAGCCATGAAAAAAAGGAGCCTAGACATCATACTTCACAAAAATCTTAAAAGAAAACTGTTCTGATCTCTTAGAACCAAAAGGCAATATGGAAATAGAAAAAATCCATTAGTCACCATTGGAAGAAAAACCAAAATGAAAACTCCCAGGAACATTATAGTTAATATTCAGAGCTCCTAGGTCAAAGAAAAAAAAATGCTATAAACAGCCAGAAAGAAACAATTCGACCAGCCAGTTCATACAAGATCTAACAGCCACCAAAACAAAGGAGTGGAGAGCTGCAAAAAAAAAAAAAATAGTCCAGAAAGCAAAGCATTACAACCTAAAATAACTTGCCCAGAAAACCAAGTATAATCTAACAGAGAGGGGGATGAGAGGGGAGGAGAATGGATCTTTAATGGGATAGAGGACTTACAAGCATTCTTCATGAAAAGACCAGAGCTACATAAAAACTTTAAAGTGCAAACATAGGTGTAAAGAGAATTACAGAAAGGTAAATATGAATCAAGGGACTAAAAAAGGAAAAACTATATACAGTCTATTAATTAGGAGATGATACATAGGTACCCTCAGAACCTTATCATCAACAGAGGTCTTGTAGAGTTTAATAAAACAGAGGGCCTAGAAGTGGCTCTCTTATGTTTTGATGATCTTGAAAGAAGAATGAAAAGAGATGAGAAGAGGGAAACATTTACTGGGTGATGAGGGAGGAGGGAAAGAAAGGATGGGGAAAATTTTATCACATAATCAGGGTCCAGAAGTAGTAGTCAATACAAACAAGAAAGAAGAGGTGGAAGGAGCAGTTGATACTTGAACATCACTCTCATCTGAACTGCCCAAAGGAGGAAAAAAATTTATGTGCTGAGTTTGATAGAGAAATGCATTATAGGGGCAGCTAGGTGGAGCAGTGAGTAAAGCACCAGCCCTGGAGTCAGGAGGACCTGAGTTCAAATTCAGCCTCAGACACTTGACCCATTTACTAGCTATGTGACCTTGGGCAAGTCACTTAACCCCAATTGCCCTGCCTTCCCCCCTTCAATAAAAAACAAAGAAATGCATTATACTCACTGGGAAGAAAAGAGGGAAAGGAAAGAGGACAGTGTTAGAGTAAGAATAGATTAAAGGAAAGATTATTCTTAAGCAAAACAAACTCTAAACATGTACAAAAATAAAAGCTCTTTTTGCATTGGTAAAGAATTGGAAACTGAGAGGGTAACTATAATTGGGGTATGGCCGAGCAAGTTATGGTGGATGAAATATTATTAAGGCATAAAGTATAAAAAATGATGAAGGAGATGGTTTCATAGAAACCTAGGAAGACACGTGAATTGATGCAAAGTAAGGTGAGTGGATCCCAGAGAATATTTTATATAATGACAGCAATCTTGTAAAGACAAACAACTTTGAAAGTCTTGGGAACTCTAATAAGTCCAATTACCAACCATAATTCCAGAGACATTAACCCTATAAAAAATTGTTGTAAACCCAGAACTACCCAAAATTCCAACCTGAAAGGAGAGAATAACTCTATAACAATTGCAAGCAGAAGCTCAGGAAAAAAAACAGATTTTCCCACAAGGACTACATGAACATCTATAAGAAATGAAGTAAGAGGTCAGGATGAAATTAAATCTCTGGAGGAAAGAATTATGAGGAGAATAAATAAGATAAGAGAGAATGGTAAACCTCACCGAAACAACAGACTCCCTGAAAGCTAGAACAGATGAAAAGAAAATCAAAGACTATGGAATATTAGAATGAAATAAAATTATCAAAAAATAGGGAAAAATAAGATAACTGATATCAAAAACAACCAACGTAGAAAACAGGTCAAAGAGATACAATTTAAAAGTCATTGTATTCAGGGCAGCTAGGTAGCTCAGTAGATACGGCATGGGCCCTGGAGTCAGGAGGAACTGAGTTCAAATCAGAACTCACATACTTGACACTTACTACCTATGTGACCCTAGGCAAGTCATTTAACACTGACTGCCAAAAAAGAAAAAAGAAAGAAAAGAAAAAAGAATCATTGTATTCCACAAAAAAGTCTGACCAAAAAACAAAAAAAGAAAAAGAAAAACCCTGGACACTATATTTCAAGAAATCATAAAGAAAAGCTTTTCAGATCTAGAACCAGAGGGAAAACTGATAATAGGAAGAATCTACCCATCCCATCCTGTGGAATTTTTTTTAAAAAAAGGAAATGATCCTGAAAGGTATTAGCCAAAATCCAGAACTTCAGATCAAAGGAAAAAGACTACAAGCAGCCAGAAGGAAAGAGGTCAAATATCAAAAAAAACACAGTCAGGATCACACTAGACCTATCATCTTTTACCTTAGATGAAAGGAGACCTTGGAATACAATACTCAAAAAGCCTATGTACAGATTTATAACCCCAAATAATTTATCCTACAAAGCCGAGAATGATATTATGGGAGGTGGGGGGAGAGAGAGAACGATCTTTAATGGAATTGGGGCTTTTCGACATTCCTGAGGAGAAGACCAGAGCTGAATAAGAATGTTGAAATGCTAGCAAATACAAGACTCAGATATCAGAAAGGGATGGAGAACTCAGGTTTCTGTTCAGCATTCATGGCTTTGCATTACTCTACTGGCCCTGAAGAGCAACATTTAAAAATAGGTGCTCTGAGCCATCTATTCCTACAGTTCCCAAATTATGGTATGACACAATCTGAGAAGTTTTAATCCCAGAAGACCTTATGCACTTCTTTAAACTGAAAACCCTTGATAAATTTGGACTAGATTAGCAAAAGATTCCTGTCTGTAAGTATTTGAAAGGTGGTTATACAGAGGCTGGGATTAGGAGGCAGCAGGTTACCTGCACTTAGACATGTTCAAACAGACTCACCACTAGTCTGCAGTTTTGTTGAGGGGATCCCTGTTCAAGGTCAGACTGGCCTGGATGACTTCTATAGTCCCTTCGACCCCAAGGTTCCTGGATTCTGTGGAATTGTCAAGTGCTCTTTAAGAGTTAATTATTAGCAAAGACATAAAAAAGACTCAAGAGGAGCACAGAACAAAAGAGATGCTAACTATATCCTGGTCCTCATCACTTTGCCGTATGCCATGATTCATAAGCCACCATCATATTTTGACCTCTGAAGGGAATGGAACAGATTTTAGCAATCGCCTCTTTTAAACTCCTCTCCCCATGTAGGAATCTCCTTTATATTAGCCTTTGAATGTAGGCTTGTGTTGCAAGTCCTTCCTTCACAAAGAAAAAAAAAACCATGAAGTGGCAAGGTAATGAATTAGAGTTTTCAAAATGAAACACGGATAAATGGAGTCCAGCATGGAAATCATAATCCATTGTGGCCATAGCTTTCATTTATGTAATGCTTTAGAGTTTATGCAAAACTTCCTTTATGTGGTCTCATATTTTAAATTTGCAGAGTTCTGGTGAGCAAAATCAGTTTTGCAAACCTGAAACCTTTTTTGTAATGTGAATTATTATTATTGTTTCATTATGTGAGTACATATAATCATAGATCCACTCCCTATCATATAAAGTATGTAGAAACTGAGCAACCCTGAGTTAATTCCTTCATTGGATTTCACTAGAGTCCTGAATTATTATGATTAATTTTGTGGATTGCTATAAATAATTATATTGATTTACTAAGTGGCATAGAACTGGGTTCTAAGATACTAAGTGGTTCATGTAGACTGAGATCACATCTTGTGGGAAGCCTGAGCCCTAAAAAAAGGACATCAGGGTTTTTTATACTCTCTGGTTCACCTGACCCACAAATTATGCATGCCAATGAATTCTGAGAAGCGAAAACAAGGAAGGAATACATGTCAAGCATGGCGGGGTGGAGGTGGCTTGTGCCAATACAAGGAAGGTGGAGTACAGAGTTCAAGGAAGATCTATAGTCTATTTGGCTGAAACACAGACCTGGAGCAGTAAGGTAAGCTAAAATAAACCTGGCAAGGTAGACGGCTGTGGGGTGGCAGGGAAGGAGGAAGATGGTGAGGGATTTTTATGCCAAGCTAACAAGTTTGTATTTTAACCTAAGCAAGGCAAAGACAAACAACACACACACACACACACACACACACACACACACACACACACACACACACACACACAAAACCTCTTTCATATGCTACCCTTTATAGAAGAAGTTTGTTTAAATCCTGGGTCAGCTGTGTGACCTTTATACCTAGTCCAATAACCTTTGTTGGACTTTGTTTCATTGGCTGTAAAATGAGGGCTGCTTCAGATGACCTATAAAGACCTTATTTGGACCCAAATCTAGGATGTCCAAAAACCCCCTAACACTTACAAAATAGTTCAACAAAGAGCCATTAGAGGGCAGCACACACCACATGGAGTTTAGGCCAAGAGCCCAGATTCCCTTTTGCTTATCTTTAGTTCCCATTTTCTATAGGCTTTTGGGCTTTCCCAGTCCCTCCAGCTGCCAGTGCCTTCCCCTCTAAACTCCCTATTTGTTTGCATATATGTATGTATCTACGGTCACTCTCTATGCTTTTCACATGTGCCTTTTCATACCCAGTTCAATCTGAAGCTCATAGATTGGACCACAATAGATCTCTGTCCACGCTTCATTTAATAACTGTATTTTGGACCCTCCTGGCTTAGAGTGAATGTCAATGGTAACTGTTTCTCTTTGGAACAGCAACCGTGAGGTTCTTCCCCGCCCAGCTTGATTTTTTTCTCTTTTTTTTAGTTAAAAGGGCCTTCATTAAATGGGCTTTACTTCACTCTAAGTGAGTACATGAAAAGGTCTGAGCCAAAAAGGGCCAGGATCTCCCATTATATCCTGGGTCATCTCCAGTCATCCTGACGAATATCTGGTCACTGGATCCAGATGGCTCTGGAGGAGAAAGTGAGGCTGGTGACCTTGCCCGGCCCTCCTTCACTCAAATCAAAGTCAGCTGCAAGTCATGTCATGGTCCTCTTCAAAAACAAAGGACAAAACATAACAACCTGTTTGACCCATTAGAATGAAAGGTCCTTGAAGGCAGGGATCTTTTATTCCAATTCATTTTGTATCCTAATGCTTAGTGTGATGCCTGGCTGGTAGTAAGTGCTTAAATGCTTGTTGACTGACCGAGTGATTGATTGATTACCAGGGGACACTGGTATAGAGAAAGATTTCTAGTGGGCCTGTGTCCATTTGTGGACCACAGTGTTGGTGGAGTCTCTATCATGCACTCTCTCAATGGGAAGACTGTATTTCTTGTGGATTTCATTTTTAAATACCACATTAATGTTTTAATGAGGCAGTTTTAAATATTCATTTCATTTTTAAATACTTCATTAAAATGGTATAAAACCAGATGCAGATATGCTATCTAGTGTATCTAGCATTTCGTATTCGAATAAAAGTAAAGATGCTTGAGGGCAGGAGCTATTTTCAATTTTTGTTTACCAGAAGTGCTGTGCTCAGAGCCTGGGCATATTAAATATTTGTTAATAAGCTTGTTGACTTACAACAATTGTTGATAATAACTTTAAGCTTGGGGTTCTTGCAAACATACTTCCTTTGATGTCATAAAAGTCAAACAGACTTAGACATAATCTCACACATTCCCTAAGGAAACAAACCTCATCAAACATCTCTATGGGTAAACTAAGTCTGGTTGCAAATGAAATAACATTTAGAGGGCTCACAAATAGTCTAATTGAGAAAGATTTACATGTTACCAAGAAGTCAAGGACAGTTGAGATTTTTCTTCTGACTTCTAATCTAAGGAATGTTTAGGGCTTTAAGTAAATTTTCGCATCCCATGGGACAGGTTTTGGTCAACTCAGTATCTCTTAACTGGGAGAAATGGCCCTAATCTCCCCTTAACATTATTATTCTGTAAGTCAGGCTTTGATCAGGTGAGGTTAATACGGAGACAGACTTTTAGTTAACCAAAATTTGCGGGAAGAATGGCCCCGAGTCCTAAATAATAAAAAGAAATAAAATATTGCTATAACACTATCAATGAGTGCTGAGTCTTTTGTCTATAAGCACTTCCCCCTCATCTCCCCCGCCACATATAGGAAGTAAATATCTGTTTCTGCTGCCTTTTCTGGGGAGACCTATACATGAACCAAAATGTGGACTTTAAATAATTTGTCCCCAGGGGACTGGAGCGGGAAACGAAACAAGCCAAAGATTATTTTTTTTTTAAAAAAAGAGGGGACACCTGACTCTTTTCTTGTTGGAGGCTAGGCTCCCCCATGACTGAACCTAGTATGGACCTCATGCTTCTTAGTGGAGAAGGGAGTAGCACCAATGTCCCCAGCCCTCTGAACCCAGCAGTTGATTTCTTAATAATAGTCATACAAAGTAGCCTTTAGAAGGGAAGGACCACAGCAGCTGGGAAAAGCTTCCTGTGGATGGTAGTGCCTGAGCTGAGCTTTGGAAGAAATCAGGAATTCTAAGAGGAAAAGAGGAGGAGGGAAAGCATTCCAAGGATAGGAATGCCTGGGAAAGCTATGCTAACAGAACAAGCAGAAGCCCTCCTAAATCAATAACAGTATTTAATTAGAACAGAGAAAGTGATCACTGGCTGGAAAGTGGGAGTTGTTTGGTAAAAGGAGGTAAAATTCAGCTGTGCCTATTTGACAAGTCTACAAAATGCTATATACTCTGATGAGGTTCAATTATTAGTCTACTGTCAGTAACAGAGAAAACCTATCAATAGGTTTTCGTAACATGTTCCTACATCCCTAAAACATGAACAGGTATAATCATTCAGATTCCTATCGGAGGTGGGGAAGGCAGGAAGGGAGCACTTCTTTTGGAAAGTCTTGCTCTGAAGCAGAGGAAAGATTGTTGTGGCTTTTACTTTTCCTTCTCTTCACAATCGGCTGTGCCCAGTTATATCTCATTTCTGCCTCCACAGTCATTCTCTTATTTTGCCCTGAGCTACTTCTCCCTTCTATGAAAGGTTCTGTCTACTGCTAAGGTTGCTTTTTCTTCTGGAAGGACTATTTTTGCCTCAGGCCAATATACCTGGTGCTAATCAGCACGTAGTTAGGTCTCCCCGCACATCTGGATGGCAAATAAAAGCAGCTGTCAAGACCTCAATTACTTGACACCCACCCCTCCTCACAGAGGGGTCCCAGGTTCTTATTCCTAGCTGTCAGGTAAGTAAATTCCTTTCACTTCTCCCCTGCCCCAGGGTTCAGGCTGTGAGCTCCAGTGGTAGAAGGTGTGTTTGTTTTGTACTGACGGCTGTATCCAGGTTACCAGACCTGCCCATAGTTGAGGGCAACTTGCATCTGTACTTCTTTCTCAGCTCCAGCCTTGGACAAAGCCTTTTCCTACTTTTCCTTTTGTCCTTGCCTCTTTGATCTTCTATGGATAGCCCTATGTTCTATACTCTAGGTCTTGCTAAGACATTATTTTACCATAAAAAAAAATGATGCAGCTGTATTTCAGAAGCTGGTTTCCTTTAAAATCTCATGTGATTTATTTTACTCATTTAAAAACTGTCCTGAGTACATATTCATAGGCTTCAACAGACGGCCAATGGGGTCCATGACACACAAACAAGGTTAAAAACACCTGTGTCCACCTTCAGGTGTACTAGGTTGGCCCCTTAAGGACAGAACTTTTCTACTGTTGAAAAATAAGAGACTTAGACTGGGGAAATTTTTGTTAAAAGTTTTATCTTAGCTCTTTCTGTTCTCTGGGGGAATGCTTTCCTGACCCAGTTGATTGTTTGCAGTGAAGACTGAGTAGGGGAGGAGCATGTTAAGTCCTTTTAAATTCCAGCATTGTGCTCTTTTAATTCTTGGTAAAGTTAGGTTTTAATTGGAATTTCTGGTCCATGAGTACTTATATTAAACCTCAAACCCTGCGACACCCAGCCTAACTTAGGCCTTGCCTACAGTAGTGTCTCACCCTACCTTTTCCTTAGGAAAAAGGGAATTCATTCTTATCATTAGCAGCCCTCAGATGCTGGGTTTCCTATTATACATATTGCAATTGGTCCCCACTCTACTGTGATGGAATTGCCTACAAAGGCACTCATAATGATTAAGCTACAAGTTCTGGCACATTCCTATCTCTAGCTGTGAGGATATTCACGATTATCACATTTTCCTCAAAACCTGTTCCTCTTCTCAGTCTTCCCTAAATTTGTATAACCAGGAGAATGTTGGTCCCTTTGACATACTCAGAGCCTCATAGTCGTATTTGCAAAAATTGTGCTAGAATTGGAATCAGGGGTTACCTGAGTTAAAATCTTGCTTCTGCCACTAGTTGGACAAGTGACTTAATCTCTGTAAGCCTCACAAACCCAATGACTATATCCTGTCTACTCAATTTCTCAATCTATCCAATGTTTCCCATATTTCTATTCGCATTACCAGCATCCTAGTTCAAGCCCTCACTGTTTAAACTCTTGTTTAGACCTTTGTAAAAGTTTCCTGACCAGCCTCACCACCTCTGGTCTATTCCTTCTCCATTCCATCCACTTTTCACAACACTGCCAGGTTATTTTTCTTAATGCACAGATCGAATTGCATCATTCCACTGCCCCAAAACATTAAATATCTATCTCCCTACTGCCTAAAGTTTAAATGCCACAGACAGCCCTGACACAATTTAGCTACAATCCATTTTTCCTTTTTTTCCTTTTAAAAAAATTATCTTTCCCTTCCACTGTCCACTCCACTCCTCCTGAAAATTAAAACAAACATAAACAAAACCAAAACTCACAACAAATGTGCTTAGTCCAGCAAAGTAAATTTCCCCATTGGACATATCCAAAAAATGCATGTCTCATTCTAATTTTTAAGTTCATCACCTCTTTGGCAAGAGGCAGCTAACATGATTAATCTACAGCCCTGTGGATCTGTAGTTTATCAATGTATTAATCAAAGGTCTAAAAGTGTGTGTGGGGGGCAGGCAACCAGGACCCACTGCCTCAAAGCCACATGTGGCCCTCTAGGTCCTCAAGTGCAGCCCTTTGATTGAATCCCAACTTCACAAAACAAATCCCCTTATATTTATAAATATAATAAATATTATATTTATATATATATAAATATATATTTATATATATATATAAATAAATAAAAGGATTTGTTCTGTAATCAATCAATCAAAAGGTAACATCCAAGGACCTAGAAGGCCATGTGTGGCCTTGAGGCTGCAGGTCCCCCATCCTTGGAAGTCTTTCTAAGTTGTTTTTCTCTATAATACTGTCATCATATGAATTGTTCTCCTAGTTAGGCTCACTTCACTCTGCATCAGTTGCTAGAGGTTATCCCACTTTCTTCTGATCTGTCCATTTCATTATTTCTTATGGCACAATGGTATTGTTACATTCATGCACTACCATTGGTTTAGCCATTGTCCCAGAGGGGGGCTCTAATCTGCTTTTTCCAGCCTTTTGTCATACTACTCTCCCTCAGGTACTCTATACATTCTTGGCAACTTGAACTACTCACTCTCGTCCGCAATTATGCAGGCCTCTGCAATACTTGTGCTTTAGGTCATGTAATTCCCCACGACTGAAATGTCTACACCAACTCATCTGACTTTTGATATAATGACCATTCTTCTAGGCTCTAGTCAAATGCTGACTCTTCTATGATGCTTTTCACCCCTCAATTGGAAGTGATCTCTCTTCCTTATCTGATCTCATAGCAGTGTTCCCAATGGTTTTTGTTCCACAAACCCATTTCAACAACAACCACAAAAAAAAAAATGTGTTATAAACCTCAGGGGCATTATAATATGCTACTCAGAATATTCTTTTGGATTTATTCATTAAGTACTTATAATAATTACAACTTTTGCCCCCAAAACCCTCAAATTAAAATCTGCATTATGCAATTATGATTCTGAAATATAAAAATCTTATTTTACCTATAATCATGAAAACTCTAAATATAAAACTATAAAACTCTGTAAAATAATTATATTTTATATGAGCCATTCTGTAAGAATAGAATTAAAGGGAGTAATCCAGAAAGAGCTCATATACTTATTACTCAGTGCAAGATTTTAATTTTAAATTTCTTTATTTTAAAATTTTCTTGAACATAAATAACATTTTAATTTTTAAAGTTACAACTTGGAAGGTGTTCAATATATTATAATAATCATGTGCAAATTTAATTTTGGTGTTTGTCTTTTTCATTTGAACAAAAGTCTGCAGTAGTTAGCTCAATACCAGACAAAGACAGTCTTTAATCTGGGTCTGCATCAGATTTATTGCTGTATTTTCATTTAAAAGAAGAAAAAATTGAAAATGCTCACTCATACTGATACATAGTAGAAAATGGTAGGGGAATCTTTTGCTGAGAGACAGAAATTCATTTTAAAGATTTTTAACCACTTATTAAAATGGTCAGCTAATTACGATATCAAATATTTACTTTTCTATTAGCTAATGACAAGTGTTATATTAAATGATAAATGTACATAAAGTTCAATTGCATATATTGCTTCCAATTTATCTTGTATATTTCCACATTGTGTATATAACTTGTTTATACATAGTTACATGCATGTTGTCTGCCCATTAGAGTGTGAGCTTCTCAAGACAAGGGACTATCTTTCACCTCTCTCTGTATCCCAAAAAGTTAGGCTTGTGACCAGCACATAGTAAATGTTTAATAAATGTTTACTGACTTACTACTTCATATTGAATAATATTTACATATTAAACTAACCTTTGTAAGGAAATAATCTCTTCAAATATGATATTCTTCTACCACTGGCACACAGGCTATACTCTTACAGAAATTCTACTAAAGGACTGACCAGTGTTACCAACCAGTTTGTTGGAAAAACTGCCACACAAAAGAAAAATTACAAAAACAGAGGATAAGTTTAAATCAGAAAACAGCCTTAATACTATAAAGAGAGGCAATATAAGGTTTCTTTCTAGAGAACATCTATAATGGTACACAATGGTTTCAAGATGGCACTTGTAGTGTGCATGCCCAGCAATCTTGGTTTTCAGTCTAACATTTATACTATAAGAACCTATACAAATAAGATCCCAATCATTTGATTATACAGCTAATGAAATATAAATACTAAATAACAAAGGGAATGAAAGAGCAGTGTACAGAACAAAAAGAGAATAAAAGCATGCATTTGATCATCTGTCATAGATCAGTTTGCCCCTGAATGCGAACCCTTGTAGTGGTTTGGAAACAATTTGATGACAGTTTGAGAAAATATAAGAACACGTTCTCTTTAGTCAGAAGTGGTCAGAGTGTGATATAATTGCTGTACAAACAAGAGAATCATTGTACACACTGACAGGGCCATGGGGAAACAAGCATCCTATTACATTGTTATTAGAACTGCCACAATGTTACAAAATTGATCATGCACTCTAACCCAGTATGGAGGAGGAAAAGGTGGAGAACGGAGAAGAGATATACTAGGTGACACAAAAAGAATCCCTGAATTCAAATCCTGTCCTCAGACACTTACTAGCTATGTGACTCTGAGGAAGCCACCTAACCTCCATTTATCTTAGTTTCTTCATCTGTAAAATGGGGATAATACTAATAACTACTTCCTAGGGTTGTAATGAAGAATAACTGAGATATTTGTGAGGCAATTAGCAAAGTGCCTGTGGCACATAGTAGGTCCTATGTAAATGTTAGCTACTATTATCATTTCATTATTAATATCATCATGAGAGAAAAGATGAGATTTCATAAAACTGATCATATCCTCTGGCCCACTGATAGCAGGGCTAGGATTATGTTCTAAGGTTAAAAAAAGAAAAAGAAAAAGGGAAGAGAGAAGGAAAGAAAAGAAAAAAGATCAACTGTCTATATATAAATATTCATGTTTGTTCTTTTTGTACAAAGGGCAACAAATGTGGAAAAAAAGGAGGAGTTAATAAATAAACCGTGGTATACCAGTGTTCATGGATTATCATTTTACCATAAAAAAGCTTGTATGTACTTATCAAAGTGAAGTAAGCAGAATCCAGAAAATAATAATTCAAAAACTACAACAATGTAAATGAAAAGGGCAACAAAAGCTATTTTTTAAAAAATGAAACTGCTATATAATTATGATGAATAAGTTTGGCCTCTTCTTTGCAGAAGTGGGAGACTATGGTTATGGAATATGGCATACTGCCAGAGGTGGTGGCTCATTCCTGTAATCTCTCTCATTGGGAGGCTGAGGCCAAAAGATCTCTTGAGTTTGGGAGTTCAGAGCTGCAGTAGGTTGTGTTGATCAGGTGTCCACACTGAGTTCAATATTAACAGAGTGAGCCAAGAAGGGAGAATACAGGCTACCAGGTTGTCTACAGAAGCATAAATTGGTCCAGGTAGGAAAATGGAGCAGATCAAAGCTTTCATGTTGATTAGAATGAGACTAGCTTGTGAGTAGCTGCTGATCTTCCAGCCTGGTTGAGATAGGGAAAACCATTCTTTTTTAAAAATGAATTTAATTTAAAAAAAAAAAGAGCATTGCAAACTGTCGGCTTTTGGTTCATAATGCCTGATTTTGAAGAATTCCTTCCCTCCCCGCCCCCATCATTCTCTCCTTTCTTTTTTATTCTTTGCTATAATTAAAGTGATGTAGAAACAAAATACATTAATAAAAAATTATAAATATATGTTTGGCTAAGTAAAATAAAACTATGAAAATTTAGATGGGCTACTTTGTTTTCGGACCTGTGATTTGCAATTTAAAGGTATTTTATGTTTTGTAAATTTTGAGATTTGTCAATACATATTTCCTTAGCCATCCATACACTTTGAGAGAGCTTCAGTTGGGGGAAGACATTTGTCTGAAGCAGAGAATTATCCTATCAGACAGGCCTATCACCTCTGACAGTTTATAGAACAAGGAGTGGGAACTACTGATTCACTAGGGTATTGAGGCAATAGCTTTCTCTGCTCTCCAGCTTTCCTTCTGTTGACCTATCTATTCCCTAACAATGGTAACAGCAGCGGATCTGCTGAGTGACCCAGCAATACCACTCCGAGACATGTGACCCAGCAATACCACTACTAGACATATGCCCCAAAGAGATTAAAGATGGAGGAAAATTACCCGTGTGTACAAAGATAATTATAGCATCCCTTTTGTGGTTGCAACAAACTGGAAAATAAGGGGATGCCCACAGAGTAGGAAATGACCAGACAAATTATGGTATAATCCTTATTACTCTAGCCCCCACTGCCTAAAGACCAGACATGTTACATCTCACTCCTTCTACATGGTTCTCTGTTCCTTTTAAAAAGGTTTAGGGGAATCTACTCTCTCTACTAATGGCTCCAGACCCCACAGATAGTCTTCCCTCAAGTGTAGGGGATGGGTCCCCTGCACCTCAGTTCCATTTAATCTCTAATAGATTAATTTTTGCAAAGACAGTTACATCAAAGGTATAATAACATATCTACAAACTTACTCCCCTACATGTGGGGTCTCAACCCCCTCTCTATACCATCTCAGACTATGTGGAGGGGAAGGGAATTATGTTTAAAGCTTAGCTCAGTTTCTAGATAACATAGTTCCAAGTCCAAAGCCCTCCTTGTTTTTGATCCAAGGTTGCCATGGCTCAAATTCTTGGGTCTACTGGGAATCACTGCTGGCACCTGAAACTGAAGACAAACAAAACAACAGAAACTGAAACACGTCAAGCCACAGGGCCTAAAAAGCAGTAGAGGAGTCATCTAACCCTTCCTACTTCTGTTCCTGCCTTCTGCGCTGTGTGTAAACACTGTGATCTCTACTCTCTGGGATGCATTAGGAAAAGAGCACACAGGAAAAAGAGTTCTTTTTCCAGTTTAGCAGTTTTTAAAGATGTGGCCTGTTCTGACTATGCAGCCAGTCAAAGGAGTCTGAATACTTTCCCACCCATGAGGCAAGGAAACAAAGAGAAGTAAGGTGCCTCCATGTTAGATGATCTGGGCATGCTCCAAGGTCCCATTGCAATTGTATCTGAATATAGTGGAATGTCATTGTGCCATAAGAAATGATGAAAGGGACAGTTTCAGAGAAACCTGGAAAAACTTGAACGAACTGATGCAGAGTGAAGTGTGTAGCATAATTTATACAATGACAATATTATGAAGACAAATGATTTTGAAAGACTTGGGATCTCTGATCAATGCAGTGATCTCACTGCATTAAAAAGCTATGCCAGGAGGATAAACAGAATCAATAGGTTAGATCCAATTTTTGGACTGAAGTTGCCCGCCCAAGACCTAACTACTAGCTTTCCAGACAAAGAATACCTGGACTGACAGGAGAATGAGGGGGAACTGAGCATGATTCTGAAAAGCCAACAATCCATTGAGGCAATTTCAGTTTCAAATACTGTGCCTGAAGGTTTTAATAAGAATACTTTTTTTTCAGTTCCTTAAAAAAGGCATGGTCTAACCACTTCTTTCCTCCAACACATTTTCTCTATAAAATGACTTTGCTGCCCTCTGCTGACCATTGTAAAAACTGCTTTGAAACAAAATACAAAACTGGAAATCACATTGCCATCGTTATAATGGCAATCAGAATTTTGCTCAAAGGTCACATACAGGCAGCTTGACGAAATAGTTCCAAAGGTACATAGTGTTGCCTGAATATAATCAGAAAGGCAATTAATACACTTTACTAGTTAAAATAAAAGTAGTCCCTTTTCTCCTCAAAGATCTAATAAATCCCATACAGTACTGAAGATGCTATGAAAGTCTGATATGACAGAAACAGTGACCTGAACTCTACTTAGAAAACTACTTTGTCTCCAAGAACTGATGGTTGGTTCTGAAAACTTGAGGATTTGAACTATTTTCTAGTCTAAGTAAAGTAATTAAGGAAAAAAAAACTCTACAACCTATTTTACTCATACAAGCCATAGTTTCCAGAAATCAGTGATTCACTACCACAGAATTAACTCCAGTCTCTGAGATCTTTCTACCTCTTACCTAGTCCAATCAGCCTAACTTCTGAAGTCAGCTCCAAACTGATTCTGCCCATCTGCAAAGCCCAAGCTGGAAACCACCCCTACTCACTCAATCCTCAAAAATTTGTATGTGCACACATACAGGCAAAAACATCCTTGAAATTTTCAACTGACCATTTCTTCTACCGCTTTACATTAATGGAACCTGGGCTCTCCCCCAAGGCTTCCCTGCCATGTTTTGCAACCCTATCAGAAAATCTTAGATTTCTCTAAAAAAAAAATCTCAAAAACGTGAAGGACTATGGGGGTCATCCATTATACCTGGTTCTTAATAATAATTCTCTTCTAAAATATACACCAGTAATCATCTGTCTGGCAGCCACTTTGAAGGCTACATATTCCACTACCCTTGATCCAGAAACCCAGGACAGTTAACATACTTTCCCCTCCCACTTCTTTTCTTAAACTTCTTATGGATGTTTACAAGTTAGGAGACAAAATATAAATGTTCCCTGCTGAGCAACCCTTTACTCCTATTAGGCTATATGGGTTAAAAGCAGCAATCAAGAAATCACTGACATTTTTCATTGTTGGCTAAGAGCACTGGACCAAAAAATATGCTTTATCTTCCAAATCTAAAAATGTTACTAATGTAGTAAAAGCATACCAGAGAGGTAAGCTACTAAATTGCCCTTTTTACCAATGCCAATTTTAAGTGATATCTAGGTTTGAGTGATGGTTTAATGGTAGTCATCACACTGTGAATAAACAAAAGTAAGGTAAGGAGTTTGTACTAGATCCTACAAGTAATAAGGAATAATAGTTTATTTCATCATGAGCTCTAGGAAAATTACTTTGGCTGCTATGTCACAGGAAGACCGGAGAGGAGAAAACAAGGCAGGAGACTAGCCAGAAGACTGATATAATAATAGCACAAGAGAGGTGCTAGAGGCCTGAACTAGGGTGGTGATCCTGTGAGCAGAGAGATGGGGCAGATGCAAGAGATAAGAGGGTAGAATGAATATATCTGGCAACTGACTTAGGGTAAAGGAAGAAGGGAATAAACATTTTATAGTGGTTACTATATGCCACACAGGATGCTAAGTGCATTACAACTATAATCTTGTGTGACCCCCACAACAACCCTGAGAGTTAGGTGTTATTACAACTGAAGGTGACCAAGCTTAAGCGATTTGCCCAGGGTCACACAGCTAGTGAATGTCCGAGGCCAGATTTAATATGGGTCTTCCTGGTTCCAGGCTCTGCACTCCATCCAGATGAGTTCTTGCCTCTTCCGATTTATCTTTAACCCTCCTGCTGAAATTAACTTTCATGCATGACCCTGGTCATACCACATCTGCTTAGAAATCTTCAGGAGTTCCTGATGCTCAATCAAGTCCAATTTACTTCGTCTGGCCTTCAAGGCCCTCATAACTTGAAGCCATGTACCTTTCCAAGCCCTGCCTGATGCCACTCTCTTCCATGTAATCTTAAGCTCTAGATGACTATTTTCTTTTAAAAGCGACTACGATGGATCCAAAATTCCCACCTCTTTGAAACTATGGATACAGCAAAATAAAATGAGTTCTGCAGTTGCATTTTAATTAGCAATTTTATCTTATCTTTAGGAGCTTAGAAGGCAGAAGGGTATAGCACAAAGAGCAAGGAACTGGACTGAAGACCTGGCTATGTACACTCTTTCACAAGGCGATATAGGTCAAATCAATTAAACTCTGCACCTCAGGTTTACAGGTGAGGAACTTGTACAATGAAGGGATCAGGCCTCTCCAAGGTCCCTTCTAAGTCCTGAAATTCTATAACATTAGAAGTGAAAACTCTCACTAAAGAATAGGTATGATTAGAGCAAGTTGAAGACAGAAGCAAGGCCCCTCCTCCTCGGCTCAATTTTTTAATGGCATCTGGAGAGTTGCAACAAAATGAGAATCGTGCACATTTTCTACTTGACTACACCTACCTGCTACTCTTTGCATGATCTAGATTACTAGATCTAGATTACTGCCCATTACTAGCAACTTTTGCCTAGGTCCTTTCAAATCTACACAGTCCAATCCTTATAAGGACAGAGCACTGACTCTGCACTGCTCCCTTCCTAACTTTCTATTGCTACACCGAAAACTCTTCTGCAACATCTGGATCACAGCCATGTCTCATTGTTGGGATAAGTGACTTGTCTACAATTGCATTGTGCCTTTTTATTCCCCTGTGCCTAGAGACCCACCCTAGAAGTAAACTTAAGTGCTGAGGGAGAGGGGCTACAGTCAGCCTTTCCAGCCACTAGGGACTAATTTATTTCTGCTACCATACACTAAGTCAATATTTCTACAACTGGATGAAACTACACCACAGAGGTGGAAGAGTTCCACAGAATCCAAAAAATTCACCTGTACCTTGCCTTATCCTCCATTATTAAGTTACTTGCTCCTTATCTAGTCCTCCTCCTCTTTTTCCACCTTAAGCAGATAGATCACTTTTGAAATAAGTGAAATAAAGTGACTATTTTTATTCCCCTCTCAATAGCACAAAAACTCTACCATGGCTTATTTTCTTTAATGTAGGAACATTACGGATTGATTATATAGGCAGAACACTGTTACTACAGGATGAGAACCACTAC
>CM053626.1:304785520-304800934 GCA_028646595.1 Phalanger gymnotis | reverse complement strand
TGAGACAGTAAAAACTTAGCAATTTTTTTTTAACTGACTCTGGTGACCTGTAGGTAGAGAAGACTTGTTAAAAGAATGAAATGCATTAGGGTTATTAGATACTTGATCATCATATCATCTTTGAAAATTTGAGTTTTGTTTCTCTGCTGGTCTAGCATTCAGCCATGTTATATTTCATGCAAGGTCATTATTAAGGTCAATAAAAGGCGATTTTGTGTTTTTGGGGGTGAAAGTTAGAAAAGTCAGTCCCAAGTATAGAGAAATTTAAAACATCTACTTTTGCTTTCAAGTGGAACATATTTGAGAATATATATATAAATATTTTCATACTGATTCCCAGGGATAAGAGAGCTAAAATATCATTGAACCCACTTTTTATTCTGTGAATTTCACTTTTACCATCCCTGTTCCAGCCACCATCCCTTCTCCTTCCCTCTTTGCCTTTACCCATCTTCCTGTTCTACCTTTTTGCCACTAGAATCTTCCTTCAAACACCTTAATTTCTGTACCCAGACCCAATTTTAGAATGACTTTAGCTTTAGTGAGAACTGTTGCTCACTTTTAATGATAAGAAGTAAACAAAGAAAAAGAAAGACAGAAAAGGAAAGGAAGAATAAAAGGGAAAAAAGAAGGAAGGTGGGGAAAGGGGGTTGAGGGCACAAAAATCCCCTTACAAATGTAATTTCCCAAGACAAGTCTCTCTGAGCTTTTGTTACTGGAATATTATTAGTAATAGTGTAAAGGAGAGGCAAATCTGTTTCTTAATAATTAGCATAAGTAGATCCCTAGGCAGAAATAGGGTATATTTATACAAGATAATAAACGATTAGTGATTTTTATTTAATTGTATTAAGGTACAGAACCTTTTAAAATCCACAAATCTTATAGATTAACAATTAGTTATTATAGCTACCGTTAGACTTTGTCAGCAATTTTCTAATATTGTAGGAAAATAATGATTTGAATAAAAGTATTTATGGATTTGCTTTTTAAGTATTTATGGTTTTTTTCTTCTTTTTGTAGGCCTATAGAGAACAAATAAAAAGAGAGAGTGTTTTAACTGCTACCAGCATCTTGAATAATCCAATTGTAAAAGCACGATACGAACTTTTTGTTAAGGTAAGATTTTGAAAAGATTTTCCAAGCGTTAATATGATGCTGTGATGGTTAAATTGCTACACTGTTCACACATTCACACATTTAGATTTAGTAAATGATGTTGGGGAATTATACTGAATGTTTTGAGTACAGACAGATACATTTGACTGTTTTCCTGTTTCTGAACAGTTTTATGATACCTGGCTGTTGCTTTGGGTTACTTTACACTTTTCTCAAAAAACAGTGAATTATAAGTAATTACTTCAGAAATGAGAAACGCTGGGTTACCTCTGTGTTATAAAGTAGAACTTTGTGGAGTGAGATCCCCTTTTCCAGAGAGTTATCTCATGTAACAGAGAATTTAAAAGAGCAAAATAGTTCAATAAATCTTAGCTAAGTTGAGCGTATTACCTGTGATAATGTATGTAAAGTGTTTTGCCAACCTTAAGTTGCCTATAGGTGTTTGTTGCTGTTGTTTTTATTGTTGATGTCATTCAGTCCACCCAAAGTCTAAAACCCCTTCAGTGCCATTCCTAGACAAGCAGTCATACCCTCTGTCTATTGGAAGGCCTCCAGTGACAGGGAAGTCATACTTTGTAGAGTTTTCCATTCCCATTTTAGATAGCCACGAGTAAGTTTTTACTTTTTATGTGTAATCTGACTTTTAAAAATTTCCACCTACTGGTTTTTGTTCTCCGTTCCTGGCCTTAGCAGAATAAATATAATTCATCTTCCATATGACTTTCCTCTTCTATGTCAGATCCTACCTTGTTTTCTGTTCTCTAAGCTAAACATCCCCATTTCTTTAAGTCCTTTTGTGGCTTGTTTTCCAGTTTCTTTTCATCTGTGGTTCAACTTTCTTTGGATCAACTGAAGCTCTCAGTGTCCTTTGTAAAATGGATTCAGATCTGAACTTAGTTCTCTAGGTGTGGTATGATCAAGACATCTTTCTCTCTGAGAGCTATGATTCTAGTAGTGCAAACTTAGATATAATTAACTTTTTTTACCTGTCACATGACAGTGCTGATTCCTACTGGGCTTTGGAAGTGACTTGCCCATCTTGTACTAGGAGAGTTGATTTTTCAATGTAGCTTCTCGATTTTGTATTTATCCTCATTAAATTTCAGACATTGAAACCTTGTTTTATCATCCAGTGTGGCTATCCTTCCTCCCAAGTGAAGTGCCTGGGGGGAAAGTGGAGAAAAATTTGGAAGAGTTGCCATGAAAAGTGTCCCATCAGTTCCTAATTATGATATTGACAGACTATAGCTAAGGAGGCCGACTTCTATTCTGTCTGCTCTGGAAAAACATAAGAAACAGTTATTCCTTTTTGACATTCCTCAATTTTTGTAATATTTCCTGTCTTAGGCCTCTTAGATGAGAATTTTAGGTGAACATAAATCAAAGAGTAAATTGTTAGCTGTAATTTTTATGCAAATTATCTAGGCGGTACTGTAATATGGTTGCTATTTTAAACAGAATTGTGTAAACGCACAAATGAAGGTATTTTCAGTGAATACCCTTAACTTGGTTCTTAACGTCAAAAAGCAATCATGGAATCTAATAGAAAAAAAGACAGAACTTTCACATTATTTTGAAGCGTTTCTACAAGTCACTTGGTGGAATGTGTTTTTCTCTGCATTTTTTTCATTCAGTAGAGGGACACAAGGACAGAGTAGTACGTACTGTGAAGTGGCTGGGCTTTTCTTGGGTTCTCAGCAGAAATCCCTTGGGCTTCTTGGCTTTAATGACATCTTGTTCACATTTACTCTTAAATGTTTTTGCAGTGGAACTATAGTTTGGGCAGGTAGAACTGAAATCCTGCTCAAGAAGTAAAACTCTACTTTTTAATCCAAACAATGTGGTAATTTATAATCTAGATTTCTTTCAAACTCTTAATTATCTAGGAGATGGTAATGATTCATTCATTCATTTATTCACTCATTCATTTATTTATTTACAGAGAAGGATAGTAGCTCTGAATTGGTACTATAATTTGGAATGAAAAGCCTCCTTCTAGACTACTAAATGAAATAAGTGAAATAGGCTTTAGACTGTTAAGTGTTAATTTTGGTCAGGTCACTTTTGAGTTGTCAAAATGGCATGTTCCATTTTGTAAATATTCCCTTGTTTTTGATAGTCTCTGTTTTTATTCAACTATGACCAATAATTGGGACATTCAGATTTTGTGTCTGTCAGCAGTTTTTAGTTAATGTTGCAAAATCATGACACTTGAAACATTCAAATGAAGTTTAAGCAGACTCTTATAAAAATACATTGTCTCTAATTAGGAGTTTGCATTCAATTAGCCTTTATAAAATTTGCTTTGTTTTTTAACCGAAAATTAATTGCATACATTAAAAAACTATTTCATATGGATGTGTCTAGAATTTCATTAAGAAGAAAGCATAGACTGTAAGGAAATGGGAAATAAGGTGGCATTTTCAGTAGTTTTGCATGTCTCCTTTGTTGCTATATGTTGGTAGAAGTTGATAAAAGGCACAAACATGCCTTCTTCATACTGTAATCATAACAGGTCACATGTATCTACAATTTTAGAGTGTTCAGAATGCTTTCTAGGAATTTGATTCACATAAAATGAATATATCACTTCTGTAAACACATTGTTATTTTGATTTTAGGGTAAGAATCCCTTTGAAGCTGCAGATCAAAGTCAGGAGCAACAGGGAGAAGAATCTGATGAGGAGGAAGAGAAGATTGATGAGCCTGTGGAGGAAGAAGAAGTAGGAGAGGAGGAAGAAGAGGAAGTAGAAGAGGAAGTAGAAGAGGAAGGAACAGAAGAACAAGCTGACTTCAATATTGAACAATCTGAAGAAAATTAACTGCATTAGGAATAAGATGCAGCAATTTTTTTTCTTTCCTAAATTGGTTAAGTGGAAGACTTTAAATAGTACAAAATATGAGTTTTTAACACTCTGTGCATGCATTCCATGATCTTAAAATTTGGTTATATAAATACAAAATGTTTTGGATTTGTTTTACAAAAATGAAGGTAAGACTTTTAGTAAGGCTTTTATAGCAACCAAACTTAGATCTGGTGAATTGGATAATTTTTTTTTTAACTTTATTGGATATTGAGCTTGAGATGTATAATATTAATGTCTGCTCTAATCATTGTAACAGAAATGCTGCTCATGGGAGTGAATATTCAGAATGTATAAAAAAACTTTTTGAATAATTACCCTTTGGAGAGAAGAATGGGCCAGAACTTTTTGCTTCAAGTATGGCTATTTTTAGACTGCATAGCTCAGTGTATGCTAGTTTGTATTAGGGTATACACTACATATCTTTTTTGTGACTATGTACCAATTTATAGCAGAAAATGTTTTCTAGAAACATTTTTTTTTTCCTGAAGTAACAATTTTAGATCAAATGTAATTTATCAATGGAGTATTTTTAAAATCAGGATTGTGTAGCTTCAGTATTCAGATATTAAAAGAACTTCACTTATCTCAGTAATTAAATTTTTAACAAGTACGGATTTTTCCAGATTTCATTTTAACACACATATAAAATTGGTTTTGAATATCTTGCTGATGTTTAGAGATGTTTTAGGGTTTTTTTTTTTTTTCTGTGCCAAATCTTGACTTCCTTTTGATTATATGTTTGAATACAGAATTGTATCATAGCTGTTGTGAATTCCTTTGTCATGACTCTTATTGGCTGAATTTAGAATCAAACTGTAATCCTTTTGTGAATATTGTCTCTTTTTGGAATAAATAATCACTGACTTTTAAAAGGATGTTTTTATGATCACTTTCTTAAAAATAGCTTTGGTGAAGGGGATAGGATGCATCTTTTAAGTTTTTTTTTAAACTTTTTTTTACATCTTAGTGAGGTGTAAGTAAATTAGAACATGAATGTTATTCATAACTGTTCATCATTGTTAATATTGAAAAGTACCATTGGTTTTTTCACTAACTATATATTTTCTCCCGTAATCTTAATATAGCTTTTAGTTTAGGGATAAGAGCTCTCATTTTTTTCCCAGAGACAGGAAATATTTTAGATTTGGGGACACTAAGTAGATGCTAATAATGAAAAGCATGTGGCATAGGGGATAAAATTAAGGTCTTGGAATCTGGAAAACCTGGATTAAAATCCTAGCTCTGACCCATGTCCCCTCTGTAATCACAGGGACAAGTTATTTAGTCTCTGTAGCCTTTAGGAACTCTTGAGACTCTTAAGGTAGAGATGCCTTACGAGCTGTGTAGGTGGAAGAATTTCCCATGTGCAAGAAAATAACAGGTCTTTGAAGTATTGCTGTGGTGACATTTGTAGAATTTGACAGATTATTAACTCCTTTGGCACCTTCAGTTCCTTCAGTTGCAACTAGGAGGTGAAAGTTTCTTCGGTCCTGAAGAGCTATGAGCTGCCCTTGCCATGGCATCCTGTGTGTCTCTGTTAGATGCACATCATTCTTTGTTTCCCTTTCAGAATCAACTGAACCCTACTACAGCTGAGGTTCAGTCAGGAGAAATGAGTTTAGTCCTTTTGTTGGAATTTGGAATTTATCTTAATGCTCATCTTTGTTAACATTGGCATTCTATTAAAGCCTTTTGCAGCCTTTTCAAATTGATGGGATGGAATTAAAATTTTGTATGGGATAGATTAAAGGTATAAGATAGTTAAGAGCATATTGCCTGTCTGGTATTAAACCAGTAATTCTCTTTTCTGTTTGTTTCCCCTGGGTGTTGGTTAAACAAGTGTCCATATGTAGGTGACTTTTAGGATACAGAGCTACCTAGAAACATTATAATCAGGGGGTGGTTAGTACATGTTTAAGGATAAATGTACAAAGAGAAGAAGCCTTGAAGTAGTACATCTGGAAAGCTACTTCTGGAAAAATAGATACATTAACATTCTTATAAAGAAAACAGATCCCTTGCAAATATCAAACGTGTTCATGTTTTCCAAGACTTTTCAGTTTTTCTCTGTATCAAGCTAGGCTTTATTGATAGATTGTGGATGGACTGTTCAGTTGTTGTTAGTTCTGTTTTATTGGCCTTAATGTTCTTGTATTAGTGTCATTTCTGTGTAAAGATTTTTTTGATGCTTTTGGCCTTTTTGGCTTCAGTTACCAAGAGATATACTTCAGTGGATCTATAATTTTTTTAGTGGAACTTAGTTCCTGCTCTGGGGCAGATTATAGCCAATCCTTACTTTCTCATCTTGGGTAGTTCTTGACCATTTCTTTCCAGGGATTCATCTAATACCTTCCTCTTTTTCTTTCAGTTGGTCAGGGACAACAGTTGGAACTCTCAGCCTTTTATTCCTTTTCCATATAATTTTCAGCCATGTGTCCTTCATGAGATATTTTTTGTCACTTTTGGTGCACAAGTCACTGTCGATAATATACTGTAGTCTGTTTAACCCTGCCATGCATCTTTCCATTCCTCATTGGTTCACTTGGAGTTTTTCTTGTTCTGAGATGGGGCTGTTCTTAGACTTGCAGTCGTATAGGATCCACCGGATGATATTTATTTGAATGTATCAGGGGCCTGTAATTTAATTATTTTGGCTGTTTCCTTTATTCATACCTATTATAACCCCTCTATGACCTAATAAATGGTCTTAGAGAATTGACGTGAGTAAAGAATTCATAAACCAAGCCTGACTCGGTGATGAGCCTACTTAGGGAATTGGTATTTTAAAAAAAAAGTTTGTGTTTCTAGACACACATATCTACATCTATTTATATGTGCAGACCAGCGTGTGTACCTATTAAAAGCAAGAAAACTTCCTGCTTTTGAGTGACACCAATGTACACTGCATTCACAGATTGTCTGCTAGCTTTGGTGTAACATAAACCATTGTCAGTACTTTGGTGGCACATCATATGTTTACTACTATGTTATTTTTTATTGTATTGTTTTCTAAATGTAGCTTTGTGTATGTGTAATGCTATGTCACTAATGATATGTATTATTATGTACTGTTATGTATGTGTAGTGCTGTGTCACTAATAATATGTATTATTATGTACTGTTATGTATGTGTAGTGCTATGTCACTAATGATATGTATTATTATGTACTGTTATGTATGTGTAGTGCTGTGTCACTACCTTGTCTCCCCACTCCAGTCTGTCCTGCACTTAGCTGCCCTATTGATCTTCTTAAAGTGCAGGTCCAACCATGTCACACTCACCCCATCCGCTTCCTAAATTCAATAAACTCCAATAGTTTCCTATTGCTTCTAGGTTCAAACATAAAATTATTCATTTGCAATTCACAGCCCTTCTCAACCTGGTCCCCTCCAAGCTTTTCTGTCTTCTTATACCTTATTCTCTCCTCTCTTCCCACATGCTTTCCAGTCCAGTGACAGAGGCCTCCTTGCTATCCTTGAACAAGATGATCCACCTTCCACTTCTCAGCATTTTCATTGGCTTCATATCTACCTTTTGGCTTCTCTGGTTTCCTTCCAGTCTGATAAAGTCTCATCTTCTAGGAGAAGACTTCCCTAATTCAGCTTAATGCTAGTGCCTTCCCTCTCTTGATTAATCTCTGATTTATACTGTACTTATTTTATTTATACGGAGTTGTTTCCATGTTGTCTCCTGTTAGATTGTGAGCTCCTTAAGAGCAAGGACTCTTGTGTTTTTTCCTATCTACAGGCCTCAGCATAGTGCCTGGAACCCAGAAAGTGCTTAAGAAATGCTTATTGACTGACTGAATTAGAAGAAAGATTCCAGTGCATTTCTTTCTTGTGACTATGAGCTTGGCCATATGACTTAAGAGCTCTATCTCCATTTTTTCTGAAGTTTAGTCAAGCATCCCTTCTTTTCTCTAATAAGTAGATTTTTGAGAATAAGTGAGATTTTGTCTGAAAATACAGTGATTTTCAGTGGAGAAGTGATGTCATCTTCACGGTGTGATTTGGAGGTTCGTTAGTTGTCTAGTTAATTGGCAGAGTTGACAGTCTAACCTTTGAAATGGGGTGACCAGGAAATGGTCGTGGTTGAGAAATTGCAGGAAATTTGGTGCTGGAAGTACCTAGTTTGACTATCATTAGATTATTGCCAGACACCATCTGAAAGACAGCCTGAAAGATTGATCAAATAGTATTTTTAAATAATAGTTCCCTTTATGGGTTTGGTTTTAATTATGACATAGTACATATATTTAATCCTGGTTGTGAAATGTTGACCAGTATAACTGGATTGAAAAAAAAAAAAACACCACAGTATTTGATAAACCTCATGGGTTAGTAGAAAAAAATCTAGATATTGACTCAAGGGCCAGGGTTCAAATCCTAACTATTTCTACCTATGACATTGGGCAAGACATTTCATCTTTCCGGGACTCACTTTCCTCATCTGTAATGTGAAGGTTGGAATTGGACTGAATCTTTCAAGTTTCTTTCAGCTTTTAAGTCTGTAATGATTTGGTTCCTTAAGAATGTCATAGGTCTTCCTGGAATGGAAGTCAAATATTTAGAGCAAGGAGTATAGTGTTTCTCTCCTGATTGTAGACAGTAGAAATGTGCATTTGTTGAAAGTTCTTAAGGAACACCTATTTTCCCCTTGACATCTTGGCTATTTTTGGGGAGAGTTGTCAGTATGTAAAGTTGTTGTAATCTAGATAGGTCCACTCACTGAGAGCATCCATCCTAGTTATCTTCCTCTCTTAAGAGTTCCTTCTGTTCCCTGCAGTAGTTTCTCTCTTCCTGTCCCTTATGTCCTCAGAGTTTAGTCTTAGGTCCTGTGTTCTTTCTCTGTCTCTCTGTCTCTGTCTCTGTCTCTCTCTCTGTCTCTCTCTCTCAACACCCTTCCTTGTGGATGTCATCTACTTAGATTACTTCAGTTATCACTTCTGGTGGTGATTCCCAGATCTTTATTCCTAAACCTAACCTTTCTCCTAAATATTTGTTCTTCATTTGCAGCTTCCAGTTGACATTTACTTTTCTGTTTTGTTGTCTTGTTATCTCAAACTTAAAACATCTGAAATGAAAATTTCTGTTCTGAACCAAAAGGGCTGTTAGAAAGTAATGGGCTCCCCTCCCTGTAAATCTTCTAATAAATGCTCGGTGATCCTTTGTCGAGTGCATTGTAGAGCTAATTGTCTGTTCAGCCATAAGTTTAACTAGAGGACCCCTAGGTGTCTCTGTCACTAAAATTCTTTGAGACAATTCAGAATACCAGTGTCCAGATCAATTGAGCCTCAGGAGTAAACATTTGCCCTGAATAGTCTATGCACAAAATTATTGAGATGACTGTAAGGATGTGTGTCTCTCAACAGAAGTACATTAATGAGTGCATTAGACATAGTAGGTTTTAGACACGATTTATATTTGAACCAGATTTGGGAAAAACTGGAATTGGTTAGCAAGTCCAAAATTAAATGTAAATGATACATTTCCCAGAAGTCTTTTCTGATGAAATAGAAATGAGGCTTGCTAATGTGGACAAAATTTTAGAAATTTGATATGAAACAACAAATTCAGAAACTCGATTCTCTATTGTAAGTCCTTAGCAAGATTTGTGGAAAAATTGAAGACTTCATTGAGAGATTTCATGGGGTAGTTATGTAAAATGGTTTTAACGAGAATGCTTTGAAAATCTTAATGTACAGTGTAAAATGAGTTATTATTTGATGTGTCCTTAGAGTCTCTTTTCATGAGACCATAATTAGATAACTTTAAAGAAACTCATTTTGCCCCTTAGAATAATTTTTTGAAATTCTGTTATGTCTAAGCTTAGGATTTTTAGGATCGATTGGTTTCTGTAAATTTCATAGATTGTTTTATGTTTTTTTCGTTCCTGTGTCTTATAGGTCAGGTCTCAAGGAAGTATTAATTTACCAGTCTGTTATTAGATGCAAACTCTTTTCAGGTGATAGAGAATCCTTAGCATCACATGTTCTGGTTTAGCTTTCTCACATTCACAAAAAACTGTTTTCAGAAGACTTTTCAAACTATACCATTACTCTTGGAAATTATATAAAAACTACTGTGGATTTTCCTGGTTCACCTAAGCTGTATTTGTGGTGTTCCCAAGCTAGGCAGTCTTGTATACTTTAGTCTTTTATCCTACCTTATCTGGAACCATGCTAGAAGTTTCTTGGAATTAATTTTAACTAATATTTACTATAGAGGGGTATTTGATTAGGGAAGTGTGTTACCACTTTGAAAGACACATAAATTTGTTTAAGCTTTTTTTCCTGATTTTAGTTCATTTTCAACCCTACAGTTAAAATCATATGAAATACTAGTTTGGCTTCTTACATAATTTAAATGTTACCAATTTTTACATTCCAACATAAACCCTGAACATAATGGTTGATTATAGATACCTAAAAAAATGTGCATTTTGTTTTGATACGCTTCCCAATAAGAATAGAAATACCACTGCCAACTATATTTCCCCCAAACTTAAGCAAAATCACCTAATATTAGAGTGATGACAGATAAAATGTCACTTTTTATTTTTGTTGTTTACTTATTATTAATGTTATGTTGCTTTACTTTTGTGTGTGTGTGTGACCTGATTTTAATTACTCTCTTCTGTAAGGTCTTGCAGTGGCTTTTTTGGTCAAAAGTCATGCAATGATTGTTATAACCATATAGTATAACGTCATGTGAATGTTTTCAGTACATCTGAATCAGAAGATGGTTTTGAGATTTTCTCCTTTGCATCAGAATTTCTCAAATAGCGTCAATAATTGCAGATCAGCAGTGCTAAGGTTCAAGTTTTCAAAGTTTACCAAGCCTCAAAGGGTTAACTCACTTTCCTCAGTTGGGATCTGAATTGCTTGTCAGGGCTCAGGTCACTATCATTGTTAAGTGACAGATGTCTTCCTGAAAATCCCTTGCATCTTTTCTTGTGATGTGAAGTTCAGTGACTGCCATAATAGGGAGTTGTTCTTTAATAACTGTTAAATTTATTCTTCAGAGAATTTGCCAAGATGTCCTATTTCTCCTGGAGGACTCCCTTGACACCATACTTTGCATTTTCTTTTCCGTAATGCCTACAGATTTAGAATCACTGCATTCCCAGTTGTCTAGTTGGTTTAGTACAGATGAAATACTTGTAAATCTCCTTTTTTCTAGTAGCTTTGGGTAGCAGCTGGGGCATGTCAGTGAGGTCCCTGATCCGTAATTCCAGCGAGCCCCCAAGAGTGAGCAGAAAGAGCAGTCCAGAGTGGCTACTGCAGGTAAAGTGATGAAGCTGGTACAACTTGGTGTCCTCAAGAGGTCATGTCATGTTTCCTATTTATACTCTTCATGAAGCACTTTCTGCAAGTTAGAAACTTCCTGTAGGGAATGGCCATCCTTCACTTGAGGATGCTGAACATTTGACCATGTTTGACACTGAGAAGGAATGGGCTAAGTCTGGAGTAGCATCTGTTTGGGAATTTCAAACCCACAACTACCAAAGTGTGACATTTTAAAAGGGCCACCACCTTCATGTTATTTCTAATTAAGTGATGTTTTCTTAAGATGAAATTTGATTCCAAATATGTAACAGAAAGCATGTAACACTGATTTCAAGGTATGAATTATATGTAATGAAATGCAGTTATCCCTTCCACATCATTGAGGTTAGAGAAGTAATGCCCCTGCGATTTGGAAATTTATTTGGTCCTCCTTTCATACTAGAGAAGTCTGAATTTTCTTTTTCTTCTATGGGGTGTTTACCTTATTGTAAAATTTGGGTTAAGTATTTGGTGATAGGCTATATGTAGGTCAATGTTCAGTAAAAATACTGTATGAAAAAAAGACTTTTTCTGTATCATCTGCTGGCCTTTGTGTGTCATCTGCAGCTTCCACAAAACTCCCCCAAAATTCCCATTTAATTTTTTATGTTGACTAGCAGTATATCGAAACTGTTGGAGAGAGGTACAATGTGGAAGGGATGTCTAAGTCAATGTTAGGAAACTTTTAACTGTTATTTATTCAACCAGGTAAAATGAATTCTACTGTTAACAAGTAATAAATAATACTGTAATAATAAAACAATGTTATTTTTCTCACATGATGGTTTTTTTCATGTTATAAATATATCTTAAAGGCTAATATGGAATAGATTTTGATTTGGTGGGCTGCCTTTTGATTTGGAAAAAATGCATACCTAAGAGTACAAAAATATTCTTCCAAGTTGGGGATTTTGGAAGGCCACTACATTACTGTGTATGGATCTGTACTTGCAGATTTGTGTATGTTTAGGTTTGCAAAATTCTTTGTGGTTGCACTATTGTCTCTTTTTTAGCCATTTATAGAATCTCAGTTTTCATAAACTGATCAGTGTCCTCATTTAGTAGCCTTTTCTTTAAAAAAAAAATTTATTGGGTAGATCAGGGATCAAGATCTACCTTGTGATTTTGTGAAAGGTCATGCTGAATAGTGGAGTTATTTTAAAGCCTTCTTGATCACCTAACAAAGTAGCCAATTCCAACATCCACTATCCCTTGGTTAATTAAGAAAGTCTATTTTGAATTACTAAATCAAAAAGACATTTATTTTTATCATTTAGAATACATGTGTACCAAATGGAAAAGTATTACCACCAGAATGCGTTCAACAACCCATCAAGAAAAAACAGAATAATAATGTTTGTTTTAAAGTTTACTTTTTTAGAAAAAGTATTAATTGAACCAATGGTCATTTTTTATTTGTTTAAAAATAACTTTTTAATTAATTTAACAGTATTAGCAAATGTGGACTCTTAGGTAAGCTGTACATGTGTTAAAATCCAAATGTAAAAACACTGATTTTTAGTAAAGAAAATAAACTAAAAGAATGGAAGCACATTATTTTCCATGTCCACTTCCAGTCCCTTTTCTGCTTGCATATCTATAATGTTTTCTTTATTTTTTTCATTTAGCTGCTTTGAATATCCTTCAGCATTTTTATTCTATTATTTAGAACTTTACATATTTATATTCATATTTGTTATTTTTATAGTAGTCATAATCAATTATGGTAATGCACCATGGCTTTTTCAATGACTTCTCAGTTGTTGGACACATAATTTCTATTTTTTTCATTATTACAAAGAGAGTAGCATTATATGTGTGTGTGTGTATGTATGTATGTATATAAATATATATATATACACATATACATATATATACATATATATATGTATTCCATAGGATAATAGATTTAAGGTTAGAAGATAGTGGCTATTCAGTCTAACTACCTCAATTTACAAATTTTGTATACATTTTTTCTGTCTTTTAATAACATCATTAGTTTATTATATTAGCCTATTAATGAGACTATTGTGTTAGAGTAGAATCAATTTCATTCATAATTCTACCAACACATGCTTATTTTCTCAGTCCTGCCAGATACTGGATTTTTGATTTTTTGGTATTTATGTCTGACAAGTACTTGTATCTTAATGTTTTGATTTGCATTCCTCTTGATTGTGAATTTTAAAAGTTTTCAAATAATTTACTAATCATTTGTTTCTGCCTTTTCCCTTAAAATGTCTTTTATATCCACTGTGAAATGAGTATTCTTCTGAAATTTTATCAGTTTACTATAGACTCTGAATGTCTGGGTTTTTTTTTTTCACTTTTAATATTTTATTTTTCCCTCCAATTACATGTAAAACCAATTTTTATGTTTTCATGTTCCAAATTTTATCCCTCACTCCCCTTCCCTGTTTGAGACAATAAGCAATCTGATATAGGTTATATGTGTGCAATTATGTAAAACATTACAATATTAGTTATTTTGTAGAATAAAACTTGAAAGCAAAAACAGTGAGAAATAGTATTCTTCCATCTGTATTCAGACACCATCAGTTCTTTCTCTGGAGGTAAGGTAGTATTTTTCATCCTGAGTCCTTTGGGAGTATTTTGAATCGTATTGCTGAGTATAGCTAAGTCATTCACAGTTGTTCATTGTACAACATTGCTATTATTGTGTAGTGTTCTTGTGGTTCTGTGCACTTTACTGTGTATTAGTTCATATAAATCTTTCCAAGTTTTTCTGAGATCATTCTGCTTGTCATTTCTTATAACACAATAATCCATCATGATCATATATTGCTGGCTCAAAGGGTATATGTCCAGTTTTACAGCCTTTTGGGCATAGTTCCAAATTGCTCTCCAGAATGGTTGGATCAGTTCATAACTCCACCAACAGTGCACTAGTGTCCCAGTTTTCCTACGTCCCCTTAAACATTTATTATTTTTGAATGTCTAATTTTTACCAGGTAGATTCAACGATGACTTTTTTTATATAGTCAAGTTTTTCATTTCATAATTTTCTATTTCACAAAGATTTTTGTCTTCTGTAATGAATGTTACATTCACAATATTATTTTCTTAAAATTAAAAAATACTAAATATTTGCAATTTCTTTTAGTGTATACTGTGAGGTGTTGCTCTAAGTTTAATTTCTTGGCTTTGCTTCTTTCCAATTTTCCCTAGATTTTTTACTGAATAATATTTCCCCCAATATTTTGCAATTTGAAGTTTATGAAACACAACAAATTGATTGCCTTTGTTAATTCTCTATGTACCATTAATTTTTCCAATTTTTACCCCGCACCCTAAAAAAGAGTTTTGACAATTAGTTTTTATAGTGTTATTTCGAAATTTAACAGAAGTCTCCATTGTTTTCTCTTCCTCTCCCAAAGTTTTCCACATTTTTCATGCCTTTTTCGGTTGACTTCCTGAATAGAATGTAAGCTTATTGAGAAGAAGGACTGTTTTTTCCCCTTTGTATCCCCAGTGTGTATGTAGCACATTGCCTGGCACACAGTGGTTGCTTAATATGTTGATGTTTGTCTGATTCTCTTATAAACAGACAAAGCCCAAGGTGTTGCTGTTGACAAGCACCAATGATTTCATTGTATTTACTAAAACTAACCATGAGCTAGCAGCTGTCCCTCAAATTACTCTTTTCTCCCTCTATTTGTCAGTCATTTCAAAGTTGCTGTCATATGTATTTTGTATGTTGTTAGGCAGGTCCTGCAATGGGATTGTTAGGCCAGTATATAAAATAGTGTTGATGATTTTTATGGGTTTGTCTTCTGTTTTTTTGCATAAGTCATTTATTACCTTATTTATTCATTCATTCATTCATTTATTTAATATATTTAGTTTTCAGCGTTGATTTTCACAGGAGTTTGAATTACAAATTTTCTCCCCATTTCTACCCTCCCCCCCTCCAAGATGGTGTATATTCTGCTTATCCTGTTCCCCAGTCAGCCCTCCCTTCTGTCACCCCACTCCCCTCCCATCCCCTTTTCCCTTTCTTTCTTGTAGGGCAAGATAAATTTCTATGCCCCATTGCCTGTGTATCTTATTTTCTAGTTGCATGCAAAAACTTTTTTTTT
>CM053626.1:304769594-304785020 GCA_028646595.1 Phalanger gymnotis | reverse complement strand
AAAAAAAAAACTACAATGCTTAAATTTGGAAAGATGGAGGCCACAAAGAAATACAATCAAACTGCATAAAATCATGAAGGGTATGGAAAAAGTGAACATAAAATTCACCAAATCCCAGTATACAAGTCTGGAACACCTTAACACTTGCAAAAATATGCAAGTTTTCAAATTATATGCGAACCACTAATCTACAAAGTAGGGCAAGGACAGTGTTAACCTAAAAGGTAGTAGAGGCCAAAGACAAGCCAAAATAGGACTAACCAAGATTTATATAAATTCAGAGACAACAGAAGAACAATGAGCTAGAAAGGGAGGTTGGGATGTTTGAGGTTACATTAGGAATTTAAAGGCGACACAGGACAACCTTGCCTTATTACACAATTCTCTATGGTGTCATTATGAAGTAACCTGAAACAATGTGGAGAGACCATGGGGTCTGACCCAGTATTATGGATCACAGGGTCATTGATGTTCTTACAATTTAACTTCCCTACTAAAAGAAAAGGGAATATGGTGAGTTCCTCAGTGATGCAATAATTTCAAAGAATGAGAGTGAGTGAGAGAGAGAGAGACAGAGACAGAGACAGAGAGAGAGAGAGAGAGAGAGAGAGAGAGAGAGAGAGACTAAGTACTGAAGTGAGAGGAGATGAGCTTCTCTGCAGCAGGATTCAGGAAAGACAAGAAAGGACAAGTTGAAGGAAAGTGCAAAAGAGAATTCTCTTAGGGCTCCAATGTCTCACCTCTAACTCCCTTCAAATTCCTTGTGTATGTCTCTCCATCCAGGAAAGACAAAACGCTAGTATATAACTTCAGTCCTGAATAAACCATTTTATTTCTGGCTATCTACTATTAACTTCTCTCCCCCCCACCCCAAAAAAAAATCCTTACCCTTGATGTGAGTACTGTTAATCCTTAAGAGACCCAATACCAAATTTGCATTTGTTAAAATACTTTCCTTATGCCTAATGCCAAATGCAAAGTGAGTGATAATCATCTAGTGCAAGTTCTTTACCTGAGAGTGCATGAACTTTTTTTGTTTTTTAAGTATTTTCAAATATATATTTCAATATAATTATTTTTCTTTGTAACCCTATACATTTTATTTTATGCATTTAAAAACAATACTCAGAAAAGGAGTCCATGGGCTTCACCAGATTGCCAGAGGGGTCCATATCACAAAAAAGGTGAAGAATCCCTGATCTAACATAATTATTATTATTTTTTTGGAGGGGGGAAAGGCAGGGCAATTGGTGTGTTAAGTGACTTGCCCAAGGTCACCCAGGTAGTGTCAAGTGTCTGAAGCTGGATTTGAACTCAGGTCTTCCTGACTCCAAGGCCAGTGTTCTACTCACTACGTCACCTAACTGCCCCTCTATTGTAGTTATTTAGAGCAACTAAGTATAATCTATGAACTGGAAAAATAAATAGTTTACTTCACTTTCAAAGGGACCATATTCTGGTAAATTTATTTTTAATCACAGGCTCATTTTACAAGATGATATATTAGAAGAACTTAGACTATGAAAATATTTATTGTTGCAACACCAAAAGAAATTTTAGAAATCAAACTTAAAAAGGATTTTGTAAAGACCTGAGTTCGAATTGGAAAGAAAAAAATACAAAAATTTTTTTGCAAACATTTCCAATAAAAATCTAATATACAAAATTTCTAAGGGATTAATAAATCTGTAAGAATAACAGCCATTTTCCCACAAATACATACCTTACAGGATCATGTATTTATAGTTGAATGGCCCCTATGAGACAATCTAGTTCCATTACCTCACTTTACACATGAGGAAACAAAAGTTCAGGGCAACGAACTTACTAAAGGTCACAAAGTGGTAGAGTCAGGATTTGAATCCAGGTCATCTGACTCCAAATCCAGTGCTCTTGTCCCACTATACCACAGGGAAGTGAAAAGGCAGTTCTGGAAACCCATAAATTACCAATAATCAAATCAAAACGTCCAAAAATTTCTATAAACGAGAGCAATGTAAATTAGAATTCGTATGACTTGACTTGATATTGACCAAATTGGCAAAGACAACAAACTAGGGCAACCGTGGTAAAAACAAGGGGGAGAGGGGGCAGCGCTGTGAATCAGTGTACACCTTTGGGTAGGCAATTTGAAATTATATGATGTGTCATAATAATACATGCACCCCTTGAGCCAATGGTCATCTATGCCTGGGACTCTATCACCATGAACTCAGGCTGGGGGAAAAAAGAAGCATCTCTAATCAAAGTGTGCCCAGTAGTGGCACTCACTATTCAGAGTAGCAACAAGCCCAAAACCAGACATCCGGCCCCTGGAGAATGGCAGAACAAACCACAGTGCTTATATTGCTCTGCCATAAGAAAGCAATTCAAAGAGTTATGGGAAGAATTATAGGAAGAGACACAATATAAAATGGAACCGAAAGAATAATGAGAGATACTCTACAACTATAATTACACAGTAAGAAAAATAAACACAGAGGCAGCTAGGTGGTGCAGTAAGTAGAGCACCGGCCCTGGAGTCAGGAGGACCTGAGTTCAAATTGGGCCTCAGACACTTGACACAAGTACTAGCTGTGTGACCTTGGGCAAGTCACTTAACCCCAACTGCCCTGCCAAAAACCAAAAACAAACAAACAAAAAAAACCCTGCAGGTTAAATTCACAGAAAAGGCCAAAAGGATCAGGAAATAAAGGATGATGAGGGTGTTAGTCATATATCTTTGGGACCTGCTTTAATCAAGTATCATATAACAACATATGATCAATTATTAACCACGTTTTTTTCATTTTTCTTACTTTATTCCTATATATGAATTTGAATATTTTAACTTATCTAAAGAAATTGCAATAAATTTTGTTCCAAGATTTTTGAGGATGTTTTGCAAAATACTCCACCATTTGCATATTGGGAATATGAAAATCCACTACACACAACAAAGTAAGGTGTCTGCCTTTAAAATGATTTTCTGTTTAAGTATTTAGCAAATAGCTTTCTCTTCACATTCTCAATCTTGCTCCTAATTAAGTAAAAAGGAAGTTGTACCAATTCACGGAGAAAGGAGTACAATGAGCTCCCAAGCTTATCACACACTTGTAACAAAAGAATTTAGAACACACAATCGGTCAAAAGATACCTACCTTCCATTACATCTTTCTCAGTTGCTTTGACAGCTTCTGAATCATTAGTTGTCTGTTGTTTACGCATTGACGTTTTCTTGAATTTATTCACCATACATTCCTAAAAAGAACAAAATAAGAAAAAAGATCCAGTAGTATAAGTACATAGTAATAGTTGTGTGTGTGTGTGTGTGTGTGTGTGTGAATTACTTTAAGGTTTACAAAGCACTTGACATCTGTCATTGCATTCAAGTGTTCTGAGATACCTATAGGTATTATCACCCTCATTTTAAAGAAAAGAAAACTGAGGCTCAAAAAGCTTAAGTGACCTAGCCATGGTGAAACAGCTAATCTGTACTGAAGGTGTAATTTCAGACCAGTTATTCCTAAGTCCAAATCGAACCGAGTAAGAAATAGCCCTAGCCTTCAAGAAATGCATAAGGTAGTCTAGGAAGAGGAGATAAAAACATGTAAAAATTAACAAACAATACAATTAAAAACAAAGCTATACTGAATGGATCAGAAACCCCGTAGGAGTTTTTGTTTTGTTGTCATTGTTTTTAAATGGAGAAGCCAGTGCAGGCTGGAACAGTTAACTGAAGCTTCACAGAAGAGGCAAGGAAGACCCGGCCCTATCCTAGGGGGGTAGCAATTGTGACAGTTGAGATGGCTCACTCTCCTCTCAGTGCTAGATCTCGCACTCTCACCAAGGGTGCCGATTCAGACTGATGAAAATGTTTAGATTCTAAAGTCTTTCTTCTCATATCACATTAATCAAGGTCCCAATTTATTTCTTATTTCTGTACTACAGTACTTGTGACACCCAAGTAAAGATTCACTTTGTCACTGCTTATCACCAAAAGTCCAATCAGCAGGCAGCAAAACAACAGGACTGTCACATGCCATACACCCTAGCCAATCAATTCAGTGAGAAGAGCTCAGTTTACCTGTTCACTCAAGCTTTTCCTATATTCGATCATTCTTTACTGTAAAAAATTCACTCACCGACTACTGCATAAGCCTTCTGATAATCATAGATGTGTAAGAATGTGTAGTCTAAAAGAGCCAAGATTCATGGAATTAACAAAGGTGCTTCCACTACCTGGCAGATTGTTGGGCCGTGTCCAAACTGATGACAAGGTACAAATGTACACTATGTAGAGGCCCTTGAGTTGATAAGAGACCGTCCACCAGTACTATAGTACACTGCCATGATACAGGTTCAAGCTCTCTGGAAGTAAACTCAGATTGCTTACCCTATTCTAGGGTAATGGATAGTATTTAGGCCCAGTAAATGCCAACATAGTGGGTAAAGGGGCACAGTAAGTATGCTGGAAAAGAGAAGAGAGCAGAAACATACTATGTGCCCACCATCTACTATTCCCCTTACTGAAATCTAACTTTCCCAGCAAAGGACTATCATTACAAATTCCTTTTCCTATCTCCAAACTTAACCTTTGGATGTCATGACCCCACACACTTAGGCAACTTCTTGAAGATAGGGGCTGCTTTGTTTTTCTATTAGTATCTCCATTAAATAGTGCAATGATAGATATACAGTAGACACTTAAAGGCTTGATTAATGAATGACCAGTCATAGCTTCCCACTTACTCTCCAGTATCTTGATTATTTACTTAGCTTTTAATCTGAATCCCATCTCTAATCCTCAAAGAAAATGCTTTTCCCCAGCCCCAATTGTCTAATAACCAGTAGGTACTGATCTCATCTACCTCTTTGGAATTCAACATCCTAATAATTCATTTGATATTACTTTCACTATCGTAACTCAAAGCAGTAAGGAGTTCATAAACTATGAAAACAGCTACTTACATGCAAAAATTCCATAACTATTTTATCAAATTTGGTTTGTTTCTGAATATGATCTAAGGTCTCCTGGTGAGAAGAACTTTCCAGATGAACTTCAATTTCTTTTTCTTCAAACGTTCGGAATTTGCAAAATGAACATGTGAATGCCATCCTATGAAGAAAAAAAAATCAAACAGGCAATATTAACATCACTCAAATTTCAGAAATAAGTCATTTCTTTGGGTGTCTCTGAAGACCAGAAACCTTCTTTAAAAAGAATGCTGACTCACTGAGCCCACCTCACTCTAGAGCCAACCATTCATTCAGAGCCTCTAAAATAATCCTAGAATGGAGGATCACAGTTACAAGGGAACCAAGCATAATGGGGCCAGATGACAATTTACAAGACAGTAATAAAAGCTAGAAGTGCAAGGAGTTGCCTCAGGGGCTAAAGAATTCCTGTCCCTGGAAAATGTAAGTAAAGGCTGAATGACATCTTGACACTTCTTGCCATTCCCCCACTCACCTCAACAGCAACCTCCTCTCTCTGGACCTGGCCTTCCTCCCCAGGTGACCTAACCCACTCAGTTTTGGAACTCCCCACTAGAGGTGACTTTGGTGAATGAGTACAAACTCACTAACCAACTGTCTCTTGATGATCCCAGACTATGTTTCCTATTCGTCTAACCTCAACATTTTGGGACATCTTTCCAGGCACCTTCTAGGCCTGATACCTGCCCTTCCTTCCCCTTTCCCACTTTCTACTTCTTGCATGAGGAACAGGAATCTGAATTAAAACGATCACAGAATTAGAGCTCACAGGGTCTACAGACGAGGAAAAGGAGGCTCAAAGAGACTGAGAGGCTTGCCCAGAATGATGCAGACAACAGCCAAGCCAAGATCTAAGCTCTTGTTCTCAGACACCAAGCCTGAGCATCTTCTCCACATTCACCACAGTGCCTCTCACTGCTGATGGAAAGGATATGACACTCAGCAGTCCTAGGTTTCCACCAGCATTGCTAGGACTACCCATTCCAGTGTCACTGCTCCCCTCCTTGTGTAGTCTTAGCTCCTACAGGCAAGGAACTGTCTCCCCCAATGTCTAGCAAACTGCCCACCACACATTACACACTTAATAAATGCTTCTTAATTCATTCATCTATAACCACATCCCTGGTATGCTGTAAAGGGGATCCTTTTGTAGGCATGGACTGGCTTAAATGGCAACTGAGGTTCTTTCCTACTTCATAATCATCTCTGAAAATACTAGATAATGAAAATATTGTTTCTCAGAAACATCCGCTGCCTTTACTTTATATATGTCTAGCACCTACCATGATGTCTCCCACATATTAGGCAATTGATGTTTATTTGAACAAAGTCTGATTATTTTATTCCATTAAACACAGACCTGTACTCATCGCCATACTTCTCACTGATCTTCTCTCTTCTCCGCCTTTGTTTCTCTCTTCGTATTTCAACTCGTCGCTTCTCTTCTTCACTTTTAGGAGCCATTTTAGCTAATAAATTATATGAATAACAACAGTTAAAACTAAAAGAACATTTAATAAAATTTCTTCCCTCTCTTCTAGCCAACAGGCTCAGAAAACAATTTCTCTTAGGCTAGCTGTGATGATGCTTCAAATTAACCCTCCTGTACTAGCTAGAATGTGTTCTGTGTAATGTATGGAAATGTTCTTTTGGTGGTGAGAGTTTGGGTTTTTTTCTGATTTTTTTGTTCTTTTCCAAAAAATGCAGCAGCAGCAGCAGCAATAGTTCAAATACCAAGAAATTATAGTCAGGATCACACAAGACATAGTAGCTTTGACGCAAAAAAAAAGGATCTTGGAATATTCCAATATTCCAAAAGGCAAAAGATAAAAGCTTAAAATTAAGAATAACTTTCCCTGCAAAGGTGAGTATAATCCTATGGAGAAAAATGGAACTTTAGACTTTGAAACATTTCTGGCAAAAAGACTAGAGCTGAGTAGGAGCTTTAAAATGCAAAAACTTTAGAATAAGGAGAAACCTAGAAAGGTAAATTTACTTGAGAAACTGGAAAGGGCTGTATGATGACATAACACTAATAATCTAATGGGGGAGGGGAGCCAAGGGCAGTGGAAGAAACAAATGTCCCTTCAGAACCTAAATGTCCTCAAAGGGAACTGAGGTAGTTAAATAAGAAAAAACAGAGGATCAGGGGGTGGATTGCTCTTGTAGTAAGGATTTTGAGAGGAGGGAGACTAGGAAGAGTGAAAGGATTAACAAGTACAAAAAGAAGGAAGATGATAGTAGAACTTGATATAGAAGAATATACAAACATGAAGTATGGCATGGGGGAAGTGACCATCAAATGAACAGTACACTTGTCTGAAATGGACAAAGAAGGGTAAAATATACACAGAAAGGAAAGATCTCTCCACATCTCTGTGGTGGCTTAGGCACCATGAGCTCTATTGGGACTGGGTGTGATCTGTCAGCCTCGACATTCTCTCCTGATGGAAGTTTTTCAAGTTGAATATGCTATGAAAGCAGTGGAAAACAGTAGTACAGCTATTGGAATCAGATGTAAAGATGGTGTCGTCTTTGGTGTAGAAAAATTAGTCCTTTCTAAACTTTATGAAGAAGGTTCTAACAAACACCTCTTTAATGTTGATCAACACGTTGGAATGGCAGTAGCAGGCTTGCTAGCAGATGCTCGTTCTTTAGCAGACATAGCTAGAGAAGAAGCCTCCAACTTCAGATCTAACTATGGCTATAATGTTCCACTGAAGCACCTTGCAGACAGAGTAGCTATGTGTGTACATGCTTACACACTCTACAATGCTGTCAGACCTTTTGGTTGCAGTTTCATGTTAGGGTCTTACGGTGCAAATGATGGAGCACAACTCTATATGACTGACCCATCGGGTGTTTCTTTTAGTTATTGGGGATGTGCCATTGGTAAAGCCAGGCAAGCAGCAAAAACAGAGATAGAGAAACTCCAGATGAAAGAAATGACTTGTTGAGATGTTGTTAAAGAAGTTGCAAAAATAATCTATACAGTACATGATGAAGTTAAGGACAAAGCTTTTGAACTGGAGCTCAGTTGGGTTGGAGAAGTAACCAAAGGCAGGCATGAAATTGTCCCAAAAGATGTAAGAGAAGAAGCAGAGAAATATGCCAAGGAATCTTTGAAAGAAGATGATGAATCAGATGATGATAATATGTAATGATGAACGCTAAAGTACTTTTTTTAAAGAAATGTTTTACATGTAAACTATGTAGAAGTAGTGTCCTGTGGAATATTAGCCCAGTGACAAATTACCAATTTATTAAAAATTTATCTTGTAAAAAAAAAATACACAGAAATACACACAATTTATTGGAGAAATATTGTCAAACAACAGGGAAGCACAAATAGGAATGGCGGAGGGGGCTTTAGGCAAAAAGATAGTATCAGAAAAAAAACTGTAAGCAAAACTGAATTCTTCACTCTAAAGGGAGAATTGAAAGAGTGGAAAAAAAAGAAAAGAACCACTCTAAGGCAGTGCTCACTACTTGGAAAATGCTTGCTAAACAAACTATAGTATATGAAAGTAATAGAATGTTACTGCATGGTAAGAAAAGACAGATGACTGCAGAGAACTCTTAGTAGGATAAATCCCGGATAGTAATGCAGAGTGAAAGGAACAGAACCAGGAGAATAATTTTTAGAAGGATGAACATCTTAAAGAACAACTCTGAAACATTTAAGAATTCTGATCAATTTGATAACCATGTCTCCAGAGGACTTATGATGAAACATATCACCTACTTGCTGACAGAGAGGTGATGGACTCAAAGAGCAGAAAGAGATATACACCTTTAAATATATTCATTCAGCAGATTCACTTTGTTTGACAATTCTTTGCTGTTACAAGAATTTTTTCCTTCTTTTTTTAACTGAGGGTAGAAGTGGGAGGGAAGACTTTCAACATACACACACACACACACACACACACACACACACACACACACACACAAATACATAAAATGAAACTTTTTTTTTAAAAGCACAGAAGAGAAATTCAGTCAAAAGTTGAATAGTTAATAATTCCCTGGCTTGCCTCAATGGTAATTTCTTTCTTCAAAAGGTGAAAGAACCAGTGACTAAAATTCCAGTTCTGGGCCTGGTGCTCACCAACAAGAGGGAACTACTAATTAAAGTGGAAATAATGGGAACTTTATTGAAGAAGTTACCCTTCCATTTCAAAAATTACAAAAACACCAGAGGGTCTGAGGGGCCATCTAGTACAATCCTTATCCAAAAGGAATCCACCTTAAAACCTGGAAAATGGTCACCCATCCGAAGCCCTCCACAGAGGGGGAACCCACCGCCTCTGAAGAAAGTCTAGTCCTATTCTGGATAGCTCTAATTGTTACAGGCTTTTTCTTACATTATGCTTAGGTCAAATTTGAAACTTATATACATTGCTCTTGGTTCTGATCTGAGGCCAAGCAGAACCAATTTTCATTCACGCAATAAACATTTTTAAGTGCGCACAATATGCCAGACACCGTGCTAAGCACTGGGGATATAAAAAGAAGCAAAAGAGAGTCTTTGCTTCAAGAAGCTTACAGTATAACGGGAGACTATGCAAATAAATATACACAAAGCAAGCTACATTCAAGATAAATAGGAAATAAAAGAAGAAAAGAGATTGAATTAAGAGGGATTACAGAAGGCTTCCTGTAAAAGGTGGATTTTAGCTGAGACTTAAAAGAAGCCAGAAAGACAGTAGTCAAAATGGAAGACGGAGAGTGTTCCAGGTACAGGTGACAGCTAGAGGAAATGCCCAGAGATGGAATGTCTTGTTTGTGGAACAGCCAGAAGACGAGTGTCACTGCATCAGAGTACATAGTAGGGAATAAGGTGTAGGAAGAATGGAGAGATGGGTTGGGCCAGATTATGAAGGCCTCTGAATGCCAAAATGAGGATTTTGTACTTCTTCCTGGAGACAACAGGAAGCCACTGAAGTTTATTAAATGGGGGAGAGGGGAAAAGAATGGGGGGTGGGAGAGGGTGAGGTGTCTGTGACATGATGCATACGGCAGCCCTTCAAATACTTCAACATAACTGTCATTTCCCCATTAACCTCACCCCTTATTCTACCTAAGTTTTCTCTCCTCCAGGCTAACCAGCCCCAGACCCTCCAACCACTCCTCATGGCATAGATTGAAGGCTCATGTAACAGAGAAGAGAAAAGCCACACATAGTCTGACATGCACCCCAAATTTGGAAAGGACATACTTTCAAAGGGTTCAAAGATGAAACAAGTAGGATCCCATAATTTAAAATTCCAGAGATGTCGGCCCATAAGGCAAGGGAAAGAAAAAGAATAAGAATGTCTACAGTACATACTACATCGGGCAACGTGCCAAGTGCTTTTAGAAAGCTCTTCACAACAACCTCATGAGATAGATACTATTACTATTGCCATTTTTCAGTTGAAGGAACTACTTAAGTGACTTATCCAGAGGGACATATGTAGTAAGTGTCTGAGGCCAGATTTGAACTTGAGTTTTTCTGACTCCAGACCCAGCTCTCTATGAGTGAGGCACGAGCTGCCTCTAAAAAGAACAGGAAGTTCTCATGAATGTTACTGTGAGGACAAAAGGGGAAATAACTGGCAAAAGAAAAAGATGGAACTGCCTAAAGAGACAAATATGAATGCCCAGGGAACCTCCTCGAGAAACTTAGATTTTTTTAATATGCTGGACAGAAAGAAACGAGGGCAGAAAATAGCAGGTAAAGACAGAAAATGTGGCGGCATCTTAAGGAACACTAAAGCTTCAGAATGCTCTGAAGCGGATGAAGATCTTGGGAGTAAGGAGAACAGGAGGAAATTAAAGGACAAAAAAAAAGCACTGGCATTTGTTGTTGGTATTTTAACTACTAAGGCAAAGTGTAAGGTCAAAGAAGGTAAAACACAGCTGTTCGGGGGAGACAGGATGAAGAAGTAGGGAGAGAAGAGCTACTCAACTTACTTTGCTCCTAGTTTCTCTGTCCAGAAGAACGACTTTTGGACTGCAGTGAAAGAGAACAAAATGGCTAGTAGGGAGCTGATATCCAACAGAGAGAAGAGAACACTCAGCCGCTCTTAAGTTCAAGTGGCCAAGGTGATCAATGAACTATATCCCCACATACTAAAAATTGGCATGTGTAATTGATGAATCATTGTCAGTGTGATTCCTAAAGAACTACACAGAACGGAAAAAGTGTCCAACATGGGAATAGGGCAAACTTTCAAAGAGGAGAACAGAGTGGATTTTGCAAACAGGCTGGTGAGCTGGATTCAATTTCTGCCACAATTCCAGAATGTATTATTAAAAGGATGGAGTGAACCTCTAGAAAAGGAAGAAGCAATCCCAAAGAACATGTATGAATCAAATTCATCAAAAATAGGTTAAGGTGCACTACAGCGGAGTTGCATCATACCCCCAATTAACTTCGGGGAATTCAACTGTTGTATGTTTAAATCAAAACAAAATATTTTCTGAGAGACAGATAGATGACAATTTAAAAAGCCCAGGTGATTCCACCAGCCATGTGAGTCTTCTATTCCCTCAGCCAATCTCAGCTCCTAACTACTTCTCAAAATGTGGGCAACTCTCTGTGCTATTAAGAGTAAAAATTCTGATCCTGGGAAGTAATAAAAAATAAATTCAAGATCACTTGCTTCTAGTCAATCACACTCCAGTCATCTGCACTCTAATAAAGACTCCTTTCTTTTAAAGAGTTCAAGCACTTAGGAAAGAGCATTTTTTGAGCTATGACCATTTAAAAGACACTACACTTTTATGGGTAAATGAAAGGATTTTCCAGGGCAATTTTGACTACGTGGGATTTCTGCCTTAAAAGCTACTTTAGCGCATAAGCTCCAAGCAAGGTATGACTCAATTGTAATCTCTTTTCCTTTTCTGACTGGTAAAATAAAGAATGTTGTAGGCAAAACCTTTCAAAAATTCTCTCATATTATTCTTAAAAGATGGAGAGAGATAAGCTAGAGGAATTTACCATTAGCTGAATCACTAATAATTTGAGAAATGCAAATTACAACTGCCTCGCACCCATCAGATCAAAGCTATCAGAAAAGGAAAATGACAGATGATGGAGAAGTTGGTCCAGCCATTCAACAAAGCAATTTGAAACTATGTCCGAATAGCTATATAAAATTGTGCAAACACCCTTTGACCAATGACCCTGCAGCTAGATATTTGCCCCAATGAGATCACAGAAAGCAGAAAAGGAAAAAGATATGTACAAAAATGTTTATAGCCACTCTTTTTATGGCAGTAAAGAACTGGAATCTAAGAAGATGCCCATCAATTTGTGAATGGCTGAACAAGTTATGGTATATGAAGAAGGCAGAATACTACTGTGGTGAAAGAATGATGAAGAAAATGGTATAAGAATGATGAAAAGGATAGTTTTAGAGAAACCCGGGAAGACTTTTATAGACTGATACAAAGTGAAGTGAGCCGACTAGGAAAATGATTTATATAGTAACAACAATACTGTAAAGACAAAGAACTCTAAAAGGAACTCTGATCAATGCAATGATCAACCACGATTCAAGAAGACTCATGATGACATGCTAGTTATCTCCTGAAGGGAGCCAATGGGAAGACTGAAGCAAGTTTTATACATACGTACATAGACAGGTACACACACACGCATAATGTACACACATAATTTTTACATACACATATAATATGACAAACACACATGTATGAGGTTGGTTTTTGTTTTTTTTTTACACAGCCAATATGGGATTGTGCTCTGCTTGATATTATATGTTTGTAAAAGGTTCTGCTTTTCTTGTTTTCTCATTGTGGGGGCAAATACAGAAGGAGAAAATGAAAATTGTAAAAATAAGATAAAGTTTAAATTTTCTTCAATTAGTTGTTGCCAGAACTAGGTAAATGGCTAGTCCCAAAGAACAATAACTAATGAAATGACTTCAATTTGGAAGAGACTCACTGAGACCAATTCAATAACAGTTATAATTTTGTAACAGAAAAACTGAAAACCTTTTAGAAATCTGTCAAGTTCCAGGGCTAATTTTCAATACTGAAAGAGACAATGCAATTTTCTGCATAAAACTTCTGTGCAATCAAAGCTAGAAAGCATTTAAAAAAAAAAAACCTCTTCTAAAAATAAAAATGCCTAACTGATAATTTCATTTTACTACTTACTAGGTGATTTTTTCTGGTTTATCTTCTCAATCACTTTTGTCAGTTTCAGTTTCTTGATAAATGTCCCTCCAGGCTTATTAGATGGCTGCATCAATTTTCTCTTGATTCCTCTTGCAGCAACTGCTACATTGCTGGGTTTATTATGATAGTCTACAACAATTCCAGGTCTACGCTTGCCTCCAAAATCGCCCATATGCTGTAAATTTGTGAAATCAATAATTATTAGGAAATTACCAAATGTAAAACTATCAATTAATAAACAAGTGACATACTTCCTATTCTTTTGTTTACTCTGGAAATTCCCCAGAATATATTTTGATATATGCAGCACCCAAGGAAAACATTCAATGGATCAGCATGTATTTTCACCACCAGTAGAACAAATATGGATATTTCCTACCTATACATTGGATTTCTGAAATTCACAATGATTAATCCAGATCATGAACATGCCTATTAAAAGGCTAAAACTTGTACAACTCTCTCTGACAACTCCTCTTCAGAGTTCCCAATCGAAGTATCCCAAGGAAATACTTTACAGTGTATCTTTACTTTGCTAAAGCTCTGCCTTTTAAACAGAAAAGGTGCTTGTGGCATTTGTAGCTTTATGAAAGAAAACAAGTAGCTAAAATCCATTAGAATCTTCATAGGATAAAGATCCAGAGCTGAAAGGGAACTTAGACACCATGTAGTCCACCCACACCCCACTGCCCGTCTTCCTTTTTACAGATGAGAAAGAAGACAGGTCCAAAGAGATTAAGAAACCTGCCCACCATCATACATGTTTAAAGCAAGATACCCTCCAAACAGCACTGAGTATAGAGTTATCACATCTCATTTACTCTGTGAGCTTTCCTCACCTGGAAAACATATTCTCAATTGTAGTTTCACGTAGAAGTGCACAGAAGTGCAACTACCTTGTTCTTCCTTTTCTTGCCTCTTCTCTAGCTAGCACTGAATCCCCAGAGGCCAAATGCCTCAGAGTTTTACTTAAACAACTACACCCTTCAAATACAAGACACAGGAGTAATCTGAAGAGAAGAAACCAATGGGAACTGTACAAGTACTATGAAGGAAAAAAGGAAAATCTTACTGCTTTATTTAATGCATCAAAAGAAGGAAAGAAAGAAAAGCCCATTCAGATTGGACTGGTGAATCCAAACAGCAGAAAAATCTGTATTACTGCCATGAAAACAAAACTGATGTTTTCTTTAAAGTATTATTTTAAAAATAAAATCCCACCAAAAAACCTATTTAAAATTAAACAGGAAACCAAATGGTGTAGAAAATATCCTCAATGTTCTATAATTTTTTAACACAAGTTTTGTAAAGTCATTGACTTTGATTTTTCATATCTAACATCTAAAATCCCAACTATTTTCAATTCCTCTTATTTACAAAATGTGATGGTACATGAAACAGAGCTATATTGTTTACAGTTGCATGTTATGCATGTTAACTATATCTAACCTAAATAATAACTAAACAAAGTTTCCAAGATAACTTATAGGTTCACCATAAAAAAGAGAAACTTTTAATAATTAGCCATTAAAGGTGCAATGCATTTTACATAACAGTTAACTGCTATAAATGCAAAATTTCTACATAAGGACACCAAGTTATATTGAATTACTGTTGGCTAGTAATCAAAACATGTCCCTTTTTATATTTGCTCAAAATTGTTTCTTTTGCAAAAAATCATTTGACTTTTAAAAAAATCCATTTCTTTAATTAAAACAATGACAGATTTAATATTCTTATAAGACCCAAACTACATTATAACTCCCAAATCTACATACTTACTATAAAAAAATTTCTCGTCAATCAAGTTACTTACGAATACAGTTATAAATAATAAATAACTTCTAAGTTATGTATTTTCAAATTAAACAATTAGGAAACCTAGTAAAAAGTATTCATTTAAATGTTATTATACAAAACATTTACTGTAAGATACAATCACATTAAGGCAATCAGAATATTAAACTACCTAACATAAGAAACTATTCCTCAGTGGTAAAATTAGTTGTACAGATGGAAATCGACCAATAAAACACGTCATTAAAAAAAAAAACATGTCATAAGAGACTGCATTAAAGATATTAAAACTGAACAAAGAAATACGTACAACCTATTTTACACATCTCCAAGCATGCTACTACAAACCCCCCACCCCAACAGAAATATGATTAAGCAAAACTGAAATGCTTCCAACTTGTGGCTTTATTGTTTAATGTGGAATCTGTTGAGAATTATGCTTGCCAAAGCCTATCGGCAAAA
>CM053626.1:304751477-304769094 GCA_028646595.1 Phalanger gymnotis | reverse complement strand
TGATACAGGACTGAAAAATGACATCTATCTCCAATACATGCCCTTTACCTATGAAATTTCAAGGCAGATGGGAAAGACAATGCATTGTGAATGATGACAGTACATGTCATCAATTACTTTAAAAATAATTTCCTTGATAAAAAAAGAATTACAATCCCATGAAAATTATCCTAAGGAGTACATAATCTCTTCATGTTTTTAATATAGAGAAATTCAACAGAAATTAAAACAAAAACAAAACCTTTTTTGTCATACAAATCTAAACTTACAAATCACTCATATTTATAATCAAACCAATTAATTGTCAATAAACTTTTATTAGAAACATGATTTACAAGTGTACTTGATATTCAGAAGTTAGTTTTATAAAGAAAAGCCCCAAGTTACATACAAAAACACAAAATATCTGCAGAAATAGTCTATGCACATTTTCAATGCAATATGGTAATAACATTTTAAAACACTAAATCATGTTACATTATTTCAATCATTTACAGATTACTAAATGGAAGGTACTATTTACTTAAGAAACCCAGCAAGTACAAAAAAGTATATGTTTTCCCTTCAAAAAGAATTGACAATACCAAACATTAAGAGGACACACACATTAAGCATTGGGGAAAAGTAAGTACCAACCCAGCCCACTGCTGAGGAACCCAGACCCTACCAGTTTCCCTTTCTTCCTGTCTACTTTTACTTACATACAATAGCATTCTTTGTACCTTAAGGGACAACAGATACCTTTATTCCAGAATGTGATTAACCTAAACTTTGCAGGTGTTCAACTAAAGCTTAAGTCTTATGTAGTAGCAACATTTAAATATAAATTTCACTGTACCTAATTAAAAATAAGCAAGTATGCTATTTATAATAGAGCTTATGTGTTTTTTGGTGTAAGCAGCACCTGCCAATAAAATAATTTAAAGAAAGAAAAAGTTTACCATTACAATATACTCTTGTAATTATACATTAAAATCAAAAGATATGAATAGTTATCTTAAATGTTCCTTAGATGTGGAATATTGCTAAATAAACTGACTTAAAATCATCCTAGTTAAAAATGCTTTTCTGCTTTCCCCATCACTCCTGCTTAGAGTAGATTGAAAAAAATAATTAACAACCAAAAAATATTAATGCCAGTAACAAACAGATCAAAGTTATCTTTGATCACAGCTAACTGCAGCACTTGGTTTGATGAGGAGACAATGGTTAAAATTAAGTTCTACTTGGACTTTAAAAAGACTTTAGAAAGACATTAAAATATTTTATAAACACTCCTATTTTTTAGTTATTTAGGATTTCCCAGAAACAAGGAGTATATTTGTCAGTTATTTTTTTAACTCATTATACCTTTTAAATATTCATGATGTTTTCAATTTAATGCCACCTTGTTGACAACAAGTATCAGCCAATATACTTAAGGAACACTTAAGTTAAGAGATTTTATTCTGAATCTTAAATTAAGCTGTTGAATCATTTGGTCAAGTAATTAAGTGATTTACCTGCTCCCACCACCACCACCACCACCACTATGACTGTCCATGTCATATGACTGGTTTAGGTAGGAGTCCATGGATCTTGGACCTCCATAGGAGCCATGGCCATAGTCACGATCCATCCCTATAAAAATTAAAAAGAAACAAAATTAGGCTCACCTTAATTGGCCCTCAAATGAAGAATTTTAAATAATTAACTTTAAAAGTCAGACCTCCATAAAATCCATGGCCATAATCCCGATCTATTCCTAAAAGAAAAAAAAAGAAGTCAGTACTGCTCACTCTAAAGAAAATGGTTTATTTTTAGCACTCTGATTACAAATTCAAGATCAGCAAAAATGGGCTGACCTTTACATCTGATCCTGCAACTCATCATTATGCTTACAAATTTCAAAAATTAAAAGTGTACAGCTCAACCCCAGCATGCTGATAAGCAACAAAGAAAAACAATATTCGTTTTACACAGCTTTCTCTAGCAATACGGACTCTTAACAACAACAAAGACAGGTGGTAAAAAACAGCAATTGTTTCAGCACATTATCTGAACCAAATTCAATGCTTTTAAAACAACAAATTAAACAAAGAAAAATAACTCTATCAGATTTTCCTAAACAACTTATCTATTTATAAAAGGAACTGACTATGCCAAGTGCTACGATTTTTCTTTACCTTACGGTTTGCTTAAAACAATTCAAACTATCAAAACTCAAATACTCTGAACACCTTTTAGCCAAGTCACAACTTTCATCACCTATTATCTCTAGGTCCTGCAGACTGAGAATGAGATTCCTAGCAATGTAGTATCTTAATTAGAATTCTACAATATACTGGAGTAGCAATTCAAACTTTTTGGTCTGAGGACCCCTTTTACAATCTTAAGAATTATTGAGGACTCCCAAAGAAGTTTTGTTTATGTGGGTTATATCATCATTTACTGTATTAGAAATTAAAATGTCTCATCATTATTATGAAAATAGTTTTGACCTCATGGAATCCTTGAAAGGATACCAAGGACTCCCCAGAGTCCCTAGACCATACTTTGAGGCAGCTATGTGGCACAGTGAATTGAGGCAGCTACATGGCACAGTGGATAGAGGGTCAGGCGTGGCATCAGGAACACCTGAGTTCAAATCCAGCCTCAGAAACTTACTAGCTCTGTGTGACCCTGGGCAAGTATGTCACTTCACCTCTGTTTATCTGAGTTTCCTCATGGGCAAAATGGGGATAATGATAGCACTTATCTCCCACAGTTGTTGTTTAGATGAAATGAGATTATAACTATAAAGGGTGCCGCACAGTGTCTGGCACATAGAACTATAAAAATGTTAGTGATGATGATGACGTTAATAATAATGATCTAAACTGGAGATTCCAAAGAGTGTGAGACTAGAATCCCACCTAAACCCACCCTTTCCCCTGAGGGGAGGTTAATATAGGGTAAGATATAACGTTTGGAATCACTATTTAAATTATAACTCTATTAAAAAATGAAAAAAGAACCAATAGACAACTTTTAGCTTCACACACTTCAAATGTTATAGAGATCAGTGATTGCCTAAGTCTCCCCACTAGAGAGTGGCAAACAAGACAAATACATAGGTTTTTTTAGTGAAGAAGAAATCCTATTATAAACTTTAAATTCTAATTACTCAAAACTCCCTCTGACAAAAAAAAATCAACCTATTTTCCCTTAAAAAAGTTCTACATTTCATTTCAAAGAATGTTATTGGAGCTAGGCCCAGTTAGTTCAGGGAGGGAGGAGGGTATTTTAGAAACAAGTAGGAGTGGGACAGACAGACCAACTCAAAGTCTACACAAAGTCTTCTAGTTTCCACTTTAAACTGCCTGCATCTGTCTTCAAGGTACTGTTATAAAACTTCTACTTAGGACAAAATAATTTTCTCCAGCATATCTTCTAGTAACTGCCCTAATCCTGTCCTTTTTTGCTTCAGACAATGTGGCATAATGACTACAGTGGGTATCAAACACAGGGAGTGTGGCTGGCGCCAGAATAAAATATAATTGGAAGGAATTCTAAGATGGTGGAATAAGGCAGGAAATTACCTGGCTTTCCTAAATCCCCCACAGACAATATAAAATAATGCCTCAAAATGAATTTTTGAGTGGCAGAAATAATTAAAAGTCCGGGAAAAGCAGTTGTCTGCCTAAGATAACTTGGGAGGACATTAGGAGAGCTTCAGCTTCAGAAACTTATGCCTCATGGATAGTGTAGGGGTGGGACAGTTGATCAGGGAAAGACTGCAGAGTCCCCCACTGGTTTTAGAAACTGGGGCCTGACCAGATGCTGTACTGAGCTATGGCTTTGGGAGAGAAGCAAGCACATAGGTGAGTGTGGTCACAGAGGGCAGAGACTCTGCTGACTGTGAGGATTGCAGAAGAGTGGAGTCTCTGATTTTGATTCCAGGGCAGAGGGGTGAGCTAAAGCTTGCAGATGTAGGAGGGAGCACAGGGAGCAAGAGCATATGCAGTGACAGTGTTACTGGGAGACCTGGTCCTGGCTCAAGGGCAGAGAGGAGTACATGAAGTAAGGCTCCCAGATAAAGGCTCAGAAAATAAGATCCGAAAACAAACAAACAAAAAAACCACTGAATTCTGAGATGTTATCCTCCCATCGTGGGTCTAGTGCCTTACTTTAATACAAAGTTAACAGACAAGAAATAAGCTGCTTTAAAAAAAAGTAAGTAAAAGAAAAAGAACCCAACCACTGATAGCTACTATGGTATTGAGAAAATCTAGGTTCAAACACAGAAGATAGTGAAGTTAAAAGAACTACATCTATCTATCTCAAAGCAAAAAGGTCACAAGGCCAAAAACAGTTTTTGGAGGAGCTTAAAAAGGACTTTAAAAATCAAATAAGAAAGGTCATGGAAAAATTAGGAAAAAAAAAATAAGATTATGAGAAGTTCAATTAGAAAAAAAGATCCAAAAACTTAAGGAAGAAAATAATTCCTTAAAAATTAGAATTGGGCAAAGGGAAGTTAATGACTTCATAAGACACTAAGAAATAATAAAACAAAATAAAAAGAATGAAAAAATAGAAGAGAATATGAAACACTGCCTTAGAAAAACTGACCTGAAGAAACAGATTGAGGAAAGACAATATGAGAATTGCTGGACTACCTGAAAGTTATGATAAAAACAAGTTTAGACACTATAAGAAATTATCAAGGTAAATTGCCCAGAAGTTTTAAAATGAGAGGGTAAAACTGAAATAGAAAAAATCCACTAATCACCCCCTGGAAGAGATCCTGACATAAAAATTCACAGGAACATCATAGCTATCAAAACTCCCAGGCCAAGGAGAAAAATACTATAAGCAACTAGGGAAAAAAAAATTAAATACCGTGGAGCTACAGTCAGAATAACACAAGATTTAGCAGCTTTTACATAAAAAGACTGAAAAGCATGGAACATTGTATTTCGAAGAACAAGGGAGATGGGCTTGCAACCAAGAATAACTTACCCAGCAAAGCTGTGTGTAATCACAAATGGGGGGAAAATAGATATTGAACGAACTAAAGAACTTTCAGGTATTTGTGAGGAAAAGCGGAGAACTGAATGGACAATCTGGCCTACGGGATTCAGGAGAAACATAAGGTAAACACTAAAGACCAATTATAAAGGATTTAATCAGGTCAAAATGTTTACTTCTTATATGGCGAATGTTATTTGTAACTCTTAAGAATGTCATGCGGCCATGATGGGATGAACTTTAAAAATAAAATTGGGTAGAGAGAAGAAAAATGGAGTAATTAGCTCATACTAATGAGACATGAATAGAACTATTACAATGGAGAGAGGAGAGGGTGGAGGGCTGATAGTGCTAGAACCTTATTCTCACCAGAACTGGGTTAAAGAGGGAATAACATATTCATCTAGAAGGGTATAAAAGTCTTCTTAACTTGCAGAGAAATATGAGGGCAAGGGGACAGAATAAGGAGGGACTTTTAGAAGGATGTGCAAATCGAAAAGTGGAGGGTAAGGGGAGAGGATAAGGGAGAAATTCTTAGAAGGGGTGCAGAATAGGAAGGCAGTGTTTCAAAGTCAATCAGATGTTTGTGAAAGAATAGGGTAAAAAAGAGGAGAGAAGGACGAAGTGATTAAAAAAAAATAGGATGGAAGGAAATGCACAAGTAGTAATTATAACTATAAATGTGAATGGGATGGACTCACCCACAAAACAGAAATGGATAAAATGGATTAAAAACCATAATTTGACAATATGCTGTTTACAAGAAACACATTTAAAAATGACAGATACACATAAAGTAAAAATAAAGAGGTGACGTATAATATACTGTGTTTTTTAGCTTATGCAAAAAAAAAGACAGCAATCTCAGACGAAGTTAAAGCTAAAACAGATTTAATTAAAAGAGATAAATAGGGAAACATTATGATAAAAGGTACCAAAGATAATGAGGTAATATCAACATTAAATCTATGTGCTCCAAGTGCTATAGCACCTAAATTTTTAAAGGAAAAGCTAAATGAATTACAGATGGAAATAGATATCAAAACTATAATGGTGGGGGACTTTAACCTTTCCCCTCTCAGAACTAGATAAATCTAACCAAAAACTAAATAAGAAGTCAGTAAGATGAATAGGCTCTTAGATTAGCTTAAGCTAGATATGATAGATATTTGGAAAGAACTGCAAAGAAATTCTCAACAGTAAATGGTACCTTTTATTGACCACGTATTAGGGTATTAACTATTGACCACATATTAGGGCATTAAAAACTTTATAATTAAATGAAGAAAAGCAGAAATATTAAATGCATTCTTTTCAGATCATAATGCAATAAAAATTATATTTAATAAGGGACTATCAAAACACATTTTAAAAATTAATTGGAGACTAAATAACCTAATCTTAAAGAATGAATAGGTAAAAGAACAAGTCACAGAAACAATAAACAATTTTTTTTAAAGAGAATGATAATGAAACTACATATCAAAATCTATGGGATACAACGAAAGCAGCAATGAGAGGAAAATTTACATCTTTAAATGCTTACATCAATAATACAGAGAAAGAGCAGAGTAATGAATTGGGCATGCAATCTAAAAAAACTAGAAAAAAAACAAATTAAAAATCCCCAATTAAACACCAAAATAAAATTCCTAAAATTAAAGGTGAATTAGTAAAATGAATGTAAGAAAACCTCTGAATTAATAAATATAACTTAGAAGTTGGTCTTATGGGAAAAAAACCCAATAAAATAAAGCATTGGTTAATATGGAGAGAGAGAGAGAATTAACTCAAATTAGTAGTATCGAAAATGAAAAGGGTGAATATATCACTAATGAAAAGGAAATCAAAGCAATTACTAGGTGTTATTTTGCCCATTTACATGCCAACAGATTTAAGAATTTAAGTGAAATGGAAGAATATTTACAAAAATATAAACAGTCTGGATTAACAGAAGAGGATATAGAATATCTAAATAATAGTATTTTAGAAAAAGATATTGAACAGGCTATAAAGGAGCTTCTTAAGAAAAAAGAATCAGGACCAGATGGATTTAAAAGTGAATTCTACCAAACATTTAAAGATCAACCAATTCCAATATTAAATGTTTGGAATAATAAGGAAAGTTTTCCTACTAAACTCCTTTTATGAAACAAATATTGTATTGATACCTAAACTATGAGCAAAAAGAAAGACAATTATAGACCAATTTCATTAATGAATATGAACATAAAATTCTAAATAAAACACTAGCCAGAAGACTATAACAATATTTCGCAAAGATTATACATGGTGACCAAATGGGATTTATAGCTGGAATATAGGGATGGTTTAATATAAGGAAAACTATGAACATAATTGATGTCAATAATAAATGTAACAAAAACCACATGATTACATCAACAGATGCAAAAAAAATTTCTTTTTTACAAAATACAGCATTCTTATTTAAAATATTTGAAGGATAGGTATACATGGATTTTTCTTCAAAATGATAAGAAGCAGCTACCTAAAACTATCAGCAAGCATTATTTGTAATGGGGATAAGACAGAAGCCTTCCCAATAAGAGCAAGAGTGAAACAAGGATGCCATTTACTGCCAATATTTCAATATTGTATTAGAAATGCTACCTGGATGGGAGAAATGCTAGCAATAGCAATAAGAGAAGAAAAATAAATTGAAGGAATCAGAATGGGCAATGAGGTAATAAAACTATCTCTTTTTGTGGACAATATGATGACAGGTAATCCTAGAGATTCAATTTTAAAAGTTTGCTGAAATAATAATTTTAGCAAAGTAACAAGATATAAAATAAACCTACAGCATTTCTATGTATTGCCAACAAAACCCTACAAGAAGAGATAGTAAAATATACTTTAATAAAGAAGAGATAATAAATACCTGCCAAGACAAACCCAGGAACTACATCAACATAATTATAAAAATACCTTTTATAAAAATAAAGTCAGATTTAAATAACTGAAGAATAACTACCATAGGTGGGTAGAGCCAATATAATAAAAATGACAATTCTACCTAAACTAATCTGCTTATTCAATGCCATCCCAATTAAATTACCAAAAAAAATTTTATTGACCTAGAAAAAAAAATAATATAATTCATTTGGAAGAACAAAAAGTCAAGATTATCAAATAAATTAATGAAAAAAAAATGTAGCAGTACCAGATCTTTAACAATATTATAAGGCACTAATTATCAAAACTATCTGGGTAAGAAATAAAAATGTAGATCAGTGGAATGGAGTACATATAGTACTAAAATACATGTAAAATACATATAGTACTAAATGATTATAGTAACATTGTGTTTGACAAATGTAAAGATTTGAGCTTTTGGGGTAAGAATACACTATTTGGTAAAAATCACTGGGAAAACTGAAAAGCAGCCTGGAATAAATTAGGTATAGACTAACATCTTACACCACTTACTTAGACAGGGTCAAAATGGATAGATGGCCTAGATATAAAAAGAGATAAACTAGAAGAACGTGGCACATATCACCTATCAGGCTTTTGGACAGAAGAATTTACGAATAAGAGATAGAGAGCACTGTGAGAAGTAAAATGGATAATTTTGATTACATTAAATTAAAAAGTTTTGTACAAATAAAGCCAAAGTTGCTAAGATAAGAAGAAGAAAATGCGACACAAAAATTTATAGACAGTTTCACAGATAAAGGTCTCATATCTTAAATATATAGAGAACTTTGTCAAATTTATAAGAATGACTCATTCCCCAACTGATAAATGGCCAAAGGATACGAACAGGCAGTTTTTCAATAAAAAAAATCAAAACTATATAGTTATATGAAAAAATGCTCTAAATCATTATTGATTAGAGAAATGCAAATTATAACAATTTTGAGGTATTTTACACCTATCAGAATGGTTAAAATGATAGAAGGGGAAAATGACAAATGTTGAAGGGGATGTGTAAAAATCAGGACATTAACATATTTTTGGTGGAACTGTGAACTGATCCAACCATTCTGGAGAGTAATCTAGAATTATGGTCGAAGAGTTATAAAACTGTAAATACCTTTTGACCCAGCAATAATACCATTAGGTCTGTTTCCCAAGGTGATAAGGACATTCTGTCTCTATTCTCTATGTCTATACCTTTGAACTGTCTCCTTTGTCTAAAACAAGGCTGTCCAAAATGTGGCCTGCAGGCCAAGGCCCACAGTGCAATTTTATACAGCCCACCTGTGGATTTTAATTTTCATGAGCGAAAAAATAAAATAATAATTTGCATGGAATGTGCATTAGATTTTTTTAATTCAATCACTAATAAATAATCTCATTGATGTTAATTTTCTTTGGTGTTTTAAAGCAGTATAACGGACAGAACGTATCGCACAGAATTTTCAATTGATCTGTGGGATGCGATGCGATGCGATGCAGACTAGTCAGTATGCACCTACCCTTATACCGTTGTGTTGTCGCTTTGTTGTTTTGCGTTTGCTTTCTAGCTTCCCACCTTCTGTGATATTGATGACGCACTTTCCCCCACTTTGTATTAGTGTACTGTATTTTTTATTCTGGGCATGGCCCTCGAACAATTATTTTATTTTAATGCGGCCCTAAGATAACCTAAGGTTGAACAGCCCTGGTCTACAATGTTCTCTGTCCTTTGTTTAGAAGCATTTAGATTTTAAAAGGAGACCCAGAAGAGGGCAAAGCAATGCTTAAAATCCTAAGGGAAAAAAAAATGATAACAATACGATTTCTGGAATCAGTGACACAGTAGGGAGATTTTTTTTTTCCTAGGCATTTACCCTCCTGGCACCACATATATGGCCTTGCACTATCTGATTAAAGAGCATCCCTTGCATTATAAGTAGAGCTTAATTTAATGACTGTCATTAATGGGTCAGTGTATATGTTCGGTTCTGAATTTAGTACTTTAATATTTGATAGTTTTAAGTAGAATTAAATTTGAAATCATAGGATCTGGTTCCAAGTCACTACTCTTCTAATTGCTAGCTATGTGGTCTTGGGAAGATCATTTAACCTGGATTTTAGTGTTCTTGTGTGTGAAATGAGTGTATTGTACTAGATCAGAACATTCCAGACAAAGGGAACAGTCAGTTCAAAGGTACAGACATAGGAGTTAGAATCAGAATCTCTGGTGAGAGAAACAGCAAGAGGGCAAGTGTAGTAAGTTGGATTACAGACTGCAAGAGGGAATTAAAAGTTGAAAAAGACTGGAAAAGCAGAGAGTGGGCCATTTATGAAGGGCTTTAAATGCTAAAAGACAATTTTATAATACTTTTTCTTGGAGGTAACAGTAAGTCACTAGAGATCATTTAGCAGAGGGAGTGGTCAAACTTCCTAAATGCTTTAGATTTATAACTTTAAGATTTTATTTGCTTTAAGATTTATATCTTAATAAAGATGATAACCAAACTCATGGGAGCTAATGAGATCACCAAGTAAGATAGAACAGAATAAAAAGAGAAAAAAGCCCAAGACAAGGCTTCGGGGACACCAATGGTTAGGGGGCATGACCTGGATGAATATTAAGCTAAGGTCACTGAGAAGTGGTAGTCAAGACAGGTCTGAGAATCAGGAAAGTGCAGTGTCATCAAAACATCATAGAGGAGAATATCTAGGAGGAGATGGTGACTGACATCATATAAGGCTGCAGAGAGGCCAAGAATAAGCAACATCTTTGACAAAAATTTAAAAAATGGAGTATAGATAGGTCCATAATGAAAGCAAGACAGTTTTCAGGGCACTAAAAGATCAAATTTCAAAATACTGAAAAGGAGTGGAGGAGACAAATCAAAAGCTTAGAAAAAAACTCAGGTGATCAAGAAAATATCAAATATTGACCCTTATGTCTACTTTCCCATCTCTACCAAAATTTCACAAAAATAATCTTACACAGGCACTAAGGGCATACCTGATGAAGGTATAAAACTCAGAACAGGAAGGCTTTTGCAAATGATATTCTACAACAAATCATTATCTTTATAATAACACAATTGACTGAAATAGAAAATTACAAGATCCCAGTGGTGCTTACAGTTCATTCACTATAAAAATGCATTTGGTTTAGGAAAACAAAACCTTGTTTTAAGGATTCCTAATAAGGGCTCTCTTATGTACATGTTAAAATTATACATTACTTGAAAAATAAAACAAATAAATTTAGGGATGCTCTGATAATTTATATCAAATGAGGCATAAGAAAACAAGACGTCAAAGATGTCTGCCACTGTCATGAAGGATGTCAAATGCAGAGAACAAATGGAAAAAGAATTTCCTGTAATGATCTCCTACTATCTTCTGGCATGCCAAGCTGATTAACCAAGCTCTTTGACTCAGCAAAGCCTCCTAAGAGTGGCAACAGTTCAAAGGTATAGAGGCTTAAGGGTCTGCAAAGGTTTTTACATACATTATTTCATTAAATTTGGCAAAAACCCATCAAGTAAGTGTTGTTATCTCCATTAGACAGATAAGAGAGGCTGAATGGAAGTGATCTGCCCAGTGATTTGAACAGAAGGTAGGATTAGAACACAGGGTTTTCTGATTCCAAGTTCAGTCCTTATAAGGGCTGTATATAACTGTATAAGTGGACTGCTTCTCCAAATCCACAATCACACAGGAAAAACCAAGTAGACAAAGCAATGGTAAAAATTCTAACTTTGGTCAATATGTAATTAGATGGATAAACTATAGAATTCGAGTCAAAATGCAAATGGAACAATGAAATGGGTCCAGAACTTAACAAAAAAGACAGACAGCAGCCTGGATTGACTTTGAAAAATTATACAATGCCTTTAACAATTCTGAAACAAAGATCTATGACAATAATATTCTTCCAGCAGTGAGTGCTATGTGGCTACAAGACACGGACGACCAAAGTCTCTAAAGAATTGGATTTCAAGGTCACCTAAAAGGCAATGCAGGGTCATACAGTGGGCCTATGGTACAGAGGAAAAGAGGCTACTGCTACCTGTGCAAGCCTAGCCAAGTCACCGAGCTTTTCTGGGCTTCAGCTCTTTATCTATAAAAAAGAGGAGCTGGTCCAGAAGATGTATGAAGTCATTTTCAACTTGCAATCTACGATCTTGTAACACTAACACCTACAAACTACACAAAAGAGACAGCAAAAAGGATGTCTTCAGAGAGATGTATGACTAAAAAATGGTGAATAAGTCACATGGTAAGAGCAAAATACAATTAATCAACAGCCTATATGCTCGACATAAATGTGTCTATACAACAAAAAAACCTTACAAGAATGCACCCAGCACATTTAGTGATCACCTTGAAAAGGATATACAAGAGAACAAGGGCAAGCAGCACATGAAAAGAATACAAGGATGGGTGATGATCAGATCACAGCTGCATTAAGTAAAAACTGTGCTTATTTGTTGTAAAAGAAATGTACATATAATAAACTGGTGAGGTTAGACAAGAAAAAAACAATGTAAATGTCAGGTGTTTGCAAAGGTCAGATGATTTCCCTCCCAAAGGCTTCGCCATTTTCTGCTTGTTAATCTTTAACAAGCAAAATAATTACATCATTTTTAAAGCTGCAAAATTAACCTAAAAACCTACCAAAAAAAAGGAGCAGCTAGGTGGTGTAGTGAGTAGCCCAAAAGCCCTGGAGTCAGTAGGACCTGAGTTCAAATCTGCCCTCACACACTTGACACATGTACTAGCTGTGTGACCTTGGGTAAGTCATTTAACCCCAATTGCCCTGCCCCCCCCCAAAAAAAAACAAACAAAAAAACCTACCAAAAAAACCCAAAAAACATATAATATATACTATGTGCCTGACCAATCCTTTCCCCTCATTGGTAATTTTCCACTCTCAAACTACAGCCATCCCCACAAGGATCTGCTCTCAGATGTCTTTCAGGTATTCTCTCCCTTGGCAATGTCAGGTAGTCAGTAAACTTTTATTAAGTTCCTACTACTTGCTAAGTGCTAGAGATACAAATACAAAAAAGACAGTCTCTGCCCTCATGAAGCTTACAATCTAATGAGGGAAGACGACACAAAAAGAGAAGCTGAGGGGGCAGAGTGTGCAACGGTAGTCCTCAGCATGATCCATGATGAAGCCTTGTCCAGGGGAGTGCAGATGAGTAGGAAATGAAAAGTGGCTGCCCTAGGAGACCTCTTTCTACGCAGGTTGTGGGAGGAGCTCTTTGCTCTACCCTCTAGCCCTGCCAACGGAAGGGCAGAAGGTTCTGAGGGTATCGATAAGTTTGAGTACCAAGGCTGATCCAATCTCAGAGAATGGTGAGTTTCCTGATGATGTCATCCCCGGGGAATGATAGAGCCCAAAGGAGTACATCAGGATTTGGAATGAAGCGATGTCTGGCATGGAAGCCATCTTTAAAAGGAGGCTTTGAGTAGAGTTCCTGTGATCCCAAATCTCTTCTTCCCTCAGCTCAGGTATCATATTTGGATGCTGCGCATCACCATACTGGTATGCTATCCAACTTCACCTGTCGAAAAAAACTGAACTCTTCACCTTCCCTGTAAAGCCAGGCTTCAACCCAATGGTACGATCATTCTAAAAGTCACTCCAGTCCATGTCTTCACACTATTCCCTCTCCCTTACCCCACTCACATCTACCCTGCTACTCTCATCCATTACTTCTCTCCACTCACACTGTTACTACCCTAACTCCAATCCACATGGCTGCTCTCTCTAGAAAACATAACTGGTTTCCCTGCCTCCAGTCTCTCCCCTTTCTACTCTTTCACAAGGCTGCCAAAATAACTTTTTTTTAAGCCAATTATTTTTTTTTAATTATGACACTCAGTTCCACTCATTTTTGAGTTCCAAATTTTCTCCCCTCATCTCCTCCTCCCCCGCCCAAGACGGCATGTGATCTGATACAGGTTCTACATATACCTTCACATTAAACTGATTTTCCCAATAATCAAGTTGTAAAGAAGAATTATAACCGATGAAATGAAACATGAGAAAGATGAAACAAAACCAAGAATCAAATTAAATTAAATTAAATTAAAAAAGAGAGAGAGCGAATAGTTTGCTTCAATCTGCATTCAGACTCAGCCGTTCTTTCTCTGGACGTGGACAGCCTTTTCCTTCATGAGTCTTTTGGAGCTGTCTTAGAACCTTGCATTGTTGAGAAGAGCCAAGTCTATCAAAATTAGTCATCACAGAAGCAATGTGTCTATGGTTGTGTACAATGTTCTCCTGGTTCTGCTCCCTTCACTCATCATCAGATCATATACGTTTCTCCAGGTTCTTATGAAGTCCATCTGCTCCTCATTTCTTATAGCACAATAGTATTCCATTACATTCATATACCACAATTTGTTTAGCCATTCCCCAATTGATGGGCATCCCTCTGATTTCCAACTCTTTGTCACCACAAAAAGAGCTGCTATAATATTTTTGTACATACAGGTCCTTTCCCCCCTTGTATAATCTCTTTGGGATATAGCCCTAGAAGTGATATTGCTGAATCAACAACATTCCAAATTGCTCTCCCAAAATAACTTTTCAATGCGCAGACTTTATTGCATCATCTCTTGCTCAAAAATTCTCAGTGCTGTCCGCTCACAGAATAAAATACGTATGTTCCTTATCTTGGCATTTAAGACAAGGGCCAATTTACATTGGGATCGGCCTAACTGTCCAATTGAGGAATGGCTAAACAAGTTGTGGTATGTAACTATGATGAAATACTATTGTCCTATAAGAAATGATGAGCTGGTTGATTTTTAAACAAACATGGAAAGACTTGAATAAAACAATGAAGAGTGAAATGTACAAAATCAAGAAAATGCTTATGCATCATTGTCTTAAGAACAACTTTGAACAACTAAGCCCTTTTGTGTATTCTAAATACTCAAATCAACTACAAAGGATCTGTGAAGGAAGATGCTGTCCACCAAAGAAAGAACTAATAAACAGAAGTATGCATGATATGGTTTTACATACATACACACATATTTGTGTCTAATGAGAGCCTTTTCTAGGGTGAGGTGGGGAGGGAGGGAAAAAAATAAATAAAACAGGCACAGCAGAAAACAAAAGTAAATTTAGAAGGAAGCACAGAAAAGCAGGGTAGTTTTCAAAACAATATAGTACTTATTACAGTGTGAAATGGAAATTCAATGTTTAATACTGAATCCTCTTTTTGTCATGCTGTGTACATGAAAATGTTCTCTTTTTTGTCTGTAGGTATTTAAGTTCAAAATAAATAAAAAAATTTTAAAAACTCTGTGGGTATAATCTAATTTAGATTTGGAAAAATGGATTGTTCATTAAATGTATATTCAGTATCCCCCCCAAAAGAAATTACATACTCCCCCCACCAAAAAAATTACTATTACTAATAACTGCTTGATGGTTAGGTATCTGGAAGGATGCTAGCACTCTATAATACATTTTTATATGGATCATTTGATGAGTAAACTAGTTTTGGAATCAGGAAGACCTACCACTACAACATACTAGTTACCCACCACGGCAAACAAGTTGCTCAGAATGAACAAGAGTTACTATACATGGAGTTTACTGTACTTTTTAAAACCTGGCTTGCCTCTGAAATACTCAAGCACAAAAACAATCTATGTGAATCCCGAATTTAATTTCTGCCTTCCAGAAGAGAAAGTTACAGGACTTACCTAAGATCACAAAGACAATCAACAACAAAGGAAATACTTAAATGCAAACCTTCTTTCCATTCTCACTAGCAATACTGGATGGAGCACATGTGTGTGTATGCACACACACACGCGCGCATGCACACACACACCCACCTTTGATGGAGCTAATGGTCACTGTGCACACAAATGTGATGGAAGTAACCCAATAGTTAATCACATTTGCTTTGGCAATGCATTACTGTTTTTTTCCTGTCCCAGTAGTAGATTTTTATTATATTAATTATATCAGTGTATATAAACTCTTTTAGGTCAGGAATTCTTTCATTCAGGTTTGTATTTATTCCCTTCAAGTAACCCGCAGAGCAGCTCTCAATAAATTCTGCAGAACTGAATTGAAATACTGCATATAACATCACGAAAATTAATTTCATTACCTGATCTATACCAAATGACAGCAGAGAGGTATTTCTAAGTGACAAAGGGAAACAGACCAGAATTAAAGCAATTTAAAAATTGAAAACATATGTCTTCCAAATTAACTTTGTTTTTCACACAAACTCTACTAAAGAGTCTAAGATTTTGTCTTAAAATAGACAGATTATGTCACTACCTAGCTACAGTATGACTACAATTCACAAAATACTCCATCCCTTCTCAAAGCAAAGAAATATTGCTCTTGCTAGTTTTACGAATAGAAATTAATGAAAGAATATCAAATTTATCCACAAATACAAAACAATCCTTTGGCACCAGGCTGGGATATACCCTGGGTCAAATCATATCCTTGGCAAAGTAACACAACCTATAATAATCGAATATAAGAGACAAATACTGAGTTGTCATGGCTCAGTGGAAAGAGCGCAAGATGTAAAGTCAAAAGACCTGAGGTTCAAATTCTGGCCCTATTACTACCCGTGGGATTTGAAGCGAATCATTATCCATCTCTGGCTTATTTATCCTTCTCTGCATTTCCTCTTGCGTCAAATAAAAGAGGTCAGACTAGATCAGAGCTCCTTGACTTTGGGTCTGTGAGCTTCTGCTTTTAATATTTTGAAAACTATTTCAGTATAATTGGTTTCCTTTGTAATCCTATGTATTTTATTGTATGCATTAAAAACCATCTGGAAAGGGGTACCATGGGCTTTACCTAACGGCCAAAGGGGTCCATGACACAAAAAAAGCTATTAACCCTCATGGACTAGATGATTTCTGCTGACCCTTCCAGTTCTAAACCTACAAAAATAAACTGATAATTTAATGGTACTTAGCCTAAGCTGGTGCTCAAACTACAGTTGGTCTCAGGCCCATCTCCCAACAGCAGTACGAAAAAGACTTTAAAAAATTACTCCTAACTCAAACCACCTCTAGTGTCGTCGTTTGGAACTATCCATGTATCAGAGTAATTCTTGATATCAAAGACTAAACAAGAAACCCTTGGCAACAAATGGCAAATGAATTTCCTGCTGCAAAATAGTTACACATAAAACATACTTCAAATTACATCAACTATTAATTCCTGAAAGATTCACAACAATGCTATTGCATCCCTGACACACCCTCATATGAAGTATTAATTTAAAGCATGCAAACAAAAGAGGACATATTAAAAATTAACTTTCTGAATTATTTTTCAGTGAACCTGCTTTTTCCCTTTCAATGCAAAAAAAAAAAAACCAGGTAAGATTTATTTTTCCTTTTATTTCTTACAACCAACTAGACACAGACTTTTTTTCCTCCTAGAAAAGCCATTTAAAAAGGCCAAAATTGTGGTTGTTCAGGGACTGATAATGGGAAGAAATCTGCTGATTATTTAGCCAAAGAAGCTTCAATAAAAGGCAGGCAGGGAGATTAAGGAAAATTCAAATACATCAATACTCTTTTTTTGGAAATTTGTCTAAAATTTGGGTGACTTGAGAAGGACATAACATTAAAATGCCATCTTTCTTTTATGTACTTTCCTGGTAACCATTTGCAAGACCACTTGGCTATCAACAAC
>CM053626.1:304726424-304750977 GCA_028646595.1 Phalanger gymnotis | reverse complement strand
ATATAACACGGAATCAGCATATATATGTATATGTGTGTGTGTGTATATATATAATGTATATATATATATACGTATATTGCATCACACAGTAAGAGACCCATAAACATTTAAGAAGTATCTAGTATGTGCCAAGCAACGCGCCAAGAACTGAAAATACAAAAAGAGGCAAAAGACAGTCTGTGCCCTAGAGGAACTTACAACATGCAATCATAGATAAAGCAAGCAATATATACTATCATGACGGTAATTTATAGTAGACTTTAAAGCAGTTGTCCACAAACTTTTTTAGTAAGGTGATTCCCTTATAAATTTTTCAGGTGTTCAAGATGGTAACTGCACTGTAATATCTTTTGAGAAAATACATGACAAAAGGCTACCATGAATTTAGTACACTGAATTTATCACTCACATTCACTAACATTTGATAAACAGTAATACCTAGATCTGAAAAACTTCCTGATTATAGTAGATAGTGTGGTGGAGATTGAATTGTCTCCCCAGGGGAGCTCTAGATGCATACTCCTAGAGATGGCCCCTGGAGGTCCGTTCACTCTCAGCAGTAAATAGATCTTAGTGATTTCAGTAGCTGCCACTAATGAAGTAGGCTTCACCTAACTTCTCTATGCATATTACCCTCAAGTCTACATATGTAAATGTCATGTCTCTCCTAACTTCTAGTCCCACATGTCCTTATGGCTTCTGAACTTTGTACCAGCACATCTCCCATAGATCTCACACTCAACTTTTCCAAAACCCTCAGCTCAGAGTCTCCCATTAGCAATTCTGGGCTCACATGGCCAACGTTTACCCAAGAAACTCGTTCTCACTAGTATATCACATTTTCTTTGGCTCATTTACAAACACATCTGGATTCTTCTAACAAAATATTTAAAATACAACCTAGGTAGTACTTATGTCTAAGGTCTTCCTACAATGTGGGTGATAGGGTATCCTCTAGAAAAGGACTTTAATATGGATATCAGGTATAGAACAGCTATTCATTTCTTTCACAGAAGAGAACCCAGAAGACAGAAAAAAAAAACCCACAAATATACATGTAAAAAAGTCCAAATGAAAAGTCTGAAAGTCAGAAGAAGGAATCCCCAGAATTGACATCTAGTGTCAGGCTTGCCTAGGTAGGCATATGTTTCTTACTGATGTGTTCTTCCACTACAAGCTACTATTGCCCTGGTGTGATAGGAGAGAAATCTCTACCACTTCCCCTTGCTTGAAGGCCAAGGGCAACAAATGTGATGAAAAAGAGTAATAAGGGACTTCCCCGGTCTAGGCTGCTGCCTGAATGGAAACATCCAGACCAGCTGCCAAATACCAACTTCAGTAAAAAGCCAAAAATTTCATGATACCAAATAATGATCAAAAAATATAATGAAAAGTCACTGTAGGTGACCTGGTCTACGCCAAGACTGCCAAAAAAAATTAAGCCAGAAACTCACAGACAATCATAATTGGGGGCACCAGAAAAGCTAACACCAATGTAGACAAACAAGACTGTAGCCTCCCAGTGTGACCCAAGGCAAGCCAGGGACACTTTGATTCCTCCAGGCTCTGAATCCAGAAGCAGGGCCCTAAGAAAGTCCCATAGTAATTGATGATCATTTAATATCATTTTTGTAACTTTAACCAGAGGAAGAAACTGAACTGATTAACCAACTGAACCTAAGCTTCTTTGTTCTCTGAGTAAACTCTTCCTATGTCAACAAGGCCAGATTGGGCTGACCTAAGAACATTCTTTCTTCTGCCTATTAACCATTAAGGATGAGACCCTTAACATGAAGAAACTATCTTGCTTAATATTTTGTGGGCATATACTATGGTAAATTAAACACAGAAATGCTGGGTTGTAGTTTCAACTGACCCATGTCAACTCTCTTATCTTATTGTATTTACAACCTATTCCATTGAGAAAAATCCTTTTCTTGTATCATGGTTAAACATACATGGGGATCATAAAATAGAGTAACACAAACATGCTGAATTGTGACTGTTCTAAAAATATTTAACCCTCCTCATTTTTCTGTTCAGGCAGTCAGACTTTGGCTGGCTTCATACATGTATGTATCTGCTAATTTAAGGAAATAAATGAATAAGTAATATAAAATTTTCTATCACCTAGCTTGTTTGCCTACTTTAACCGAACTTTCAGGTCAACATAATGCAAATCTCATATCAAGGATCTTGGAAGCCATTGGGAGTAGCAGTGACTAGTACAGTCAACAATCACACTCAGACTACAACAACCCAAGCCCAAAGTTTCCAAGATCTCTAATATTCTCTCCTGAAATGTTATAGAAGGAAGGGTGGTCTGACCTTCAAGGATCCAAGAGGTCGAGGTCAGCAGAATAACCTAGGTAACCAAAGATGAGACTGACCACCCCATCTAAAAGGGCAGCACAAAATGCCAATTCAAGATCTAAGGCTGGAGAGATGAATAAACAGATGAAGACAGCAACCCTACAAAGAGTGGAGTCCCCAAATGAGAAATGATCAAAAAATAAGATCAGTTATCAGATGAAGTAATCAAAGCTATCTATAGCCATATGAAAAAATACTTAAACTCACTACTGGTTGGAGAAATGCAAATTATTCTTTTTATTAAGATTTTTTATTTTTAGTTTACAAAACTCAGATCCACATAATTTTAAGTTCCAGAATTTCTCCCCCCCCCATCCTTCCCCAAGACGGTATGGAATCTGATATATCTTCTACATATAACTTTGCATGGCACTTATTTACACAATAGTCAAGTTGTAAAGAAGAATTATGACCAATGGAATGAATCATGAGAAAGGAGAAACAAAAACAAAAGAGAAAAAAAAATCGAAAGAAAACAAAAGGAGAGCAAACAGTTTCCCTCAATCTGCATTCAGACTCCATAGTTCTATCTCTGGATGTAGAGAGCTCTCTCCATCATGAGTCCTTTGGAGTTGTCCTTGAACCTTGTATTACTGAGAAGAGCTAAGTCTATCAAAGTTAGTCATCACAGAATCTATATATCTCTGGTTGCATATAATGTTCTCCTGGTTCTGCTCCATGCACTCAGCATTACATCGTGTAGGTTTTTCCAGGTTATTACAAAGTCCATATTGTCCCCCTTTCTTATCACACAATATTATTCCATTACATTCATACACCACAACTTGTTCAGCCATTCCCCAATTGATGGGCATAGCCTTGATTTCCAATTCTTTGCTACCACAAAAAGAGCTGCTATAAATATTTTTGCACATATGGGTCCTTTTCCCACTTGTGTGATCTCTTTGGGATAGAACCCCTCGAAGTGGTATTGCTGGGTCGAATGGTTTGAACATTTTTATAGCCCTTTGGGCATAGTTCTAAATTGCTCTCCAGAATGCCTGGATCAGTTTACAACTCCACCAGCAATGTAACAGTGTTCCAATTTTCCCACATCCTCTCTAGCATTTATCATTTTCCTGTTTTGTCATGTTAGCCAATCTGACAGGAGAGATGTGTACCTAAGAGCTGTTTTGATTTGCATGAGAAATGTAAATTAAAACAATTCTGAGGTGCTACTTCATGCCTATTAGATTGCTAATAGGGAAGAAAAGGTAAATGACAAATGTTGGAGGGAACCTGGGAAAAATGAGACTTAAACACTGTTGATGGAATTGTAAACTGATTCAACCATTCCAATAGATCAATTTGGAACTATGCCCGAAGGGCTATAAAACCATGCATACTCTTTGACCTGGCAATACCAGTTACTAAGTCTGTATCTCAAAAGAGATTAAAAAAAAAGAAGAAAAAAGGACCTGTAGGTGGAAAACTATTTATAGCAGCTCTTTTTCTGGGGGTAAAGAATTAGAAGTTGAGGGGATGCCCATTCATTGGGGAATGACTGAACAAGTTGTGGTATGTAATTATGATGGAATACTATTATACTATAAGAAATGATAAGCAGGATGCTCTCAGAAAAACCTGGAAAGACTTGCATGAGCTGATACAAAGTGAGATGTACTGTGTACGAAGTAGCAGCAACACTGTAAGATCATCAGCTGTGAGTGACTTCACTATTCTCAGCAACACAATACAAGACAATTCTGAAGGACTTATGATGAAAAATGCTATCCATCCCCGGAGAAAGAACTGATGGTGTCTGAATACACATTGAAGCATACTTTTTTTAAACTTTATTTTTCTTGAATTTTTTTTCTTGTATATTTTTTACCTGACTAATATGAATATGTTTTTGCATGACCACACATATATAACCTATATCAAATTGCTTGCCTTCTCAATGCAGGGAGGGGGTGGTGTGCAGGGAGGAAGGAAGAGAATTTGGAACTCAAAGTTTTAAAAACTAATGGTAAAAATTGTTTTTACATGTAGCTAGGGGGAAATAAAATACTAAATAAAAGCTTAAAATAAAAAAAAAATAAAGTGAGGGATATAGAATTGTCCGAGCTGAAATAAAAGAAACTGAGACAGATCTCTAAGTGAATAACCATTTATTAAAGGGACTAGACCCGCTTCAATGAAGGGGACCTCATGATCTGAGATGACCCCTTCTTCCAGGGCTTAGTTTTATAGTTTAATACTATATAGTTTATATATTATACTATATAGTAATATAGTTTAATACTAGGTCAATACAGATGAGGCATAGTAAAATACAAGTTGATATACCCTGACCTTGATCCTTCAGGAGCACCTACACAAAATATAAAATCCCATTGGTTGACAGACTCATATCTTGACTTTCCAGTAGGTCCTACCAAGCCAACAAGCAGCCCAGTGGGATGGGATGATAAACAGAAATCAAAACATCTACATGTGCCAATAAGCCGGTAGACAGGCTAGCCACAGGCCACGAAACAGGGTCACTTATTGGCCAAGTGGTCATGGCCATCTCCTCATGTTAGGCAATAGAAAGATGATGAAGGATGGAGAGGTAACAAAAATAGCTGGGTGACTTTCCACGTTACTGAATCATCTCCACCACACTATGCTTGGTCCCCTACTCTGAGGGAGGAAGAAAGCATAGAGATCCTATAGTTAGCTTCCTATGATTAAGCAAGTGAACTTACAATATGCAGTACAAAGCTGTGAGGCCTAATATACAGAATTTATAATCACTACCCCTATGGAATCATATCAAACTGAATAATACCAATTGGAGTAAAATAGGGGTTTAATTAAAATTGTTTATCACAAAAAAAGTTATTGTAGATCCAGAGCTACCCAAAACTCTAACCTAAAAGGAGAAAATAACTCTATGACAACTGTGAGCAGATACTCAGGAAAAAACAGATTTTCCCATGAGAACTATAATAAGAAATGAAGCAAGAGATCAAAATGAAATAAAATCTCTAGAAGAAAGAATTGCAAAGAAAAAAAATAAAGGAAGAAAGAATGGTAAACCTTCCCCAAATAATAGATTCCCAGAAAGCTTGAATACCTGAAAAGACTCTGAAATATTAGAAAAAGTTAAATTATTGAAAAATTAGAAAAAAAAATAGATAACTGCTATCAAAAACAACCAACCCAGAAAACAGGTCAAAGAGAAACCATTTAAGAATCATGGTACTCCACAAAAAAAAGCCTGACCTTAAAAAAATGCTGCATACTATATTTTAAGAAATCATAAAGGAAAACTTCTCAGATCTACAACTAGAGGGAAAACTGACAATAGGAAGAATCCACCCTTCCCAATCTCTGGAATTAAAAAAAAAAAAAAGGAAATGACCCTGAAATGTCACAGCCAAAATCCAGAACTTTAGATCAAAGAAAAAAGACTACAACCAGCCAGAAGGAAAGAGATCAAATACCAAAAAAACCAGTCAGGATCACACTAGATCTATCACCTTCTGCCTTAAATGAAAGGAGACCTTGGAATACAATATTCAAAAAGGAAAAACATACAGGCTTATAAGCAAAGCTGAGAAGAATATAAAAGGGGAAAAATGACCCTTAATGGAATAGAAGCTTTTCAACATTCCTGAGGAGAAGATCGGAGCTGAATAAGAATTTTGAAATGCTAGCAAATACAAGACTCAGATATCAGAAAGAGATGGAGAACTCAGGTTTCTGTTCAGCATTTATGGCTTTGCATTACTCTACTGGCCTTGAAGAGCAACATTTAACACGGGTGCTCTGAGCCATCTGTTTCTATAGATCTCAAATTATGGTATGATACTTAATCCTAGAAGTTTTAATGCTAGAAGATGCTATACACTTCTTTAAACAGAACAATTAACTAAGTGGGATTGGAGAATGACATTTTTCTGGACCTGGATATGGAGGTGATATATATCAGAAAAACTATCTGAGATAGTTAATAGTTAAGCTGTTCACATTGGGTTGCCTAACCATGAGCATTGTAGCTGTGGAGAAATTATATTAACTAAAGAGAAGGTGGTCACTTTGTTATCTTGGTCACAGTGTATATAACATGTCCTAGAATTTTTCACATGAAAAATAGCTGTGCCTGATGACTTGGAAATGATTCTGATATTAAAAATCTTTTCCCTCAAACCTTTCCCCTTTCTGACCTTCTCTATAACTGTCATGAGCACTACCATCATTCTGGTCATCCAGGCTTACAACCCAGAATGATGTAAAATGGAGGTCATGCGAATTGAGTAGACTGAGGATCTTTTAAGGGCACAGTGTCTCCTAGGAGAAGGCAGGCAGGATTTGGGATAGCGGAAAAAAAAACAGTGAGCCAGGCACTAACCTCATTGGTAAAATAAGGAGAATGTTCTGGGAGTCGATAGATATTGGATACTATGATCTAGATTGGGTCATAAATTTGAATAGTGTGAACCAAAACAGGAGGAGAGGTTGCCAAGGTGATGGTGGTATAGAGACAGTCTGGAAATGGAGTATTCTGACTCCCCCATTGTGACCAGGGAACCAGGGCCATGGGTAAAATTGCAACCAGTACTGGAAAGGATGACCATGGTTGATGGGTTATGATGAAGTTAGGTGTCAGTGAATGCCAGAAAATGAAGAAAGGAGAAAAGAAAAGGTGTAAGATGAAAGCAAGCACAATCCAGAGGGCATAGTGGAAGGGGCAGAAAGATCTGAAGTGGGACATGGAGGAACGAAGGTAGTGTTGGAAGATGGGATAAGGGAGTGAGCAGTTGGAGATAGGGCATGGGGTTTGTATAACTGGGACAGGAAGAGTATAAGGGTGTTGGAGGAGGCAGGGAACCAGGAGGAAGAAACCTGGGGCAGGTGACTGGGTCTGGAGGCTGACACTGTGCTCCCTGTCCAGGCATGGTTGGGGCTCATGTAGGGCTCTCAGGGAAGGGCCTGTGGCAAGGACAGGAGCTGGAGACCATTGGCTGCAATCCCAGCTGATTCAAGGCCAATTGTGAAGCAGGCATTAAAAAACACTTGATAAATTGGATTAGATTAGCTAAAGATTCCTGTCTGTAAGTATTTGAAAGGTAACGGTTATACAGAAGCTGGGATTAGGAGGCAGCAGGTTACCTGCCCTTAGACATGTTCAAACAGACTCACCACTAGTCTGCAGTGTTGTTGAGGGGATCCCTGTTCAAGGTCAGACTGGCCTGGATGTCTTCTATAGTCCCTTCGACCCCAAGGTTCACGGATTCTGTGGAATTGTCAAGTGCTCTTTTAAGTGTCAATTATTAGCAAAGACATAATAAAGACTCAAGAAGAACACAGAACAAAAGAGATGCTAACCATCTCCTGGTCCTCAGCACGCTGCAGCATGCCATGATTCATAAGCCACCATCATATTTTGACCTCTGAAGACAATGAAACAGATTTTAGCAATCGCCTCTTTTAAACTCTTCTCCCCATGTAGGAATCTCCTTTACATTAGCCTTTGTAAGTAGGCTTGTGTTGCAAGCCCTTCTTTCACAAAGGAAAAAAACAACAACAGACATACATATACACACACACACACACATACACACACACACACACAACAAAACCACGAAGTGGCAAGGTAGTGATTAATTTTCCAAATAAAATATGGATGAATGGAGTCCAGCATGGAAACTGCAACCCATTGTGGCCATAGCTTTCATTTTTATAATGTTTTAAAATTTATACAAAACTTCCTACATACGATCTCATATTTGAAATTTGCAGTGTTCTGGAGAGCAAAATTACATGCAAACCCGGAAACTTTTTTTAAAATGTAAGCAATTATTATTGTGTCATTATCTGAGTATATATAATCACAGGTCACATAAAGTATGTAGAGATTTCGCAACCCTGAGTTAATTCCTTCATTGGATTTCACTAGAGCTCTGAATTATTGTGATTAATTTTATTGATTACTGTAAATAATTTTATTGATTTACTAAGTGGCATGGGGCTGGGTTCCTAAGATACTAAGTGACTCATGTGGTCTGGGTTCATACCTTATGGCAAGCCTGAGCCCTGAAAAAAGGGCACTAGGTTTTTCTCATACTCTCTGATTCACCTGGCCCATAAACTATGCATGCCAATGAATTCTGAGAAGCGAAAATAAGGAAAGAGTGCATGTCAAGCATGGTGGGGTGGAGGTGGCTTGTGCAATACAAGGAAGGTGGAGTGGAGAGTTCAAGGAAGAGCTATTTGGTTGAAACACAGACCTGGAGCAGTAAGGTAAGCTAAAATAAACCTGGCAAGGTAGATGGGGGTGGGGCAGCAGGGAAAGAAGAACATTGTAAAGGATTTTCAATGCCAAGCTAACAACCTTGTATTTAGGCAAGGCAAAGACAATACACACACACACACACTCCTTCATATGCTGGTCTCTAATTAAAGAAGCTGCGTTTAAATTCTGAGTCTGCTGTTTATTATCTGTGTGACTTTTAGAGAGTCAGTTAACTTCTGTGGGCTTTCATTTCATTGTCTGTAAAAGGAGGGCTGGTTCAAATGACCTATAAGGACCCCTTTTGACCCCTGTGTCCAAAAACCCCTTACAGACAAAATAGTTCAACAAAGAGCCAGTAGAGGGAAGCACACACCACATGGAGTTCAAGCCAAGAGCCCAGACTCCTGTTTGCTTCTCTTTAATTCCCATTTTCTGCAGGCTGCTGGGCTTTTCCAGCCCTTCCGGCTGCTAATGTCTTCCACTCTGAACTTCCTTGTGTATTAGTATGCATTTATGGTGACTGTGCCTCCTGTACATGCCTTTTTATGCATATGTTGGTTGACCCATTAGAATGAAAGGTCCTCGAGGGAAAGGATCTTTTTTTAAAATTCATTTTGTATCCTAAAGCTTAGTGTGGTGCCTGGCTAGTAGTAAGAGCTTAAATGCTTGTTGACTGACTGATTACCAGGGGACACTGGTATAGAGCAGGATTTCTAGTGGGCCTGTGTCCATTTGTGGACCACAATGTTGGTGGAGTCCCCTATCATGCATTCTCTCAATGGGAAGACTATTTCTTGTGGACTTCATTTTTAAATACCACACTAATGTTTTCATGTAGTAGTTTTAAATATTTCAATTCATTTTAAATATTTTATTAAAATACGATATAAACCCAGATGCAGATATAACATCTAATTTATCTAATATTTTGTATTTGGGGAACAATCTGTCTCCTTTACTGAGTTTGTTTCATTTCCTTTGAAGTTGTAATTTTGATACAAATCTATATCCTCAACATTTCTCACAAACATCTCCTCTTTTCTGCTTATACAGCCAGTAGTTTGGTATAAGCCCTCATCATTTCTTGCCTAGACAATTGCAATTGCCTCCCGATGGCATCAAATATTCTACCACTCCAATCTATCCAGAGTGATTTTCCTAAAGGATGGCTCTGACCATTGGAGGCAGGATGGAAAAAGCACTGATCCCGGACCTGGTCAGACGACCTGAATCTAAAGCCTGTCTCTGTCACTTATTACCTGTATGACCCTGGACAAGTCACTTAACCTCCACGAGGCTCAGTTTCCTCATCTGTAAAATGAGAGTTTGGACTGGATGGCATTTTAGGTTCTTTTCAGCTCAAGAGCTATGCTCTTTTTTACTTTATAATTTCAGAGGCTTCTTATCGCTTCTACAATCATAAACAAACTCCTCTTCATTTAAAGCTGTTCATAACCAGTCTTTCCAGATGTAAGAAGGGGTACTCAGGGTGAGATGTCAGCAAAAAAAAAAAAAATTGAAGATCTGCAAGGTCTTCAGATAAAAAATAGACAGTCCCCACTCTAGGAAAGGTGGAGACTTGAACAGCTCAATTGCATAGAAAGAGGCCCGTGAGACAATGGACTTGCCTACTGTATGTGTGCCTTTGTCCGTAGTCAAATCTACCTAAGATCCCCAAAGGAGTGTGGGTGGTAGGATTGAAATAAATCAGTCTGAGGCAAGATGAAGTGGCTTAAAGTGTGAAGGCACTTTTAAAAGGCTGGAAGGATTGCAGAAGGAAGAGAAAAAAGCTCCCATCTCAAGCCTAGGGGTAACAAACCACTGGAATCAAAGGAAAGAGGTTTCTGCTGATCCCAAGTTAAAGGTGCTGCCCTAGCTTACAGAGCTTTGTAGCACTACTTCTGAAAAGACTACTGTAACACTCCAGCTGAAGAGATCTCAGTATCTGTCAGCCAAGGCAGTGGCAGCAGCTGCCCACTAAAGAGGGAGTCACCCAGCAGAGATATTCAGCAGAGACTCTACACTCTGACAAGAGCCCAGTGACTGAGCAATCTGCCTGGCAGTTCCTTCTCAGTGGCAGAATGGTCTGCCTGGCCCTGTCCAGCTTAATCTAGACTTCCTGACACTGCCTAGCGGCAGGTCATCCTGCCTGGTCCAGTCCACCAACAAGAGGAGCAAGCCTAGCTAAGCAACAGCCTTGCACATCACCAATGCCAACCTGCTGAGGCCATGAAACTCTAGGCTTATAAATTACTTACTAGTACCTTGTTATCATTGTAATTTAATTTATCCCTTCCTCAGAGCAGTTAGGTGGCACAACGGATGGAGCACTGGCCTTGGAATCAGGAGGAGGACCTGAGTTCAAATCTGACCTTATCGCTAGCTGTGTGACCCCGGATAAGGCACTTAATCCCAATTGCCTCCAAAAACGACAACAAAATTTATCCTTCCTTTTCCCCACAAAGGACTCTGCGTATGGAAGAAGACTCTCCTGGTGTTGGGGAAAACACTTTGAAACTCCTGTTCCTTGTTATGCTATTTGAATATGCTTTTGCTAAAGAATTGAGACTACTGGTTGATTTGTTAATAGGAAGCACAGTAGTAGGAGCTCATGATCTAGTGTTAGTTACAGCTAGAACGTTGACAGTAGCAGCAAGCCATTCTTTCAGGTACCTAACCCATCTTAGCACCTTTGCTCTGTCCTCCATGCCTGGAATACTCTCTTTCCTCATCTCTCCCCATCAGAATCTCTGTTTCTTTTTTTTTGGGGGGGGGGGAGCAGGACAATTGGGGTTAAGTGACTTGCCCAAGGTCACACAGCTAGTACATGTGTCAAGTGTCTGAGGCCAGATTCAACTCAGGTCCTCCTGACTCCAGGGCTGGTGCTCTACTCACTGCGCCACCTAGCTGCCCCAGAATCTCTGTTTCTTATAAAGATTCAGTCCAAGCGATGCCTTCTGAAGGAGACCTTTCCCAGTCCCCCTGGCTTCCAGTGCCTTTACCTCTCAGGTTACCTAGTATCTAATCTGTAGAGATCTCGCATTTACCTATATTTATAAATGTTATTTCCCCCAATAAAATGTAAGCTACTTCTGATTTTTGTTTGTACCCTCAGTGCTGTGCTCAGTGCCAGTGGTTGATCAATAACTTTAAACTTGGGATCCCTGCTAAATGCTCTGCACTTAGTGCCTGGCATATAGTAAGTGCATGATAGCTGGAGACAGCCAGGCAATATAGTGGCTAGGGCCCTGGGCCTGGAGTCAGGAAGGCCTTAATTCAAATCTTCACTCAGACATGTGCTAGTTGTATGACCCTGGGCAAGTCACTTAACCTCTGTCTGCCTCAGTTTCCTCAACTGGAAAATGGGGGTAATAATAACATCTACCACACAGGGCTGTTGTGAGAATCAAAGTGTTAATATTTGTTAAGGGCTTAGCACGGTGTCCAGCACATAATAGGGGCTCGATAAATGCTTGCTCCCTTCCCCCTTAATCAATGCTTGTTGAAGTATAAATGTTCTTCCTCCTTCATGAGGATCTTACTTAGAGCAGGCTCAATTTCAACACATAGCCTTCCTCTGGGGGCCCAGTAGCTCAGAGAGGCAATTAGCTAATGACTGTAAAGTGCTTTTAACCAGGAAACCTGCTGTATAAATATGCTAAGTACAGTAAATAAACAGCCCCATTGGCAGGTCCCCCTTGGCCCACCCTCATTTTTCTTCAAGGGACACTTTCTATATCTCTATTTTTTTCAAATGATCTTGAATCCCTAACAGGATGAATTCGCTGAGTGTTTAGCAAATCTTAAGGTCGTTGTCTCCTCATCTCAGAAGTGAAGGTCCAGCTCCCAGTAAAAGGCTGCTTTGGACAAGGGAATCCTGAATCAAAAGACTAGGCCATGTGGCTTTGATGATCCACTAAAAGTTGTTGTTGAGTTGTGTCTGACCCTTCGTGACCCTACTTGGAGTTTTCTTGGCAAAGATATCGGAGTGGTTTGCCATTTCCTTCTCCAGCTTATTTTATACATGAGAAACCTGAGGCAAACAGGGTTAAGTGACTTGCCCAGGGTCACGCAGCTACTAAGTGGCTGGGGTCGGATTTGAACTCATAAAAATTGGTTTTCCTGACTCTAAGATAAGTGCTCCATCCATTTAGCCTGCTAGCTACCACTTAAGAGGTTAGAGCCATTGAAAAATGGTACCAGAGACTCTGAGGCATTGCTTGATTCCTGTCGTATTCATGCCCACTGTGTCTTGGTGGCCATCAGGGAGTTTACTGAAAGCTCTGACTCACTGGAAGGAGGTAAGCTCAGCTGTTAATTAACTCATCATTGGATCATAGATTTAGAGTTGCAAGGAGCATTAAAGGCCCTCATTTTACAGATGAAGAAATTCAGGCACAGAGAACTTAAATGAGTCCTTCAAGGTCACATCGATCGTCTGAAGCAGGATTTGAACCCAGGCCCACTGAAGTGACTCACCCAGAGTCACACAGATGGTACATTTCTGAAGCAAGATTTGAACACAGGCCCTTCAGACTCCAAGTCTAAGGCACCCAAGGGGTAACTCATTAAATCAAGTGGTAACTTTTCCACTCCCAGACCAATTTCTAGCAAGCTGACAAATAACTAGGGTGTGCTGCTCGCTCTAACTCCCTTCACAAAGATTTTTCAAAAAGAAGCATGACCAGCCACAATTCCTAACAACACATGATATCTACCTCCAGAAAGAGAAATGATGGGCTGAGAGTGCAGACTGAAGCATATTTTCTTCTTTTTCTTGCTTTTTTCCCCCTGGAATATGGCTAATGTGGACATTTGTTTTGCATGTCTATACTTATTTGTAATAGATCTTATTTTTCTTGCCTTCTCAATGGGTGGGGAAGGGAGAAAATTTGGAATTGAGAATTAAATAAACATGAATTCAAAAAGAAGCATGTTCTTTTCTCTTTATTAGCAATAAAATGACCTCTACTAATGTTGAAAATCTGATTGAGAAACTTAAGGGGAAACACAATTAATCAAATTGTCATCCAGAAATATATTCTTCTATCCATCTCCTCACCCAATTACTCTTCAGATGCTAAGGCAAGGCCAGGACTACTGATGTTACCAAAGACTTCTGGGATATGTCAGTCCCTGTCATTGACATTCTCCACACCCAGCCCGTTGCATCAGCCTCCACCCTCTAACCCCATGGTAGAAGACTCTAGAAGAGATGCCCAAAGGGCAGCTGGAAGGAGATCACAAGGGTGGGGCATGAAGAAGACTCTCTGAAAAAGAACTTTGTACTTTGATACTGCCACCCCTCTTGCCAAAGCAGCACTTCTGTTCCTGGCTGAGATTTTAAAAAATAATAAAAATGAAAGCTTTGGCTGGAGGGCAGCAGGGACCTAATCTTCCTACTCTTCCCATCCTATCCTGGCCCTGACTCAGAGTGAATAAATGTACTCGGTGGGGTCTGTACAATAAAAAGAATAAATTAGTGGCTAAGTTTACACATAGGCATATTTATTCTAATTTTTCGTGGATTTCTATGCTTGTGAACTACAGTTCTCCTATAGTGACAAGTACACACAAGTACATTTTCTCAAGGTGAGGCACACCTACAGTAAAGAGCTGGCTATAATATTCCCATACAAAGATGTTCATTGCACTATATTTAACTAAGTATCATGCTGTAATTGATACTGTTGCTTTATGTAGTTTACCAAGAGGTAGTCTCTTATTTATTTTTTATTTAAAATAATATTAAATACTCATTTTCAAAACTCAGGTTTAGATCTATTTTAGACTTACGCATGACATGCTTCTAAGTATCTTTTTCTTTTTTTCTTTTCATGTTGGTATGGTCGTAGGAAGAGCACTCTGTTTAGAATTAGACCCAAATCTCAGACATGCCAATTACAATCAAGGCTGTGTGGTATAGTGGATAGAGTGCTAGACCTAGGGACAAGAAGACCTGGGCTTCCTAGTGTAATATCAATTAAGTTGGGTGTCTTTGATTGAGTCTTACTAGGTGCTAAACCCCAGCCCCAAACCCCTGTCTACTAGGTGCTAAGCCTATGTGGGCGTGAAGCCCTCGGGGTCCTAAGGGGAGTTGCTAAGACCAGAGCCAATAGCAGGAGCCTAAGTTCTGGTCGCTCAGATGATGTTTGATGACGGCTAAAGAGTGCATGAAAAGACAGAGCAGAGCTATTTGAGGAGGGCTCTCACTCTTGAAGGTGTGTTGATGTGGAGACTCTGGGCATCTGTAGTTAAGAGCCCTCCAGCTTATAAACCCAGGCGTTTGGACTTGGTTAAACCTTGGTAATTATACATTGAGATTTGATTTAGACAAGATCTGTCTGTTGATGTTTGTAATTTGTTTGTATTTGCTTTGAAGTTCAGGGTCCTGGCTTTTCCCCCTGAACTAAGTGAATGATATTTGCATGTTTGATTAAATTGAGATTGTTAACCCCTTAACGTTGCTTTCCTTAGTAAAGGAGATCAACAGAACCTATGTTGGCAGCCTTTTGTGTGCTGGTTGTTGTCGGTTTTACACAGCCACAGTAGCTTCTAGCAAGATTGTTGCAACATCTAGAAACTCAGTTACAGAGGAATTGTTATCTACATCAGCGGAAAGAATAGCCACACTAAGGAAACCACAGATCATTGTACATTAGAATTTATTATTAGTGTTATTAGTATCATCATGTTATATCAGAATTTCAGATTATTTAGATTACTATTTGACTAAAACAATATCCTCCCTTGTGCCCCTCAGTTTACACATGGTCCTCCAGACAAGGCTAACCAGTTTTCTAACCTAGTTGGGTTCAAGGTAATCTGTAGGTCTACATCTATTAAAAAATCATGATTCATGAGCCCCCATCAATGTGCTTACATTTACTAGTCAGAGGACACAATTAATTCAAAACAAAGGCATTTAAGGATTTAGAGCAGGAAGTAACAGTAAAGCATTTCCCCCCTCAGTCTGGTGAGTGTGAGCAGGCTGTGACATGTAAAGAGGAACTCTGAAGAAAAACAGTATATAAGATGTCACTAAGAAAGTGGAAGATCAGAACAGATGGAGGGGTGACAGGTTGGCAACCAAAGTGCTCCACTGGTACTTCACAATCTTAGGAAAAAATTGAGGATATAACATGATGATACTAATAACAGTATAAATATAAATAAAGCTTGCTTTCAAATTGCCTTGCTAATTCACATCATCATTAGCCCATATCTCTAGGCACAACATGCATTCAGGGTGAAGCCTATTAACAATAATGGATGCAAATCCATACATTCCAAATCATCTTCTCAAAAACTTTGAATGGACCACCTTGTCAGATCTTGTTAGCTAGATCATCATAGTTTCTAGCTAATAAAGTGGTTGATGAAGAGCTTATGTTAAGAATAGAAGAAATGTCAGCTCTGCCATTTTCTTGTTTCCATGTGCTCCCCTTACTAGTATTATCTCCAATCTGTGATTTATTTTTGTGAATCTTTTAAAGGCACTTTTCTATTTTCAGAGAACTAATTTGATTAAAACTACATAAGAGAATCCACAAATTTGCTTAACACATTAACTGCCACGCATTGCAATATATTAGAAGTAAACAAATGAGTTAAAGTGCTGGCGTCAACCTTCCTACTTGTAGGAACCGTTCCCCTTGAACACCTCATGACTGTATGTGATCGTGTTGACTGAGTGAGGAGGCTAGTGTTTATCTTTATAAAAATATAATTAAATTTAATTTCTTTCTTATTTTTTAAGATAAAAATTAAATATAAATAGAAGTTCTAACATTTTCTCCCCACATGCTAATGGATCATCTTGTACATGTTCTAGGGTATATGTACCCCACTTTGGAGATCCCTATGCTATACCAATGAAATCACAGGCCTACTCCTCACCAAAATAATAAAGATAATGGTGGATATTATAGAACTGAAACACCTGTATTGAACAAAGTTACAGCTCCTATGTCTTTAAGGTTTTCAAAGCAATTTCCTCATAACAATCCTGCGAGGTAATTAGCACAAGTAATGTTTCTGCCCTTTTACAGATGAAGGTTAGAGAGACTCCATTCTAGAGTAGAAATATTTCCTCCCTGTCCTGAAAGTTCCCCATAAAAGATATTGATAGATAGGGAAAATTGTGACATATGAATGTAATGGAATATTAGCAATAAATATTAGGAATCAAGAGAAGCCTGAGAAGTTATATAGGAACTGGTGATCAGAACTGGAACAACACAAATAATGGCTTCACAAGTGTAAAAAAAAACAACTTTGGAAGCCAGCTGAACTTGCTTTCATTACAATGGTCAATCTTAGTCCAGGAGAACAGCAATATAACCTCCTCTTTGTAGAGAAGTGAGAGACTGCTGGTACAGAATACTGTATGCTCAGTGACTGCTTTTCTTTGTTATGAGGAATATTTCAATGTTTGGTAGGATATAATAGGAAATGACTATAGTTTTAAATAAGAATCATAAATAAAACTTTAGAAAATATACATTCAGAGAAAAGACTCACAGATAAAACCAATGAAAATTAAACAGGGACAGCTAGAAAAGGATACAAAAAGTAATTTTAAAAATAAAGAACATAAAAATCTAAACTCATGTTGGGTAAAGCATATCTTTTCCTATAATAAAGCATTCAGTTAACTCAATAAATTGCCATGAGAATAGTTATCATAAGCTGGATCCATTAGAGAAGTCCAAGAAAGAGGCCCTCTCTGACTTATAAACATCCTGCCTACACAGAGAACCAACGCACAACAGAACCCTGGGGAGCAAGAAGCATCCCTTACCCATCATGCTCCCTTCTCAGTATATGCTGGATGACCTGAGGTCCCTGGGACTCTGGTAGGGGTGAGGGGCGGGGTGATGCCCTATTCCCTTCTTGCTTCACAAGACAGAACACATTTTCCCATAAAAACAATGTTATTGGTGGATGGAGGTTAGGCTCCCAGGCCAACCCACAAAAGCCTATTTAACCCATAACGCTGAACATAATGTTAAACTACATTATTTCAGTAGCCTCCTAACTGGTTTCCTGTCTTCGGACTCATGGTCCCTAGTCTGTTTAATCCTGAAATGTGCCGCCAGACCGATTTTCCTGAGACACTGCTTTTATTGTGTCATTCTTGTCTTCAAAGGACTCTGTACTGTCTGCCAAATAAAGGCCCAGCTTCTTAGCCAGGCATTATTTGAGGACTACTCCAAAATGGCCCCTAGTTACCTTTTCAGCTCTCTTTCTCACTACCCCTCTGTGCTCTGTCTAAACTTGTCTTAGTCCTCATCCCACAAGCCCAGTGTGCTAGGAATTTTCAGGGATATAAGGGAACTCAGAGTCATCTAGTCTAGCTGAACAAGAATCTGTTTTTGAATTCATTCAATAAGAGGTCACCCAGGCTTTGTTTGAAGACCTCCAGTAAAGGAGAGCTCAGTACCTCTCTCACAACTAGGAAGTAAATCTTGCTGTAACTTCTGTCTGTTGTTTTTAGCTCTGTCCTCGAGGGGCCAACAATTAAATTCATTAAAATTTATTAAGGGTTTAGTATGTTCCAGACATTGTGGTAGGCACCAAGAGAAAAAGACAAAATAAAACAGTCCTTGATCTTTTGGGCATACAGAAGAAGATACATGCGTATCCAACATTGAGCTGGCTTACAGGGGCCATGCCAGGGAACCCGAAGCACATTTGGAAAAGTCCCTTGATGCCAGTTGTGTGGACCCAATTGGACTGCTGGACTTTTTGAACAGGCTTGGAAATCCATCTACTCTGGCTGACAGGCATGGCGAGGGGATTTTTTTTGTTTGTTTGTTTTTTATCAGAGAAAGTGATCACTAGCGAAAGATGAATGAGAGTTGTTTGGTAAGAGAAAGTAAAATTCACACCTATTTGACAGGTCCACAAATTGTTTTATATTCTGATGAAGTTTATTTATCAGCTTCCTGGGAGAGGTTATAATAACAGATAGAAGCTAAGTTATAGAAACTTTTTTTAAAGTCTTTCTGTTATATGGGAGAACTATCTATTCTCTGAATTATATGATAGGTAACTATTGTCAAAATATATTTTCTACAATGCAGAAATTATGGTTTATTATCATGCTAAAGCAGAGGTTTTCAGGCCCCAGAGGAAAGCCAGACAACCATTAGGACTCTCACAAGTCCTCTGAAAGGCAAAATGATGTCAGAGTGACAGAGAAATAATTCTTTTACATGTTGCAATCTTGTAGATTCCTCTTAGGCCATAATAGTTAAAGAAAATACAGGAAACTCCTTTGATGTCATGAAAATTGAACAAACTTAAACAGTCATAATCTCATATATCCCCAAAGGAAACAAACCTCATCAAACACTATGGGTAAACAAAGTCATGTTACAGATGAAGCTACATTTAGAGGGTTTACAGACAGGCTAATTGAGGAAGCAGATTTATTTACATGTTGCCAAGAAATCAGGGATGGTTGAGATTTTTCTTCTGATTTTCACATCCCATGGGACAGGTTTTGGTCAACTCAACATCTCTTGACTGGGCAAAATGGCCCTAATCTCTCCTTAACATTATTATTCCACATTCCATATTTGATGGGGTGAGGATATTAGTACAGAGACAGACTTCTAGTTAACTAGAATTTGTAGGAGAAATATCCCTGAGTCCTAAATAATAAACAGAAATAAAAAATTTTTATAACACTGTCAATGAGTGTTGAGTCTTGTGTCTTTAAGCATTTTTCTCCACATGTATAGAAGGTAAATATCTGTTCCTGCTGCCTTTTCTGGGGGAAACCTATATGTGAACCAAAATATAAACTTTATAGGGGACTGTAGGGGCACGGGAACGGGGCAGGAGGCAAAACAAACCAAAGATTATTTTTTTAAAAAAAGAAGGGGCACCTGACTCTTTTCTCATTGGCAGCTAGACTCCCCTATGATTGAATCTAGTATGGACCCCATGCTCGGAGAAGGGAGTGGCACCAATGTCCCCAGCCCTCTGAACCTAGCAGTCGGTGTCTTACTATTAGTCATACAAAGTAGCCTTTAGAAAGGAAGGACCATAGCAACTTACTACCTGCTTATACTTATATGTGCTAAGCCCTGGGGATCAATTAAAATTCTATATCCTAAACAATGTCAAAGACAGAAGCTAATGAAAATAAATATTGGCAGGACCATAGGGAAACAAGCGTCCTGTTACGTTGTTATTAGAGCTGTCATAATGCTATGTAATTGACCATGCCTTCTAACCCTATAATAGCATCATGAGGATTATGTCCTAGGGAGAAGAAAAAGAGAAAAGAGGAGGAGGAGAAAGAGAAAGAAGAAAAGGAGAAGGAGGAGGAGGAGGAAAAAGAGGAGGAGGAGAAGAGGAGGAGAATGAGGAGGAGGAGGAAAAGAAGGAGAAGGAGGAGGAGGAGGAGGAGGAAGAGGAAGAGGAAGAGGAGGAAATGTAACTAGGTGGCACAGTGAATAGAGTGCTAGGACTAGAATCAAGAATTCCTGAATTCAAATTCTGTCCTCAGATGCTTACTAGCTGTGTGACTCTGAGCAAGTCACCTAACTTCCATTTGCTTTAGTGTCCTCATCTATAAAATGGGGATAATAATAACATCTACTTCCCAAGGCTGTAATGAGAAATAAATGAGATATTTATAAAGCAATTAGCACAGTTCATGTCACATAGTAGGTCCTATGTAAATGTTAGCTATTAGTATTATTTCGCTATTAATATTGTTACTAGAGAAGAAGTGAGGCAAGGTAAAGAGAAGAGAAGAAAGGAGAAAGGAAGAGAAGAGAAGAGAAGAGAAGAGAAGAGAAGAGAAGAGAAGAGAAGAGAAGAGAAGAGAAGAGAAGAGAAGAGAAGAGAAGAGATGATTTCATAAAACTGATCATATCCTCTGGCCCATTGATAGCATTGCTAGGATTATATCCTATGGTTGAAAAAGGAAAAGAAAAGAAAGAAAAGGAAAGAAAAGAGAAATAAAAGATCAACTATATATATTATATATATACATTATATATATATATATATATCTTTTTGTACAATGGAAAGGGCAGCAACAAATGTAAACAAAAGGAGGGGCTAATAAATAAACTGTGGTATACCAGTGTTCATGGATTATCATTTCACCATGAGAAAGCTTGTATGCACTTCTGAAAATGAAGGAAGCAGAATCCAGAAAATAACACATTCAATGACTACGACAATATAAATGGGAAGAGCAACAAGAGCTGTTTTTAAAAAGTCAAACTGCTGTGTAATGATGATGAATAAGCTTGGCCCCAAATGAGAGCGAAGACGATGTATTGCCCTCCTTTCTTTGCAGAGGTGGAAGACTATGGTTATGGAATATGGCATACTACCAGAGGTGGTGGCTCATTCCTGTAATCCCTCTCACTCGGAGGCTGAGGCCGACAGATCTCTTGAGTTCAGAAGTTCTCAGCTGAAGTAGGTTATATTGATCAGGTGTCCACACTGAGTTCAGCATTAGTAGGGTGAGCCAAGAAGGGATAATATAGGCCACCAGACTGTCTAAAGAAGCATAAATTGGTCCAGGTAGGAAAATAGAGCAGATCAAAGCCTCCATGTTGGTTAGAGTGAGATCAGATTGTGAATAACTGCTGCATTTCTAGTCTGGGTGAGATAAAGAAATCCATTCTTTTTTTTTAAAAAAAAAAAAAGAATTAAATTAATTTTTTTTTAAAAAAAAAGAGCATTGCAAATGCTGTCATATGTCGGTTTTTCATTCATAATGCTTGATTTTGCAGAATTCCTTCTCCAACTCCCATCCCTCTCTCTTTCTTTCTTTTTATTCTTTGCTACAATGCAGGTAATGTAAAAAAATACATCAATAAAAAATTAAATACATCTGTTTGTATAGGTAAAATAAAACTATATGAAAATTTAGATGGACTATTTTGTTTTGGGATCTGTGACTTACAATTTAGGGGCATTTTATGTTTTATAAATTTTGAGATTTGTCAATACATATTACCCCTAGCTATCCACATACTTTGAGGAAGCCTGAGTTGGAGGAAGATATGCATCCCAAGCAGAGAGTTATCTTATCAAATAGGCCTATCACCTCTGACAGTTTATAGGAAAGGGATAACTACTGATTCTCTAGGGTATTGAGGCAATAGCTTTCTCTGCTCTCCAGCTTTTCTTCTGTTGACCTATCTATTCCCTAACAACAGTAACAGCAGATCCTGCTGAGTGACCCAGCAATACCACTCATAGACACATGACCCAGTAATACCACTCCCAGACATGTGACCCAGCAATACCACTACTAGACATATGTCCCAAAGAGATTAAAGATGGAGGAAAATTACCCATGTGTACAAAGATAATTATAGCATCCCTTTTGTGGTTGCAACCTGAAAAATAAGAGGATGCCCACAGAGTAGGAAATGACCAGACAAATTATGGTATAATCCTTATTACTCTAGCCCCCACTGCCTAAAGACCAGACATGTTACATCTCACCCCTTCTACGTGGCTCTCTGTTCCTTTTAAAAAGGTTTAAGGGAAACTACTCTCTCTACTAATGGCTCCAGACCCCACAGATGGTCTTCCCTCAAGTGTTGGGGATGGGTCCCCTGCACCTCGGTTCCAGTTAATCTTCTAACAGATTAATTTTTACAAAGGCAGTTACTTCAAAGGCATAATAACATATATACAAACTTACTCCCCAACATGTGGGGTCTTAATCCCCTCTCTATACCACCTCAGACTATGGGGAGGGGAAGGGACTTGTGTTTAAAGCTTAGCTCAGTACCTAGATAGCACAGTTCCAAGTCCAAAGCCCTCTTCTTTTTGAGTCCTAAGTACCCTGGCTTCTGGGGGCTTCCCTGCTGGGCTGACTGGCAATAGCATGCCACCTGGAATCCTGGATCCAAGGTTGCCATGGCTCAAATTCTTGGGTCTACTGGGAATCACTGCTGGCACCTGAAACTGAAGACAAACAAAACAACAGAAACTGAAACACGTCAAGCCACAGGGCCTAAAAAGCAGTGGAGGAGTTATCCAACACTTCCTACTTCAGTTTCTGCCTTCTGCACTGTGTGTACACACCGTGATCTTTACCCTCTGGGATGCATTAGGAAAAGAGCACACAGGAAAGAGAGATCTTGTTCCAGTTTACCAGTTTTTAAAGATGTGGCCTGTTCTGACTATGCAGCCAATCAAAGGAGTCTGAATACTTTCCCACCCATAAGGCAGGGAAACAAAGAGAAGTAAGGTGCCTCCATGTTAGATGATCTGGGCATGCTCCAAGGTCCCACTGCAATTGTATCTGAATATAGTGGAATGTCATTGTGCCATAAGAAATGATGAAAGGGACAGTTTCAGAGAAACCTGGAAAAACTTGAACGAACTGATGCAGAGTAAAGTGTGTAGCATAATTTAAACAATGACAATGTAATGAAGACAAGTGATTTTGAAACACTTGGAATCTCTGATCAATGCCGTGATCAGCCAGAGGACCTGGGATGGTGCATGCCATGCACCTTCTGAAAGAAGTGATAGACTCAAGCTATAGAAAGACACTTATGTTTTTGGTTATGGATGATGAGGGAATTTTTTTTTTTGCTTGACGGCATATTTGTTTCAAGACTTTTTTTTAAAAAGACTCTCTTTTAAATTGGATTGGGGCAAAAGGGAAAGAAAACAAGTACTTGCTAATTGAACATTTTTTAATAGAAGGAAAAAAGAAATCTACCTTATTTGCTTTGGGAATTAAGCAATGAGATAGGATTCTGAAATATGGTTTCTATTGTTTGGTCATTTTAACCATGCCCAACTTTTTGTGCCCCCCATTTGGGGTTATTTTTTTGCACACATACTGGAATGGTTTGCCATTTCCTTCTCCAACTAATTTTACAGATGAGGAAACTGAGGCAAACAGGGTTAAGTGATGAGTCCAGGGTCACAGAGCTAGTAAGTGTCTGAGGCCCGATTTGAACTTAGGACTCCAGGCCTAGCACTCTATGCACGATGGCACCACCTAGTTGCCTAAAATGTGGTCTCTATCCATTTTTAAAGAGCTTAAATTTTGACCACAGTCATTTTTCTTTTTCCACTTTATCTGGTTTAACAAAAAGCTATTAGAAATTACTGAAACTCAGACATAGAAGGAGCATAAATTCGGAAATATTTAAAAGGCAGCTAGCTAGAGAATCCCAAGGAGAGCTATTTCAAGCAAAGGGTTGACCAGGGGACCCCAATGCATCCCTTACATCTCCAAATGCACAGAACCTCCCACCCAGGATGATTTTGGCCTGGAAGAGACTATAACGGAGTCAGCAGCCTTTCTGAAGTCAATGCCAAGTTTAGGCATGTGGGTCAGTGTAGACAAAGGGAACTGGAAAGGGCCCCTTCAGCTCATAAATATCCCTCCTCTATATTTTATCTTTTAGAGTGCCAGATAATTCTGGAATTACCTCATAGCATTGTGCAGAAAGCAAACCTAAAAGCATTGCAGACATATGATTTATTGTTTATCAGACCAAGAAGTTTATAGGAACTGGGAAAGCAAGGGTACCACCGAGGATTATGCCCTAAGAGTAAGTCAGTGAGTTCAGGAGATCCAATAGGGGACCCCCTTCATCCAAAACTCTGATAGTGGAAGCACTGAGCTTCGTCTGACCTCTGACACAATTTCCACCCTACCTCAGGAAAGTCCACTAGTTCTACCTTCTTCTCAGCTGCTGTGAACACCACAGTGTGAGATCTAGTTCCCCTTTCCCAGAATACTCTGGGATGATACAGAATGATGAATCCTGAAAGAAATAAAGACGCAGAGATTTATTCTATCTCATGGGTGCAAGGCAGAGCTGGGAGATTTTCCCTAACTACAGAGGCCTGTGTAATTTCATTGTGCTTCTAGAGAGATTGACATCTATTTCATCACTGCAATATCCTGGGGTGGATTAAATATTGCTAACACGA
>CM053626.1:304698535-304725924 GCA_028646595.1 Phalanger gymnotis | reverse complement strand
AAAGGGATGATATCTAAAAAAAATAAAATAAAATCAATGGATGAGAGGAATATATTGAGAGAGGGCGAAAGGGAGAGATAGAATGGGGTAAATTATCTCACATAAAAGTGGCAAGAAAAAGCAGTTCTGTAGGAAGAAAAGAGGGGGCAGGTGAGGGGGAATGAGTGAATCTTGCTCTCATTGGATTTGACCTGAGGAAGGAATAACATACACACTCAATTGGGTATCTTACCCCACAGGAAAGAAGGAACAAGGAGATAAAAAAGGGAGGACAATAGAAGGGAGGGCAGATAGGGGGAGGAGGTAATCAAAAACAAACACTTTCAAAAAGGGACCGGGTCAAGGGAGAAAATTGAATAAAGGAGGATAGGATAGGAAGGAGCAAAATATAGTTTGTCTTTCATAACATGAGTATTGTGGAAGAGTTTTACATAATGATACACATGTGGGCTATGTTGAATTGCTTGCCTTTTCAGGGAGGGTGGGTGGGGAGGGAAGAAGGGAGAGAATTTGGAACTCAAAGTTTTAAAAACAGATGTTCATAAAAAAAAGTTTTGCATGCAACTAGGAAATAAGATATACTGGCAATGGGGTATAGAAATTTATCTTGCCCTACAAGAAAGTAAGGGAAAAGGGGTTGGGGGGAAGTGGGGTGACAGAAGGGAGGGCTGACTGGGGAATGGGGCAACCAGAATATATGCCATTTTGGAGTGGGGGGGAGGGTAGAAATGGGGAGAAAATTTGTAATTCAAACTCTTGTGAAAATCAATGCTGAAAACTAAAAATACTAAATAAATTAAATAAAAATAAAAAATAGAGAGGGGGTTGGACTGCATGTCTTCTAGGGTCCCTTTTATCTGGCTCTATGATACTAAGATTCTAGGGATTCTGAATTTTGGTTCCCAACTTATATCTCCTATTAAGTCTTCAATTTATAAGTTAAAAATGAGAGTAGATAGCAAGGACTGCTTATCAGGCATGCTTACCTTTCTCCCACCTAGCTTCCCATCTTCCTCTCCAAAGCCAGCAAGATGAAATGAACCAAACTTAGGGACCTGTAGAATTTCTGCAAAATCCTGTATGAAGAGGGATTTTAAGATTTCTTTTTATCCTTTGCTGTTAAAATCTTTCATTGATGACTTGTATTTTTATATCACTCTCATTAATAGGACTTATCTTCCTCCCTCCTCCCAGCTCTTTGAGAATGAATCCCCTTGTAACTGAAAAACAGTTAAGCCAAAAACATCTGATGCAGTGCCTGAGTTTGGCCATGTGTTCAACACTTTACTAGTTCCACACCTCCCTATTAGAAGAAGGAAGTGTTACATCTATTCTCCAGAAGCATTATTAGCTTTTAAATTATTTAGGCTTCCTTCTATTGATTTTTTAATATACATCATTGTCACTATATGTATTATTCTTTTGTGTCTGTTTATTTCAATCTGCATCAATTCATCCCAATTTCCAAGACTCCATTTCAAGAAATGACATTCTAGAGTAGAGGTTTTCTTAACCTGGAATCCACAAATTTTTTAAAAAATATTTTGATAACTGTATCTTGATTGAATCGATTTTCTTCTTAAGCCTATGTATTTCATTTTATGCATTTAAAAATCTTATTCTGAGAAGTTGTCTCTAGGCTTCCCCCACGTTACCCAAGGGTTTCACGAACCATAAAAGGTTCAGACCCACCTTTGGCCCTAGACCAATGAGACTCACAAAGTATCAGCTGTATTACTGCTCCAACCCAACAACAAAAGGAAACATTCGCCAAATGATTTTTCCTCCAATTTCCCTCCTTGCAGGGTTTCTCATGGGATAGGTCAGGAGAGTTCAGAAGTGAGTAGAAAGGGCATTCCCAAGTCTGCCTGTTCTGCCCCACATCGGTGACATCACTTAACCCCGACCATGACAAAGAAACCTCTTTGAGGAAAAACAATCCCAGAAAAAAAAACAAGGGACTTGGCCCTTCCTTCAACTTAAGCTGCCCATTTCAGCTGGAAATGGGAGTGTCTGCACCGGGCCAGAGAAGCATGTGTGAAGCACAGCTGGGGGGCCTGGGGAAAGAGAGGCAGGAGAGGGAACTGGCCCTTTTCCCTAGTGCTTGTCAGGCCTTGGGATCACAGAGGGCTCCCGCTGGAGGGAGAGGCTTTCAGGCTTGACTGTTGGGTCTTCAAAAAGAACCCAGTTTCCCATCCTGCTCTGTTCCGAGAAACTGTCCAGTCTGATTAAAAATTGCTGGGGCTCAGACAATAGACTTCATTTAGCTTGAATTGTAATAACACTTCATCATTTGCCAGAGAACTGAATCACTTATCAAAGCAGACTCAAGAATAACATCCCACATCACAGCACTTTGGGCTTTCCAAGGCACTCTCTCTTTTCTTTCTTCCTTCTGAGCCTTCCAGACTAGTTTCAGGTTCTAAAAATAATATTAGCATGAAGAGAGATAAACAGAAATGCTGGTGAAGCAAACTTCAGCTTGTTATAAGATCCCCAGTTTCTACTCCCTGAAAGAACATTTTGATGCAAAGTTTATTTTTGCAGGCTTGCCATGAATATGCAAATACACATCTTACCTTTGGAGCAAAAGAGGTCGCTGAATAAAATTAGTCCCCAGTTTTTGTTTGTCTGGCTTTCCTGACCTTATCCTCAGCCAGAAAAACTTTGAACAGGGTCAACTGATTTGGCCTAGGGTTCCTAACTGTCCTGACAGTATCTAAGCCGCTGGGATGGAGCTCTGGATGTTCTGGGCCACCAAAAACGTGGGCCTAGATCAACGTGCTGGCCCTTCAGTCAATCAGTCAGCCAGCTTTAGTGAATCATCTACTATGTGCCAGGCACTGTGCTAAGGACTGGGGATAAAAAGAGAAGCCAAAGTATGGCCCCTGCCCCTTAAGTAGCTTATAGTCTAATAGGGGAGACAACCTATAAATAACAAGGTACTTACAAGACAAATACTGTGTAAATGGAAGGCAACAGAAAGTAAATGAACTTCCCTCAAACCCATTCCCCCATCAGGCATGGGTTCAGTCACCCGAGTTGTATGAATTTAAGTCTCTCACACTGTGGCTTCTATATCATCCATTGTGTTGCTATCAGTTTTTCACCCCCATTTAGGTACAGTCTGAAAGTATCAACCACACTTAGCATTAGTGATCACTGAGAAAGAGAAAGAATGCTAAAAAAACAAAAACAAAAACAAAAAACCCCATTCAATTAAGATGATTACTCAGACAAGTGAAAGTTGAAATATGGCAAGTCTTGAGGACAAATTAGTGATGTTTCAATGAAATGAAAGTCAGTTTATACTTGGCATGGTTAACTCACTCAAGGCTTGTAACTGGGATGAGCTGACCGACCAGCTTTGCCCTACAGCACTAAAATTTGGGGGGCGTTTATAGTACTTGGAATCTTTCAGCTCTGGAGAAACAATTAAGTTTAGTACCTTGTAAGTGACAAAAATAATAGGAGGCTTCAGGTGGTTCCTACACCCCACCCTCCAGCTATCCACACACATACATGCATACCCCCCCCACACACATAGATACATAGACACACACACACACACACACACACACACACACACACACACACACACACACCACATTTCAGGGGAATAATCCACCTCTTTCACTTCTTTCCCCAGCATCTGCCTCAAGATGTTCCAGATGTGCTATTCCTCGCCTGCCCCCCAGGTATCAGACTTTTCCAGTTGGCAGATCCATAGCACAGTAGATAGAAGCTTGGGCCTGGACTCAGCAAACCTCAGTTTGAATTGGTTTCAGACATTTATTTTCTGTGTGACTCTGGGTAAGTCATTTAACCACTGCTATCTAGGTTTCCTTATCTGTAAAATGGCTATAATAATAGCTCCTTCCTCCCAGGGTGATTGTGAGGATAAAATGGATAATATTCATAAATTAACTTGCAAACCTTAAAACACTACATAAATGCTAGCTATGGTTATTAAATGTTTTCCTTATCTGGCCCTTTGCTCTTTCCTTCTTCTCCAGAATCATTGTATTGCTGAGAATAGCTAAGTCATTCATAGTTTTTCATTGTACAATATCGTTGTTACTGCATACAATGCTCTCTTGGTTCTGCTTCATTTTGCATCAGTTCATGTAGATCTTTCTAGGTTTTTCTGAAATCATCCTGCTTGCCATTTCTTATAGCACAATAATATTCTATCACGATCATATACCACAGCTTGTCTAGCCATTCCCCAATTGATAGGCATCCTCTCGATTTCCAATTCTTAACCACCACAAAAAGAGCCGCTATAAATATTTTCGTACAAACAGGTCTTTTTCCTTTTTTTTTTTTTTGATGTCTTTGGAATATAGACCTAGCAGGGGTATTACTAGATCAAATGGTATGCACAGTTTTATAGCCCTTTGGGCATAGTTCCAAATTGTTCTCCAGAATGGTTAGATCAGTTCAAAGCCCCACCAATAGGGGAGTGTACTTTCTTAATCCTCCTTTGGGGATATATTTGATTATTGTTGCTACATGCCATTCAGCTTTGGTTTTTTTCATCTGTTTGCATTGCTGTAGTCATTATGAATATTGTTTTTCTAGTTCTGCTTACTTTATTCTGCATCAGTTAGTATAAGTCCTCCTATAGCTTCTTGAATTCTTCATACTCATCTCTTATGGTACAGTAAGATTCCATTGTATTCATGTAGCATAGTTTATTTAACCATCCCCTAACCTACTGCATCTACTTTGTTTCTAGTTCTTTTCTTCTAAAGAAGTTCTGTTATGAATATTTGGGCATACATGGGACTTATCCTTATGTCTTTGACCTCTTTGGGTCAAAGATTTCACTACCTAGTAGTAGGATGTCAGGGTCAAAGGGAATGACCACAATCACTTAGTACAATTCAAGTGACTTCCCAGAATGACTGGACCACTTTTCAGCTCCACTAACAGCATAACATTCTGCTTATCTTTCTGCAACTTCTTTAACATTGACTATTTCCATCTTTTGTTATCTTTGCCAGATTTGGGGATGCTAAGTTATTTTGGGGTATTAGCCAAGTTGCTTTTGTTTGCATTTCTCTTATTGTTGATTTGGAAAAACCTTCCATAAGGTTTGGAACTCCCCTTTACAGGCATTCTTCTTTAGAAAAGAGTTTGTCCATATCCTTTGACCATTTCTCAATGGGGAATGGCTCAAGTCTGAAATGTTTAAAAGGCACATACACATATACATATACACAGAGAGTGTATGAGTTATTCAGGGAGCACTAGTACCTCTGGTATGAGGGCTTGCTTATCCACCTTAGTGTCCACCTGGCACTCAACTCTCACCTATGGTTCTGAGAAGCTGTAGCATGTGCAGTGGCCACGCCCTATTTCAGAAGACAGACTATACCAGGTTAAGGGTAACTGATAAGCCTCAAACCCATTGGTGAGTTAGGGAGGTGTCTACCCAAAGCAGTGGAACGGGTAGATGAGAACAAATTGTTCCAATGGCCTTCATGAAGGCAGCTGAAGCAGGTGCAGTGGAGTGCTTAGAGCTTGGTCAGACATCAAAGATACCAAGGTCATCCACTGCATCCTGGGCCATCACCAGTCATCTAGACTTTTGTTTTGCCATTGGACTTTGATGATTCTGGAAGAGAGAGGCTAATGACTTTGTGCAACTCTGCCTCATGTACATATATAGGATATTAGACCCTTAGAGATATTTGGTGCCAATATTTTCCCTCAGTTGACAGTTTCTTTTCTTGTCTTAGCTGCATTGATTTTATTCATGTCAAAGAAGATTGAAAATTGGGGGGAAGGAAATTTTTACTGATGAAACTTTTTCGTTCATGCCTATGTTAAGCCACTTCTGGAATCTTGATTGTCTTGCTTTGGACATGGGAATGCAGAAGCTTAACTTGTATACATGTAGGCTCAGAATGCAAAGACAAAAAACAAACCACTCCCTCCTCTCAAGGAATGGTAGATGAGGTGATCAAAGATAGGAGTGTAGAGAGAGAAGAGAAGAGACTTCTGGGCAAAGCCTTAGGGGATGCTCACAGTTAAGTGGAAGCAAGTAAGGTAAGTGACTAGAAAAGTAGGAAGATCCTGGTATTTCAGTGTCAAAGGCTAAGGGAGACAGTGAGAAATTCTTCCCATTTGCCTAGAAACATATTCAGGTCTCTTCAGAACTGAGACAGAGGGAGGGAGGGAAGGAAGGAGAGACACAGAGAGACAGAAACAAAGAGAGGGAGAGAGAGAGACACATACAGAGAGAGGGAGGAAGAGAGAAAGAGAGAGAGAGAGAGAGAGAGAGAGAGAGAGAGAGAGAGAGAGAGAGAGAGAGAGAGAGACAGAGACAGAGAGAGAGACAGAGACAGAGACAGAGACAGAGACACAGAGAGAGAGTATATCTCAGAGGAAAAGAGAAGATAACCAAAGATGGATTCAAGATAGAGCTAGCCCTGGCAGTTGATAGTTGAGCTGTGAAGGGTAGATCCAAGGAGTCCAGCCCAGCAATCTGCCCAGCAGAGATGCCACAGCTAAGGTGGTACAATAGGAAGACTTCAGGAGCAGGATCTTGTGGGGAATAGCAGAAGCAGGCATCATGGACTCAGCAAGGAGGGCCCACTGCCAGGGCCCTATTATAGCCAGACACCTGGCCAGGAAGGCTTTCACTGGGTGTTGATAACTTAGATTCCTTCTTTTAAAAACTACCTGCTCATATACTCTGACCATTTATCCTTTGGAGAACAGCTCTTGTTCTTATAAATTTTAATCAGTTCCTTATACATCTTCGGTTTGAGGCCTTTGTCAGAGAAACTTGCTGCAAAGATTTTTCCTAGTTACCTGTTTGCCTTCTAACTATGGTCTTGTTTGTGTTAAAACTTTTCAGTTATATATAATTAAAATCAACCATACTGTTTTCTTTGATCCTTTTTCTCTGGTCTGTTCACAAATCTTTTCCCTCTTCGTAGATCTGAAAGATGTTTTCTTCTCTGCTTCTCATTTTTTTTTTGTGATGTAACCTTTCATATCCATGTCCACTTGCAACTTCACCTTGGCATATGATTTCTGGTACAGTTTATATCAAATTTCTGCCAAACTGCTTATCACTTTTCCTGCAGGTGTTTTTGTCAAGTAGTGAGTGAATATTTACCCCAATAACAGGGGTCTTTGGGTTTACTGAACACTGGGCTACTGTCTTACTGCTTGCCTCATCACTTCCTCTCATGGACCTCTCATTTTTTTAACCAGTACCAAATGGTTTTGATGACTGGGGTTTTGTTTGATAGTTTGCAGCCAGGTATTGGTAGGGCCCCTCTTTCTCATTTTCTTTATTTCGTGTTTCATTTAAATTCCATTGATATTCGGGATCTTTCGTTCCTCCATATGAGTTTTGTTATTATTTTTTTCTAGCTCTGGAAAATAATCTTTTTATGGCCTGGTGCTCTTTCCTTTAAAGCATAGGTCCCCAAAGTGAAGGGAGGCGCTAGAATGATCTGGGGGTGATGGTGGTAGTAGCCTCAGGTGCAATTGGGGAGGCCGTTGAATAAAAATAATGCAGCGGAAGCATAAAGAAAGAAGATAAGAAAATTTTGAAAAATGATTCATACATGTTTCATCTGTTGCGTAACAGTTAAAGTCGAAGTGTTTGCATTATTTTCCAAATAAACACACAAAATACAAGTTATGACTGATCCATGGTCAAGTCCACCGACAAGTCTTTACAAGCAAGTATTGGCAGGCAAGTATGTTGTGCATTGTTGGGAAGTCCGGCATGCATTTGGCAGGAATATGTTCGTGCAATGACTTGTTTACAATGTGATGCCATATAGTTACGTGACGCAATGTTGCATCAACATTTCACTGTAGGAAAAAACCCACAGATTTATAGTAAATTATTAAATTTAAGATCCGTCATTTAAAAAATTATATTTTTTGAACTGACGCAAATTTCAAAAGAACCATTAAAGGGTTAAAGGAAGTAGATTTCCAGGGGGGCACTGAGTGATTTTTTTTTTTTTGAAAAGTGGGCATTAGGCCAAATAAGTTTGGAAACCTCTGCTTTAAAGCATATGGTCCCTTCTTCTGTTCTAAGGCTCCACTTAGCTGAACTGTGGTTAGTCAACCTCTCCTTCCCTCCTGCTTTTGAGGAACCCTTTCAATACTGCTCCTCAGATGTCTTTTCTTTAAAGGGATCAGACCTTTTCCCTACTGAAAGATCAGAATCACAAAATGGTTTGGAAACAGTTACTATGCAAATGGTTTCCTCACATCTGTTATCAGCTTCCTTTGAAATTCAGATTTGTTGACCCACCATTGTTTTTAGTTCTTAGAAAGATTTTTTTTTTCCCTTCAAACCTTCAAAGACTTCATGTATGGGCTCTGGCTCACTGGCCATTTATTCTCTGAGCTGTTTTGGCTAAAAGGATACGTCACCTCTTAAAGTCACTTAGAACAAAGACACCAGGAGAAGTACCCCACCCTAGCGTAGAGGCCAAGCTTTGAACCAACGGGAATGATATCTCTTGGTGTTCTCTCTAGGTCACAAGCATTCAGTTCTACTGGGTGGCCTTGTACTGTCTGGGTATTTAGCCCCTAGAGAGATAGGGAGATAACAGAGTATTCAGAACTCCCTTCTTTTCCTTTGGATTTTCCATCAACCAGTTAACTAACTGATTCTTCCCAGTCTCAGTACAAAGCACTGAGGAAGTAAATCAAACATAAAGAGGCAATCAGTAAAAGGGGCAGCTAGGTAGCTCTGTAGATATAGCATTGGGCCTGAAATCAGGAAGACCCAATGTCAAATTTGACCTCAGACACTTACTAATTGTGTGGCCCTGGGCAAGTCACTTAGCTTCAGTGTCCTCAACTGTAGATAATATGGATAACAACAGCACGTACCACCTACCATCTCAAATGGGATGATATTTGTACTTGGCATACAGTAGGTGCCAAATAAATGCTTATTCTTTTCCCCCTATTCCCCAACTAGAGGGTCAAGCTGCCGGAAGCCCAAGCATACTGTTTTAATTTGCAAATAGGATATGGATAGAGTGCTGGACTCAGAAGGACCTGGGTTCAAATCCCATTTTTGATGCTTACTGACCTTGGAGAAGTCATTCAAGCTCTTTAACATGAGTTTCCTCATCTGTAAAATGAGTTGTTTGGAGTCCAGAGAGGGTTTGCCCCTGGAAACATTAGACATGGTGGTTAGATTTCCCAGCCCACTCCACAAAACTCTTGATGCACCTGAACTGACTCCATTAACCCATCATGTACATGAAATAAAATAGAGGAAGCATGGTACAGAAATTCTTTTGAGTCAGGAATCAACCATTCAGTCAACATTTATTAAGTGCCTACTATGTACCAGGCACTAGGCTGAGTGCTGGGGATACAAAGAAAGGCAAATGCAATCCCTGTCCTGAAGGAGTTTACAATCTAATAAAATCATGATTTTAAAAAATCAATTGGAAAGGTTGAATAGTAGGGAGGAATGTGTTTTTGTTTTTAACAAGGTCTGGGGAGTAGAGCCAAGCTTCGTGAGGGAGCACTATGATGTAGCAGCTACAAGGATAAAGTAATCTTGGATTATACTGAGATGCAATGGCTTCTAGGAATAAGGAGGTGACTGTCCCTCTGTACTATGCTGACCACATCCAAAGAGTTTTGTGCATTTCTGGGCCCCATGCTTTAGGAAAGACATTGATAAACCAGAGACGGTGGAGAGGAAGGAAACCAAGATGGTGAAGAACCTTGAGATCGTGCCATGCCATCAAGTCAACTGGCATTTATTAAGCACCTACTATGTGCTTGGCGTTGTGCTAAATGCCAAGGGTACAAAGAAAGGCACAAAACCTAGTCCCTGCAGAGAAGACTGGGATGGGGAAAGGGAAAGGAGGGGAGAAAGATGATATTATAGCTGGGTTTAAAAATCTGAAGGGCTGTCACGTGGGAGTGGGATGAGGAATGTTCTGCCTAGCTCCAGTGGGAAGAATGAAGAAACATAGTGGAAAGCACAGTGAGGTGGATTTAAGCTTGATTTAAAATAAAACATCTTAACAATAAAAGTTGTCCCTAAATGGAATGGGATGCTGCCCTAGCTGGTAGCAAACTCTCACTCACAAGAAGTTTTCAAGGAAACTAGATGACCACTGTTTGGGGATGTTGAGGGGAGAGGAGCAAATAATTTTTTTTTCCAGTACAGGTTGAACTAGATATCCTCTGCAACCCATTCTAACTTTTTTTTTTTTTGATTCCGTGGACATATCTGCCTCATAAAGTAGTGAACTCTCCATCACTGGAGCCAATTAAGCAGTGCCTGGATAACTACTTCTTAGGGAAGTTGTAAGGGTAGTAATCTTTTTCAGATTTAGATTGGACTAGACAGCTTTCAGAAACGTTTGGAGATTTTTTTGATTCTGTGGACATGTCTGCTTCCCTTCCTCCACTTCCCTTTCCCCAGGTAATGAGTTCTCCAGCACTGGAAGTTCTTAAGCAGAATCTAGAAAAGTGTATCAGGTATGTTGGCAGGAGGGAAATGACAAGATGGGAGGGGGCATTTATCTCAGGTTATCAGTTGGTGTAGATAGTTTCTTGCTCTGAGATTCTGTGATTTGGTTTTTTCCTTCCAAGCGTCCCAGGGATTGGTCTGCCTGCTTCCTTTCCCACACCATGTGGAACAAAGCCAGCATGAGGTTACTAAGGATTTTGGTGTTCCCTTAACCATTCTAGTGTCACCTGTGGCACAGGGACCTGAAAAAACTGTAGTCTCACTTGGAGCAGTTTCAACCCTGGGGCTGACATAGAGGGGTTGAATTTCCTCTTTGACTCATTATGCCCCCAACCCAGAGTAAAACTTCCAGGAAAACTTCCAAAAGAAAGCTTAGGTAAGCCTTATGTCTAAGGTTTCCCTCAAATGGAAAACAGGTTCCCCTTCCACTGAGGCACTCAACATGAGCATCAGGTATGAGATAGCTTCTATTTCACCCACCACAAAAAAAATGCGTAAGATTCACAGGTGTATTGGAACAAACGCCAGAAATGTAAAACATGGGGCAGCTAGGTGGCACAGTGAGTAGAGTACTGGCCCTGGAGTCAGGAGGACCTGAGTTCAAAACCCGTCTCAGATACTTGACACATTTACTAGCTGTGTAACCTCAAGCAAGTCACTTAACCCCAATTGCCTTGCCTTCCCCCCTCTAAAGAAAAAAAAAGAAAAGAAATGTAAAGCACTCAATTAGCCAAACCATGATGGCACAGTATGACTGCCTAAGCAGATATTCCTCACTCACACCTCCTGTGGATCTGCACCTACTGAACAGTTCATAGCGATATCATGGAGGGTTGGCCAGATCCAGAGCTCCCTTGTCCTTCAGCTGTGAAGGGGCCTCTGTCGTTCCCTGAGAAGACAGCTGGTTAAGGAAGTCTCCCTCTGGGAGCCTAGTATGAGGTCTGACTCTTGAACTTGTGAGCTCTCAAATTTAGGTTTACCACAAAGTAACTCCCAAGGCTAGAAACAGTCATTCTCAGGATTGCTAATCTCTGACCTCTGCTCAGAACAGGAAACAGAAAGATAGAAGTCGGCCAGAAACTTGAGGTCTAAGTATTTCCCTCTCAGGCTCTTAAGGGGAAGCACAGGCTACTGGCCATGTGTTTCTCCTTCAGGGATCTCCTTTCCCCATCCCCTTCTGGAAGGGGAATATCTGGTCACTGGATCCAGAGGCTCTGGGAGAGAAAGTGAGGCTGGTGACCTTGCACAGCCCTCCCTCACTCAAATTAAAGTCAACTGCAAGTCGTGTCAACTTTTCCCTGATGCCACGGTCCTCTTCGAAAACGAAGGACAAACACAACTGGAAGGGCCTCTCTGACTCCATCCTCCCTCCTTTCTTCCTCCCAACCAAGTCCAAGTAAGAAAAAGCAGACAGAAAATTTGTTTATAGTTTTTATAGATCACTAGTACTCAAAGAATGGTCTATAGATCAAACTATTTTTATAACAATACTAAGATATTATTTGCCTATTAAAATACTCCTCCTCCCTTCCTAATTTCAATCAATCAATCAATCCGACCAGCATTTATTAAGTGCCTACTATGTACTCTGGGGATTTAAAAAGAGGCAAAAGCTAGTCCCCACCCTCAAGGAGCTCACAACCTCATTTCTAACTCTTAGAATCTTTGTCTTCCTTTGCTAGTGAGAGTCTCTATACCTCTAGCTCACCCCAGACCTGGACTGGGGGTCCTTCCATCTCTTTTTCTGGGAAGTGGTTGTTGTTCAGTCATGTCCAACTCTTTGTGACCTCATTTTGGAGTTTTCTTATTAAAAATACTGGAGTGGTTTGCCATTTCCTTCTCCAGCTCATTTTATAGATGAGGAAACTGAGACAAACAATGTGAAGGGACTTGCCCAGGATTACACAGCTGGGAAGTGTCTCAGGCTGGATTTGAACTCAGATTTTCCTGACTACAGGCCCAGTACTCTATCCCTTGTGCCACTTAACTGTCCGTTTTCTGGGAAGAGTGAGCGATAAAGCAGATAAAGACTACCGTTGGCACTATCAATTGACTGTGACTTCCCACACCAAAACACACTTCTCTGGCCACTACTCCCAAAGTTTTATCTCTCTCTCTTAGAATGTAAGCTTTTTGAGGGCAGATACTGTCTTACTTTGCATTTATTTAGAATTTAACACATATACTTAGCAACTAATACACAAATACTTAGATTCTAACACTTAGAATCATAGAATTATAGATTTAGAGGTAGAAAGGACCTTAGAGCCTGCTGGGTCCTATATCCTCATTTCATAGATGAGGAAACTGAGGTTAAGTGATTTGCCCAAGGTCACATTGTTTATAAATATCTGAAGCAGTATTTGAATTTAGGTTTTCCTAATTTAAGCCACTGAGCTATCTACATGTCTCCTGCATTCATTTGTTCATAGTACAGCATTGACTCTGAACTTCTTCTCCAGAGATAGACCAATTATATCTCCCTATTCGGGGTTTTTGGGGGACCCCCCAAGCAGTTGGAGGGTATCTTTGTTTAATGCTATTGGATTGATCCCTCTTTAAGGGATGTGTGTGTGTGTGTGTGTATTGTCCTCACTGTTAGCAGCCAATAATTAGCATTCCACTTCCATAAACTAGAACTATTTCCCCTCGATATCAGTTGGCACCCTTTCTTCTACTCCACCTCAGTCCTTGGGAAGAGTGGGCTCTGACAACACAGTTTCTTCAGAGCATTTGCCCCAATCAAGCTCACTTCCAAGTATAGCATGGCTGATAAGTGGATGAATTTATATCTCTACCACTGCTGGACTGGATTGGGCAGATTATTTAAGATTTCACTTGGTATATGTGTATTTGACAAGTGTAAAGACTTAAGATTTTGGCATAAGAATTCATCATTTGGTAAAAATAGTTGGGAAAATTGGAAAGTAGTATGGTGGAAACTGGTCATAAACCAATATCTTACACCATTTACCAAGATAAAGTCAAACTGGATATATGACCCAGATATAAAGAGAGATTTTACAAGAAAATGAGAACACAGAACATATTATTTATCAGACTTATGGATAGGTGAACAATTGATGAATAAATAAGAGGTAGCAAAGTTAGGTATAAAATGGATAATTTCAATTACATTAAATTAAAAAAGTTTTGTACAAGTAAAACAAATGTAGCCAAGATTAGAAGGAAAGCAGAAAACTGGGAAAAAAATTTTATAGACAGTTTATCAGATAAAGGTTTCATCTCTCAAATATATAAAGAACTTTGTCAAATTTATAAGAATGCAAGTCATTCTCCAATTGATAAATAGTCAAAGGATATGAACAGGAAATTTCCTGATGAAGAAATCAAAATCTATGGTCATATGAAAAAATGCTCTAAAACATTATTGATCAGAGAAATACAAATTAAAATAACCTGAGATATCATTTTACACCTACCAGAGTGGTAAAATGATAGAAGTGGAGAGTGACAAATATTGGAGGGGATTTGGAAAAATTAGGGCCTTAATTCATTGTTGGTGGAATTGTGAACTGATCCAATCATTTTGGAGGGCAATCTGGAATTATGCCCAAAGAGTTATTAAACTGCCTATACCCTTTGACCCAGCAATACAACTATTTGGTCTCTTTCTGAAGACAGAGAAAAAGGAAAAGAACCTATATGTTCTAAAATGTTTATAGCAGCTCTCTATGTGCTGGCAGAGAACTGGAAATTTCAGGGATGCCCATCAATTGGGGAATGGCTGAATAAGTTGTGGTATGTGATTGTGATGGAATACTACTGTGCGATCAGAAATGATGAGCTCAGTGATTTTAGAAAAAAAAACATGGAAAAACTTGCATGAAATAACGAAGAATGAAATGAGCAGAACCAAGAAAACACTGTATACAGTGACAGCAATACTGTCTTAAGAATGACTTTGAGTGAACAAATTATTTTGACTGTTATAAATACCCAAATTAACTATAAAGGGCATATGAAGAATGATGCTATCTGCATCCAGAGAAAGAACTGATAAATAGAAGTATGTGCGTATATGTGTGTGTGTGTGTGTGTGTGTGTGTGTATACACATACCTATTTGTGTCCAATGGTAGCCATACAGCAGGTGAGGGGGAAGGTAGAAAAAAAGAAATTTACAAGAGCATTTTGTAGTATATTTGAAAGGAATAGCAAGGTGGGCATAATAGATTTGCAGTTTCATGCACAATCATCTTTTTTATTGCACTATGTTATGAAAATGCTTGTTTTATTCCATAAATTAAAAAAAATACTTCACTTGGGGCAATTTGGTAATGCAGTGGATGGAGCACCACCCCTGGAGTCAGGAAGATCTGAGTTCAAATCCAGCCTCAGACACTTACTAGCTGTGTGACTCTAGGCAAGTTACTTAATCCTGATTGCCTTCCTTCCTCTCTCCCCAAGATTTTACTCCTTACCCTCTGGCTTCCAGCAAATCCCATTATGGTATCTACCTCCTGGACTCTGGTGACCCCCTCTCCTGACTTTTTGAAGCTCACAAGGTCACAACCATCTCCACTCTACTTCACCTGAACAGGGAAGAATAAACACAAAGAAACTATTCACAAGCCAGAAGTCAGCTTCAGATGGGAAGGACTTGAACCTTCTTGCTTCACCCTATTGCCACACAAAGACAAGCAGGAAAAAGACCAAGGGGAAGGCCCCAGCTGACCAGCGCCTTTTGAATGCCCCCACTTCTGGATATATGACCAATAAATCGTCCATATCTTCACCATGTGGTAAGCACACTATAAACAGATACAGAACATCTGGGCATATTGCAAGGTCCATGTGGGGATGGAATCAGCTGAGCACTCCATACGTGCTCCTAAGGACTGGGTTCATTGGCCAGCCTCCTTTTACACACTCAATTTAAGTTACTTTAAGGAAGGCACTGTTTCATTGACTGTATTTTCCCAGGGCTTAGCACAGCATAGCATGTAGTAGATAATTAACATTTGTGGAATTGAATTGAAAGTATTTGAGAGCAAAGCCTAAATTTTATTCCACCCAGTAGTGAAAAGCCAGTCTCACATATAGGTGCCAAATGGAGTACATGAAGAATAAGAAAACGATTGTCTCACTTCTCAGAGGAATGCCAATAAAACAGCTGCCCTGGCCATTACATCACAGAAACTGGGTAGGTTAGTCATTTACATGGGAAAGAAGCAGAATGGATGGGGTGAAGACATTGGAGGCAGGTTGAAAATACTTCTAAGGAGGCCAATGCTGGGAGAGTTAACAAGAGGAGGAGTTTGGGGGAGTTTGGAAGAGCAGGTGGGAGTAAGGTAGTAGCAAAGTGCATAAGGATTTTTTCCTCCTTTCACCTCTTTCCAGGACCATTCTTGCCATCTCCAATCCCATCCCAGGTTTTCCTGGGGCTGGAAAAAGGTGAGAAAGAAGGGATTTCACCTCTATGAGCTGCTTGCAGAAAAAGAAGGGCAGGAAAACCCCAAGTACCTACAGTGACTACCTGTTAATCAGGTTTTGGGGTTCCAGGACTCATGCATGAAAAATGAATGAATGAATGAAAAAAGCATTTATTAAACACTACATACAAAGCATTGTGCTTTGAAGATTTCAGAACATTTAAAAAGCAACACACAAAGCAATATAAAACAATGTCTCCCCACATCGATACGGTGAAGTTAAAGGATGAGAAGAGTATATCCCGGATGAAGGCAGGGCAAAGGAATGAATGAGAATGCTGTACAATAATCTAAATTCTCTGATTACAGAATTACCAGATGTTTTAGCTGATGAGGTCAACCAACACAGCAGGAATCTCCCCTGCAACATCCCTGACAAATGGCCTTCCAGTCTCTATTTGGAGCCCAGTCTATTTATGCATGTCTCAAATAGTTATTTTTTTCCATATATTCAAGGGAAATGATTATTAAAAACTAATTATTAGTGTCGAGGAGAAACAGGATTTATCCCTCTCTGAAACCTTATTCTCTACCAGCCCAATCCAGCATCTGGAAGACATTGCTAATAATGAGCATGGATTAACTTTCTCTTCAATCTTCTTCAGACCCGCCCCCCCAGTAGGGAAGCCCACTGTGTTCTACTCCTGTTTGGGTGGGAATAGATCCCTTTTCTAGATCACCCAAAGCTGGTAGTGCTTTGGAAGTAAATGATATGATCAAAGTTAGGTGTCCCAGCCTCTCATTTGAATGGGCCCACCTGTTAGAATATTCATTCTATCTCATTACTTGTTAACCAGTCAATTGCCACCCTCAGGAACACCCACTTTTCCAAGGGCATATAAGCATTGAGTGGATTCCATGGCATCAGAGAATGTCACTGACCCTTTTTGATTATTAGTAGCATGATTAATAAAACAGTCACTGACGCTTTTAAATTATTACTGGCATGATTAATAAAAGAATTAATTTCACAGAAATTGTGTCACATATTGAAACAAAATCTTCCTCTTTGTAATTTCCAGTCTTAATTCCTTAGGGAAGGTAAAGACTGATCTCTCTTCCATATGATGTAGCTTGTTTTAGCTGCCTTCCTCTAGGCACACTTTGCTGTGTCCAATGTCCAATGTCATCAATGTGTTGTCTATAATAACTAACTCAGTTTTCCACTTGTGGCCTCTCCAGGTAGGGTTATCATGTCTCTCCTTAGAGATACTCTGACTCTCAATGCAGCCAAAGCTACAAACTTTTCTGTTTTGGTTACTGTAGCGTATTATGAACTCACGAGCCTTGTAAACACTAACACCCTCAGATCTTCTGCACTTGAATCGTTATCTATCAATAACTCCCATTTTCTGCCCCTGTACAGACACAGGTCTCCTTGCTCTTCCTTGCACAAGACACACCACCTCCTGGCTCCAGGCATTTTCACTGCCTGTCCTCCAGGTCTGGAATTATCTCCCTTCTTACCGCCACATGGTTTCACTGAAGTCCTGGTTAGAAGTCTGCCTTTTAGAGGGAGACTTTCCAGAGCTCCTGAATGCTAGCACCCTCCCTTTTTTTTATTATCTCCAATTTATACCATCTACATCTTGCTTGCACACAGATGTTTGTACATTACCTTCCCTATTAGATTGTACACTTCTTGAGACCAAGGATTGTTTTTGCCTTTCATTGTATCTCAGTGCATAGCACACTGCCTAGCATATAGTAGAAACTTAATAAATGTTTGTAGACTTACTTGATTTTTTTTAACTCATTGGTAGGACTTTGCATTAACTCTATTAAATTATATTTTTGATAGGCTTTTGATTAGAAGAAATGTTCATAGACTTACTTGATTTTTTTTAAACTCATTGGTAGGACTTTGCATTTAACTATTAAATTATATTTTTGCTAGGTTTTTGATCAGGAGAATAGTGTGTGACTCTACTAGATTTTAATTCAGCATTTGATAAAGTATTTTCAATCTATTTTTATGGATCTGGATTAGATGCTCTGCGTTAGAAGGATTCAGATCTAGCTGAATGCTTGAACTCCAAGAGTTGTGCTTAATGGTTCCAGTCAGGTTAACAGGAGGTGTACAGCAGAATACTCCAGCAAACTGTGCAGCCCTATTCTGTTCAACCTTTTTGTCAATGACTTAGATAAAGGCTTAGGTGGCATACTTATCAAATTTGCCGATGACTCAGAATTGGGAGGAAAAGCCAGTTTCTCTTGGAAGACAGAGTCAGGAAACAAAATAATCTTTATAGGCTAAAACATTGGGCTGAGTCTAATCAGATGAAATGCAGTAGAGATAAATGTAAAGTGTTATACTTGGATTAAAAAAATCATTCTCACAAACATAAGATGGGAAAGGCATGGTTAGACAGCAGTTTGTCTGAAAATAATCTGGTGGTTTTAGTGGATGGTAAACTCAATATGAGTGAGTAGTATGATCTGGAAGCTAAAAAAAAGGAGGCTAATATAATCTCAGGTTTCATTAAGAGAGATATAGTTTCCAGGAAAAAGAAGATGATAATTGAAATATACTCTGCCCTAGTTAGACCAAGTCAGGAGTTCTGTGATTAGTTTCGGGCGCCATAGTTTAGGAAAGATATTGATAAGTTGGAAAGTTTCCAGAGGAGGATGAACAGCATGGTGAGGGGCCTTGAATCCATGCCATATGAGGACAGATTCATAGGGACGAGGACCTTAGACATCGCTGAGTCCAACTCTGATTTTATTGAAGATGAAAATGAAGCCCAGAGAGGTTCAGTGATTTGCTGAAGGCCACACAGATCATAAGTAGCAGAGTCTGGATTTGAACTAAGGGATCTAAATTAATTGTTCTTTCCATTTTATTATATTGCTTTCCCTCATTTAAAAAAAATACAATTCTATTGATATCTTCTGTTTTTTGAAACCTCCATTTGTCACTGATTCAGTCTCCAAACATCTCCCAGGAGCCATTTCTTATTATAAAGAAGAAAAGAGGTGGTGCAGTGAGTAGATCACTGGCCCTGGAGTCAGGAAGACCTGAGTTCGAATGTGACCTCAGACACTTGACACATGTACTAGCTATGTGACCTTGGGCAAGTCACTCAACCCCAATTGCCCTGCCAAAAAAAAAAAAAAAGCAAAAAAGAAGAAAAATGTTCCATAAAATTAACAAAAATATTGAAAAGCTTGATCTTATACGTAGTGTTCCCTGTCTGTGGTCCCCTATCTCTGCAAAGAAATTGGGGAGATATTTTCTCACATATTTCCTTGGGACTGACCTTGGTCATTATAATTTTGCAGCATGATTTCAATTGTTTTCCTTTCCATTTCCATTGTCGTAGTCATTGTGTCTGTTGTTTCCCTCATTCTGCTAACTTCATTTAGCATTTGCTTCCGCGTATTCATAGTGTTTGTCATTTCTTGCAGCACGGTACTATTCCATTACAGTCAGTACCAAAACTTGCTTGCCCTTTCCCCAATCCGTGGGCATCTAACTTTCCTTCTCATTCTTTGCTACCACAAAAAGGGCAGCTATAAATATTTTGGCATCTATTCTCATGGCCACTCAGTTGCCATTCATTTGTTTCCATTACTTGCAGCTACGGAGGACCTGAATTACATGGATTGCTAAAATCTGCATGGAATCTAAAACCTTCATTGCAGCGATTAGTTTCAGCCTTCTTCCTCACCAAACCTCTCACACAGCCGCTGACAAGGAACAAAAGAAGTAGGATCAATTTTCCTTCTCCTCCTGTTCCAGCCAGAAGGCTGAGAAAAGATTCCTGGATAATTTATACGTTGAAAAATAATTTAGAGAATTTCATCCTTATTCAACTTAGAGACATTCTTACCTTTGAATAAAACTGTCAATTCCTGCCCTAGATTTCAGCAAATCAGGAAAAGACCTCAAGATGTGTCTGTCATTCCAGTGAGGAAAACCTGTATTGGATATAAATTCACAAGAGAGGCATGTAAAACACTTTCTGCTTAGAAATGAGAGCAATTTTCCAAGTAGGCAAGTGATCTAAGGCTATGAATCCACAGTCTTCAAAAGGAAAATGGCAAACTATAATTTACCATGTGAAAACATGGGACTGTGGCGTGATGGATTAGAGCTGGAAGGACCCTTAAAGGCTATTTATTATACTTCTCTATTTCCAAACCACTAATAGAGAAATGCAAATTTAAACTCTGAGGTTTTGCCTCATGCTCTATAAACTTGCTCTATAAACTTCCTATTCCCAGCCCCAAAGAATAGTCAATGTTGGTGAAACTGTGGGCAGGAAGGCACACTAATATACTGTTGGTGGGAACATGAATATGTCCAACCATTCTGGATAGCCATATGCAAGAACAATGACTCAATTGTTCATACCCCTTGGCTTATCAAGTCCATTATTGGACATATACACAGGGTTAAAGAGAGAAATATAATTAATTTTTATATTAATAATTATTATTATATAACAATATAGTAATAATAATTATAATATAATTAAAGGAACTGGGTATGTTTAGCTATGAGAAGAGAAGACTGGTTAGAGGGTCTTTTCTCCACCACTAACCACAAAATTTTTTGCACAGATAGACTGGTGAAGGATGGTTGATGAGGGGGCTGTCTTCAAATATTTAAAGGACTGTTATGTGGAAGAGGGACCAAACTTAGTGTTTGACTCCAGTCAGTCAGCTGACATTTATTAAGAACCTACTATGTGCCAGGCATCGTGCTAAGTGCTCACGATACAAAAAAAGGCAACCCCCTCCCCAATTTTTAAAAAAACAGTCCATGCTCTCAAGGATCTTACAGTCTAACAGAGAAAACATGCAGACAACTATGTACAAACAAGACACCATCTATCATATCCATATTATGTGAATATTTATGCATTTTATCTATAGTATGTATACATGTGTGTGTCTGACTTAGGTTTCTCATTTCAGTTCATACAATAATTCATTTTACAGATGAGGCTGAGAAAAGATGTGACTGGCCCAAGGTCACACATTTTACCCAACAACTCTGCAAGATCGATACTACAGGTATTATCCCCACTTTACAGATGAGGAAACTGAGGCTAGTGATTTAACAACAGTGACACAGATAAGTTTCAAGATGCAGGATTTGAACAAAGGTCTTTTCAAGACTCGAGTCCTAGAATTCCCTCCTAATGAGACAAATTCCAGGTCATCAAAGGCAGCAACCTTTCTCATAAATGTTAATGATTCTGAATCTTGCACCTCAATAGTGGTAGAGACAAGCCTTTGAAACTCAGGCAATATTGAGAAGCAGAAACATTTCTGCATTTGGAGCCCAGAGAGACCCGGGTTTGGAGCCTGCTGCTTATTCACTTATTGGCTATGTGGCCTTGGGCAAATCACTTATTTGTTCTGAGCCCGTTACCTCATCTGTTCAGTGGATGACTATTATTGTATCACTTTTATGCTGGTTTCATTCAGTAATTTTTTTTTTAATTTTTCACTAAAATTTTATTTTTTTAATTAACAGATATCTGGAAAAAAAGAGACAAATTTCTTGCAACAAGTACACGTATTTAAGCAAAAAAAAAAATCCATAATTGGCTCAAATTGAACCTAATTGGTTCAGTCATTTGGTAATTATTAAAAGCAAATTTAAAGGCTCTGCCTTCTTATCTGGCCTTCTTAGACTTTATGGTAAAAGGGCTGGATTTGTTATCAATGGACTTGAATTTTAATCTGGAAGCTGTGGATAGACATTGGACCTGGAATCAGGAACACCTGAGTTCTGACCTTAGCTACTTACTAGCTGTATGTGACCCTGGGTAAATCACTGAACCTAAAGCTTCGGTTTTCTTATCTGTAAACATGGGATAAATAATATCCCCGACCTCTGACAGCTGTCACAGCGATTAAATGAGATATCTCTAAAGTCCTTCGCAAACCTTAAAGCAATATACTGTTCAGTTGTTTTAGTTGTGTCCAACTCTGTGTGACCCCATGTGAGATTTTCTAGGTACTAGAGTGGTTTTCCATTTCCTTCTCCAGGTCATTTTACAGATAAGGAAACTGAGGCAAACAGGGTGAAGTGAGTTGCCCAGAATCACACAGCTGGGAAATGTCTGAGGCTGGATTTGAACTCAATAAAATGAGTCTCCCTGACTCCAGGCCTAGTGCTCTGTGAACTATGACGCCCCCTAGCTGCCCTTATAAATCCTAGTTTTTCCCTAATTTTAACCATGATACTGTGTGACCTTGGACAAGTTCCTCAACCTTCCTAGGCCTCAATTTCCTCATCTGTAAAATGGGAGTAGGACTGAATGGGTTCCAAGTCTCTTCCAGGCCTAAGTCTATGATCATTTGATTTCTGCTCTATGTTCTCTGCTACAGAACATCATTTTTTTTTTGTTTCAGAAAAGTTTTTTTTTTTAGATTCTTAGTTCTGGGAAAGTCCTCACAATTACAATTTGTTAATGAGAAAAGTTAGACACCTAAGATAAGAGCAGATGCAGCAAAATAATTGAGGTTATATGTATTGCCTAATGATATTCAACTTACTCGTGCTTCTCATTTCAGGGAAGTCCATAGATCCACAGCCACAAAAGCTTCTGAGGTCAGAAAAGGCCAAGAAATGAATCAGAACACTGTGGAGGCTTTCAATCCCAAACCTGGAGGGTGTGTGTGTGTGTGTGTGTGTGTGTGTGTGCGTATACATATTGGCAAGGGTGGGGATGCTAACTTTTCCAGCCTTTGTTCCTTCCATCCCCAAACCAGTTTCTTCCAAATGAAACCTGCCCTTTCCCCACCACCAACCACAAATTTCTGACTCATGCCCTGGCCCAGATGGTGGAGTCCAGTGATGGTCAATAGAGGAAGAAACCAGCCAGCAGCAAGAAAGGTCAGAATGAAGGGGTGAGTGGGTGGGGGTGGGCACGGTGCAGCTTTGGCTGGGCTGTCATGGTTAGCCAATCTTGGCCTGAAATGTCATCGTAGGAGTAAAAGTCACACAGCCCCTGAGGCCACTGACGAATGTTGAAGGGTGTGTCCGAGCACTTACCTTTCTGGGCATGTTCCTTTTGGATGTAACATTTTGGCTCTAACACTTATGCTTAGGGATAATAGAGGGAATAAGACTGTTATGATTTTAACATCCAATATCCCCATGAGTTTACTTTGTCTCAAACAACTAAGAAATCACTTTGTTTCCGATTAAACCACTGTATATGAATAGGGACAGGACACGTCCCAAACCAGGATGTCTACAATATTTAGGGTGGGAAGATAATTAAGTTACCAGGGTGTACTGCCCTTTTACATCTACCAACTGTCCTGGGAAGGAAGCAAAGGGTAATACTGAAGACAGATGCTCCGGCAGATCAAAACCCCCTGTTTAAATACTGAAGCATTAAAAAAAATCCTTACTTGGGGCATATGTGCATTATTTGATGTCAATACAGATTTAAAAACACCATTTTCCCTCTCTGACTACAAGAAGCAGCTGGAGGCTTCAGTTCTGCTCACTTGCCTTCTAATACCTTCTTGTATCTTGAGGATGTCCGAGGCTGGCAGGGACAAAGAACTGGGGTGGGCTTCCTGATAGCCTGAGAATGTGATGGTGAAAATAACAAACTGTATTTAGGGACTGTTTTTCTCATGGGGAGCTCTTGGGCCTCAGCTGACATCATCCTCATTCTGTCCTAAGAAAGAGGAAATGATGAGTGATAGCATGTCTGAGTAGATGAAGGGTGATCATGGAAAGGATGCTGACCAAATGTTTCCCTCCCCACCAAGAAACAGGCATCTAATTGTAGGAGAAATTTTGGTTAACCTGTGGATAGAGGGATTGACAGGAAGCCAGGATTTTAATTGCGGCAAGGCTTCGTTTCACGATCAAACCCAGGTCTTCTAACTCTATAAACTCTGTCTTCTTTCCGCCACCTGGGCTTGAAGCCTAGTTCTTTACTTTCTACCTGTGTGGCCTTGGCCAAGTCATTGACTGCTCTCCCCACCCCCCAGCTTCTGTTCCCTCACCTCTAAAATGAGGGGGTTAGACTGAGATCCCTCCTAACCTAAATCTTTGAGCCTGTGGCCCTAGGTAGCTCACTCTGTTACCTCCAGAGACAGTTTTTCAAAAGCCAATGTGGAAAAATGCTAAAACAAATGAACAAACAAACCTCGCTAGATCTGGCAGCTAGGTGCCATAATGGATAGAATAACGGATTCAGAGACAGAAGACCTGAGTTTGAATTCTGACTAACACACTTTTTAGCTGTGTGATCTGGGCAAGTCACTTAAAATCTCTTAAGACAGAATTCTAAGCAGGCAAGCTAAAGAGGGACAAAGTAAAAGCATCGTGAGTGGGAACCCGGCATCCTCTGAGAAAGTGAGCTTGACCCCTGACATAAGCCTGAGCTGGGGATGGTTTAGCAGTGAATTGGGTTGTTAGGGCCCCCAGTGCCCATGTTCCTCAATAAAAAGTGCTCTTTGGGGTGCCAGACTCCCCAAACCTGCTAGACATTGATCAGGGTTGAAGAAAAGATGCTTGGAGAAAGTAGCCACCTGTAGCAGCAACTTCCACCTGCCCCCTCTCCCCGCAAAACTACCAACCATGACTCTAGCTTCTGTCCTTCTGATCTGTCAGCATGGGAGGGGTAACAATTTAGTTGGCCAAGGGCACTAAGATTAAGTAGTCACACAATCAGCACTTCAGAAGGAGGACTTTAACCAAGGTTTTTGTTGCTTTTGTTTTGTTTGGACGCCAAGGCTGGCTTTCTATTCATAGATGTCTATTACATGTAAGTTACTGAGCTGCGGGATTCAAAGATACATATGATCCAGACCCTGCTCTTCAGAAGCACAGTCTAAGGGGAAGCATAGGGAAAGATAGCTACAGAAATAATTATGAGACAAGAATGTGTGTGATGAGTGAGGCAAGGGAGTATGTATGGCTTAAAACTTGGTTTGAATTAGAGCTCTGCGACTAACTAGCTGGTGTGACCTTGGCAACTTTCTACCTCCTCCTCCTTTTCTCTTCTCTTTGTCTCTCCCTTCCTTCCTTCCTTCCTTCCTTCCTTCCTTCCTTCCTTCCTTCCTTCCTTCCTTCCTTCCTTCCTTCCTTCCTTCCTTCCTTCCTTCCTTCCCTCTCTTCTTCCCTCCCTCCCTCCTGTTCTCTCTCTCTCTCTCCCTCTCTCTTTTTCTCTCCTTCCCTCCTCAGTTTTATTATCTATTAAATAAGAATATTAGACTATCAGGAGGTTCTTAATCTTTTTTGTGTGTCATGGACCCCTTCTCAGAATGTGGTTTTTAAGTGCAAAAAATACATAAGATTACAAAAGGAATCATTTGAAATGCAATTATCAAAATGTTTTTAAAAACAAGCTTACATAGTATACATTAAGAAGCCCTGGACTAGATGGTTCCCCGAAGTCTCTTCTAACTTTATATTCTATGATCTTATAGTTAAATGTTATGAGAAATTTCAGAATCAGGGAATTCCAGTTGGAAGGGATCTGAGAGGCCACCTAGGTCAGCTTCTACATAGATAGGAAGACTCTCTTCAGCAACCAAGGCAGTGAGTCCCAGCAGGTAGAGTGCTGAAGCTGGAGACAGGAACATGGGTTCAAATTCACCAAAGTTACCTGTGATCTATTAATTGCCAAACCTGATGATCTCTTTTCAGTTCTAATCTTTCTAGATCCATCTGCTTCATACAAAACTGTTGACTAGTCTTTCATCCTGGATACTTTTCTCTGGGTTTTTTCTTCACTTAATAGTATTTCATTTTTTCTCAATCACATGTAAAGATAGTTTTCAACATTCATTTTTGAGCAATTTTGAGTTCCAAAATTTTCTCCCTCCCTTCCTTCCCCCCTTCCCCAAGACAGTAAGCAATCTAATCGAGATTATACATGTACAATCATGTTAAACATATTTCCACATCAGTCATGTTGTGAAAGAGGAATCAGAACAAAAGGGGAAAACCATGAGAGAGAAAAAACAAACAAAAAAAAAGTGAAAATTGTGTGCTTCGATCTGCATCCAGACCCCATAGTTCTTTCTCTGGATAGGGATAGCATTTTCCATCAAGAGCCTTTTGGAATAGCTGACAAGAGCTAAGTATGTCATGGTTGATCATCACACAACATTACTGTTACTGTGTACAATGCTCTCTGGTTCTGCTCACTTCACTCAGCATCAGTTCATGTAAGTCTGTCTAGTTTTTTCCTGCTCATCATTTCTTACAGAACAATAGTGTTCCATTACATTCATGTAACATAACTTATTTATCCATTCCCCAATTGATGGACATCCTCTCAATTTCCAATTCTTTGCCACCACAAAAAGAACTGCTATATTTTTGTGCATGTGAGTCCTTCTCCCCTTTTTATAATCTCTTTGGAACATAGACCTATGAGTGGTATTGCTGGATCAAAGGCTCTGTGCAGTTTCGTAGCCCTTTGGGAACAGCTCCAAACTGCTCTTTGGAATGGCTAGATCAGTTCACAACCCCACCAGTGATGCATTAATGTTCCAATGTTCCCACATCTTCTTCAACCTTTATCATTTTCCTTTTCTGTCATATTAGCCAATCTGATAGATGTGAGGTGGTACTTCAGAGTTGCTTTAATTTGCATTTATCTAATCAGTAGTGATTTAGAGCATTTCTTCATATGACTATAGATAGCTTTAATTTCTTCATCTGAAAATTACCTGTTCATATCCTTTGACAATTTCTCCATTGGGGAATGACTTGTATTCTTATAAATTTGATTCAGTTCTCTCTATATTTGAGAAATGAGTCCTTTATCAGAAACACTGGCTGTAAAAATTGTTTCCCTTGCTTCCCTTCTTATCTTGGTTGCGTTGGTTTTGTTTGTGCAAAAATCTTTTAAATTTAATGCAATTGGGAAGGGAGGTGGCATAGTGAATAGAGCACTGGCCCTGGAGTCAGCAGGATCTGGGTTCAAATCTGACCTCATACTTGACACTTACTAGCTGTGTGGCCTTGGGCAAGTCATTTAACTCCAATTGCTTCTTCTCCCCCTCCAAAAAAAAATAAATTTAATGCAATCAAAATGACCCATTTTGCATTTCACAATGTTCTCTATCTCTTGTTTGCTCATAGATTCTTCCCTTCTCCAGAGATCTGGCAGGTAATCTCTTCCTTGCTTTCCTAATTTGCTTACGATATCACACTTTATGTCTAAAGCATGTACCCATTTTGAGCTTATCTTGGTATAGGGTGTGAGATGTTGGTCTATGCCTAGTTTTTGCCATACTATTTTCCAGTTTTCCCAACTTTTTTCGTCAAAGTGAGTTCTTATTCCCGAAGCTGGAGTCTTTGGGTTTATCCAACAGTAGATTACTATAGACATGTGTAGTCTTGTGTACCTAACCTAATGCACTGATCCACTGCTCTATTTCTTAGCCAGTATCAAATAGTTTTGATGATTGCCACTTTCTAATATAATTTTAGATCTG
>CM053626.1:304662256-304698035 GCA_028646595.1 Phalanger gymnotis | reverse complement strand
TACGGCTAAGTCACCATCCTTTGCGTTTTTTTCCCATTAATTCCCTTGATATTCTGGACCTTTTGTTCTTCCAGATAAATTTTGTTATTGTTTTTTCTAGCTCTATAAAATACTTTTTTGGTAGTTTTCTTCTCTGGGTTTTTGTGATACTCCTTTCTCCTGGTTTACCTCTTACCTGTCTGACCTCTCTCAGTCTCATTTGCTGGCACAACATCCACACTGTACCCACTAAATGTGGGTATCCCCCAAAATTCTGTCCTAGGTCCTTTTTTCTCTCCATTTTTTTTCTTTTGGTAAACTCTTCAGCATCCAGAGGTTTAACTACCATTTCTGTGAAGATGACTCAGATAGCTCCAGTTCTATCTCTATCCTCTCTAGCACAACCTCACCCAAGTTTCAATTCTGCCTCACCAATTTGCTATTACACATTTGAAACTGGATGCCCTAGAGATATTTCAAAATCAAAACAGCCAAAACTGAACTTTTCTCTTTTTTTCTTTTTTAATGAGTCAGTTGGGGTTAAGAGACTTGCCCAGGGTCACACAGCTAGTAAGAATCTGAAGCCAGTTTTGAACTCAGGTCCTTCTGACTCCAGGGCCAGTGCTCTATCCCCTGAGCCACCTAGGTAACCCAACTCATCATCTTTCCCACTTAAATACTCCCCTTTTCTAAATTTCTCTATTTCTGTCAAAATCACCACCATTCTAGTGACCATGTTCATACCCTTGGAATTAGCCTGTGCTGTTCACTTTCCCTCAGCTCAAATATCCAATTAGTTGCCACTTGCTCTTTCTACAACAAGAAACATCTCTACCATGCAATCCCTCCTCTCCACTCACACTGCTACAACTTTCATTCAGGCTCTCACCCTCTCTCACCTTGATTATTCCAACAGCTTCTTAGTTGGTTTCTCTGTCTCACATCTCTCTCCATTCCAGCCGACTAGCCTATACACTGCTATCAAAATAATTAATTTTCCTTAACACACAGACCTGACTATATGACTCTTCTATACCATCAATTCTGGTGGTTTTCCACTTTCTCTAAGATAAAATATAAGCTCTCCTGTTTAACTTTTAAAACACTTTTTAATCTGGCTCCAACCTAGCTTTCTGGCTTGACTGGGCATTGCTCCCCCACCCCCAACAGCCATGTCTATACTCTGTGATTTGGGCAAACAAGCCTTCTCTCTGTTCTCTGATGATACGTTGTCTCCCATCTCTGTGCTCACCATCCCCCATGGCTGTCATATACCTGTATCTTAGAATCTCTCTCTTACTTAAGAATTGGCAGCTCAGGCACCAATTTCACCACGAAGGCTTTCCTGATTGTGCTGAGGCTGCTCTCTTGCAAACAACCTTGCATTTATTTGTCTTGATTAATGTCATATTTTTATGTATATTTTTATATGGACTTGTTTCCCCATTAAAGTGTAAACTTCTTGGGAGGAGGGTTTCTTTGTTCTCATATCCCCAGAGCCTAACAAAAACCAACAACAATGCTCACAATGTTCACAAAACCTTTACTTCTGTCTTATTTGACTTTTTGAAGTAGCTGCTTTCCCCCCGGCTTTTCATAGAGGAAACTCAGGCTGAGAATTTAAGCTGCTTGCCCACAGCCACACAGTTATTAAGTGTCTGAGGCTGGATTTGAACTTGGATTTGGCTGATTCCAAGTCTATCCACTACACCTTTTGGCTCATGGTAGATGCTTAATAAATACTCCAAGTCCAGCACGCTACCCACTACACCTTCTGGCTCACAGTAGGAGTTTAACAAATACTTTGAAATTTGGCTTCTAACACTTATTAGGTATAGGGCTAAGGTAAAGTCACTGAGCCTCAGGGTGAATATTCCTATCTTTGGTAGTTAACTCATAGGTTCTTTGGGAGGAATCGATGAGATAAAGAGCACTTTGGAAACCTTAATGAACTGCATAAATGCCAGTCTTATTATCATCATTCCCCAACAGTGTTAACTCTGGGTAGGAGATCAGTTGGAAGGAAGGATGCAACTTTTGCATAGAGCTGTCCAGCACATGTGAAGACCACAGAACTGTATTGTCTTTGCTCATAGACCTCTACTGAATTTTCCCTTCCCTTGAATCTAAATCTGCCTCTTTGCACCTTCCACCCACTGTTCCTAGCTGGGACCTTCTGGGACCAAGTGGAATAAGCCTAACCCTTCTTCCATATGGCAGCCCTTCAAATATCTGAAGACATGTCATGACACAGGAGCAAAGAGTAGTGCTAGAAGGGACATTAGAGGATAGTTACTCCAACCCTTTCATATACAGATGAGGAAACCAATGTTTGAGAAGTTATGACTTGCTCAAGGACACACATGTAGTTGTCAGTGTCAGGATTCCAGCCTAGTTCTTATGATTCCCAATCCAGTTTTTTTTTCTTTTCTAGGCTAAATATTCCAAGTTTCTTCTACCTATTTTCATGTATGACATGACTTTAAGACCCTTCACCATCTCTGGTTTATGCTTTTTTCCCAAGAGGTGGCATCCAGGACTGAATGCAATATTCTAGATGAGATCTAACCTGGGCATACTATTGTAGGTCTGATCACCATAATAAATGGAAATATCAGGGAAAGTTTCTTGGAGCAGAGGATACTTGAGTTATGCCACATAGAAAGGGAGTATATTCAATAGGATGGAACATGAGCAAAGACATGGAGGGCACAGGATGACACCAGGAGCAGTCAGAGAACCAGAGTTCAAATCCTGGTTTTGCCATTGACAGTGTGACTTTGGAAAAGTCATTTGCCTTGTGACTTGCCCACTCTCTGGGGGATGATGTTTTCTCAGTTATAGAGTAAAGTGGTTTGGACTAGATGACCTCTTAAATCGATGACTGCAAGCCCAAACAGGCCTGAAATAGATATGGACTGTGGCTAGAAGTTGAGTTCTTTTGTTCAAAGGGGGAACAAGTCTCCTAGAGTTTGTTGTTATTGCTTCTTTCTTATGAAAGAAGCTTCTTTCCATTTGTTTTAATACAGTCTTTGTTTTGGGAGTCAGTTGATAAAAAGACCATTTTATTGGGATGAATTAATGACATAGAAGCTGCCAGAAACCTCTGAGATGATGCTGCTCAGGCTTTTACCCAGCGAGGCAAATGGTAACAACTCTGGGTCTCAAGGACACACTGGCAGATAGGCCTGAGCAGGCCTCTGCTGGACTCTGGCTGCCTGGCGCCAGGTCACAGACTCTGTCAGCAGGACAGGAACTGCTACAAAATGATCTCAACAAAGAGATTTCTAGTGCAATTATCATTTCCCCTTTTGAATGTCAAACCTTCCTGGACTTGTTGAGCTAGGAATTGCATAAGTACACCCTTGGAATAGTTAATCCTTGAGGATAAATTATTTGGCCTATGTGGTGATTTCCACACATCTTTCCGAACCCCATGGCATGGCACGCCCTGGGAATGTGTTAAAACTTGCTAGAGAAATCCAAAGACTGAAAATGAACCAGGGGCTGTTAAGTGTTTCACATCCACTCTGATAGACTTGTTGGATCAGATATGTAAGAGTCCCCTGCTTTTCTAGGTGCCCCATCCCCTCATTGTAGACAAGGAAATAGGCCTAGGGAAGGTAAGTGATTTGCCCAGGGTCACACAGGAAAAAAGCAGCAAAGTTGGGCTATACTGTACATTTAAAGGGTTTGCCTGTAGCCAAAGAGTGATGGTGGGCCCTAAATACAGAAAAACCGTATTAGACCCAACCAGGCCAAACCCTAGAATCTCCTCTTACTCCTTGTTCATTCACGCACAGACTGGAGAAAGGCTAGAATGTTTGGATAGCATCTGAAGATTACCAGCTCTGTGGCCACCAAAAGGTTAGCAAGCTTATTTCCAGATAGCTTTCTTGACTTCCTTGAAAATTTCAAGCCCAGACTGGATGCAGAATGGTTGGTTAATGCCAGCATTTCACGGAATCAAAGATTTAGAGCTAGAAAGAACTTTAGAGGTCACTTACTCCATCTAGTCAAATACACTGCTGAGTGCTGTCCAAATCAGATTAAAATGTAATAGGGAAATGTTTAACAAAATAAATACAATAAAATGTAGATAAGGCTAATATGAGATTTTCTAAGTCAAAATGTATCCAGAGGGATCCTTATATAGTTTAGTGGCCCCTGTATTTGCGTTTAACACCACTAAGTCCAGTCTACCTCATTTTAGAGAAAGTAAACCAAGAGGGGTGAATTAATTTCTCAAAGGTCACCCAGGTGATGGTAGAGCTGAAATATGAAGCCTAGTCCTCCGACTCCAAACCTAGCACTCTTTCCCCTACACATTTCATAGAATTACAGTCTCAATGCTACAAGGGACTCCTGTGACTTTCTAGTCCAACTGATACACAGAAAAGAACCCTCATTACAACATACCTGGTAAGTAGACACCCAGCTTGAAGACCTGTTGGGGAAGCCAGGTTCAATTTCTGCCAGCTTTGATTGTTAGGAAGATTTTTTTTTGTTTTCCCCTGACATTGCAGCTTCTACCCATAGCTCCTACCTCTGCCCTCTGGGGCCAATCAGAACATAACTAATACCTCCTCTGCAGGGACACCTTTACGAAGAGTAATATGGATAGCCATGGTGGTACCCACTGCATTGATGAATTTTAAAAAGCCATCTTCAGACACTGCACTCCTGTGAATTCAAGCCTGGGCTCCCCAACGATGTCACCACCCCAGAGAGTGACGGCTTCAATGATAAATTTCAGAGGGTGGTCCCTCGCCCCACCCCCCTCAACTACACACATTAGCTAGGCCATACATTAAAAGGGACTGCACATGTAGCAACAAAAGCTCCACAGCAAGTCAGCAAATTCTTTTCATCGGGCGGTTTAGCTGCCAATGTATTTTTATGAGCAATTATCAGACAATGACTATGGAGACAGGCAATTGTGAAGGAAGGCAAGTGGACCCAACAGACAGGGAGACGAGTTCATCCAGAACCTGGATCTTCAGCAGGGGATAACCCCTATATCAACGAAGCCCTCTAAGGGGTAAGTGAGCTACCTCAGGCCACTGAAAGCGTCAGGCAGTTTCCCAAATGCATCTCTGGTCATGCTGTGGTTCTACGGGACATCACTGGGGCACCAGAGGAAAGCATCAGTGCTGCTACCCTTTCCCCTCTTCCTTGAAATTATGTATGCATCATCAAAAAGACTTATTATATGCAGCTTTATGAAAATAGGCTTAATTGCCTCTATTTCACACTAAAATTTCTCTAATTCTCCTTTATTTCCATTTGTTACGTTACTTTAATATCACAACTGAGACTCATTGGCCATCTGCAATGCCGGTCGGGAACGCTGCATTCAAACTAGGCAACTGTAAAAATGGCAAAGTTCAAAGAAATCATTTTAATAGTTTATTCCATTAAGCTAATAGAAATTCTGCAGTCCAGGTATGCTGCTAGTTTATACTGCACGGAGGCAGTCAATGTCCATTTGTTCTAAGCCCAAAGTGTTGATTAAGAAATAGACATTGCTGAAGGGTGATTCTAATACTGAAGAACAGGTATTGATATTATTCTCCACACTCACCTTGCCTTCCCCCATTAATCTTGGGAGTTCTGCTGCTATAGAGACTTCCAATCCCAATCGGCCATTATTCTGAGCTCCAATTAGAATGATTCAATGTTATGAACATGGTGAGGGGTAAATGGATGCTTGGGCATTTTAACCAACTTGAAACAACATCCCCAACATACCAAACATTGCTAACAATGTAGGAGGTCAGGAAAAGGCACGTGAGAAGTCAGCAGAGCACGTGGTCCAAGGAAATGGATGGGTTAAGGGAGGATATAGCTTTACATCTCTAACTCTGTCCATCTCTCTATATAGCTATTGACAGATAGTGGTATAGATTATATATGGAGCATGGAGAGAAGAGTGGAATGAGAGCCGTGGGTGATGGCGCCTACTACCAAACATTTTGTCATCTGCCACTGTATCAGATGAAATCAAAATAATCCCTCCAAGAGACGGCTGGGAAGTAGAAGTTCTATATTTTATCTGCCAAGCAAGCTGGCTAGTCATCTAAAGCTTCTCTGTGCCACAGGCATGAGCATCCATTACCAGAGTAAAGCCATCAGGAGAAGTCTATGGACCCCTTCTCAGAACATCTTAAATGTGTAAAATAGAGGATTACAAAGGAAGACAATTATACTGAAATGGTTATCAGAATAACAATAAAGTTCAAAGACCCCAGGTTGAGAATCTTGGGCTAAATAAAAGCTACTGACCTCCAGACGGCTGAATAAATGTAAGCAAACTTAATGCTGCCCAACTTCGTTCACTAGTTTCACAAGAACACCTTGAATGAGATAGGAACATGTTTATGACAAGGTTTTGCAACATCATAGTGGGTTCAAAGGTCTGGAGGCACAAGGAACTTTCAAGGCCATCTACTCTAAAGCCTTTATTCTATATTTGAGGAAACTGAGACCCCTGGTGGTTCAGTGACTTGCCTAAAGGCACGGGGGAAGTCAATCTAAAGGCGGGGAAGTCATTGGGCAACTGAGTCAATGCTCTATTGTACCATGTTGGTTTGGCTATAATTAATTACTGACATTGTTGTGACAAGATGTTGTTTGTTGGAATGCTGGTTCTGGTAAGCTTGCATTTATGAAGTGCAGAGATGGCGATAATTACAAAAGATAAATAAGACACAATCCCTGTCCTCATGGAGCATGCAGCCTTTGCTCAGTGCTCCTCTACACTGGACACTAATGAAGTTTTGATGGAACTCAAAGAACATGAAAACGGATTCATATTAAAAAAAAAACCAACACAACACAAAATAATGAGTTTTATATGTAACAATAGCAACAATACAAAATTAGCCCCTTAACTTTTCAGCTGCATGTTTGGTACAACTCAGGTCGTCCCCTCAGCATCTTCTTCTACCAAGCCAACGAGCAAAGATACCAGTGGTCAAGCCTTGTGATCAGCAGATGCATGTTTCAGGTGTTAATTCTGGGTGAGGGGCTGATCCTGAAACAGCTTGGCCTCTCCCTACCCTCGAAGACTCTGGGTCCCCCTGACTTGGACATTGGAATGCACATCTTTTCTTATGAAGTCTTTTCAACTCTTTCCTTCAGTAAAACCTAGGGAAGCCTAATTTAGGTCACAACCTGAGGGTAGACGCTGACCAATCAGGCAAAGGTTCATTCCTTTGGCACACATTTCTGGATCGACCCCATCATTATGATGAATGGCCACAGTTCTTACCAGGCACAGGCAAAAACATGAATTTAGTTTTGTTTCTTTCTTCCTACAGTTTTTCACATGGTGGTAAGAAATTATGAAGACGCTGTTCAATCCTTCATGAACCCTTCAAATCTGGCTGGCTTAAAGACAGATCTTCATCCAAATAATGCTTTGGCATCCAAAGCAAAATATTCTTCATGATACCCACTCATATCCTAAAGGATAACGGTTGTCCTATTTGCTGGTTGAGGCCAAAGGAGACAATAGTACTGCTTTAATTGAGGATAAAAATCTCTTTCTGTATCTGAATCAATGTCATCACCCAGAGGGCTGATGAAGACCTTAGTTTTGCTGTCAACCTTTGGACACTGAACTGACTGCAGGTAATGGGGCGTGGGCATGTGGGTGGGAATAAAAGGAAAGGGCAATGCTGAGACAGAGGTCTAAAGTTCATGGTGAAAGCAAAGCTTTGCCATTTTGGAATTATTTTAAATGCCAAATATTCATGCTTTTATTTCACTGTTAGATAAATTCTGTTGAAAAGAAGCTGGATCTTGGGATTCTCTGGGGCAGAAGGTATATACAGAGAAAAACAAATACAAAATGCCCTTTTGTTTGGAACACTGCTTACGAGGAAAGAGTCAGCTGACCATCCAGGAATAATAATGCAAACTGGTTTTAATTCTGAGGGAGGAAAAAAAAAAAAGCAAGAGCACACCAGACAACCGAAAAAGCAAACAGCAAAAAGCTTTATCTTATTACCGATATAAAAAATGCTGAAAGGCCAATGAGGCTAAATGACAAATTAGGACATGAGAAAAGGACTATTACATACTTAGAGAACAAAACACCATGGAATGAAATGAAGGGCTGAGGGAAAGCTGGACTCGTAATATGTGTTTAGCTGAGTAAACATTTACCAATATATGCAAAATGAGTACACTCCAATGGATTGAAGATGCCCTTCCACCAGTTTTGAATTATCTTTTGAATGATTATTTGGTTTTCTGGAGAGGACCTTGGAAGTCCTGGCTAAATAATGGCCCACTGGGCTTAGAGGGGACTTAAAAATATTTGACAGTGACCTTAGAAACCATTACCGGACATTTGAAGAGAGTGACTGTATTATCCCCTTAGAGGTGAATGTTACTGGTATCTCCCTACATACGAACTTGCTCACACATGGTCAAACACAGGAAATATAGTGTGTCACTAAATTGTATGGGAAAGGTTAACATTTTCAAAAGTGAACTGAAGTCCTATTTTTCATTTGTTACTACCATTGTTACTGCAAAAAAGAGTATTTTAATTGACTTTGGGCCAAATGCCTGTGTGTGGGATCAACTGCACGATTCTTAATTTACTTTAGTGAGGTTTTGGATAAATTAATTTTCATTTCTGAAGGACGCACACTTTCCAATTAATGGTAAACCCATAGGATGTTGCTGAAAGAAGTGGTTGCAGGCTGTCAACATCTTTGTAAAAGTACCTGCTAATGACCAACCATGACTGCAGAGGGCTCATGATGAAACATGCTACCCACCTACTGAGAGATGAGGGGACACAGAGGGCAGAATAAGCCCTACATAATCTTTGGGCATGACCAATGTGGGAATGTGCTTTGCTTCATTATATGTGTTTGTTACAAGGCTTTCTTTTTAACTTGGGAGAGGGGAGGTGGGAGAGAGGCAGATTTTAATTAATTGAAAAGATATAATAATAAAAAAAGTAGGGGCTACAGAGAGGGTGTATATCTTAAAAGATTGTTTATGTTTTTTAAAAGCCACATCCCTTAAACCAGAGCAGCATGTGATATTACTTAGCTGGTTTCAAAGCCAGGAAGAAACTGGGTTCAAGTCCTGCCCCTGACATGTACTGACTGTGTGACCTTGGGCAAGTCACTTAGCCTTCTGGTTCTCTAGGCAAGTCTTTTAAACTGTAGAAGTTGCAAAGAAAGTGGTGACCTGAGTTGCAGGGGTGCTCCTCGCCTGAGAATTCCCTGTACCAATGAAATCACAGGTGTAGCCCCATAGCCTTAACTCTTTTCTAGATATTATAGTCCCCAGAAAAGTGAGAGCCAAGCTTTGGTAATACCCTGAGTCAAATGTGTGTATTAGGCGTATATATTTTATATGGAATAGAATTTGACTCTTTTAATCTGAAGCAAAAAGGAAAGCAATGGTAGCAGAACTATCCCTCACATATGGGCTTTTAGGGGCTTTATTTCATGCAAGTATTGGTCTAATGGTCAGGCCCCAAATAAATAGAGACACCTAGGGAGAGGGTTATATAGTAAGAAAATGTGGATTTAATCATTTACTTTAGCAGGCAAGCAATTTGTAAACATTCAACAGCGGCAGCATCCAAGTTACAATTTAAAAAGAAATCGAGATTAGTGATTATAATTTGTCCTTCCCTTCCCGCCAAAAAAAAAAAGAAAAGAAAAGAAAGAAAAGATTTGGAAATGTTGTCTTGAAACACTACGAACACTGAACACTCGGTTACGTCTCCTATCAGGCTTCTACTCATTCTCACTCTCTCACTCTCTCCCTCACTCTCTCTCCTTTAGAGGTGTCTCTCCTCCTAATGCATCATCTTGCAATAACTTGTATACAAGCATTTGCAACCTAGGAAGTCTTTCCCACCCATGGGTGTGGGTATGTGTGATCTCCACTCAGATCCCGTTTGCAAAAGGGGTATTTGTGTCTTGGTTCAATGCTTCCTTGACCTCTGTTGGCAAAGTGTCAAAGAGGTGATCTTCCACCACCAGCCCGCTCTTCTTGAGGAGTCGACACTGCCCTAGTTGAGCCGGCAGGCGGTCTAAGCAATTTCCCTTCAGTTCCAACTGAGTGAGCTGTGATAACTGACCGATTTTTTCTGGGATCGAGGTGATACAGTTTTGCCCCAGACTCAAAGTCCTCAATTTAACGCATTTAAACAACTGTTTGGGCAGAATGTCCACTTTGTTCCCGGTGAGATGCAAATGCTGCAGGTTCTGGAGCGATCCTATTTCTATCGGGATCACTGAAATGTTGTTGTAGCTCACGTCCAAGCATCGGAGTTTCTGTAAACTAAATACTGCCCCGGGCAAGGCCTCAAGCTTGTTGTTGGAGAAATAAAGTGACTCCAGGTTCTTGACGTGGGTAATGGAGGGAGGAATGTTCACAATTTTGTTATGCCATAGTTTCAAGCAAGTCAGTCTTTTCAAATGCTGGAAACTAATGATTTCCTCAATTGTGCGTATATTATTGGACTTGAGATCCAGCTCCTGCAAATTAGAGAGGCTGAAGATGGCATGAGGGATCCTTTCTAGCTCACAGTTCTGGAGTTCCAACTCAGCTACATTCATCATTTTCTTAAGGCTGTTGAGTACCACGAGCTTAGTGCCGTCGTTGTGAATGACTAACTTTGTGAGATGCGGGGCTACATCGGTTATGTTGGATGGAACTTTGGTCAAATTGCTCTTCACGTGGAGGATTTTAAGGTGCCTCAGCTCCCGCAGAGACTCCAGTCCTATCATCTTGTTGTTCTCAGAGTTTAAATTGCCCACCAAGTACAACTCCCGAAGGTTCTTAAGCAAGTACACCCAGGCTGGGATCTCGGCCACATCGGTGAATTTGACATGAAGGCATCTCAAGTGATCTCGGAGGAAGCTAAAAGCCGTCTGCTCCACTTTGGCGGGACAGTGGCAGAGATGGAGCTCTTGCAAATTAGTCATCTGGGAAATCTTGGCCGGGATCTTGGCTTCCGGGATGAGCTCCAGCTTGAGCACGTCAAGGTCTGTGAGGTCAAACACAGCATCGGGGACCCCCGAGAGCATAAAAAGGTGCAATTCTTGCTTGTCTTGGGCATTGCGAGACACGTGCTGCCGGAGTTTTTCAAATGTCCATTCATGGTTTAAGCTGATTTCTCTAAGTTTATTTTCACTGACCTCAGACAAGAAGACACCAAAACGCTTAGAGTACAATTGGTCATACTGGTCAACCATGTGAAGAAGAAATGCAAAGTCATTCTTGACGTCCGGAATATCACTGAAACTGCTCTCTTCTCTCACCTTTTCGAAGGAATACTCCTTCAAAGGTATCCGAAACAGCCAGAAGAGCGTATAGAGACAGATAAAACCATAGACACAAATGATGGAGATGTAGCTGATAAGCAGCTTTTTCAACATATAAGCCATGTTGTGGGTACACTCAAACTCCTCATAGCCAGTCAGGTGCTCCACTTTGGGCTTGCAGGTATGCTCAAAGCTGATGGCATTGACAAAGTTAGCAGTGTAGCAGAGAATGAAAATGAACTTGGCTGTCTTGATAACAGTCTGGACTACATAGAGTTTATAAATCAGGTCACTGTCTTCCACGTGGGCACGGAACTTTCTCACCTTCTCAAACAGGGCTTTGGCTTGTTCCCCATCTTTTTTATCCAGAATAGTCATACTAGGGACCTCGATCACAGGCTTTTCGGCTGAAAACTTGAAGCCAGTTTTGTTGATCATGGGGGTACTCGCACTGGGGCTCCCTTCGTCGCTGCTGGTGGACACATGTTTTGGTAGAGACTGGGCTCCGGTTATCCTCTGTTTGTTCTCCTCTGAATCTTCACAGGCTGTTTCAGACAGTGCTTTTGTAGTCCAAGGAGATTCAAAGCACTTTCCTAATATAGAAACAAAATGTTCCACTTTTGAGCATGTTTTGGGATATTTGAACCAAAAGTTGCTACTGACCATGAGAATAATAGTATGTATTAGAGCAAGGTAGGGAAAATACTTGGAATACCATGGAAGAGCAACGTGGTAACACATCTGGTTAATAAATACATATTGCTGGAAATCCAAGTTAGTTTTCCGACCTGTAGGATCTTTGATCTCCTTTCTCACCTCCTGATTTGGGACTGGGGAATCTGTGTGAGGAGAGCTAGCCCTGCTGAGAGGTGAGCCAGGGGTTATGGCAACTGCCTCATCAAAGGATGTGGGTTTGGTCATCCCCCGGCCTTGGCCTTGGTCTTGGTCTGCGGTGACTTCAAACTTCGGGACATCAGTGGTCACATCAGCATTTCCTGACACGAGGTGTGCTTTTGAATTTACTGAGGATGGCAAAACCGGAAGGCAGACCACCTGATCTTTGGTAAGCTGCATGGTTCCGGCGAAGATGGCGACCATCAACATAACAACAGCCAGATAATCCATAAATACATCCCACCATGGTTTTAGGATACGGTAAGTAGGCTGAATGTCATTGAGAGAGGCAACTTCTGCAAGGGTGAACATTCCTAGAGAAAACAAAAACAAATGACCCATTACTACAAGGATACAAAAAACTCATTCATTTTTCCCTTTAAAAGAGCTTCACACCGGTCAACCACTTCTGGCATCTACCCAACATAAGCCTAAGTAGAAACGGAGGGATAGATGTACTGGTATCCCCAAGGATACACCTGGAAGTAGAGGAGAAGAAACAGAATGGAGATGTTAGAGCTCTTTGTTTTGCTTCCTTTCTTTGCCCTTTGTGAGAGAAGGGAAGTAAAGAATGGAGGTAGGAGGGATAGCAGGAGGAGACAAGTATGGAGGTATTTGTTAATCTGAGTATTTCTTGAGCATCTTCTACTTGTTAAGTGGAGTGGGATATTGAGCACATTTCTCTGTCTTTAAGAATTTTTCACTTTTCTCATCTGGGGCTAGACTACACCTCTGGCCTGCTCTAAAACTATGATACTATGATCCTACTTGGGAAGACATGTTTACGCGCAAGAAGAAAATTAATAACATAAGACAGGAGTGGATAAACGCTGAATAGACAGCGTACGTGTATGTATATGTCTCTCTCTCTATATATATATCCTATCTACTATCCTGTCTCTCTGTTTAGTCTGTTTACCCATCTATCCTATCCTCTCTATCTATCTACCTGAAGGGCTTCACACCATCAGCTCCTCACAGGAGGAGGCTCAAAACTTATCACAAGTACGCTTCTTCAGTAAGTAAGCTTTACCAAGTAAGATAATACTGTGTATGTATCAGCTATTAGCACTGTTTTCAGTAGGAAGCATGGATGGTTTCCAAAATAGCATGACTTCCTGGGTATCAGGCAGGCCACCATGTGCAAAGCCCTCCCCCTCCTCCTCCCCTTACCAATATCTTTTTAGGATCGTGAGATTTAGTAAAATGGGATGTTAGAAGACATCTTGTCCAACCCTCATTTTATAGATGAGGAAAGTGAAGCCCAGAGGATAGTGATGTGTCCAAGGTCATATAGGAAGCATTCACAAAGTAGGAAAGCCCATAGAATGGCTGACTTGGGTCAGATAGTTAGTCCCCCACAGATGCATGGGCCAAGAGTTACTGGGAAGGCTGTATAAGGGCAGAGACGTTTAATTTAATCTGGGTCATGGACCCCTCCTCACAATAATTTTTAAAAATTCATAAAATAAAACACAGCAGATTACAAAGGAAGCTAATTGTATCAAAATGCAGTTATAAAAATATTTTTAAAAAGACAAGTTTACGGATGCCAGACAAAGAAACCCTGCATTATGATTTCTTGCTGCTATTAAGGTTCTTCCTGATGTTGCACAAAAGATCATTCAAAATCTACAAACATCTGCATCTGGTTTATTATCCCTGAATATTACACCAATGTAACAACTCCAATTTTAATTACCTTAATAATTGCTGGCCTTTCTCAGACTACTTAGAGAACCAAAGTGGTGGCTACAGCATAATTATCTTGTTTCATTGTTTATCTTTTCTTTAAAAATTTTTACCAGGCTGCTATCTTTCCTGGTCACCAGACTAGCCAAACTGGTCACCATCCACCACCAGCTGGTAGACGTAAACTCCAAACTTATTTATAGCAGCAATTAAGCCACTAAAATCATTATGCTCTAGTCCTTTCATGAAGAAACAAATGTTTAAGATGGCAAGTAACACGAATGGAATCTAAACCCACTTCCCTAATAATAACATACTTAAACCAAGTGTTTCTTCACTTGTAATTTGGAAGTTTCAACTTCTCTGTTCGAATCATATGGTCACCACATCCTGCTTTCGTAGGAAGTTCCGAGGTTCCAGTTTAGCTGCTATATTTGTATCTGGTGTCCTTCATTTCAAAAAGCATTAGTATAGAGTTATTTAAAATGAAACTAGCAGGGTTATTTAAAACTAAGCAGGCCATTCAAAACAAAAACAAAATAGCAAACGCCTAAGATTCTGACACTACCTATACCTTCTAGCATCTAAATCCATTCAGGGCCAGGATCATTAAAGTACCAGGAACTATTAGTATGGGACTTGTATGAGGTACTCGAGAAGTACTTGCTAATTCATCTTTAAATATCTACCAACATTTATTGCCCAGGCTTAAAACCTGTTATCTGATTATAGCCATGTTTTGTATGTGTGTATATATCTTATGGGTGTGTATATATGTATGTGTGTATACATGTATATATGTATCTGTGGGGAGAAGAGGAAATGTACATGTATATATGTTGATTTTTGTTTTTATATTTATTTTCTGCTAGCTATTATCACTCCATATGTGTTTAATATTTGTTGAACTCTTCTTGCCTATGACAGAATAAAAGAAAATCTATTAAATAGTTCTTTTGTAAGCACCCTTTTTACCTATTCCTCTAGTATTCATGATAATAAGGCAAGACTATAAGTTCACCGAGAAAAGAGACTCATCTTGTTTACACTTGTGAATCTCTCCCAGGGCCTAGCAGAGAAGGCCATGCAAACCATAGTTGTTTTATAAGGTCTGTTGAACTGAATAAAGAAGAGCTTCCCTCCACCCCCAATTCCAGCTCAACAAGCAGGGTAGTTAAGGAGAGCTTTTTAAGGACAGCAATAGAGACAGACCACCCTATTTTGACCATAAACCCCAGTTCCGAATCTGAAGGGCAGGCAGGATGAGAATGCTGGACTAGAGACAAACAAAGCATCAAGGAATCAGTCCCTGGGTACTCACTGACTTCCAAGGCCTGTCAAGGGAGACAGGGCTGTGAAAGTAGGTTATCTTTGTGGCCTAATTACAAAAATGCTTGCTATAGCCCAACTTGAAGGAGAGAGAATTGGGGGGGGGGGGAGAACAATGATCATGAACATATGATGTACAATATGAAATAAGAATTGGAATGCTTTTAAAATGCCTTTGTCCGAGGTTCATCTCCAAGGTGGAGGGGGTGTGTCCTTAATGATGGAATTATGAGGTATTTTGCAAGTATCAAAAGATTATACAAAATGATTAGTTCAAACTTATTTTTATATTCTCTGGTGTGGGAATTATTAAATATGATCAGTCAACAAGCATTTATTAAGCACCTACTATATGCCAGGCACTGCGCTAAGCACTAGAGATACAAAGAAAGGCAAAAGACAGCCTTTGCTCTCAAGAAGGTCATGTGGACAGACAATATGCAATGTACTGTATACAAACAAGCAATCTATAAGGTAAACTGGAGAAAATCAACAGAGAGAAGGCATTAGCAGTACCAGGGATCAGGAAAAGCTTCTTTTAGAGAAGAGAGTATTTTAAATGGGATTTGAAGGAAGCCAGAAATTTAGAGCTGATAAGTGAGAGAATTCTAGGCATGGGACAGCCAGAGAAAACTACTTGGACTCTGGAAATGGATCCGGATAGTGATAGAAAGTATTTTAGGAAGGCCTGAGTGGAAGAGAGACTCAAGCAGGGAGACCAACCAGTAGGCTACTGTAAGAGTTCAGATATGAGGTGATGAGGGCCATGTTGGTGTCAGAGTCAGAGGAGAGAAGGGGGGCATGTTACAAAGTGATGTTACAAAGAAATCACAGGACTTGGCAACATACTGAATATGGGGAGAGGTTAGAAAGAAGGAGGAGTAGAGGAGACACCTAGGTTTGGAGCCTAGGTAGAAGGACCCTCAATAGTTAATAAGGAAATTTGTTGTTGTTTGTCTTTTGTTCTCATGACATCAGGGAAGTGATGTCATGACACGGAAGTGAACTGGATTAAGTGAGGGAGGGCTGTGCAAAGTCACCACCAGCCTCACTTTCTCCTCCGGAGCCATTTGGGTCCAGTGGTAAGACAGATCAGGATGGCTGGAGATGGCCCAGGGAAATACGCAGGAAATGAGGAAATAATGAGTTAGTTTTAGACACAATGAATTTTACATATCCATAGGCTATCCAGTTTGAGACGACCAACAGAAGGCTGGAGATGGACATCAGGAGAAAAGTTAGGGCTGGATATGTCGATCTGAGTCATGAGCACAGAAATGATAACTGAATCTATGAAATGATGAAATCGATAAGTGAAATCAAGTACAGAGGGACATGAGAAGAGACCTCGCTGGGCCCCACTCTTATTGGGCACGAACTGGGTGACGATCTGGCAAAAGATCTGATAATGAAGAGACAATATCCAAACAACTGCATATGCAGTGAGAAGAAAGAAGAGACAGTGGTATCAGAGAAATCCAGAGGGAAGAGAGTACCAAGGAAAAGAGTGTGACTGACAGCATCAAAGATAGAAAAGAGGGCAAGAAGGGAAAGGCCAAGAGATCTGGCAATTAGATTTACTGGTAATTTTGGAGTCATCAATTTTGGCTGAATGGCAAGGTTGGAAGCCAGACAGGAGAGAAGTTAAGAGAAGAGTGAGCAAAGGCTGTCCAAACCCAACCTTTGCTTCCAAAGACAAGTAGTTAAGAAATACAGAACAACGCAACCTTGCCCTAGCCAGCTCTTAAAACCAAAGATGTTTAATTTAAATCCTTTGATCTGGTGCTAGTGTCTATTGCTGTGCTAAGCACATAAGATGTACTCGATAAATACTAGACTGTATGAGATAGCAGCACTGTGAGCTGGCTTTATTCTAGTACATATGCAAACACAAGATCCAAGAAGGATCTAACATTTCATCAGCATTGGGAATTCTCAGGGTGAGGTCCCTCTGCCAATATAGATTGTGACCTGTTTATAATTTAGTATCAGTAGCTGTGCTGGAGCATTAGAGAGCTGGCTTTGGAGCCAGGCTGACCTGGGTCCAAGGTCTATCTGTGACATATACTGGCTGTGTGACCATGGTCACGTCACTTAAATTCCCAGGGCCCTAGGCTCCCCTCAAATTGCAGAGAAGGTATACTGGGAGGAGTTTCTTCACTTGCGATTTCCTTAGATCAGTGAACACACAGGTCCTGTCCATAACCCTATGCGTTGGTGGGTCCATCCTAGGCAATTGCCAGAAACATTGAGGAGTTAGGTGACTTGCTTCCCTGTGCCCAGTGAGGAGGTGTCAGCGGCAGCATTTGAATGCAGGTCTTCCTAACTCTAGTCCAATGCTCCATCCACTATGCCATGTTGCCTTTTATTCTAATCTACATGGGACTTTTTCTGCAGTAAACGGAAAATGCCCTTTTTATATCACAGATCCTTCTGGCTGTCTAAGGAAGCCCTATGGACCCCTTCTCAGAACGATGCCTTTAAACACGGAAAATGAAATACAAAAGGATTACAAAGGAAGGCAGTTCTATTAAAATACAGTTATCAGATCCTCCCTTCCCCAATAAAAAACAACCAAGAAGTCACCCAAGCTCCAAGAGAACAGATTCAGAATCACGAAGTGTTAAATGAAAAGATGGTGGAACTGTAACATTACAGGGATAATGGCAGAGCTACCCTTTCTCCCTTGCACCCTCCCTGTCTTCCAAAGTCCCCAGCCTCAGAAATCAGAAGTGCTGCTAACCAGGGACACATTTGCTTCCCCCCCAAGTCTCAGAGAAAGCAGATCTCACTTGAAAGGGCCCCAAAAGATGCCTATAACATCTCTCAATAGTAATATATAATATTTATTTGTAGGGAAGGTTAAATTATTTCTCAGTCTTCAAAACTTCAAAGCAAGGATTTATGGTGAAAAATATTTTCATATGGTTGTCTATAAAAAGATAAATCCAACTTCTACAAAAAAGTAGACTTTTTTTTAAAGCAGCAAAGAACTTTCTAAAAGAGAAGTTTGTTCATTAGTTATGGCAATGTTTAAGAGACAACAACTTGTAGAAGTTTGGAATTTGCAACAACAACAAAGGGTCTGGAACAAGGAAATTATAAAGTAGATTTCATGAATGAATAGTTGTACTAATCTATTGAGCACCTACTGCATGCAGGGTACTGTCCCAGGAGCTAGGAACGCAGGTGGATGGAAACTGGCACCATCTGTGATGGCAGTTACTTGAGACCTTGAAACACACCCAGCTAATCCAGGAGAAGAATTCTAGGACCTCGCCCCAGCCTAAGAGGTATGACTCAGGGCTATAAAAATCTACATCCACAGTGATAATTTGCAAATCCCCATAGTTGTGTTTAAAATCTAAATCTCAAACTAGAAAAACAGGCTCCTTTCTTACCCAAACTTTATTAAAAGCAGGTTCATCTATCTGCATTAGAACCCAATGATAACTTCATTCAAAATAACTCTATCAAATATTTTAAAGAATATTAACTAGAAGGATCAAATGTTGTCAGGTTTATCATATGAAATATATTTAATGAAGAAAGTTTAAAACACATATTTTGATCAAACTACAAAAGATAAATTGCCTTTATTTTATCAATCAAAACAACTTTCCAGTTCAGCAAACAGCAGAAACTATGGCAAAATATCAAACTCCCTATTCTCTTACATGATACACAACAAACCTTACACCTTTTTTGGCGGGGAGGAGTAATATCTCTTCTTTTCCTTAGAGCTTTTAAAAGCATAGGTTTTTATTGTGTTTTTAATGAGCAAGTTGGCTGATGCTGTCCATCCAAGAGACAGATGAAGGGAGAAACTCAGATCACTCATTCTCTTTCACCTGAAATTACCATCTAAAAAAAGCCAAGGGAGATAAAATCTGAATGCAAGAAGAGGTTGGACAGACTTACTGTACTCTCACCATCTGCTTCCTAAATCAAAATCTGGAGCTCAAAACTCAGAAGGGAAAGGAAGAGTACACAGACTGTCGACTGTTAGTAAATTAAAAAGAAAAAAAAACCAACAGTAAAAGGGACTGGCTTCTTTCGACATCCCCACATATTACAGATCATTCCTATTTTTAGTAGCCACAGAGGAAAGTACAGTTAGGGTTGGCACTGTATGCTATATAACCTATACTTTGATGGCATTTTGGGTCTTTTAGGAGTATTTCATTAATTAATTATATTTTGATAACTGTGCCCGTGTAAGAACAACCAGGTTGGATAATTCAAAAATATCTTACTGAAAAACATCTTTTCTAGGAACCACCTTTACTGAATTGTATTTCCCTAAAATCACTGATTTGTAACAAACAGCATCTGGTCTGGAGTCAGGAAGACTGGAGTTCTAATCTGGCCTCAGACACTTACTAGCTGTGTGTCCCTAGGCAAATCACTTCACCCTGTTTGCTTCAGTTTCCTCTAAAACAGGCTGAAGAAGGAAATGGCAAACCACTTCAGTATCTTTACCAAGAAAACCCCAAATGGGGTCAAGAAGAGTCAGACACAACAGAAAGGAGTGAATAACAATAACAAAGACCACACCTTTATTTCTGGCCCGCCAAAAACTTTAAAATGTCTTTATTTCCATTAGATAGTGAGCCAACTGAATCCAGGGATAGTTTTTGCTTTTATTTGCATCATCAGCACTTAGCATAGTGCCTGCCCGGTACATGATAATGATAATTATTATTACTATAAATAAAAATAAGTGCTTCATAAATTTACTTGTTGACTCAATGGTTAAAAACTACGAAGTACCATGAAATAGAGGGCTTTATATAGTAACATTCAGATGTCTCTTTTGCTTCTTTTACAAGTTAACACTAACCACAGGGACAAACAATTTAAAAAGAAATTAACGGCACACATGGAAGGAAAACTGCAAGATACTAAATTTAAGTAAATGTTAATCAGTCTCTGAACAACATCCTCAGAGCTTTCTAAATTACTTCAAGGGTGAAATATGTGTCAACACACTGATGATATTTTCCTTTTCCTTCCTCCTCTCAATTCCAAAAGTCAAGGTCTTATTTCTGACAAGACATAAATGGCTATCCGTCATACCCCTGCACAACGCAGTCTATCCTATAAAAGAGAGCTTTCAAACTTCATTCTGTACAGTTCCTGAAGTGAAAGTTTCTTACGCAAGCCCCTCTTAGCAAATCCATTTCCCTGACGTCAAAGTTATCCACGTGAGTTCATATCTGGCCTACCTTCACGTGTAATGTTGGGAGAGGAAGTACCTTCTGCTCCCATGCATCAGTTTCCTCATATAGAAAAGACGGGACTTAGACTGGACAGCTAAGCTTTTTTTTTTTTCCTCCCAGCTCTAAATCTATGGTCCCATGACCCAGATTTAAACGATGGCTCCGATATTTATGACCTGTATATCCTTAGGGTGAGCCATTCAGCAATCTGGGCTTCGATTCTCTGGTTTCTAAAATTAGGGGACTGGATTAGATGACCTTCTAGGTGACTTCTGGCTCTAAGTCTTATGACCCCATGCCAGTAGCTCATATATACTCAGGTTTTAAGATTTCCAGACATGAAGTAAATAAAACAAGAAATTCAAATTTCAGAAAGATGAAAACAGTGTTTTAGGGCTGCCTACATGGGTCACATCCAGCCCATTTTGCACCTGGGTCATGGCTGCTCTCTACCCCCCCCCCCCCATATATTGGTATCAGTATACCTTCAATTTAAAAGAAAAACTATTCAGAACTTTTGGGGGAGGTTCACAGGACAATGGCCAGATGTCAACTTAAAAAATCTGACATTCTAGTCAGGCTAAAGCATCCCCTGGGACCAGTGGTGTGACCGACGTTCTCTCCAGTCCCTAGTGCTATTCCCAAAGAGTCAATAGGAGATAGACAATGGAACGTACTGCAGGTGGGGCTACCAGCCCTGGGTACCTCAGCTTAACTGTGAGTGATACCTCCGTGAACTAGTTGGATATCTCAACCAACCTCTGGAAGAGACCAAAGGGACTTTAGGCTTCATGAAACCTCCTGTTTCTTCCCTGGGGTCATCTCCCCAATCATCCCAAACAATGCTCCAGGGGGGGCTACCCTTCTCCTTCCCTACTGGGCCTGGTAGCCCTTTGTTCCAACCACTGCCATTCCAGCAGAGAAGCCCCTTGAAGAGAAGTGAACTCTTCCTTTGACCAATGTTCGCACCCTGCTGCAATCTATCAAATCTGGCTGAGCTCTTTCAGTGACAGCTTATGACAAAAATGGGTTCTGCAGTCTCTTTCACTTTGCCAAGGAGTGCCCACCTAGGCAGCCAGATGGGCTGGTGGTTGGGGTGTCCGTGTTGGACACAGTTCCGCTACCTGTCAAGTACATTTCAACAATCAACTCCTTTACTATCTGGAGAGGCAGCTGGGTGGCACAGTGGGCAGAGCACAAGATATAGATTGAGAAAGACCTGGATTTAAAACTCTCCACACATACTTCCTAGCTGTGAGACCCCTAGGCAAGTCTCTTAACCTTTCTTATCTGTAAAACTAGGACTATAGTACAATTAGGGTTGTCTGATGATCAAACAGAAGACCTAAAATGCTTCACAAACCTTAAAGGGCTATGTAAATGTTTACTATGAACTATACTAGTGGAGGACAGGGAGGTCAACACATTTACAACAGAAATTTCTCAAAAATTGGAATACTTTTATAGGGTAGGAACCCCCACAACATATTTACCTTGCTGTTTATGTTCTCCACAGGTCAATATCCTAAAGAGTTTGTATTCCTCCAGTTAAAGTGCTACTCTGAGGCCAATCTATCTGAGGAGACCCACAAGAAACAAAAGCCAGTGACAGGTTCTGTGGTTCCAATAATAAATGTTGCAGGAATTTAGAATTAAGAGTGATCACTGTAGATCAATGCTGTCAAGGAATAATTCATGGAAGAAGCTTAACTTTAGCTGGCTTTTCAAAGAGAAGAAAAGTGGGCACTTCAGGCAGGGGGAAGAGAGCAAACAAAGCATGAAGGGAGGTATGGTGGATATGGTGACATGGCAGAAGACTGGGCTGATCAGAGCAGGGTACACATTCTGGAATTAGTAAATCTGGACTGGAATTAGTAAATTGGATAGGTTTCACCAACTGGAATTAGTAAAGCTGGATAAGTAGGGAAGAGTTTGAAGACAAGAGGTCTTCAAAATGAAAAAAAGGAATAGAGACTAACTTGCAGCAGACAATGAAGAGCCACTGAAAGTTCTTTAGGGGGAGAGTGACATGACGAAAGCAAAAGATAAACTGGGCAAAAGTCACAAGAGGCCAGTGAACTTGGCAAGGAAGACCAGTGGGGATTATTATTGGCAGTCCAGGCACAAAGTGATGAGAGGGTAGCAATGGAAATGAAAAACACTGAAATGATAAATCTATAGGGCTGGGCAATTACTGAAGCACAGAATTTGTAGGGACTTCTGAAGTCATTTAGTCAAACTCATAGCTGACCAAGAATTGCTTCAATAACATCCCCAGTAAGTGGTTTTCCAGCTTGGGTACCAGTGAGGAGGAATCCGTTACTCTGAAATAGCTCAATTTACTTTGGGATGGCTAAGAACATTTTCCTTACATAGAGCACAATATGATTCCCTGATACTTTCATACACTGCTCCATCAGGGCCAAACAGTCCACATGGAAACCACTGGAAGACTTGAAGACAGCTCTCCTCCGGGCTAAACATCTTCAGTTTTTTTCAACAGTCTCATGTTGTGTCCTCCAATTTTCTCTCTACTCTAGTCACCTTCTTCTGGATAACGTCGATCTTAAGGACATGTGTCGATGTCATCCTTATAATGCGGTGCTTGTAACTGAACACAGGTCTCCAGATTATCTCTATGGCACCTTTCAACTCTAAATGTATGACCCTAAGATGTGGTGGTCTGACTAGGGCAGAAAGGCATCTGGAATAAAGAAAGAAGAGTCAAAGCTGATTCCAGGTTGCTGGGGATAGCAATATCGTTGACAAAGAAAAGTAAAGGTAAAACAGGGAAACTATATATGCTTGAAAAAGAACAAAATGACACTGCTTTTGAAAGTCTACAATTTAAACTTCATACTAATTCTGATTATCCTTTTTCCAATTAGTATGAATTAGTGAAGAACCAAATTTAGCAGCCCATAATTCCTTTAAAAAGGCTGAAAACAAACAAAAAACAAACCCCAAATTGATTGCTCTCCAAGATAAATGGTGGGTGCAAGCAGGCACTTTACCAAAGAATAACTGCCCACACATCACTGAAGAGTAAGGAGACATGATTCAAAAAGGAAGTGGATTGGCCATGGTGCCCTCCGTGGAGGATTTCTGGCACAACACGGGTAACAGTTCCCTAACGTGAAGAGCTGTGTGTGAACTGTGACTTGCCATACATAAAGGTGACCCTCTTGGATAGATCTGAATAAATACAAATATGCTTTTATCCTAAAACACGTGGTTATTTGCCTTGGGCGAATGGCTGTTTGCAAGGCTACAGGAGAATTTTTGTTCTATACAAAGTCTAGATTTAGAACCAGAAAGGACCTGAGAAGTCATCTAGTTCAACCCTCCTCATTTTATAATTGAGGAAACTGAGGCTCAGAATGACTAAGGGGCTTGGCCAAGGTCACACAGGTACTAAGTGGCATCAGGTCCTCTCTGCCTCCACTGTACTTCTCTATAGATTCACTTTTTCTTTATGAGTTCCCATTGCTTTTTTCTCAAGTAGTTTTAGGCATTACACTCCTGATAAAGGTTTAAGCCTGTGATGGGGAAAAAAAAAGGAACCAACAAAAAACCTAAAACTAAAACCAACTGAGGAGTGACCCATGACAATTTATTTTAATGTGCTAAATGTATCAAGTCCTGATGTCTCAAAATGCCTACTAGTTTAAATATGGAGAGAGCCTAGACAGAGCTTGATACTTAGGTGAAGATGAGCCTAAATGACTCAAAGTTTTATAGCTGTAAAATCTTATAAAAGTAACAGAAATGAGCCATCTGTGATGCTCTGAAGAGGATATCCTCTTCAGAGAAATATGATCGTTCTTAATGATGTTTCCTTCCTACTGAGCACAGGCAGGACCAATCTTCTGGCAGAACCCATAGAAATAGGTTTTTTGAGGTCAGGGTCAAGATAGGGAACTTAATTCTGTGTTAAGCAGTTCTTTTCACAGCTCATTATTATTAAATAACAAAGGGCTTAGGGGTATAAACTTTACAGGATACAGGTGTGAATACCATAGGCCAATAAACACTTATAAATCCTTGACTTGCCAAGATTTATTAGCTGGAGGCTGAGCAATGGGGCTTAAATCCCTATGTAGCTTTGGAGATATCACTTACATATGTTTCCTCATCTGTAAAATGACAGGGTGGAGTAAAGGGTCCCTAGGTACTCTCCCAGATCCAAATCTATGCTCCTATTTGAAAAACCAAACAAAACCCCCCTGACCACACCATCCTACCTCCAATCAAGCTCCTTACAAATGTTCTAAATTCTCAGAATTGGCATCATAGGGTACCCTAAAGTAGACACACAACTTTCAAGATCTCTTCTTGGCTTGTAAAGACCTAGCTATCTACCCCAACTATTTTCAAAGCTTTTTTATATCTTTAGTATTCTGAAATAGGTATATCCTTATCTAGGAGCTTTTCATTAAAGTAGTTAAACCATAAACAGCTTATCTCTGGCTCCTTTCACAATAACCTGGTCTTGCATAAGAAAACCATGGGGCCTAGAACGTGTTGTATTGCCCTGTAAATGTGTATATATGTGTTTATAGCCTGAACTGCAAAGTTAAACACCTATGGCTACAGACTACGACTTGTATTCATTTTGTGTTTGACGCATTCACGATATTTCCCCCATTAGAATTTAAGTTTCTTGAAGGCAGAGACTAATTTTTGCCTTCAATTATCACCAACACCTGAAACAGTAAACACCTAATAAATGCTTGTTGATTGACTAATAGAGAGGTGATCTTGGACTAAAGAAGGACTAGGTTCGAGTCCAGCTACTGACACTTCCTAGCTCTGTGAGCCCGGGCAAGCCATCTCTCAGTGCCCTCAGTAAGGGCATTATCAAATAAGATAATATTATTAAATAATAATAATAGTAAGATAAATAATCAAATGAGATAATATTTGCAAAGCTCTTAGCAATTCCCTGGCACATAGTAGGTATTATATAAAGTAAGTTTATTCTTCTTTCTATGATATAAGTTGAAGAACTGATACAAATCTGCATTGGTATAGGGTATTTCCTGACTGGGAGATTCCCTAATACCAATGAAATAAAAAGTGTGGTCCAAAAAAATACATATTTGTGCTCACCTCTTGTTTTGTATACAGTATTACATCTGATCTTCACAAAAACTTGGTGATACAAACAGTGTATGATTAACTCCATATTACATATAGGAAGATTAAAATTATATGCAGAAGGTCATAAAATTGCAAAAGGTAGACTTGGGTCTGAATATTAGTTGTCTAGTTCAACCAAACTGAGGTCTAGAGAAATTAAATGATTTTTGCTCAGGAAGCATATATGAGATTCAGGATTTTAAGCGGAATCTTATAACTCTAAGAATGATACTCTGAGTTTTGGCAGTTGTAAATCTCTTTGGAAAGATTCCCCAACTACTTCTTCAATGAAGATTTCTGCAATGTATTGGCATAGGATATGCCAGGATTGTTCTTGAATGAGAAGTCTAGATCAGAAAAGATTTTATATAAAGGACCAACAAAATCATACGTCTAATAAGGTAAGCTGTGTTATTTCCAACAGATATTAAGGCAACAGAATACAATGGATCAAAGACAAAAGATGGCCTCTTTCCTGACTAAGGAAATTTCCTACTGTCCACCTGGGCCCTGAGGGTCAGGACCAAACAACAGAAGAAATGCAAAGAGGAGGTGACTGTACAGTGGCTTCAGGACTCTGAAGACAAGAATCAAGGAAAACAAAATATCAATCAGCCTTGCAAAAACACTAGTGATGCCACAGTAACACTGCCCAAATCCTGCAGTTTGACAGGGAAATCCCTTATGATCCACAGCAGTCTATACAAGTGGTCCTAGCATCTGTCTCTATTGCCCATCACAAGAATACCATAACCTCAGATAAGAACAAGCTGACACATTTATTTATACCACTCTGGGTGACAAAAGCTAGCAGAAATGAGTAGAAAAACATCTAAGGACTAAAGCATTGCCATTTCTCTAAAATAGCTGCAACTAATCATAGGAGCACAGACCTAGAACTGAGCAGAACGTTTGTTGACGTGCATGAAGAAAGGGGATTTTTCTCACCAGAAGTTCCCTTTACCAATGAAATCCTAGGTTTGGACCCAAGAAAACCCATCACTGTGAGTCTAAAAGGAAAATGGGAGGGGTGTGTGTGTGTGTGTGTGTGTGTTATTTGCCTTTCTCTTTGTTTTGGTCAACATAAAAGCATGCCCATCACCCAAGCCTCTTCTACAAAGTGAAGAGAAAAACTCTGCCTTGTAAAAAAACAACGGCTCTCTACATATGGTCCACAATGTGTTTTCTAACTTCATGGATATGTGGATGGGCACCGCTGCCCATTTGCATGTAGTCCCATTAGCGATGCTTTTGAAGGCCAGGACGATGGCCCCCATCTCATACCGTCTAGTTGAAATACCTTTTGTAAAGGTCAATCGTTCACTAAGGGAGGTTCTTTTAAAAAAAAAATCAGGCTGACTAGGCTAAAGCAAGGGACGTGGGAGAACAAATGCTTACTATTCCTTGAGATCATTTTGGAGACCAAAAGAGACTTGTTTTCTTTTTCTCTGCTTCTAGGGTGGTAAAAGGAAAGGGGGACAGAAAGGTCCCGGGCCGTGGGTGTGCTCTCGCCATTCCCAGCCCTCAGTGGGTGTTTCTGCATCACTGTCACTCTACATGGGCAAGGCAGAAAGTGCCCAGGGAGGAGTAAAAACTACAAAGAAGGAATTTTCAAAATGCAGTAACCAATTTAATAGCTTTGCCACACTGAATTTATATTGCATTTTCTAGTTTTCAAAGAGATTGCCATGCCTGGTATCTCACAAGCTTCCTTTGGTACAAAGGAGGGCAGACACAATCACCTCCCTTTTATAGATGAGGAAAGTAAGGCACAGAGATGTCACACATTTTGCTGAAATTCACACAGGTAGAAAGTTCCTCAACCAGAATGAAACCCAGGGCTTCTGGATCTTCTCTTCTTTAACAAGACCGTTTTCCCAAACTAAAATAGGCTCCAAGGAAAGAAGAGAAATTTTTAAATGCTGGGAAGTTGAGGAAGTTCTGTAATAATGCTAGACCACTGACTGGATTCTCCTCTCTGCCCAATTCATTTGGGTCAAGCTCAAAATGAAGGTCAGTAAAACTGCATGTTTTGATACGTTAGGTATGAAACTTGCATAAGTGGTAGATCGAGGCTGCTATACGCTCCTCCCCTTTACCTTATCTCCTCCCTGGCCCCCATTAGCATATTTTCCTTCTTAAAATTACTTTGTATCATTGTATTTTTATATATTGTATATATTTGTATATTGTAGAATGGAAGCTCACTGACTATGCAGTTTTGGTCTCGGTATCTCCAGTATCTAAGGCACAGGTGGCATTGAATAAGTTCTTGTTGAATTAAAATTTACTTCAATACCCCAATGGATCTACGAACTTCACAATACAGGCTCTTGTTCCTAAAGAACCAAGAGTGACCTCTCCATCCTGTGCAACAGTCTAATCTACTTCACCTAAATCACAATCAAGAGGAAAGAACACTGGTTCTGGGGCCAGAGGAAGCAGGTTCATATCTTGGCTCTGTTACTTTTTTGTTGTATGACCTTTAGCAAGTCCCTTGACCCCTCTTGACCTCAGTTTCCTCATATGTAAAAGGAAGGGATTGAATAAGGTAAGCTCTGAGGTATCTCCCAATTCTAGGTCTATGATCCACCATGAACAAAACATTATTTGGCACCAGGAGTACTTATAACATATGCAGAAGATAGTACCCTAAGGACCTTGGACAAGTCCCTTACATTCTTTTACCTCAGTTTCTTCTTCTGTAAAGTGAGAATGGTAGACAGGATGACCTCTAAAATCCATGGTAGCTTAAAAAAAATTATATACTCTAATGCTATATTTCTAGATGGTTTTTATTCAAGGGGAAGGGAATATACATAGTTAACTGAGCAAATCGCTTCCCTACCCCCATTTTCCAAACTTTGCTTACGTTCCTCAGGAAAGTTACACAATTGTAGTCCTAAGCACATGTTTTCTCTTAGGTTGTGAAATGGACTTCATCAATTTAAATAAAGCATTAGGACATAATACTTTTATTTTGGAGTGCCTGGCTAAACAGCTAAATCTGTCTGAATCAGGTCCTATTCATTGATGGAGGATGAATATTTTCCTTAAACTTAAGAAAGTTTAAAAAAGTGTGGTGGTTAAAGGAATTGGCTTCTTAAGTGACCCAGCCATTTACTTCCCAATGAGATGATCAGAAGCAGAACAGCAACTGGACCTGTAGCAGCTAGGCACAGAATGAAAGATCCCTCCCCTGCCGGCCCCCTCCCCGGATCTGAATTACAAACTTCCTCTGAATCTGAGACTGTCATCAATCTCACATAATGTTTCCTGCCCATTAAGATTCTCCTAAATCGTTTATTGTTGTTGCTGAAAAGCCTTGTATCAGTACTGCCTCAAGACCCACACATAGAAAAGCACCATGGGAGACACACACACACACAAACCCACCCCTCAAAGCCCAAGTGTACACAGAGCTTTTAAGGAAACACTAACAGGGACAGGTTGGGGGTATTTTCCACTGGTTTAAAAATAAAACATTCTACTCATAAAAAAATAAATCTAAGAATCATAGGAACAGGAAGCAACAGCTGGATTTATCATCCTTTATTTCCTCTGAGAAGGCTTTATGAAAAATTCACAGGCAAGAACTGAGAGAGATTAGTAAGGCTTTCCCCTATGTTCCTTCTCCAGCCTCACTCACATATTCTTTCTCTTTCTCCTTCTCTCCTTTTCCCTCTTTCTCTCCTCTCTGTCCTTTTGCCTTCTCTCTCTCATTTCCTCCCTCTCTCCTCTCCCTCCTCCCCTCCTTTTTCTCTCTGCTGATGCTCTAATTGGATTTGCTGCTACTTGTAGCCAAGCAAAGGATGGCCAGCAATCAAAATAATAACTAAAACTTAATTTACTTTGTGAAGCTTCCTGTGACTGAATCTTGGTTTTAGATATACATGGAGCTTTGAGAAATGATGAACAGGATTTAAAAGCAAGCAAATGCCAAAGGGGACCTGGTAGAGCGTGTTAAGGAATGTCTTTTTTGAATTGCCTTATTTTTGTGATTGCCTGTTGAGAAGTGGAAGAGTCCTGGACTGGTAGCTAGAACTTAGATTGGAATCTCAACTTTACCACTAAGTAGGATAGGGAGGTCGTGAAGTGGATAGAACACCAGGCCTAGAGTCAGGAACACTTGAGTTCTAATCTGACCTCAGACACTTACTGGGCAAGTCACGTCACCCTACTTGCCTCAGTTTCCTCATCTGTAAAATGAGCTGGAGAAGGAAATGGCAAAACACTCCAGTATTTTTGCTAAGAAAACCCCAAATGGGGTCATGAAGGGTCAGACAGGACTGAAAACTACTGAACAAAAACAAGCTGTGAGGCGCAGGAGATATCCCCTAATTACTTTGGCCCTTACATTCCCATCTGTAAAGTAAAGAGTAAGAGATCAGCTTACCTGATCTTTAATGTTTTTTCCAGGCCTCAAACTCTGTCATTCTAATCAAGTCCTGCAATTAGAACAGGTGTTCTTAACCTGGATTCTGGGAACTTGAGTTTTCAAAATTTTTTTTTAGATAACTGTATATAATTTATTGTATTACATTATTTTGGTATGCTATATTATATGCTATGTAACTGTATTAGATTTAAATATGATTAAATATATCATATTGATTATAATACAAATGATTCCTCTGTAATTTACGTACTTTATTTTGTGCATTTAACATTTTTCTGTGAAGAGGTCCATTGGTTTAGCCAGACAGCCAAACTGGGACACAAAAAAATGTAAGAATCTCTGGTCCAGTCTAATGGCCTCATCTTACAAATTAGGAAATTTAGGAAAAGACCATGGTCAATCAGGCAGTGTCAAGATTGGAATCCAGGCCCTGTGACTCCAAATCAGAAACCCTATCATGTTGCTCTCTGAGAAAAGATATTTGTGATTGCTCATCACTATTGCAAATATTTCCCCTTATGGCTAAAATGCTACAGAGGCTTGGGTGTAGCACCAAAGAATTGATTTTATTTTTATTTCTTCTAAATGTAAAGAAAAAACTCCTTAGTGATAGGAGGGTTCCAAATGGTTAAACACAGATGTTTTGCTTCAGAAATAGATTTAAGCAGAGTCTCAGCAGGCTGGATAAAGGGCACATAATTTCAAAATCTTATATTCAATGGCATATTTTGTAGGGACATGATCATTTCTATTTTTACTCTGCAAAATTAGGGATTTTGTTCTGAAAATATAGTCTTTATGCAATTGTGTAAATATAATTTTGAAAAGCAGCTACAGTTAGGGTCTCCTCTCTTCCTATTCCTCTGGCCTTTATTCTCCCGGCAAGAGTAGGGTTGGTAGTGGTGTTTTGAAAGTTACAAACAACTTCATGTAACATTAAAGATTTAACTTTGGGCCAACCACCCGAGAAATGCAAGCACGTCAACTTATTCACAATCTCCTCCACTCTCTTACTGCTCACAGACAGAGTTTGAGATAATTAATTGGGCTGTTAACCACATGGTAACTTTTGTTGTGTTTCAGCCCAGTAAGTTTAATGGGAAAGGGAACACACTTGTGTAAAATTCAACTTCTTGCAGCTTGAGTGGGATGCCTTACCTTGCTGCATCAGCATGCACCAAAGAGATTTTCCTTTCGATATGGCCTTTATTGAACACCATCCTTCCATTGGCTTGGAACCAATGCCATTACTTCCAGCCCCTTAGGGCTTAAGGGTTTTACCCTTGCCAGTAATATCGGGAATCAGGAAGCATGTCAGTGTGGAAATTTCACACTGTGGAGATGGAGGACCTGGATTAAGATCCCATCTCTTGTGGCTGTTTAAACACCTATATGACTTTGAGCAGCTGGGTGGTGCACTAGCTAGAGCACAGGGTTTGGAATCAGGAAGACTTATCTTCTTGAGTTCAAATTCAGCCTCGGACACTTACTAGCTGTGTGACCCTGGGCAAGTCACTTAGTCCTTTTTGCCTTAGTTTTCTTATCTGTAAAATGAGCTGGAGAAGGAAATGGCAAACCCCTCTAGTATCCTTGCCAAGAAAACCCCAAATGGGGTCATAGAGATGACAAAAAGAACAGTATAACTTTGGGCAAGACACTTAACATAGCAGTTTTGTTAATTGTAAAACTAGGAGGTTGGATTTCATGGTGGAGGGGTAGAGGTAGTAGCAGTATGTAGCTCTGGATCGAAGACCCTGGGGTCCTAAGTCTTTGAAATTAATCTGCCATAACCTGTGGCTGCAGAAAAAACACAACTCAAATACCAACCAAAAAACCCTCCAAAACCAAAAAACTCAACAACAGCAATGGGGGTGGGGTGAAGAACCTGGCCCCCAAACGCCTATGTCATTCTAGGTAACATAGAAATACTGATCACAAAATATGAGCAACTCAGCCTCTTCAGCCTCAGCTTCCCCTTCTGCCTAGATCTTGAGGCAGCTGGAACTAGGGGCAGCTAGGGTGGCACAGTAGATAAAGGGCTGCTCCTGGGTCAGTTCGAATCCGACCTCAGACATGTACTAGCTGTATAATCCTGGACAAGTCACTTAAGCATTGTTTCCTCATCTATTAAATGGGAATGATAACAGCATCTACCTTCCAAGGTTGTTAAGAGGATGAAATAATATATTTTTAAAGTGCTTTGCAAACCTTAAAGCACCATGTAAAAGGAGTCGAAACTTGACTGTTTTGTTCTATGGTTTCCTAATAATCTTTTGTGTAAAAACTGCAGAGTGAGAAAAAAAAAGGTTTATCAAGAATTAATGATAGTATTCTATACATCACAGGCCCTCAATAAATAATGATAATGATATTAGTAAATTGCCATACTAAACTATAGAAACTTTTAACTAAAACGCCAGGATAAAAAACCAGATTTCTATAGGAATTTCACAGAACTAGGATTCATAGATTTCTATAATCTGGTAGAACTGGAAATTTCCAGGGCTCTGGGAAGCTTAAAAGATCAAACTAATTGTCTTTTCGTCAGGGTTCATGGTCAGGAAATTTCAAAATATGCAAAATACAAAACCGAAAAGACAAAAAAGTCCAATAGGGTAGTGGTGTTACCATACTTTCCTGGAAAAACACTCTCGTAACAAGGCTTGTCATCTCCCACCCAGCCAGCCAGACTCTGGCCTCTTCCCTGCTCTGTGAGGGCAGGATTTGTCACACTGTGGTAAACTTTATGCAACAGTTCAAAACGCAAAAATTATTTGTGGGCCATTAGTGACTCCACTTAACAAGTTACTAAGCAAGCTGCCTTTGTAGTAAGGTAAAGCTGGAATGCTGTTAGTTATCACCAGGGACGTTGGAAGACCAAGTTAATAGCCCTACTAGCAATGAAGTGAAATCACTGAAGGTTAGTGCTGGATGGGGCATTAGTCGGAAAGGGGGTCCCAGTGTTTACACGTGTACTAAGACTTTTGGGACACCTTACATAAAGAAATGGCTTAATTTAAAAGCCAAGGAAAATGAAGGACCTTACAGCAGATCCCTAATTCCAAGGTGCATCACTTCAGTGGTGAGAACAGTGTATCAGGAGTAGGGAAGATCTGGATTTGAACTCTAGCTTGAACTAGCTGTACGACCCCTCTACCCAAATCACTTAGGCTCTCTAGGCCTGACCTTCTTTATCTGGACGAGTCTGGCCTTTAGTTGAGTTCTAAGGTCAGCTGAGTGAAAGAGTGTTGGGTCTGGAGTCAGGAAGACTTGAGTTCAAATCTGGACTCAGACACTTACTGGTTGTGTGACCCTGGGCAAGTCACTTCCCCCTGTTTGCCTCAGTTTCCTCATCCATAAAATGAGGATGATAATAACCGTATTTACCTCCCATGGCTGTTGCGAGGATCAAATTTCCTCATCCACAAAATGGGATAATAATAGCACCCACCTCCCAGGATTGTTTAGAAGGATCAAGAGAGATAATGACCTCAAAGCACTTCAGCAAAGCACCTGGTATATAGTAAGGGCTGCCTAAGTATTACTTATAATTTATGTTTATTTATTCCCATTTTTATTGTTGTTCCCTGCCTTTTTGATTTACAGGATCATAGATTCAAAGCTGGACAGGACTTTAGCGGTCATCTAGTCCAACCCCCTTATTTTTTGGCAGAGATGTAAACCGAGTCCCGGAGAAGTGAAGGGACTTGCTCAAAGTTATGCAGGGGGTAACTGGCTCAGCCACACATTTACTACTGGCCACAGGGCTCTAGATTTCAAGGGGGTGGTCCTCTGTCTCCAAATCAAGCCACCTCCACTTAAGGACATCCTAGCTGTGTGACCTGGGGTAAGTCACTTAACCCCAATTGCCCTGCCTTCCCCTCTCCAAAAAAAAAAAACCCAAAAAACAAACAAACAAAAAACATTTGCAAGTGACTGTGCTCAGAGACTGGAATGGGTGGATGGGACAGTACAAATACTACAATAATAAATATACCATTCTTGCTCTTAAAGAAATTTTAGCCTAAGTGGAGAGATAGTACTTAACATAAAAGGGGACGTTACAATAAAAGCTAGATGACGCCATGTTGAAATGAATGGTGCAGACAAGGACAGCTAAGTGCCCAATCCATCTCTAAGGTTGCTTCCACTAAAATCCCCTGTGATGGGAAATTCTAAGCCTTAACCTGACTTGCCTTTTCTACCTTTCTTCGTACACCAGCGTGCGATGGAAAGAACATGGGATTTTTACCCAAAGAACCTGGGTTTGAATCCTGACTCTGATACCTACTGTCTGCACAACTTTGTGAGGTGACAAGCACTGATCACCTCCTTTTTAGGTGTTGAGCACTTGCTAGTTGTCACTACTCTTCTGACACGCGGCTTCCTCATCTATGAATTGAGGGTTTTTGTGGATGGGAGGGTCCCTTCCAGCTGTCAATCCTATCATCCCATGCTCCTGTTCCTGATGATCCAACTGTTCAGAAAGAAAAGGAAATGTTCTTCTCAGCTGACCGAACTGAATTTGGAAGCAGAGGAAATGCTAACAAGCCACAAGTGGCCAGTTCAGAAGAGGAAGAAGGCGGAATATTTGAGAGCAAGGAGAGGGAAGAAAGAAGCCCAGAACCTGAGACACTGCAAGACAGGGTGGAGTAAGTTAGTGGCAAGGTTATTCCAGGCCAGGGGAGGAGAATCAAAGGAGCACAGATAGATGGTTTTTGGCTTGAACGTGTTTAGTTTTCGAGTTCCAAATCTGCCTGAGTTTCATGCAGGACTTGCCTGCTTTGTGCTATTTATTTTTCCTGTTCATTCGCATCTTTAGCATTCAGAGACAAAATGAAGGGAGCCACCAATGCAAAAAAGCCCCATGGAATGATGGGAAGTTGAATCTCTGTTCTTTAGGACACTAAGGGTTTTCAACCTGACTAACCAAAACAACCTCCTTGTACATAAATTAATAATTACAAAGACACTTGAGCTAAACGGACTTCTCCCACTGTTTTCTTGGTTTTGAAAGGAATCAGAATTGATGTCTTTAGTTATCACACCCCAGCAATTTCTGTATAACCCTTTCCCTCCCCTGTATGGAGCTCTTCTATGTAACAAAGAAGAACAGGTAAGCAAAAACACAGCATTCCATCTCCCTCCTCCTTGCCTTTGCATAAAATAAGCTGTATCTCATGCCTGGAGTACCCTCCTCCATACTTCTCCCTCCTAGAATCCTTAGCTTCCTTCGAGACTCAGTGCAAGCACCACTTTCTCCAGCATTCAGTTCTTTCTTGATTCTACCATCCATTCCCAATTGCTAGTGCCTGATCCTCCAGCCTGGAGCCAGGAAGACTCCAGTTTGAATCTGGCCTCAGATACTTAGTATCTTTTTTCTTCTTTTTTCTTTTTTGGAGGGGAGAAGGCAGGTCAATTGGGGTTAAGCCACTTGCCCAAGGTCACACAGCTAGTAACTGTGTCAAGTGTCTGAGGCCGAATTTGAACTCAGGTCCTCCTAACTCCAGGACCGGTGCTCTACTCACTTCACCACCTAGCTGCCCCCTCAGATACTTGTTATTTGTGTGACCCTGGGCAAGTTATTTCACAGCTTCTTGTAGCACCTACCTCCCAAGCCTGTTTTGAGGATCAGACAAGATAATAATTTAAAGGCATTCAGCACAGTGCCTAGCACATGGTAGGTACTTTATAAATGTTAGCCATTATTATTGTCTGTTATTTACTTTGTATATGGTTAACATTAACATACACAGATACATGTAGAGGTTATTTTGAAACTACAGCACTTACGTTCCTTGACAGCAGGGACT
>CM053626.1:304620802-304661756 GCA_028646595.1 Phalanger gymnotis | reverse complement strand
TACATAACGGTCGCACCCTCATTTTTTTGCAGAAAAATTTGGCAGAAAATCTGTGATGATTATGTGATGAAATATGGTACGGAACAGGGCTGCTGTGAAGATCAACCAATACAATGTACGTAGAGTGCTTTGTAAAATTTAAAGCGCTATGTGATTGTTTCCAGTAGCAATGTATGGCTGTGAGAGCTGGACTGTAAGGAAAGCTGAAGGCTTCTGAATTGTGCTGCTGAAGGCTTTTGAGAGTCCCTTGGACAGCAAGGAGATCCAATCAGTCAATGCTTAAAGAAAATAATTCAGGCTATTCACTGAAAGGTCAAATACTGAAGCTGAAACTTAAATATTTGTGTTACATAATAAGAAGACGGGACTCAGTGGAAAAGACACTCATGTTGGAAAAGGATTAAAGCCAAAATGAAAAGGGGACGACAGAGGATGAGATGGACAGATAGTGTCACGGAAGCAATGAATAAGAACTTGGATGGATTTTGAGAGCTAGCAGAGGACAGAAGGGCCTGGCGTGTTATGGTCCATGGAGTCATGAGTTGGACAGGACCGAATGGCAACAAACATAATTGTTAGCTATTAATAATAATAATAATAATAATAATAATAATAATAATGAGGGTAAAATTCATTAGGAAAAAATATAGTCTTCTACAGGGGTTCAAAAAGCCAGTTTCACAAATATAAGATAGGGGAGGCATGATCAGACAGCAGCTCCTACGAAAGACCTGAGGTTTTAGCAGACTCCTATGGTGAGATGTGGTTACCGAAAAATTACTGTGATCTTGGGCTGCCTGAGGAAAGCAGGGCAGACTGCCCTCGTCAGATCACATCTGGAGGCCTGGCAGTTCTGGGTGCCATTTTAAGGAAGATACTCATAAGTACCTAGAGAAGGGCAGCCAGGACGGTTGAACGTACCCAAGTTCATTCCACATGAGGATTGAATGAAAGAACTGGGGATGTTGAGCCTGGAGAAGAAAGAGATGAAGTGGGGGAAAGTGGGCGAAGATACCCTTGGGAAGAGGGGCATGGTAGCCATATTCGAGTAGTTATGGGCCTTCATGAAAAGAAGGATTAAATGTGCCATGCTTGACCTTAGATGGCAGCACTAGGAGCAAAGGGTGGGGAATACAAAGGCAAATGTTGGCGTGATAATGAAGAAATGTTTCCTAAGAGAATTACCCAAGAGTGCCCTTGGCTGCCACAGAAGGCAATGAGGTTCGGCCTTACTGGAGAGTTTCCAGGGAAGACTTACTAGGTATCTGGTAAAGATGAGTGGAGTCTCATCTAACTCAGAGACTCTATGATTCTCTATGCCCTGGGACTTTTGTGTGCTTCATGGACCTTTTCTTTGACAATTGGACCCCTTTCGAGAAGAGTACTTTTAAATGCACAAAATGAACTACATCGGTTCACAAAGGAAATAAATTCTACTGAACTATAGTTAGCAAAAAACCCAAACAAACTCAAATTCATGGCTCCCAGGTTAAGAGCCGTACTTCAGAAAAAGACTATTTGTCTAATACGCTCTGGGCCTACTCATAGCACTTACTCCAAGTATTCAGCATTCTAGTGCCCCTGCCTCCTTACTGTTCCTGCCACATGACACCCCATTTCCCGAGTGAGCAGTTTCCCGGCCTGTCCCCCATGCCTCTCCCTCCTCGTCTCCACCTCTTGACTTCCCTGGCTCCCTTCCAGTCTCAGCTGAAACCCTGCCTTTTCCAAGAAGCCTTTCCCTCTTCTCTTTAATTTCAGTGCCTTCTCCTTGAGACTACCCCCAATTTCTCCTGCCCGTATCTTGTATGTCAAAGTTGTCTGCACGTCGTTTTCTCCATTGGACTGTGAGCTTCTCCTTAAGAGGAAAGACTGGTTTTTTGGTTTGGTTTTGTTTACGGTTTTTTGTTTTGCTTTTCATTGTATCCCCAGTGCTTGGCATAGTGCCTGGCAAACAGAAGGCACTTAATAAATGCCAGCTAACAGATTTTCTTATATTAAATCAAGTCAAATAAAACCAGCTGTGATTGTTCCATGTTCAGCTTCTCAGCTCCCACTAGACATCAACTTTTACCAGTTCACACTGAGCTCATTCTCCTTTGTAGTAAAGGCTCCAGACCGAAAGATAAATCTCTGTTCACCCGGTTTTATAGAAAGCCCAGCACCTTTGTGAACATGCCCTCACACGGCCAGATACCACTCAAACAGCAAGCTCTACACTTTGTGGGTTGATGAAAAAAGAAGCGTTCCTATGAAGTTCGCTCTTAAAACAGCTGGTGGGTGTTTTTCACCAAACTCTGCAAACAAAACACTGGTATTGATGAATAAGAAAGGGAAAAGAAGGCGTAGTATCCTTCTTGACCCCAGGTCACTTTCATCTGCCATCTCTGAAATGGGACCACTGGGTAGAAACTACCAATTATCCAAAGCTTAAGCCCTTTATAGTGAGATATGCTTTCCTCCTCCTCCTCCTCCTCTTCTCCTTTGGTGCTACCATGCTGCTATCCTCTTGTTTATCTGAGAAAATCAATCAACACAAATTTGTGGGTGTTGATTACAGTGTATGAGTTATGTCAATTCTTCAAGGACCTGAGATTTCATTCCTGTGGGAACTCTTGGCCTTGGCAACAACCTGTCTATAACTTACAGTTTGAATGAGTTGTTTGAGTCTCAAAGAGGTCCCAGGCAGGATCTGAACCCAAGCCATCCTGATTCTGAGTTCAGCCTCCTATCCACTATGCCACACTGGTTTATACGACATCAAAGTCAAACCAGCCTCTTCTGGCTTGCTTACTGGTCTCACTCCACAGCCAAAATCCCATGGTTGGATGTTCCAATGACGGTCACCTCCCCGCCCTTTCCTTTCCCACAACCTGTAGTCCCATAAACCTTCTGGTAGAGCCCTCCAGGCCAATCCTTAACCCCTAACCAATCCCACTATGCCCTGTTTCTAGGCTGCTGATTATTTTTAGAAAAAGGCATAGAACTGCTGATTGGGCTCACCAATTCATTCATGCTATTTAAACTGGGTTAGGGTCTTACTGCTTTGGGTCATTATTTTTTGTTAATCTCTTGAATTCAAGACTTCCAATCAGATCTTTATAGCTCATGCTCTAAATGTTAAAAAAAATTCTCCCTAAGTCCTTAACTGTGCCTCTGCCCCCCACTTTCTGCAGGTGAGGATGTCTTGTATCTTATGAAGGTCATAGCTATCCAGTAAAAGCTGCCTCAATTTCCCTCTTCTCCACTTCAACATTTCTATTTTTCTGGCTCCACTTCTCTTAGGTTTCTGTACTGAAGGAAGGTCTATCCCTTCTCTTCTCTTTTCCAAAGTTAATGCCTCCAAAAAGTACTTTTGCCTCGTTCATCCATTACCTGTTTGCTCTACCATCCTCAGTCAGATCTTCTCCACTGGCTCTTTCCATCACACTAAACCTACAGAGCTGTTCAGATCCCCCCATCCTGAAAAGAAAAAAAAAATCTCATTCCTTCTCAATCCCCACTCCTTTTCAGTTCTTCATTTCATTGCCCAACTTATCGAAAGAGCAGAAGCCTCACTTCTCTCATCACCCATACATTCCTCACCCCCCTGCAATGAGGTTTCTGCCCCCACCGCTGCAATGAAGCTGTGCCCTCACAGGTCAGTGAGCACAGAGCACACTACAAAACCAATGGCCCTTGTCCCTCCTGGTCCTCATCTCTCTGACCTCTCTTTGCAGCATTGGAAACTATTAAAAGTTCTTGACTTTCCTTTCCCTACCTTTCCACATCACTGCTTGTCCTTCTGTCCCCTTTAATGACTGTCTTTTCTCTGGCCAAGTTTAGGCATTCCCCTAAATTCTGTCCTTATGCCCCCCCCTCTTTTCTTTTTCTAGACTTTGCCCTGGAGATCAGATCTGATTCTGTTGCTTGAAGCATCCCCCCAATGCAAAAATCCTTATCTCCAGACAGATTCTCCACTCAAGAAGTCCCACAGCCTGGTCCTCAGTTTCAACTCATTCAAAATGGCTATTTCCTGCCCATAGAAATTAGGCATGCCTCTAGGCTAGACTCTGAGATTTCAGTTTCTAACACCATTTGTCATCTCATCTCTCAGGAAACCTTGGAAATATCTGCGATTCCTCCTATTCCTTTAATCCCCACATAATGAGCTGTATATATACACATTATATAAAGACACACACACACACACACACACACACACACACATTGTACACACACAGAAAAAGAGAGAGTGTGCATAAAAATGAGGCAGCTAGGTGGCACAGTAGATAGAGCAACAGGCTAAGAGTCAGGAAGACTCATTTTTCTGAGTTCAAATAGACAATTACTAGGTGCGTGACCCTAGGTGAGTCACTTAACCCTGTTGGCCTTACTTCTTCCTTTGTCAAATGAGCTAGAGAAGGAAGTGGCAAACCATGCTAGTATTTTTGTCAAGAAAACCCCAAATGAAGTCAGGAAAAGTTGAACACACCTGAAAACAATTGCACATATTGTACAATATGTGTATATATCAACACACACAGGTATATCTATTTCCTTCAACAGGTTTATCCATCTTTCCATCTCTATGGCCATTACTGTAGTGCAGTTCAGAATCTCACTAGGAAGAAAGGAAGGAAATAAGCACTTTGAAGCACGTCTTCTATGCCTGACATCGTGCTAAGTGATTTAGGAATATTTCATCTGATTCTGACAATAACCCTGGGAGGCAGGGGCTATTGTAATCTCCATTTTACAATGGAGGAAACTAAGGGAGACAGAAATTAAATGACTTGAATCTGGCACACTGCCAGGAAGTGTATGAGGCTGGATTTGAACTGAGGTCCTCAAGATTCAGGAAGAATCCAGGCCCAGACTGTATCTACTATACCACCTAGCAGCCCCCATCAACGTCCCGTTGATGCTTTTTTTTTGGGGGGGGTAACCACTGTCACTTCCCAATAACTCTCCAGCTCCACTCCCTATACAAGCTTTTTTCATAACAATGAGAAAGAGTTAAACAAAAACAAAATGGAAAGCAAACAACACAAACCCCACACAGTGACTGTGACTAGCAACATAAGCAACAATCCACACCCACGGTCCTCTGAGGTCATGATTCCTGCCGACTATAAGGTATGTCTTCACAGTATTTACCACAAAGGAGGCAACAGCTAAATAACTGTAACTGAAAAAACCCTTCCTCAGCCACTGTGAGTAAGGCCAGCACTGGACTAAGCCCCAGGGATGCGAACATGAGCCCATTTTCCTTTTGTTCTGTTTCTTCTTTCACGACATGACTAACATGGTAATATGTTTACATGACTGTACATGTATAACCTCTATCAGATTGCTTGCCCTCTTGGGGAGGGAGATGGGAAGACGGAAGAAAGGAGAAAAAAATTTGAAACTCAAAATTTTATATAAAACAAATGTTGAAAATTATCCTTACATGTAATTGGAACAAATAAAATACAGCTTACCAAAAAAAAAAGTGAATATTGAAAAGATAAATTGAATACTAAATAACTGAATAATAAATTATTAAATAAATTTAAATTTAAAAAATAAAAAACAAAAACAAAGATGAGCCCAAATGGAGGGGCTTGGGGGAAAGCTTACTTCAGGCATGTATATGCTGGGGCATAGAGATGAAAGGGTGAGAGGTGAGAACAGGAAACTGAGAACAGGTTGTTTTGGCTAGAATATAGGCTAGATCAGGGGTGGGGAACCTGTGGCCTCGAGGCCATATGTGGTTCTCTAGGTCAAGTTCGGCCCTATTCAATCAAAGGGCCACACTTGAGAACTAGAGGGCCACATGTGGCCTCGAGGCCCCACAGGCTCCCCACCCCTGGGCAAGATCAGTGAGACTCATGAGAGGTAGGATCAAGAGTTGACACTTCATTCAATAGGTAAATGGGGAGTTACTGAAGTAGTCTGAGTAGGGAGGGGGAAAGGAATCAGCATTTATTAAGTACCTGCTATGTCCCAAACACTGTGCAAAGCACTTCACAAATATTGTCTCATTCAATCCTCACAGCTCTAGGATACAGGGTGCTATGATGATCCACATTTTACAGCTGAAGAAACTGAGACAGGCAGAGTTTATATGACTTACCCAGGTCACCCAGCTAGTAGGTGTCTGTAGTCACATTTGAACTCGGGTCTTTCTGACTCCAGCACTACTGTACCATGTAGCTCCCTCTAAGCAGAGTGTAGGAATGACATGATCGGTTGCAGGGCATTGGGGGAACTATTCAAGCAGGAATGTGAAGGGAATGTTAGAAAGAGAAGAGTGAAGGCAGAAGAACCAGTTAGGAGCCCATTAATCTGGGTAAGATCAGCACCTGAACAAGGGTGCTTGTAGTTGATATTAAGGGGAAAGGGGAAACCCCAGAGACACTGTAGAAGTGAAACGAACATGACTTGAAAGGTAATTAAATATGGCGGGGTGAGGGAGGAAGAAGAATCAAAGATGACTGATGGAGGAGTATCCAAGCTGGAATCCATGCATTTGGTTTATAAAAAAGACTCTGAATTGATTTCCTCTGTAATCCTATGTATTTTATTGTATGTACTGAAAAACATTGTTCTTAGAAGGCTTTGCTAGATGCCAATGGGGTCTACGAGATGGAACAAGGTTGTTCTGGGGAAGACGTGTGGATGACAGGGAAGTTCCACAGTGCTACCACTGGCAACTGAGGAATCAGGAGGAGGAGAAAACTTTGGGGAGAAGATCATGAGTTCAGTATTAGAAATGTTGAGTTTGTGCTATTGCAAGGGGCTTTGAATCAGCTGGAAATAGGAGATAAAGTCCCAGACTCAGAGCTAGAAAGCACCTGGGAAGCCACCCAGTTTAACTCCCTGATTTTGCAGATGAGAAAACGGAGGTACAGAGGGGTGAAGTAAGTACAAGGCCAGAGTGAAGGGGGACTGGAATCCTGGTCCTCCTGATTCCAAGTCCATTACCCATCTACCAAACAAGAGGTTGGGGATAGAGATTTATGTTTGCGATTCAGTTACAAAGCACTGATAACTGAAACATGGAAGTGGAGGATATTATCATGTGTTACTGTACAGAAAAAGAAAAAGACACCATGCACGGAACCATGGCAATGGCGAGGTCCAATGGGAGAAGAATGAGAAGCAGGTAGAGAACCATAAGCACACAGTAAACAAGGGAACCTAGGGAGAAGAGAAGGCATCAAGGAGGGAGGAGTCCACCATTCCAACAGCTACAGAGAGATCAAGGAGGATAAAGATAGAAAAAGACCTCTGGGTTCTTTCTGATAAGGAGACACTGTACCATGGATTGGTATTTCTCTTGCCACCCTCTAAACTCCCCTTGATCTTCTCAGATGAATTCTGTCTGTCCTGCATCCCTATTTAATTCATCTCACTCATCAAGATCTTTCTCATTCCTGATCTGAACATCTAGCTGTCTCTTCCATTTTTAGAACATGTGCATTTTTGCTCATCATTGCTATCTATGTATGCCTTCATCTAAGTCACTGATAAAAATGTCAAACAGCACACCCCATTCGTGCTTTCTACAAGTTGGGCAGTGAAAGGGAACAGAGAAATGGGACAATAGCTTGAGGGTTTACCAAGGTGAAGGAAAAGATTTAGTCTGGGAAAGGGGGAGCATATCTGTAGACTGAAGAGAAGGAACCAGTTTTTTTTTAAAAAAAAAGAGAGAGAGATAATATGACTGATTGAGATTACAGAGGAAGAGATTTATGGTATGGATAGCTTGGCAAAATAATAATAATCTCAGAACCAACCTCAATACCCATATTAGTCCAATCAATTATCTCAAAGGAATTCCCACCATAACATACTGAGAAGTGGTCATCTACCCTCCTCTTGAAGGCCTCCAAGGAACCCCCCATATCCTGAGCCACCCTATTCCACTCTGAGCCACCTCTAACTGGTGGCTCAAAATCTGCCTCTGCTGCCTCCTTGGACCTCCTCCTCTTCTCCCTTCTACCCTCTGGGCCCACATATAATAAACTGAATTGCTCTTCTATATGATGGTTCTTTCTTGAAGATAGTTTTCATGTCCCCCCTGAATCTTTTCCAGGCTAAACTTGTCCAATTCCTTCAACTGGCCGTCATAACTATTCCTCATCTAATGCGGAATTTGGTGTTAACCTTCCAGAGTATCAATGTCTTTCTTAAAGGGTGGCGTCCAGAACTGACCACAGTAATTCAGATGAGGTCTGACTAGGGGAGAGTACAGTGGGACCAATGCCACCCTACTTCCCCTCCCTCCTTCCTGCAAGCTATGCTTCTCTTTAAAAAAAAAAATGATGATGAAATTGATGGTCATCCACAAACTTGCATATTTCCATTACAACGGCAGAAAAAAAGGATTGCATATGAAACTGTGCAACTATCTTATATCTTTTTTTTAAAGTTAGTGCATCACTCTAAATGTAGCTCTAGCTTTCATTAGCCTTTCTGGCTGCCACATCACTTTGCTGACACTTGCTGAGCCACTAAAACCCATTAAAAGTGGGTCTCCATTGATTGGGGAGTGGCTAAACCAATTGTAGCATATGAATGCAGGAACATAAGGTGGCAACATAAGAAATGACAAATACGGGGAAGATCCTGTTGAAACCTTGGGACCTTTTCTTAGAATAATGTTTTTAATTGGAATATAACAAACTATACAGAATTACAAAGGAGCCAATTATGCTGAAATAGTTCCCATGATATTAAAAGAAATCATTTCACAGATTTCACAAGGGAAAACAGTACTAAAAATCATCAGAACTCAGATTCGTGCAATGGCCCATTTTGATTCCTGATGACCAACGGAAATACCTCCTTTCTTGTGGTAGATATTAGTGGAATATGGGGGTGAAATGAATCATGTGCTTTGTTTTGGCATGGTTAATAAACAGGCTTGTTTCATTGGACTTCTTTGTTGGCAACGTATAGGGTAGGCTATTGAGAAACAAGGAGTCAAGACATTCAAGGGAGGAGGAAAGTGCATTGGTAAAGTTACAGCAGTTGGCCACAGAGGCAAGAAGCCAGAACAGGGAGACTACGGAGGGAGTAATCTCAAGACTTAAGGTCTCAATGAGGATGAATGACACATGGAAGGAATAAGAGAAAGGATGAGTTTATAGGCAGAGAGCATTGCTGATAGGATACTTTCAGCTAAGGCTTCCAAAGAAAAGCATGCATATTTTTAACATCTCTAAGCCCTTCCCACCCCAGCCCCCTTTCACTTCATCCATGGATACAATGTCCATGCCAACAACATGGTCCTGCAACTCTGGGCCAAGAGTCTTCAGGTCAGTGACCACCTTCACCCCAGGCCTCAATTAGTTAATGAAAGGCAAAGTCTAAAAATAAAGTAAGACCAAAATGTCCAGGGTTAAGGCCTTCAACATAAAGCGGAAACTACAAACAAAACTGTTCTAACAACAGAAGCCCGTGTGCCAAGAGATAGTGGCTTATCTGTTAAACATTGGACAGCATGCTGCCATTGCTCACTGGTCTCCTCTTTGAACTTCTACAGCACAGCATCTTCAATGCACAAGTTATCCTTAGTTATGTCCTCTCTAAAACTGTTTCATGGGCACAGGACACTCCAACAAGATTGTAATTTCCCCCAGGGAAGGAACTACAAGTTACATGGCTTCTACATCATCTTTCATTCTTCCTTCTCCTTCCACTCTTATGTTCGTTCCCCCTTTCCCTCCATACCTTCTCACCTAATAATTCTTTGTGTAAAGTATCACTTCTTCCGATCCATTCCCACTATGGCAGAGTAGGCAGAATGTAAGATCTGGAGCCAGGAATCTGTGGGTTTGAATCCCACCTGACACTATAGCAAGTAAATCCATTTTTTTAAACCTCATTCTTCATCTGGAAAATGGGGATAGCATCCATAGCATCAACCTCAAGGGACTGTTGTGAGGAGTGGATGATACAATGCATGTAAAACACTCTGTGAAATTAAAAGCACTATACAAAATATCTAATTATGCTGCTTATTCCCATTACCACTACCCTAGTAGAGGTAATCACACTATTTTTCACCTAGACAACAGTGACAATCTCTCCTTGACTCCAATCTTTCTACCCCCAACTCTCATCCTAATCAATTCTCATATACACATGAAAAGGCCTCATCCCACAAGAGGATCCTTCTACTTTTAACTTAGGTTAAATCTGGAGTCACACCTTCAGGAGAACCTTACCCAGAATTCTGATCAAGTTAGGGACTGTGGGGGTAAGTACTTTGCATTCCCAATTCCATAACCACATCATTGAAGGTATGTATATCCTGCCTTCTGAACTAAATTACTATGAGGATGGAAGGAAGTTGCTAGCACAGAATATTGTATATATGGTCCAATATTGGTCACTACATGGGACATTCTTGCTTATTTTTGTCACAAGGGAGGATTCAATTTGTAGGAGGGATTCCCATCCTTTCCCTTCCCACACATACACACAAAAGACTGCCATGTAAGAACAAAATGTATTTAAAAAATAATACAGCTCTATGTATGTACACCACAGGTACCCAACCTGAGGTCCATGAACTTTCAAAGAAAAACGTGTGTGGGGGGGAGGGGGGAGGGAGAGGGAGAGAGGGAGAGGGAGAGAGGGAGAGAGAGAGAGCGAGGGAGGGAGAAAGAGAGTGAACTGCATTTCAAAGTAATTGGCTTCCTTTGTAATACTATGCATTTAAAAACGTTCTGAAAAGATCCATAGGTTTCACTAGATAACCTAAGGGGTCCATACTGAGAAATCACTTTTCCAGAGACCATGGACCTTTTGAAGCCATATAAAACACTCTGGTCCTTTTGTGCAACAGAGGACTACTTAGACCACATCTATCCTACTCCTTACTATTCTCCTTTCCTTTATAAAGTCACATTTGTATGTTCTTATAGAGATGGATGGAGATGAAACCCAAAGCCAGCATCAGGAGACGGCTGGAGGTACCGCCGTTGCATCATCTTTACAACATAAAGAGCTGTTACTAGTATTAGGCCCTGCAGACGCTCTGATGCAATACATTGCACACACTACTGCCATCTAATCAATGATGGTACATGAGTTTCTGCTGAGGGTAGGCTCATTTTCAGGCAAAATGTTTGTCTACAATACCTATCATTGCTCAGATGCTCAAGCTGTTGATTTTAAACAAGCCTTCACTGAGGTTCTAATTGTTTCCTCTCCCATCATTCAGCCCCAGAGCTATCTAGTCACCATGGCTGTGTATTGTCACCAATCTTTTCCCAGAACAGCAGCACTGGGGGGAAGCTCTCTGGCCCAACCAATAAATACCTGAGAAGCCCCTCTAAAACATTTTTTAAATAATACATCTAATTTATAGAATAAATAAATAATGATAACATTTTTATAAAAATAATAAATTTTCCCCTGCATCAAAGCAAAATCTGCCTCTCTGTAGCTCTCCCCGTATTGTTCCTTCCTCTGTCACTCCCACCACCCCTTGTGTGAGATCTTGAAGTCCAAAAACCGAAGGCTAAATCCTAACACGTCAAAGTCTCACAATTCAAAAGGCTCTTTGACTACATGTTATTTTAGGGACAATAGAATGCTGCGGCTGAAACATACGCGTCCTGTTCCGAGTGACCAACCCCTTTCTAATGAATTCTTCAAATGGCCACCACCAGGCTTCTTTTCCTTGGCGGGGACTTGTGGCTGCCCAAAGCAACGTCTTTTTTTTTTTTCTGCAAAAAGGGAAGAGTCACACAGAAATGCAACACACACGCTCTCTCTCTCTTTGCTACCTGTGGTTTGTTGGCAAAACCAAAACATGGTAAGGGCTTTGGGGGAAGCTGTATAGCTAACCAGGAATTCTATACCCTTAGCAGTTTCAAGTTTATACAATATTTAAGTTATCTTCGATTATCACCTCTCCTAGACCCTTCATCCTTCCTCCAAAATTCTCTTTCTATGGAGGATACCATTTTTCTTTTAGTCACCCAGGTTTTCAATCTCAAGAGTTATCCTTGACTTTTTTCCTTGCCCTCCTCCCTCCTCACATCTAGCCAGTCACCCAATTTCATCATTTCTATCTCCAAAATAATCTTTCTGAAGCATAAATCTGACCATGCCACTTCCTCTGATCAAGAACCTCACTGGCTCCCTTTTTACCTCCAGAGTAAAATACAAACTCATCTTAGCATTTAAAGCCTTTACAATCTCAGCTTTAGCTCACCTTGTCAAGATGAATTCCTATTACTTCTCCTTATGAGTTCTCTACTTCTTGTCACGCTGGCCCACTCAGTGTTTCACCAATTAGTTGTTTCATTTTCTATGACCTGTGCCTTTGTAGAGGCTGTACTGTGCCCAGAATATACCCCTTCATCATTCTCACCTCTTAATAATAAAGTTCCTGGTTCCCTTCAAAGCTCAGCTCATCTGCTTCTACGAGAAACTTTTTCCGATTCCTCCTGCTATCAGTATGCTTATATTTAAAGAAGGGGTATGGTCTGTACACAAATATAGAAATATTAATTTTACAAAAGGACACACTATAGGTAGGAGGAATTCGAAAAGGCTTCTTGTAGAAGCAGATCAACTGAGCCTTGAAGGGGGCCAGGAACTTTATTAAGAGGTGAAAATGATGAAGAGGCATTTTAAAAAGGGGTACAGTTTGTACACAGACAAATACGTAAAGGACTATATCTCGTTTTGTGTTTGTATCTGCAGGGCTCTACACAGGACCTTACTTCATAATTCACAGAAAAAAAAATATTTGAGATCATTTGCCAAGCTCTCCTCCCCTTCTCAGTTACACTCCTTGAAAAAGTCATCTAAATATGAGTAGAGCACCAGCCCTGGAGTCAGGAGGATCTGAAATAAACTCCGCCCTCAGAGACTTGACACACTTACTAGCTGTGTGACCTTGGGCAAGTCACTTAACCCCAATTGCCCTGCCTTCCCCCCTCCAAAAAAAGGAAAAGTCATCTATAAAAGAAGTTTCCAATTCTTTTCTTCTTGCTTAATCTAAATCCCCTTGTGACCTCATTGTTCAACTGTTCTCTTCAAAGTCACCAATGATCTGTTAATTGTCAAACATAAGCTCTTTTCTCAATCCTGATCCCTCCTGACATCTCTATACCTTTGACAATGTTAATTACTTATCTCTTCTCTGACTTTATCACAATTTTCTCCTAGCTCTCCTCCTACCTATCTCGCCACTCTTTTTCCCAGTCTCCTTTGTGGGTCTTCACTGATGTCATGCTGTCTGAACATAAGTGATCCCTAAAGTTCTTGTCCTGGACTCTCTTCTCACTGTAAACTATCTTGCTTGGTGATCTCATCAGCTGCCACTGTGTTCAATGATTATTTCTACCCAGATGATTCCTAGATCTATATACCCAAGTCCTAATCTCTCCCTTGAGCTCCAGTCCTACATCACTGATCACCTTTTGAACACCTAGAAATGGCTGTCCCATAGGCATCTCGAATTCAACAAAGCCATGCCAAATTCATTACCTTTTCCCAGAACCCGCCCCTCTTCCAAATGTCCCATTACTGCTAAAGGCACCACAATCTTCCTGGCTACTTGAGATCACACACTTGGAGTCATTCTCCAATTCTCACTCACACTTAACCCACATATCCAATCTATTGTTAAGTCTTGGTTTTATTTTTTTTAAAAAACCTTCAAAACATCTCTCATAAGCATCCTCTTCTCTACACTCACATAGCGGCACCCTGGTACAGGCTCTCATCACCTCGTGACTAGGATACTGAAACAGCCTGCTAGCTGGCCTCCTGCCACCAGACTCTCCCCACTCCAATCCATCTTCCATTCAGCTGCCAAAATGATTCTCCTACAGCCCGGGTCTGAACATGTTGGCCCTTAATCAATATACTGCAGTGGCTTCTGATTACTTCCAGGACCAAAAATGAAATGCTGTTCGATTTCGAAAGTCATTCACAACCTAAGACCCTTCCTCCATTTCCAATCTTCTCATACTTTACTTGCTTCTACATAATCTGGGATCCAGCCACCCTGGCTTACTTGCTTTTCCTCACAGACAACATTCATGTTCTGACTCTCTGTCCTTTCACTGGCTGTCCCTCATGCCTAAAATGCTTCCTCTCATCTCCAGGCTTCCTACAAGATTCAGATCAAATCCTAGCTCCTCAAGAAGGACCTTCCTTCACGCTGCTCAGTGCTAAAGCCTTCCGAGATCACCTCCCATCTATCGTGTGTTTTATGTGTACATAGTAAATTGTATGTTGCTTCTCCCATTATAACGTAAGTTCTTTGAGAGCAAAGACGTTTTTACCTTTATTTCTAACTCCAGTGCTTAAAACAGAACCTAGAACACAAGTGCTTAATATATGCTTGCTAACTGACTGACCATAAATGTTTATATAATTAGAATGTAACTTTCAAGGAAGTTATGCATACACACCTATATACAATGAGAATAAATACACGTGATGACATCTTATAAATGGGACAAAGAGAAAAATGGTTCAATACTTGATCCTTGGCTAAGATATCATTGGCTAAGAGCCAACTTAACTTTCTGCTGAAATTTACATAATGAAGTTTTCCCCTGCCCTGCCCTACTCCTCACCAAGTTTGCAGTTATTCTATAGGAAACAAATGCCGGGTAACTAGACAGCATGGTGGACTTGGACTTGGGGTCAGAAAGTCCTGAGTTCAAATCTGGCTTCAAACTAGCTGCGTCACCCTGGGTAAGTCATTTAACTACTCTATGTCTGAATTTCATGACCTGTAAAATGGGGACCATGACAACAATTATCTGCCAGAGTTATTGTAAGGATAAAATGAGATACTATTTGTAAAAAGCTTTGCAAACCTTAAAGTATTTATAAATGTTAGCTACCAACACCATTACCACCTCCTCTTCAGGAAAGGTTCACCATATGAAAGGGAAAAAAGGTGAAGGAGGAAGGAGATTAATTCTGATTTTAGCTTCAGAAAGTTTTTACTGCTTTCCCCCCATTGCTGCAAATGATATGAATGGGTTCCAGTAACCCACTATAAAATCAGAATCCTATGACTGGCAGGCCAATAAGCTAGAACAGTAGTAGATAAAGTTGACAAATATAGATGTACTCCGTGGAATAGGGAGCAAGGCGCGCATAGAGAATGAAGACAGCCAAGGTTACAATCCTCATACTGTACAAAGCTCCTTCATCCCTCACAGTAAGAAACACCACAAACCCACTTCTATCTGCCTTGTCCTTTAGAGTTTCCTGCTTTTTGTGATTCAGTCAAATAGATGCTGATGTTCCCTAAGACCACTCTTGTCCCACCTACACCCTCCCTTTCGGGGGGGGAAAAAAAAGAGGGGAGGGTGTAGAGAGAGCGGGAAGAAAGATGGGAGAATGAGAGAGAATATGAACATGAAAGAATATACAAGGCTGGGTTTATTGTCAGGAGCTGAGTTTAAATCTTAGTTTTGAAACACACTACCTTTGTGGATTTGGGCAAATCATTTAACTCAGTTTCCTCCTCTGAATAGATAAGATATCCTTTCTAGTCCCTTTCAGATATAAGATTATGACCCGATAAACACCCTCAGTTGTTTAACAGCATTCAGAATAAATACAAATACAATCAACAAGCAGAAAATGGGGAAAAGTACACACTATGAGGGTGTAGCCTAACAGAGAGGCTGCTGGAGTCAGAAAGACTGAGCCTGAATCCTGACTGATTATCCTCTAGCTCCATGATGCTGGACAAGTCATGTAACGCCCCTTAATGCCATGGGCCTCTCTGTTGATCACCTCCAATTTCTCCCATCTGTCTGTGTCCTACTACTTCTGGGACACGAGGATGTGAGCAGAGCTTTCATAAACAGAAGAGCCTCTCCTATCCAAGCAAAGCTTTCTTCATCTATTATTGGCTTATCAGGGGGCATTGCAACATGTCCTCACTGATCAAAAAGAGAGCCTCGGAGTTCAATTGTTTGAGCACATCCTATCTGCTGAACATTCTGTTGCTCTGGCCTTGGAGGGCAGATCCGAGGACTTCGAAGAATTGTTACATTGCTGTTGTCTCTAAACCAGACTGGATCAGTAAAAAGCTATAATCATGGGTCCCTTGGAAATTTAAAAAAAAATAGCTATTCCTCAGTCAGGGAAACAGTTGTTGGACTGTGAGTGTACAATATTCCAAGAAGACAAGCTGACAGTCTAAATCTGCTCACTTGGTTTCATTAAATTTTTTTAAAAGGCTTAATTTATGCCCACCTGCTTCTTTCACTTGCCTATAAAGGAGAACACATGAAATCTAACGTTGCTAGGGGACTCACTGTCTCCCTGGTGGCTCTCGAAATAAAGTCTCTGGCTTCATGTTGCTTGGAAACAGTCTCATTCATTTACCAAAGGTTTATCAATGCCAGGAACTAGGCTAGGTACTGGATGGTCGGAATGGGGGTAGGGGTAGTGGAGGAACAAGGCCCAGTTCTTCCCCTCCAGATGCTTATAATCTAACAGGAGTGAAGAGAGATAAGAAAGCCAATTCAATTTGACAACTCTGGAGATCAAAGGTACCAGCCTGAAATTATAACCTAGTAAAAGGGGATGAGGCCAGAATATGAGTCAGAGGGTCTGGGAGAGCGAGTGAGCCATGTCAGTAGTGGAAGTGGAAAGAAGGGCAAGACAGGGAGGGCCAGCAAGTCTGGAAGAGGCCAGGTTCTAATGGAGAAAACCCAACAACATGAAACTTGCCCTAAGTGTGGGTTCCAATCAGGCTCAATTTCTGTTTAAAAAGTTTTACCTTTTATTCTTCACAACACAGATAATGCCCCACCCCCCCCAACCCCCGCCACTCCCAGAATCTTTCCTCTCGACAAAGAAAAAAGACTAAGAAAAAAAGTAGTGCAATATTCTGTGTACCAGGAGCCCTTCACCTTCTCATCGAGATGGGGGTGGGGGAGGGTGGGAGGTAGGGAGGCAGAAGTGTCCTCTTTAGGGCCAATATTGGTCCCTGCATTTAATCTGAGATCACTCAAATATGGCAAGATTTTGGGTACAAACAATCTCCAACCCGAAATGTAGAAAAGTTAATTTGTAAAAGTTAATTCATGCCAGTCTTGAAAATGAGAATGGATTTGGCCATGAAAAATAATATCATGAATAGAGTAGCCCTCAAAAAACCCTGTTTTGCCCAGAATGCAGGTGCAACACTGTCAGTCTGCAAGGAAAACAGTTGGAAACCAGAAACGTTACAATATTAGTAATTAAAACTGAAAAACAGAACATTGATTTAAATTTTAAAAAATTATTTTAAAAAATTTAAAATCATATTAAACACTGTTGCTTGAGGATATGTGTAGGTCCTATTTCCCCCGGCTTTCCTTCTTCTTCCCCTTTACTTTCTCCTCTCCCCCTTATTCCATCACAATCAATCTCTCTCTCTCTCTCTCTCTCTCTCTCTCTCTCTCTCTCTCTCTTTCCCTCCCTCCCTCCCCCAGTCCAAGGAATTCAGTGGTCTGTCTGCATCTGTCTGTTCTGAACAGCATCCTTTCTGGCTGACCCCAACCCTAACCTTTAACTTGGAACCAGGAACCAAATGCACCCTCCATTCCCAACTGATCACTCCTTCACCTTGATAACCAATCTGATTGGTCCAGAAGAAAGTGTGAGAGAGGGCTACAAGAGTCAATCCTATCCACTCACCCAGCCAGCTAAGTCAGGGAAAGGGCTAAAAGCTAAGCGGGCAATTTCCCACTCTAAGCTTAAAGGGTGCCAATTAAATCTCACCTATCGAGTACAGGGCACGGCCAAAGCTTAATGCTGATGGCCAATGGGGAGAAGTTCCCTAGTCTTAGGCTCCTCTGAGACTGAAGCTGACAGGGTTCCTAACTTGGCAAGTTCTCTTTCTTCTCCCTTTTCTTCTTCTTTTCTATGTGGATTCCTTTCTGTCTCGAAGCTGCCTTCTTCTCTGGTAGAAACCTCTGCTCCTCACTGGCCACCTGTGAGTATGATGAAAATTACAACAAAATCTACAACAGACATTTACTCAGCCCATTAAGGTTTACTAGGTGCCCTACCTATGATACATTTCAGCCAGTCCTCAAAACAACCCTGATTGGTAGGTGGCTTAATCTAGAGGTATGATTATCTCTACTTTGTGCTGCTCAACAGGGGCAGAGAGCAAGGCTCTGAGACATTAAATAAGTCTGGCACCTCATCTGCCCAGCATGGATGTCTGGGAGAACACTCAAACCGATAAAGACATAAAATTATCCTTATGGTATCCTTGAGATGTAGAGATGACGCAGTATTCCCTCTTCCCCTCGCCCCATCCCCAGCTCCTGCCATTTTTCAAGATGAGAAAGGAAGTTATGAAAGGTTGAGCTGTCTGAAGTCACATAACCAACAGTAGTGGAAACCGAGACTACCAAGCCCCTCAGGCCTACTGATTCCTAAGTTTATGGTTCATCCCACTAGACTTGGTTGCCTAGAGATCCAAATTCCATTTATAACAAGCAGATGTTCTTGTTATAAAGAATATTAGTTACAGTGAAGTTTCAACAGAACCAAAAATTAAGAGAGAATAATTGTCCATTAATATCAGCCTTTTTCAAGATTTTGGTTCTGAACTAACTGGTTTTTCCCTTTTAAAAAAAAAATTCTTTGTTATAGTGGATGGCTCTCTGGGAGGAGGAGGAGAAGGGAGGGGAAGCCTGGGAAATGTAGGTGGTATAAACACAAAGAAGAGCAGTAAACATGTCTTTTTTTTAAAACAGGAGATGCAGGGTGGTCCAATAAATTCCCATTTCTCCATGCAGTGCTCCACTTATTAAGGACATGTATAATTACCTCTTTTTTTGCCTTAGCAAATCTCATAGCTTCCAAGTACAAACGCATGGGGCAGCCACCTCCATCTGGCAATCATGGCATTCCAAATAAACTTTTGGGCCAAACTTTGAGCCAAAATTCAACCTTTCCATATACAGATCATTGCCATCAAACTTTACCACTGACTAGATAATGTCTGACCACCTAAATCAATTCACACAGAGCGAAGAAACAGCCTGAACACAGATATAAGTTATTATACACAATCCAAAACACTGCTAAGTGCCCTTGGGAATTAGGAATGCTAAACTGAGTTACTTTTTAAAAATAGATCACAAAGGAGAAATACGAAGAACAGGGAGGATGACAAAGGGTTAGTCTGACAAAAGTGTTATAATTGTCTTTTTTCTGAGAGCTCTAAAAATCACTCCCCATTCGATTAAAAAGAAATTTCTTTTTCACAAAAGTGTTTTCAAGAAAACATACTGGGCAACCCAACCAAACTCAAGTCTTTTTTTCCAACCTCTTCCTTTATTGTTTTGATCTATTTGTTAAAGAAAATCACATTCTGTAAAAAGTTACTTTTTATAACCTAAAATTAATTTGGTTTTGCTTCAGATTTTGTCTGAATGAATACAACCAGGAGATAACTCCTTAAGAAAGATGCTTCAGATCATTCCCTCTTGCTAAAATTTTTTGGTTTCTATAGTAATAAACAAAATGCATGTGGTCTGGCTTAAACCTCAGAGTAAGTATTTCCTGATGAATGGCAATTCCCAAATGACATAATTTTTCAAATATTTCACCCAGATGACGGGGGTGGGGAATACCCCCTAGAGAAGATGAATAAACAATGAGGTCATTGAAGATGGTGAGGCATTTAAAGTTTGCTAGGGCACAGCTGACACTGTATATAAAATCTGTTTTAAAAGCATAATGGAAAACATTTGGTATTTATTATACAGACCCAACAGAAATGAATTCAAAAGTCAAAAGTGATACGGTGCCCTGAATCGAAGACTCGTAGAATTTCAGAGCTGGGACCTCAGATATCATCTCAGGGGTTCTTAATCTGAAGTTCGCAAACCTGATTTTGAAAAAAAATTTATAGCTGTATTTCAATAGAATTGGTTTCCTTTGTAGTCCTACGTATTTTATTTTACGCATTTAGTAACATTATTCTGAGAATGGATCCAAAGGCTTCATGAGACTGCCAATGGGGTCAAGGACACAAAAATGGTTCAGGATCCCCTCTCTGGTGGCCAAGAATTGGAAATTGAGGGGATGCCCATCAACCGGGGAATGGTTGAACAAGTTGTGGTATATGAATGTAGTGGAATACTACTGTGCTATAAGAAATGATGAACAGGCAGACTTCAGAAAAACCTGGAAAGACTTCTATGAACTGATGCTGACTGAAGTGAGCAGAACCAGGAGAACACTGAGCACAATAACGGCAACACTGTGTGATAACTGACTTTGACAGACTTAACTCTTCTCAGCAATGCAAGGCAAAGCTATTCCAAAAGATTCATGACAGAAAACGCCATCCACATCCAGAGAAATAAATATGGAGTCTGAATGCAGATCAAAATATACTATTTGCTCCCTTTGTTTTGTTTTTTTCTTTCTCATGGTTCCTCCTATTCATTCTAATTCTTCTATACAACATGAATAATATGAAAATATGTTTAATAAAAATGTCTATGTGGAGCCTATATCTGGTTGTATGCTCTCTTGGGGAGGGGAGAGGGGAGATGAAGAAAATTTAAAACTTATGGAAGTGAATGTTGAAAACTAAATAAATTTATATAAAAAAAGAACCTTCTCTCTAGTCCACTTCATTCATTTGACAGATGAGGAAATGAAGGTCCAAGTTCACAGGGCAAGGGTTTAGAACCGCAGCTCTTGGGCTCCCTGTCCAGTATCCCTCATTCTCCAAACCCTGACCCTCCCTCCCCAGTCCATACATCATGCTGTCAGAAGTTAATTGCTTTAACATTGTCTTTATCTAACCTCACAATATAACTTAAAATTCTTTTATATTTCAAATATTTGTTTTAATTTCAAAAAAGGGTCCTATCTTATTTTCATGTTAACTGTCTTATAGCATCTCCTTTGCCTCTAACCATTCCAAAAATAAATTATTCTGGATTATAAACATACCATCAATAGTTCTTCATACTGAGAATTTTAGGACTGGAGATGACCTCAGAGGCCATCCAGTCCAACCCAAACCCATAAAGGAATCACCACTGTATACATAGCCAACAAGTAGTTATCTAGCTTCTGCTAGAAGATCTCCAAGGAAGGAGATCCCTGTCTTTCCAGAAACAGCTCCTTCTCTCTTGTAGAGTTCTCATTGTTAGAAAGTATTTCTGGACATCTAGTCTAATTCTGTCCTCTTAGGGACTTTCAGGCATTGCTCCATGGTTCTGCCCTCCTGAGTGGAACAGAAAAAAAGTCTAATCCCTCTTCCCCAGCTCAGGCTTTCAAATACTTAAAGATACTTACCACTGCCTCCTGCTCCAGCTACTCTTACAACACATCATGATATTTACAATCTTCAAAGACTGTTCTAGTACCTGATGCCATGGTACTAACTATCCAAATATAAGGGAATGTTAATGGGGGGGGGGGGGAATGGGGCGATGGGCTTCATATCCTACTTCGGAAAAATGTTCTAAGAAGACAATCACAAACAATACAATGACCTAAGCTCTAAGATCATTTAGAGCTGGGAAGTTCTTCAGAGGCCCTCTAGTCAAACTCCATCTCTTTATAATGGAGGAAACTGAAGAGCAGAGAGGTTGTAACTTGTTCGAGGTCACAGTGGTGAAATTCAAATCTAGGTCCTCTGACTCCTGAACCAGAGCCTTTTTGATGGTGTTAAAAAGTCAATAGATTCACCATTAGGAAAACTCCCTTTGTACTCATAACCACAGTCAGGACCCTACACGACTTGGCTTTTTGTGAAGATGTCAAATCTCTTTCGGGTTAGTAAACAGCTGTGGTTGCCTGAAGAGATTGAGCTCTCTCTCATTAGTATGTATTTATTTGAATCTAGGTTTTGGTTATGCTACATAAAAATTTAAAATATCTTGATGACTCTGCCATCTTAACAGGACGTCACATTTGCCTAGATTAAAAATAAAAATAATGTCACATTACATGAAGAAATAGGTACCAAAAAAACCCAAACAAACCTAGGACACGAGGCTTAACAACTAACCTATAGTATACCTGAAACTTTTTTTTTTAAACGTAGATAAGCTAGGTGCCTTTACAAGAATCAAACTTCTCAGAAATGGTGACAGTATTTGGATCATTGAAAGTACGCCTTGAATCTGAAAATATCATAGACAGAAACTTTTTAAAGTTTGTTTTGTTTTCTTACTAGCCTCTTCATAGGCAACAGTAACATTGAAACCAATTTTAAAGTCAAGCTGATCTCTCTCCCATTCTGCAACTTTGTTTTTACACTAATTTCTTTGGGCAAATATTTGCAAAACAGGACAGGTTGAATCGATAGTTTGATATTCCCTGAATCTTGGCAATTGACAGTCTGGTACAAATCTGGAAGTGCCAGTGTGTGCGAATTCACACACACACTCACACACACACACACAGAGTTTCTGAATCACATTTCTAAAGAGTTCTAAGTCTTTTGGGAGGAAGTAAGGAATAAAGTTTTAAAAACTATCTCTGCATCTCTTCACTTAGGATCACGGTGTACTTTTTAAGTCAATATGGTACAGCGGACAGAGCTCTGGAATTGGAATCAGAGAACCTTGGCCCAAATCTTGCCTCTGCTAATAACTCAAGTTCATGTCTCCTGAGTATTAGCTAAAGGAACTGGGGTGTTTAGCTTGGAGAAAAGAAGACTCAGGGGAGCCATGATAGCTGTCTTCAAGGGCTGCCATATAAAACAGGGTTAGGCTAGATCTGCTTGGTGCCCGAGGACAGAATGAGAAGGAGTGGGTGGAAGTTTGCAGATGATGAATTTCCTAACAATGATATTTATCCAATGGTGGAATGGATTGCCTCTAGAGGTCACAGTGGGTTTCCCATCACCGGAGGTCTCTGAATTGAGGCTAGATGATTTTGAGTTTGAGACACAGAGGAATGAGTTAGAGTAGATGGCTGCTAAGGTACTTTCTATCGCTTCACATTCTGTAACCCATGGGATGTTGGCCAAGTCTATTCTCTCTGAGTCTGTGAAATAAGGGGGGTTGGATTTGATGACCTCTAAGATCTCCAAAGTGAATTCTCTAATTATCTAAATACCTTCACCATTGCTGGGACCTTGGGTTATTATGGGAGTACCTTCCCTTGGTCCTTTGCAGGACTATGACTATGGACTGGTGTTCTGGAGGCCAGAGCTGAATGTCTTAGGAATGAATGATAACGATTCCTAGTTCAAATATATGTGATAGATCATCTCATAGCTACCCAGTCACCAGAAGCCAGGCTGGTCATGCTCCTTTAAAATCATCATTTATGTTCATCCTTGGCCTTGAAATGATGTTTCTTCCCAACTAAAAGACTCTCTCAACTGAATTAGGTTAGCACCAGTGAGTGGGAAGGAAGTAGCTTAAGGCTTAATATAAGGAAGAACTAGTTAAGAATCAGTCGGTTCCATACGGAATGAATTGCTTCAGGAGGCTGTGCTTCCAATGGTGTGGTTGAGTGGATAAGGCAGGAAACATGGAATTAAGCAAGATCTGGGTTCAAATCCCACACTCAGATACTTACTAGCTATGAGTAGCTACCCCCTCATTTCCAGGCTTTTTACACTTTATACCTCTTCACAGACTCCGCCATCCATCCAGTATCACTGGCTACCTTGCCGTTCCTCAAATAGGCTAATTTGTCTCCTGACCGGGCATTTCCACTGGCTGCTCCCCAGGTGCAAAATGTTCTCCCTCCTCATCTCTGCCCCAATTTCCTTTGAGTTCCAGCTAAAATTCCACCTTCTAGAGGAAGCCTTTCCCTTTCATGATGCTTCTCAATGACAATGCCTTCCTTCTGTTGCTCATTTCCAATTTATCCTATATCTAGCTTGTTTGTACACAGTTGTTTGCAAGCTGTCTTTCCCATTTTACCTTCCTTTGTACCGCCAATGTTTAGCACAGTACCTGGCATACAATAGGGGCTCAATAAATGTTTATTAACTGACTAGCAGAGATTTCAGAGAGAAGATTCTGCCCATTTGGTAAAGGGTTGATTAGATGCTTTACGTCTTTAAAAGCTGATGATTCAAAGGACTGGGCACCTGAGATTTGCCAAGCCCTTAAATCAAAAGTAACTAAACTGAGAGAAATGTCAGTTGACATTTAAAAGAAAAATGTTAAAACTTCCAGCATTTTAGAAGAAAATGGTTCACACTAGGATCTTTTCTCCCTCTCTCTCTCTCTCTCTCTCACTTTCTGTTGTTGCTGCTATGCTTTTTTTTTAGAGGACATTCTATGAATTTCTTCTCCCTCTCTGAACATGCACACTAAATTCAGGAAATCTAGTCTTTCTCAAGTTGCAGACTACCTCAAATATGGATAATGAAGCACCCTCATGCACATACACATCTGTCATCTCCAAAGAGTTAATAATTTAAGTGTCTTGTTAGCATTCCAACCAGTGGAGAATGAAACAAGTATGCTAACAAATAAAGTATGCAACACCATCTTTGTCACGGGAGATCTGACAGTAATTATGTTCCACATAAATTAATGCAAGCAAAAGAGTCTAAGAGTAAGAACAAGATATTTTGAGATTTGGTCAAATGAGCTTTCACTCCTAGAGTAAATATAAAATTTTTGGCAGGGGTGGGGTGGGGAATGGAGAGGTTCTTGAACCTTTATTTCTAGAAGACTGCCATGCATTAGCCCTGCAGAGAAAACTACTTGTATCTGTAATTAATCATTAATGAACCTGTTTGTTAGGAAGGTCTTCTATAAACCTGCAACTCATTTTCATTAACAAAGTAAAAACCAACAACTATTCAGTTAAATTAGATTATCCCAAAGTCTGTGACATTTAACCCTAGATGTACACAAGATAGCTTAGCTCCCTTTGGAAACATCTGTCATCTGTAAGAAAAGTCAAACGATATTTATCTCAATGAACATTTGGGGTCCGAAGTTTCCAGCAATAGAAGCAAATGAACTTTTCATCACTAGTGCAGTAAACAACTTACATAACTCAGCAACCTTGAGGCAGGCAGGGATGCTGTTTTCCTCCTAAGAGAACTTCATCATCCCCTACTTCAACGGCATATTATCAAACAGCTAGCCAATCTCAAAAGTAAGATGGGGGGGGGCAGGTATCAAAATGGCGGTCGAGACCTTGGAGGATTTTTTTTAAATGGAGTATAGAAACATCCTACGGTCAATAACTTAACACTCAAAAGTTTTAAGTCATCAGGATTATGTTAATTTCCCCACCACCACAAGCCATTGCAACAACTGAACTTTTATGGGAGAGAAAAGACTGGAATTAAAACTAGCAATTAATTTTTGAGGGATGCATATGGGTAGGGGTCAGAGAGTAAAGGGTTCATTCAGTTAATAAACAAACCTTATTAACTAACACATATGTACCAACTGCCCTCCGTACCTACTTAGTGCATTCTTTTACAGATTTGGGGGCAGCTAGTTTGGCACAATACATAGAGTACTAGGCCTGGAGTCAGGAAGACTCATCTTCCTGAGTTCAAATCTGCCTTCAGACACTTACTAGCTGTGTGACTCTGGGCAAGTCACTTCACCCTGTTTGCCTCAGTTTCCTCATCTGTAAAATGAGCTGGAGAAGGAAACAGCAAACCTCCAGCATCTTTGCCAAGAAAATGCCAAACGAGTTGCAAAAAGTTGGACATAACCAAATAAAAATTATAGACTTGTCCCTTCTTAGTGCAAGGAAGATAAACATAGTTTGCAATTGGTATAGCCACCATAACTGATTAGATAATGACTACATTCTAGGGCTATTTCAGAAATATAGGAGAGAGTATCATCAAGAATAATACTGGTTACTAACAATGAAGAATATTTAACTCAGTGAATGGCATATAGTGGGTGCTTAATAAATGCTTCTGGACTAATTGACTGATATGACTGAATCAAAAGCAGTACAAGGTAGGCAAAAAGAAATCTCAGAATAAGACAAAGCAACTGTTACAACTCTGAGATACTTTCTAAAAACAACTAGCTTCTTAGTGCCATCTTGTCGACTTCCATCTCGCCATGAGAGCCAAATGGAAGAAGAAGCAAATGCGTAGGCTGAAATGCCAAGAGGAGAAAGATGAGGCAGGGGTCCAAGTAACCAGACTGTGCTAACCAAGGGGGCCACAGGAGCAGAGATGGAATGACCCTTGGTGACATTCTCAGGAAAGCAGAAACCTTCGGAAGACATCGCCCACTTAACAAAAGATCCTACCATCTGAAAAAAGGACTCTTACCAATTCCCTGACTGAAGGACATGCCATCATTTAATGAAAATTCCACCAGCCTGACTCTTGACTTTGTGCCATGGGACTTCTGTCATTCCGGACTGATTGTTTTCTTTGTGGCTAAGTGTAGCACATCTATAATAATAAATCCTCAGTATTTTCGTGTGTGAAAAAAAACAAAACAAAACAAAAAACAACAAAATGCATATTCCTGTTGCAAGAAAGGGCAGATATCCCTTACCCCAAATTCTAGACCTTAGACCTAGCCTAAGTGGAAAAGTTTCTAAACATCTACCAATCTGAGCCAAGCCACCTTTTCCTACACATGTATAGCTCTACAATGAAGACTGGGAAATAATACTTCATAATACCTCAGGCCACAGGTTCCCATAGAGTTTTTTCTTTCTCTATGATAAAGAATTTGGTCTTTCAGGAATCCTTATAGTCCAAAGGCTCATGGCTGGGAACCAAAGAAACAGGCCCGTATGTATATCAGGAAGCTAATTAAGTAGAAGAATTCTGTTTGCGTACTAGCCTGGCATGGCAGATAGGGAGTCAGACTGGGAGACAGGAATCCCTGGGTTTGAATCTCCTCTCTGATCCTCCCTAGTTGTAATGTGGGCAAGTCAACTCACTTAACAACTCTTGGAACCTGATTTTCCTTCTCTGTAAAATGGAATTAAATGCCTACTTCTCAGGGTTGTTATGAGCTAAAAATGACATACTATATGGAAATGCTTTGCCAACTTTAACAGCAATGATGCAGTGAAGAGTGCCAGGCCCAGCGTCAGAAAAACCGGAGCTCCAATTCTATGATGTGCCCCTGTGCCAACTCACTGGAGTTATTTCAGCCTCAGTTTCCTCATCTGTAAAATGTGTCCCTCATAGAGTTGTTGCAAGGAGATATATATATATATATGTATATATATATATATATATATATAAAATGCTTCACAAATCACAAAGAACTATGTAAATGTGAGCTAGTATTCAAATGTTATTGTTATTAGTGGGAAATGCTAAAAGTCTAAGCAGTATGTTCTAAGGCTGACATTTATATTCTGCTTTGTGCAAGGAATCTGAAAAATCCTCAAATACTTTAGTCCATGTGTACTAGCACTTAAAAAAAATTTTTTGATAACTGTATTTCAATATAACTGATTGCCTTTCCAATCCTATGCATTTTATTTTATACATTTAATATTATTCTGAGAAGGGATCTGAAGGCTTCATTAGCCAGCCAAAAGGGGTCCATAATTCACACAGAAAGGCTAAGGACCCCTTGGTCTATATACCTATCCCAGAGACTTTATTTTCCAGCCCCAAATCCCAGGGACTTCCACAATGACTAAAGCTCAGTGGTAGCAATATTCAAAACAGATCCTTTGATATTTTCTCAATGTCTCATTTAAAAGGGAAAAAAAAAAACAGCTCTTTTCAAATCTCTTGTCCCTTATCACTGACATGGTGCCTCTGAATACAAACTAAAGCATGGCAAAAGATGCCTCTCTGCAGTAAGCAGCTCAACAGAGCCCTGGATAGGGAGGTTTCACACAGGGCCACTGCTCCATTACAGAAAAAGACTGTGAAACGGCATTCGGCTTGGTCACTTAAAGCTGATTTTCCAACCTGCACACGGCATACAACTCCATCTACCCAAATGTACAGACTTCTGAGAACAAACAGCTCCGGGAAATTTTTCCTGACCCCAGTGGCACATTTTAACACTCCTAAAGAGAGTTTAAAATGGAATGGAGTGATTTAAAAATCTCTAAGGGCCAGAGAGACACGAATGAGGAGTCTGAGTATACATTATACATAAAAGGGATCAAGGCTCCCAGAACAAGGCATCTTCCTCACATCAAATGACTAGGGTAGGAGGAAGGGCTAGATTCACAAAGCCTAGAGAAAAACCACTACAAGAAAAGAAATGCATCCTGGGCCTCAATTATGCCCCATAATCAGCTAATATCCACTTTATAAAATGACATACAGTTTTCCTGGGTCAAAGAGTACAAAGAAAAATGTTTTTCATTTTTAGAAGCCTAGATAATGAGATATAAGAGACCTTTATCAAGACTTCCAGGTTATTAAGAGTTATTTATGGGGGGAAAAGGATGAGGAGGAGAAGGAAAGGAGGCTACAACTTTTACATTCAATGGTCTATACCTCTTGTTCCCCACAGAGAGAATGAATGGGATCTGGAGGGGTAAACAGGGCCCAGGTTATTCAGGAAAACTGGCCCACTCCAAATTTTTGTCTTTCCGGGCAGCTCCTGTGCCAAAGCAATCCAAAGGGGTTGAGTTCTACTATACAAAAAATGGTCAGATTCTAAAACCAATTAAAGGTAAGAAAGGAGACATCCTGAACAAGCCCCCAGATCCAGCCTTGGGAAGCGACTGACCTAATGAAGTTGAACATCATCCTCCCAGCATGCTGAATTACAGAGCTTTGATGGGATGCAGCTCTATTTCAAAGAACATGAACCTCTCCTGGTCTGTTTCTTCATCTATAAAGCTATGGGAATGGAAAGGCTGAAGGGATTCCAAAAGGGCCAGGCAGGGCCGGCCTGACGGTCTTACTGAACCCTACACTCAACAGACCATGTCTAAAATATTAAGGTTCAGCTCTGGGGGCCCCATTTTAAGAGGAACACTGACAGAGCTGGAGCTGACCCAAAGATGGGTCCCCTAGAGATCAGCAGCCTCATTAGCCTCAAAGGCCATCAGGTGTCAATAACTACCAGGCAGGTGTCAGGTGCAGTCAGAGGTGAAGGAAGAAAATGAAAGTTAAGGGAGAAGGGAAGAATGAATGAAAAGGCATTTATTAAATACTTGCCATGCCCCATGAATTCTACTAAATTCTGGAAATACAAGGACAAAGTGAGCAGGTCCTTGCCCTCAACAGGAGAAGGAAGTGACGACCAGTGAGGTTGTGTTTCAGTCTGGGAAGTCTTGGGAATGTTGGGTTGAGTCACAGGGTATGAGAAAAGGAACTGAGTTCATTCTAAAAAGAGAGAGGGCACTGGCACTCATGTGAAGGAGCATCTCTGCCAAGGTAGCTGAATCAACAAGCATCAATGAACGAGCCAGCCCGCTGGATAGTTACCCTGTCAATGCAGGCCTAGAGGAGAGTCATACTTACTTAGATATTATTAGTGACTAAGTGTCAGCAGGGGAGGAAGATAAGGAGTGTGATCTACAGGGAATGAATGGTCTTTGGGCCGACGTTACCAGAAGACTTCTAGCAATCTCTTGGGAGTTTTAGATAAAAGAGAATTTTCTGAAAAAAAAATGACTGCCTTTTATGTTTGAAGCTCTTAGCAAGTCAGCTGGATGCTACCTGAGGTGGGAAAGGTATTATCACCTTGAAGGGTATAAAAAAGTTAAATGGAGATAAGAAACTAGACAGCACAAACACATAGGAACTTATATTTAGTAAGAATACGTTCATGGGATTATATACAAAAAAAGCGAAAAATTAACTTTACAGATACAAGATGGAGGCGGCAGAGGGTAAGACTCGGGGGCTCGTTGTGGCTGGCTAGTAATGTGCTATTAGAAACACTTTTGGACTGATTAAAATGCATAAATATGCCACTGTTATATATGCATGAAAGTTATTCCTCTCCATAACTCTCAGCATGGATCACAATTTGGCTAAAAAACCGTCCAGGCCCAGAACCCACTTCCTCTTAAATCTATGATCCTTTGCTTTGCACCCACCATTCCTTTCCTATACTCTAGTTATTTTTGGCCATATCCCTCCAATATTACACTGTAAGCTCCCTGAGGGAAGGTATTTTCATTTAGGCATCTTCCACAGCACCTGCCCATTGCCATGCATGGTGAGGAAGAAAGCCCTCAACCAATATTTGGAAGCCCAAAGGAGATAATATACAAAAAGTCAACTTAAAGCACCAAATAAAGGTTAGTTTTTATTGAGTTGGACTGAGTTTGTTGACTCTTATTCAACAAATAGAGGAAACACAGTGTGGTAGGTAGAAATTCTGCATGATCCTAGTCAGAACTAGAAGTCATGGGTGGGAAACATAAAAGGGTGAATTTGAAGGTAAATTCCTAACAATTAAAACAAGTCTGAAGTAGAATGGGCTGCCCTATGAATCAGTGAGATCCCTCTCACTGAAGGTCTTTAAGCAAAGGCCATCACCTATGCTATGGAGGGGTTTTCTATTTGAGTACGGATTCGACTGGAGAGCCACCAACGACCCTTTTCATTTGTGAAATTCTGTGACGTTGAGGGTTAGGCTTGAAGTCATGGAAGACCTACATTCATGAGGTCTCTGGGGAGAGCAGCTCCTGCCAAGTCCCCAAGCTTACTAAAGGCTTAGTGACTGACTCACTCTAGGACCCTAAAATAACTTAGATGAAGAGAAGAAACTGCATAGAGATTCTTTTTCTGAAAAGGGTCACTTGTATTTGGTTTGAGATAGCTCATATGTAGCCATGCCCAAAGTAGTGGTCTGAACAAGAACACCCAAATTCCATTCAGTCCACTAAGTTGGCAAAGCCTTTTCTCACATGTCCCCACGTGAAGCCCGGGATCTCCTGCAGACATGAAAGCCAAAGGAACATGGCACGGAACTGAAAACGGAGCTAGACCACAGCCTGAGTTTTCTTTGCCACGACTGAAAGAAAGCAATTCATGATTAAAAGGTAACTTTAATACAGCTAAGCAAACTTTTTTAAAATTCTAAAATTGGTTGTGTGACCCTAGGCAAGTCATCTAATGATGCCTAGCGCTCTAGGCAGCTCTCCAAGACAGTAAGTCACATTGGGAGAGGGAGTTTCATTATTGCGGAAGTTCCCTCTACCCGAGTATGGTCTTTACCCCTATTCTAATGTAGGTATAACAGCTGGGTGGGGGGGAAGTGCTTTAAGATCTTTTTATGGAGATCGTTTTTTCATCCCTTAATCAACAAATGTTTTCTTAATAACATATTTAGCTCATAACAGTCACTTGTGAAATGAATCAGGGTGCTCCACTGCTCTGAATATATGCCAGTTTATTCTTCAAACCTTAAAATTCTAATATAGCTTATAATTGCTATCATTTTTCAGTGTATGTCTTCTGTATATGTGTGTGCATGTGCATGTGTGTGAGTATATATATATATACATATGTGTCTTCACATACTGGAGGTTTCAAGGTGATATAGTTGAGAGAGGGCTATGAGCCAGAAGATCTGAATTCAAATTCTGCTCCAAAAGGCTTACTTTTCCCTTTGTGAGCCAGGGCAAATGACTTTTGGAAAGTCACCGACTACTTCATAGGATAGTTGTGAGCATCAAATGAGAAAACTGACACAAAATCCTTGGCAGTACTTAAAAGTTATTAAATATTAGCCATTATATAATTAAATAAACATTGGCTATTATTATATTTTCTTTCCAAAAGAGCTCATTTTGTAGCTGATAATTGAGGGTCGATTATTTTATCATTATCAATTAAAAACTGACCTCCATTTAGTGCTTTAAATTTACTTTTTGTATATTATCACCTTTGGGCCTCCAAATAACCCTGGGAAGTTATCATGGCTATCATTTCCTCTACTTTAATGACTAGAAAGCCTAGGAACTCAAGGCTGTGAGATGTTAAGTGACTTGTCCCTGGGCACTCCTATTAGAGGCTAGGTGGCACAGTAGATAGAGTGTAGGGCCTGGAGTCAGGAAGACTCTTCTCCCCAAGTTTAAAACCACCCTCAGACTCCTACTAGCTGTGTGACCCTGGGCAAGTCACTTCACCCTGTTTGCCTCACTTTCCTCATCTGTAAAATGAGCTGGAAAAGGAAATGGCAAACCACTCCAGTATCTTTGCCAAGAAAACCCCAAATGGGGTCACCAGGGATCAGACACAACTGAACAACACTCTTATTAGGGTTGAGAGAGAATTTACCCTCTGCTGTTCTATTTTTCAGAGAAACGTATGAAATGATGACAGCCAAATGCAAAGATGAGCCTGACTGTTAATATCTAGTCTAGACTTTCACCAATGATCAGTACATCTTCAGGAGAAATTAGGAACTCCCAAGCATCAAGTTTCTGCAAGTCAGAATTACTCAATGTCAACCCCAGACTGATTAACAGTAATGTTTATTTTAAATAGTGACTCAAAGAGATCATGTAACTATCTGATATTTGTCTTTCCCTAGTCTGAGATGCTTTTTTGCCTTGGTGTTTTTACCATCAAAATAGAGTACTTGCAGCCCAAGATTTTTCTATTTTTTTGGGGGGAGGGTGCAGAATACAAGAAAAGAAAAACAAATTAGCAAGCCAGCATCTGGGAAACAGTCATTTCAGTTCTTAATCACTTAAAGGGGGCACTGTCAAGATGGAATTATAAAAATTGGGAAAAATTATCTCTTTAAAGCTGATAATCACCTCTTGAAAGCCAGGAATGGAAACTAGTTTCCTTGATGATTCTATTCTCCAACATCACGGCCTCCCATTGGGTATTCGCCACAGGACTAATCACAAGCTCTGAATTTTTTCACCAGGAGCATGTGATAAGGCAACAAACATGTACGAGACTCATGAGAGGAAAAAGCCTAATTTAATGCCTACCCACCTTTCAACGAGAGGGGACATTAAGGCAGTAAAGAACATATTCATAAAAGGAAAGACAACCTATGAGGAGGTCTATTCTTTAGGGCTGAAAAGCTCAGTAAGTCTACTATGTGGGAACGCTATATCCCATCTTGCCCCAAATTTGTAATAACGGCAGGAGTATTTTCTGTTCTCCATTCACTTTTAAGTGTACTTCTGGCCATCATAAGCACTGCCTTCCTAAGCCATTTTCACAGCTCTAAATAAAGCATGGAAAGGAAAGAAAAAAGGTTGTATCTTAGGGTTGAGGAAGCTCAATCAGAGCCACTGAACCACAGGCATCTAGGCCAATGCTGAGAACAATCAGAAAAGACAAGCCAACTGCTCCCCCAATCAATCAATGGCTTACCAGGGTTGGGAAGCCTGGCCTTCTAGGTCCTTGGGTGCTGCCTTTTGACTGAGTCCAAGTTTTACAAAACAAACCTTTTTATTAAGGGGATTTGTTTTGTGAAGTTTAGATTCAGTCAAAGGGCTGCATCTGAGGACCCAGAGGGCCACATATGGCCTTGAGGACCCCCACCCCCAACAAACAATTATGGCTTAACCTTTCCAGGAATCCTAGTTTCATTGGTGCAAGCCCTCCTCCCATCAACTCAGATGGCAATCCTGCTACAGCTGGGCAGATTTTCTAGAGTGGCTGTAATCCCAAAATATTTTTTTTTCTTTGAAACCAACTTGGTAATGAATTTCTCTGAGCCCTGTTAGGCTGTTTCTCAGATGTCAGACCTACAATCCATCACTGGGCCCACAGTTAAAGCCTTCTGTAGGAGCTATCTGACTTACGATCTGCTGGAATGGCCAACATGAATCCAAGATCATCTCCCAGCCCAAGAGTAGGAATTAAAATCAAAATACTCCTACTCAGAAACAAGAGTCAATTTAGCTACTCTACTCAACAAGCCTTCCTCTTGCTGTCAAAAAAAAAATTCTCCAAGAAAAAATCAAAACTGAACCCAAGACTCCCCAAGGAACACAAAGATTTAGGTCTAGCCTTAGACCTGGAACAAACCTTAGAGGTTAATCCCCTATTTTGCACTCAAGGTCACAGAGGTTATAAGCATCTCGGCAAGATTTGAACTCAGGTGTTCTAATTCTAAATCCAGGGCTCTTCTTTAGACCGGAGAAAACATATTCAAGCTGATAAATGCTACTTTTAAAAATCTTTCCCTTCATTTTAAAACAATTTTTTCAGTTTTGCTTCATCTTCCAAATGTAATCACTTTAGTGATGATATAAATTAAAATGGAGATCTCTGATTCTTCAATGGGAAAAAAGAACTATTTTCCAAAATGCTCTTACGCCTTTCTATAGAACCCTTCCATCCGACAAGCTAAAAGCATGTCACATGCGTCATGTTTATAACCCTGTGAGGTTGGCAAATAGCAGGTAGCATTATGCCCCTGAGACATTTAGAAATTAAGTGACTTGCTTTAAATCACTCAGGTAGAGAAGTTAATGGCCCGCTTTGAAACCTAGACTTCACGGCTTACTTTTCTCTCTTCCCTAAACTCCCTGGCTTCTTCAAACCCCACTAGATTTTTTATTATTATTATTGAAAATGATGCAACACACACCGCTGTAATTGACACCGTAGCAAGAATAATGTTCATTTTTCTAGGAGTGCTGGGGCCCCCACGTAAGGAGAAGAGCTGACGTTCTGAAAAAGGCTGATTCTTAACCACGATGCTCAGGAAACAGAGCCACTCTGATTGAGGGAGCACAATCCCTTTATGTTTCAACCTTCATTTTTCATATTAACAGCCTAAAGATGAATTCCCAAAGTATGTTCCTCCAGATCAACGGTTCTTAGCCTTAAGTACCTCAATAGATTTATACCTTTATTCTCACTCACTTCTAACTGAAATGTGGATTTCCTTCAATTATCAATCAAGTAATATTTATTAAGCACCTACTGCATATAAGACACTGTGCTAGCACGAGGAGTATAAAAAGAAGCAAAAGACAGTAAGTGGAGATGAGGAAGGCACATTGCAGTCAGAGAAAATGCCAGGAGTTGAGAGATGGGGTGTCTTATTTGTCAAACAGCCAGGAGGCCAAGGTCACTGGATCAAAGGGTACTTGTTGGCCAGTAAGGTGCAATTAGACAGGAAAGGTCAGAGGGGGCCAGGTTATGAAGGACTTTGGATGCCAAAACAGAGCACTTTGTATTTGGTCCTGGAGGCAATAGGGAGCCACTGGAGTTTATTGAGGTGTGTGTGTGTAAGATATTATAGGACTTGTGCTCTAGAAATTTATGAATTAAAACAAAGAAAAACATTATTCTAGAAAGGGTTCCAGAGAATTCTCCACACTGGGAAAGGGGTCCATAATATGATTAAGAATCCCTGCTCTAGAATGTAGAAGGTCTGGGATAAGAATTAACAACCTTTTAAAAGACCCAATGCCATAGTGCCCGGGGACAGTCAACCCCAGGCTAATTCCAAAAATCAACCTCGCTCCCAGAAAACAGATGATCAAGGATACTTCCCTTGGGGGACTGCAGGCATGGTCTACACAGTCAGTTTTAGTCACAGAATTCCAGAGGTGGAAGGGTCCTCAGAGGCCCACCACATATGTGCACAAGAATCTGAGTCTGTCAGCTTTTGCTTGAAGACCTCCAGCTGGGGGAATTTACAACCTCCCAGGGCAGACCCTGTACTTCAGGATAGCTCTGTGAAGGAAGTTCTTCTCAACTTCTTTCTCTCTTCAGCTTGTGCAATGGGTCGGCTAGGTACTGTGAGCTAACTGTTGTATAAAAAACCATCATCATCATCAACCACCATCATCAATACAACTTAAATAAAAAAGGGGCTGTGCCAAGATGTCAAGGCAGGGAGAAGGTGCTTGTTAAAGGCATGAGGATGGTGTGTGTGGCCAAAATGAGGGAGTCAAGTTACAATGGAAATGCACCCATATCTCACCATCTTTGGCATGGGTGCCAGAATTTGTCATCTCCTGATGCTGATGAGGATCCAACTGTATGTATGCTGAAAACAGGACATCTGGGTTGTGGGTGGTGTTTTATCATTTTTACACTGAATTATTTGCTTCTTTATTCCCTAAGTCCAGTGCAGAAACATTCAGATCAACTGGCTTCCAGGAAATAGAGGTTTTACTATATATGGAACTAATCATTAGAGCTAGCATCACACAGCTATTAAATGTCCGAGGTGGGATTGGAACCCAAGGTCTTCCAGATTACAAAAATTTAGAACTCTATCCAAAATAACACACATGTTTAAACCCTATAAAGATAAACCAAAATTCTTGAGTCCTGACTTATTTTGGAATGCGTACAGTCTTATATTTATATCCAGATACCAACAGATAACTTCCAAATAGCATTCAATCTATCCTGTATTTAACTCGTTTGTACCTAGTTGTTTTGAATGTTATTGTCTTCGTTAGACCACTAGTTCCCTGAGGTCAGGGACAATCTCTTGTCTTCCTTTTGGGTCGCCAGGACCTGGCACATAAGTAGGTGCTTAATAAACGCTAAGTGATTGACTGACAGAAGTGTATCTTAAACCCTCTCTAAAATGAAGCCTGGCAGCCTGAAAAGTAACGAGCTCTTTCATTTAGAGTTTGGTTTTTCTCTCCTTTCTGGAAGGAAGAGAGTTAACTGATGCGCTTCTTCTTCTTCATGGTTATTATACTGATCCCAATCACAGAATGCATGAGTGGATAAAGTCTTGGCCTCAGGACTCAGAAGAACTGGGTGTGAATCCAGTTGATACTCACTAGAGTGCAACTTATTTAAGCTCTGTGAATTTCCATCTGATATATACATATCTACACACACACACACACACACACACGCTGGGCCAGCTTGGTGGCGAAGTGGATAGAGCATCAGGACTAGAATCAGGAAGATATCTTTGTGAGTTCAAATCCAGCCTCAGACACTGACTGTTTGCAATCCCTTACTGCCTCAGTTTCCTCACCTGTAAAATGAGCTGGAGAAGGAAATGGCAAGAAAACTCCAAATAGGGTCACGAAGAGTTGGACATGACTGAAAGAACCCAGCAAGAACAAAAACAACAATATATCTGCTGCTCGCCATAATTTGCTATGGAGACAGACAGACAGACAGACACACACACACACACACAAACACACAGAGAGGCTATCTTATTTATAAAATGACAGTAATATGTTTGCATCGCCTACCTCAAAGCTTTCAGGACTAAAGGTTGCCGTCTGTAGAGCTGTGGGCTCCTATTCATTGCATGGTGGATTCATCCTCTCATACAGGTCAGTAGTCAAAATGTGCTCTTTATTTTACCATTTCTGGTCACTCTACTGGAGAAAGGTTTGAGCCCGTAACGAAAAAGAATTCAGGGTCAGGTCAGAGGAACATCAAATGTTGGTTCCAGGCCATTGTTTGCGACCATGTATCCAACTTGGTCATAATACATGCTTCTGACCAAGTCAATCTGGCCTGGCCAAGAAATGAGCTTTGGTAGCCACTGAGGGAATCAACACTTGAGATAAGAGAATCTCTGTCATGCCAAGTCATTCATTTCCCTATGTTGCACATTCACATCCTGTTGTCCTAGGCACCAAAAAAAAAAATCACTGCAAGGTCCTCTGAGGTTAGAAAAATGACTTAATAATTTTCCATCTTTGTGATCCTAGGATCTTTGATCTCTAACGTTTTGAGTTTACAGTCAAGCTATTGGGGCTATTTTTAAGAAATCAAATCCTTCCTGCCATCTCAGGAAAAGGAAGAACGTGCTTAAGGGTGGTTTTCATATTCTGCTCTCACTTATTCAAAAAAAAATACTAAGTATGTTTCACTTTGAAGAGCTGTTAATTAGTAGGAACAACTGAGACTTTCAGAAAGAAATACAGGAAAAAAAGACCAAGTCACCTTTCTCTGAAAGGGTGAATTTCTTTTTAAGTAGATTATAAAACCTGTTGGACCACGTTTCAGGCCTATAAAGGATTTTCCAAGCATTTAACAAGTTGTGTAAAACTTAATTGGGCAAAATGAAAATGTCCAGGTTTCTGTCTGACGTATATAACAGCACAGAAAAGGGACCGTGGTGCTCATCACGTCTCCCCCCTCCCCCACACCCCCAGATTTCACTGGTCTTTTATTTTTAAAGTATCTCATCACTTGTTTAAGCTCCATGGACTCTTCTCCTGGTGGGTATTGGTCTAGACTCCTTCATCTTTGAATGGAGAGCAGCTTCAGGAGTCCAAAGCATCTAATCCCCCTCTAAAAAAGATGTCTTTTTTTTTCTGAAAGGTGAGGTTAATGTTTCTATGTAGGTCTCTACAGTAGACAAGGTACTTCTCCTAACAACCCTAAGAGGTCATCAACGCACAATCATCATGATTTTGGTCAGGAACCCCTTATTTCATCTCTAAAAAGTATTCCCAGTGTGGAAATTCTTTCTACCAGAGATACAGCTCAGCAACTTATCTTTAATTTAAGAGTTGCCTTAGGGTACCAAGAGATTAAAAGATTTTTCACCTACCTCCAGTATGTCAGAAGCAGGATTTGAACCCAGGTCTTCCTGACCGTTAATGTCAACCCTTTGCCTAATCTACCACCTTGCTTCTCACAGGTCCTGTTAGGTGTGTTTTGGAGATGAGGAAATGATGCCCAAGGATAGATGGCTAGTAAATGATAGAATTGGGATCTGAAAGGAATTAAGATTAGAAGTAGAATTGGCATCCAAAATGGAATTAGAAAATAGAGTTAGAAAAAAGAATTAGGGTTAGAATTAAGTCCAGTGTGGTCCAGAGGAAGGATGGAGATAGAAGATGTGGGTTTGAATATCAGCTCTCATTCTTGCTAGCTGTGTGACCACAGGCAAGCCTTTAGGACCCAAGTCTCAGTTTCCTCATCTGTAAAACAGAGTACTCATGCCACCTGGCCCATAAAGTTATTATTAGGAAATGTTCTGTAAACCTGAAAGCATCATCTGAGTGCAACCCACAGCACATCGGAATTTTCTCTGCTCAGATCTCAGAATCTCCTCAAATTTCTACTGTCATCAAGCAGCCCAGTTATGAAGAGTTCACATCTCTATGGAGGGGCATCTAAGGCAGAGTAACAATGAAATAACATATTTCAAATTCTTTCTGATTCAATTCATCCTGTTGGTGAACATTGCCTCTGGGAGACAGGTGGGCTCAATCATAGTTAAAAGTGGCTGTAAACATGCTCAAACTTTCTTCTACCTAATATCATTACTGTAATCCCTAGTCCTACTTGAAAGAGTGTGTGATGGGATGGGAAGGAGATGGAGGAAAGAAAATAGTGTAAGAAAAAGAAATCCAGAGAAGGAAAACCCCATCCCAACCAGCAGCATCCCTAACCAACTACCTTTGCAAGGTGGCAAAACCATCTGCTAACCTATTGTCCTTCAGGGAACCACAAAACACGGCAAAAGGGTCAGAGAGAAACTATGCTGCCTGCCCATAGGACTCCTGTCACTAAAACGTGTTCCTATTCAGATACAAGAGAAAATGCTTAAGAAACCTATTATCAGACAGCTGTCCGTGCATTATGTTGTGGACTTCTAAAAGCTACTGGAGGTGAATCTGCCACCGGAAGAATGTATAAGGTAAAACTAGGATATACCATAAAGAGATAAAAGGTAGAGGAAAAGGAATCAGACATATCAAAATATATACATAGAGGTAATTTTTAACTGTAGCAAAGAAATGGAAACAGAATGGATGCCCATCAGCTAGGGAATGGTTGAACAAATCGTGGCATGTGAATTGCAGTGCCCTAAAAAAATGAACAAAATGATAGAATAAGAGAAATTTGGGAACACTTGAGCAGAACAAGAAGAACAATTTAAATAGTTAAAAATTAAAGCATCGAACTGCACTAAGACATTGGACCACCCTGTGTCAACTATGAAAGACTTCAGAATTCTGATCCAAGCAGTGACCAATTCATGACTTCAGAAGAGAGCTGATGATGAAGCCGGCCAACTGTGCCTTCTCGGCATAGGAGTGATGGAAGAGAGGTGCACAATAAGACAGACATACCCACATTTCTAGAAACGGGCAATTTGTCGATTTGTTGCTGGAATATACTTACGCGTTACAAGGGAGGGTTTCAACTGGGAAGTAGGTTAGTGGATAATGACAAAGTTGCAAAAAAAATATTAAAAAGAAATAAAAGAGTATTTATCACACTCAGTCTAAAATATAAAGAAAACAGTCACAGGACAGACAAATAGGACAATTTTCTTATGACTGTTAAATTTAATATATACTTAAAAAACAGGATACGTGAAAGTTTATTCTAGAGTCCTCTTTCATGTTCTTTGTATATTGGAATATTTGTTAATTATTGTTAAGTTCATGATAAAAGGGGGGAGGAATTTTAAAATGTATACCAGTTATGCCTTAGTTTTTTGGTTTTTTTTTTGAGTTGCTCACCCTCTCATCTAGCCACCTGTGAGTATGATGAGAATAACAGCAGTATCTACAACAATAATGAAGGGTGACATTTACTCAGCCCATTAAGGTTTACAAAGTGCCCTGCCTACAACACATCTCAGCCAGCCCTCCGAACAACCCTGATTGGTAGGTAGCTTAATCCAGAGGTATGATTATCCTTACTTTGTGCTGCTCGACAGGAGGAGAGAGAGCAAAGCTCAGAGAGATTAAATAAGTGACTTGCTCACAGTGGTTCATGTTAGAGGTAGGCAGGTGGGGGGGGGGGGGGAAACCTTCTGCCTTGAGGCCTCACATGGCCCTCCAGATCCTCAAAGTGCAGCCCTTTTCATCCCTGGCCTAGGAGACCCAAGTCTTTCTGAGATCCAAGGCCAGTGTTCAAAGCCCGAGTTCAATGCTCTCTTCTGGAAGCCAAGTTCACTGTTCTTCCTACCTCATTTTGGGAAGGAGCCTCAGTGTTTTGATTTATGACTCACTCGGATTATTCAGCCTCCTTCACAAAATTAAAAAGCAGAGCCACTCACCCTACAGGCTCATCTTCTTTCCTTCCACCAGAGCACCCTAATTCCAGCTAGCTAGCTCTCTCCCTCTGTCTCTCTCTCCTCTCTGTCTCAAGCCCTGACAGCAAGATGGCTTACAGCAATCCTGTTAGCTGTTCTGTACCAAGGTC
>CM053626.1:304573333-304620302 GCA_028646595.1 Phalanger gymnotis | reverse complement strand
TAGTTAGTCTTTCACAACATGAGTATTGTGGAAGGGTTATACATAATGATACGCATGTGGCCTATGTTGAGTTGCTTGACTTCTTAGGGAGGGTGGGTAAGAAGGGAAGAGGGGAAAGAATTTGGAACTCAAAGTTTTAAAAACAGATGTTCAAAAACAAAAAAAAAGTTTTTTCATGCAACTAGAAAATCAGATACACAGGCAATGAGGTGTAGAAATTTATCTTGCCCTACAAGAAAGGAAGGGAAAAGCAAATGGGAGGGGAGTGGGGTGACAGAAGGGAGGGCTGACTGGGGAACAGGGCAACCAGAATATACACCCTCTTGGAGTGGGAGGGAGGGTAGAAATGGGGAGGAAATTTGTAATTCAAACTCTTGTGAAAATCAATGCTGAAAACTAATTATATTAAATAAAAAAATTTTTTTAAAAAAAGGTTTAAATGAGTTCAAATCCGGCCTCAGATACTTCCTAGCTGTGTGACCCCAGGCAAGCCGCTTCACTGTATTTGCCTCAGTCTCTTCATCTGTAAAATGAGCTGGAGGAGGAAATGGCGAAATGACCCCAAATGGGGTCACGAAGAGTCAGATATGACTGCAACAACTGAACAACAAATACCTGGATACAGTTACCACATCTTTCTACAGTATTCTCTTTTCCTGGTAAGTTCTGAGGAGTTTAAAGTGGAGAATAGGTGACTAATCAGTGGTCGGGATTAAAAAGGATTTCACGTTTCAGGTAGGGATTAAATTAGGAAACCTTCTGGGGCTCCTTCCAAATCCTAAGACTCTATGAACCGGAAACAAAATAAACTGAAGAAGGTAGACAAACATGTTATAGTGGGAAGAACCAAAAATCTGGAGCCAGAGGACCTGCTTTCAAATCCAGGTTCCACTACTTACTACCTGTATGAATTGAGGCAAGCCACCAAGCAGCACAGAATCACAGACTTAGAGCTTTAAGGGACTTTAGAAACTAACAGGCCCAATGCCCAGAAGCCAAGGGACTTGCCCGGGTAAAAGAACTAGTTAATTATCTAGCAGAATTTGAATCTGGGTCTTCCTCACTCCAAGGCTAGTGCTCTATCCACCGATCATAAATTTCCTCACCTCTAAGCCAGACCTTAAAGTGCCTTCCAGCTGGAGGTTTACAATCCCCTTTAACCCTTTAGGAGACTGGTATTTTAGAATAATTTTTTTTTTTAAAGGATGGGGCAGCTAGGGGGCACAGTGGATAGAGCATCAGGCCTAAAGTCAGGAAGTCCTGAATTCAAATCCAGCCTCGGATGTGGACTGATGAGAAAAAATGATTATTTCTCTCATATATTAATAACAACTTATTGAATTAGGACTATTTTCTCATTCGGAAATCAGCCCCTTGTAGAGTATACAGCCAGCATCTGAAGAACATTGCTGATAATGAGACTGGCTTAACTCTCTCTTCAACCTTGTTCTGACCCCACCCAAGGGGAGAAGCCCATTCTGTTCTACTCAGGCTTGGGTGACCGATGGATCCTTTGTCTAGAATCTAGACAAGGATCTTCTAGGTCCTCAGGTGGGGTCTTTTGCCTGAAGTCCAAGTTTTACGGAATAAATCCTTTTATTAAGGAGATCTGTTCTGTGAAGTTTAGATTCAAAGGGTTGCACCTGAGGACCTAGAGGGTCACATGTGGCCTCCAGGCACAGGTTCTCCACTCTTGGTCTAGACTGCCCTGGGCTGAGGGTGGTCTGGGAGTAAAAGTGATATAATCAATCAAGTTCTCTCAGCCTCTTATTAGAATCGGTCCACCTCTCAATAGAATATTCATTATCTTTCATTAATTGTTAACCAATCAGAGCTGATTTCCATCCTCAAGAAGGGCATTTAAGCATTGAATGGGTTCCAAGAGGGGTCTTGGGTTTAGAGAGATAGCCAAATAACCATCCTTTTACTAATTATTTGTTAGCTATAATTAATAAAAATGATTAATTATCCAGAAATCATGTCTCTCAAACTTTTTATATGTTACACTAGCTGTGTGACCCTGGTAAAGTCACTTGATCTTGTTTGTCTCAGTTTCCTCATGTTAAAAAAAAAAATGAGCCAGGAAAAAAAAAATGGCAAACCACTCTAGTATCTTTGCCAAGAAAAGCCCAATTGAGGTCACAAAGGATTGGACATGACTGAACAATAACAAAATTTTAGGATGAGATTAATAGCCATCTAATACATAAACCATACCTGTGAAATACCAAGTCAATTCTGTCTTGGGGGGGGAATGCAGTTTGATTTTGGGTATATTCACAACAATGTAACAAGGAGACATTCTAATGGTTTGATACTGGATTCCATAGTCAAGTAAGATTCCCTCAGAGATATGAATGGTTGGGGGGGGGGGGCGGGAGATGAAGGGGGAGGGGATGACCAATGGAGATGTGGGAAATGGAAGTGGTCAAAAGGAAACTTGGCAAGACGCAACCAGAACATTAATGGTCCTAAATCGTCAATCTGTTAAAGAACCATCTACATACACATTCATACATCCACTTAACAGCATTTCTCCAGTGAAACTTAGAGAAGGAAAGGCCCTAGGAAGCTATCATTAAGTCCAAGCAATGCTAGAGAAAGGCTCCCAAATGCTCCTCAACAGACCAGACAAGGGGGCAGCTAGGATTTGCTTGGCCACTTCCAGTAAGGAGGACTCTCACTTTGGAACAGCTGTAATTGTCAGGAAGTTGTTCCTTACAAAAGGCCAAAATTTGCAGCATAATTCTACCGCAAAAGAAGCCTAAACCTTTGTGATAAAATAGCCTTTCAAATGCTCGAATACAGCTATAGTATGCCCCACCCTGAATACAGATACAGCATGTCGTGTCTCTTCTCCAGGCCAAATATTCTCAAGTTGTTTCAACAGATCCTGGCACAGACCCACTGACCGGCGGCCCACTCCTAGCTTGCCAATTGCCTTCCTGATCCAAGAGTTAGGGCATCAGTTAGAAATCAGTGAGCCGATAAACATTTACTAGCCACCTACTAATTAAGATGCTAACACTGATGCTAGTAGCAATTGGGCTAATTAGGGCAGGGACTGACCCTGTGATTTCCCACTGTACAGGGAACGCCTAGATAAGGAAACTCCCATTATAGAACTAAGAGGGTACCTTCTCTGCAACTCACAATCTTAGAGAATCTCCTGGGACAATCACTGGTCAAGCGACTTTCCCAAGGTCACACAGCCAGTATGTGTTCAGGATTAGAAGCCAGGTCTTCCTGGCTCCAAGGTCAGATTTCTAGCCACCACAACACACACCTCTCTGTGGATAATGATGGCTTTATTCAGACCCTCTTATGCTCGTTGGTGTCACGGCACCAACTGTATCAAAGAGAGGTGATGAAAGTTTTTTTTTTTATACTACAAGTAAGGCTTTATTTATTATGAAACAATAAAAATTATAATTAAGAAAACAAGTTGTTATTTCCATTGGCTTGTGCACTTGCTGGCTCTAAAAAAACAGTTAACAGTAGATAGTGAGCCATATCACAGGAAGATGAGAAGTACTTGGAGATTCTCTTTACTCAGTCACCTTTACCACACATCTTCAGGAGGGCAATTTCATAGTCTCCAGAAGTATCCGACTTAATGGCTGAATAGAGGGAGCACCCATATCGCTTCTTATACTCTACTCGAATATCCAAAAGGTCAATTTCTGATCTGGAAACCACTATTCGATTGAGTCAATTCATCAGTGCCAGCGCCCTTCAAAGCCTTATGCAGTCTTTCAGCTAAAAAGGCAGGTGTGTTCTTCACACAATTAACTATAGTCAACAGTAAATCTTCAAAATGACCCGACAGCTCTCCCTTAATGCTGTCTCCAATATCCTTTTGGCTGATATTTCTGTATTCTTCAAATGTTAGTCTCAGTTGAGGAAAGCTCCTTAAACACAGGATCTCAGCAAATTTGTCTTCATCCGTGCCCCACTTCTTCTCACCAGCATCATAAAGAATCTGGGCATAATTTTTTGCAAGATTTTCATCCACTTTCAGACCTTCATCTCTTCTGCCATTTGCCAACATCAACAGTGCTTTCCTGAAGTCTCCAGATGTCTCTGAACTAATGTCATCCCCAAGACTCTTCTTTATATGTCGTATAATAGGCCTCATAGATCTCCTTCAGTTGTTTGCTGTTCCTGGTAGTTAGGATTTCAATCAATGAACTCTCATCAGTTCCAGAGCCCTTCATGGCTTTCTTTAATTGCTTTGCATCAAATAGGGCCAGTGGAGTAATAAGGGCCACCATCAGACATTCAAAGTTGCCAGAGAGATCACTCTTCAAGTCATCTTTCAGATCCTTTCCAGATGCTACACAATATTCCTTAGCAATCAACTGCCGCTGTGCCTGAGATCTTGCTGTCAGAACGCGGATAATAGTTTTCTCATCTGTTCCAATTCCTTGGATAGCCTTTCGGATTGCTTCGGCATCTGTCGATGGGTCAAAGCCTGGGTAATCTCAAACCGTCCCTCTGTTCCCTGTCCACACTGATGCCATGATATCCCACTTTCACTTCAAGCTGAGGACTGGTCCACCCTTTAAAATGTCCACAGGACTCAGGAAGCCACTGATAGGGACCTGAGGGCACGGAGGAGACCTGAGCATAAGTGGCCGGGCTTGGAGGCAGCCTTGGTCAAACGGTGATGAAAGTTTTTAAAAAACCAAATACTGTGGGAAAATATTCTGGGAAATAAAATTGTAACAGATAAAGTGACTAAGAATTACTAAATGTCACAGGACCTCAAATCTCTCCATTATGGAGACTCAATGTAGATACAAGATTATCATCCAAAGTCAAGATTCTACATGGACTGGCTTTTCCCTGTAGATGCCAGATCTGTTCTGGCTGAGTTGGCAGCTGCTGCTGTCTTAGAAGATGAGCTCTTTCTTATTGGCAGAGGGAGCTACAGTCCTTGGAACGCTGAGCTGGAACTTGGGAAGCAGAGTGATGTGGAGACAGGACCAGGGCTGGACTTGGGGAGAACTGACCTCAAGCAGCACCTCTTATTCCGATGACAGGTGAGTCATTTAGTCAGGCTCACCTGAGTTATGTTAAGCCAAATCCAGCTAACAGATGTATTCTCTATCTTCCCCCTCACAACCCCCAACCAAAAATATAAGCTATTTATTGGTGGTACATGCCAATCACATGGTAAAAGCACTGAATCTAGAGTCGGAGGACCTGGATTCGAAACCTGACTGCTGCTTACTACCTAGGGCAAATCCCCTAATCTTTCTGGTCCTCCGTTTCCAAATCTGTCCAACAAGGAGGTTTCTACAGATCATTTCCAAGGCCCCTTCCAGCTCCAAATCGATGATGCTACAAAAGGTAGCCTTACACTTCTAGGGGAAGTCAATCTGTCTCCAGTACCTCACAATTTTTTTATTGTTCCAAAACACTAAAATGTGCCAACCTCACCATTCAAAATAATGAAGTCTTAATCCCAGAACATGATTTAAGGTCGATTTGAAAGACTGGCATGAACATGCCTCAAGGGGCTTGGCAATACTAGCACATATTCTGCTGATGAAACCCGGATCAATCTAGTCTTGGAAGGGAAGGAGGAATAAAAACTATCACAGTCAAGGAAGTATTAAGTTCTAACAAGACAAAGCCTGGTCTGTGGCAAATCATCACAGGGGACAGAATGGAAGACTGCTCCTGGACCTGAGAGGACCGGGATTAAGATCCCACCTCAGATCCTCCACAACCGCATGACCCTGGCTGAGTCACTTAATCTCAATCTCTCCCCCTCTCCCCCTGTGTGTGTGTATGTGTCTCTCTCCCTCCCCCACCCCCTCTATCTTCCCTCTTTCTCTCTCTCACTCTTTCCTCCTTCCCCCCATCCCTGTCTCTCTTCTCCCTTCCCTCTCCCCCTGTGTCTGTCTCCCCTCCCCTCTCTCTCCCTCTTTCCCTCTCTCTGTGTCTCTCTCCTTACCCTTCACTGTCTCTTCCTCTCTCCCTCTCTCTCTTTGCCCTTTCCCTCCCTTTCTTCCTCCCCTCTCTTCCTTCCTCTTTCTCCCCCCTCACTGTTTCCTCCTGCTGTTTCTTCTTCTTTCTCTTCTCTATCTGTCTGTCTCTCTCTCTCTCTGACCCCTCCCCCTTCCTCCTCTGTCCCAGCTTTTGTTTCTTCATCTGTAAAATGGGGATAATAACACCTCTAGCACTTATCACACAGGGCTTCGGGGAAGGACAAAGGAGATCACGAAAGCGAAGCACTTTGCAAGTCTCCATGCACTTTGTGAATGCCAGTTAATTATTATTGTTGTTATTATTCATTCAGAACCATGATTGCACCTGGGAGGAAACTCCCTCTACAGTTGGCAGATCTTCAACTAACTCCCCTTTAACCTGGAATCTCAGAGAGTGGGCCTGAGTCATGCAACAAATACTTATTAGAGGCTAGACTTGAACCCAGGTCTTCCTGACTCCAGGGCTGGTCCTCTACCTACCACATCACTCTTAATATTGGTGCCATTATCATCATTGGGAAAAGTGGGAGTGGACCTGTCAAACCAAGGAAGACCTAATTCAGAGTAGTTCTAGGGTTCGGTTACTGTTTGTTGATTCAACCTCTCATTGGGTGGCTAAAGACATTCTGAAATGGCTCAGGATGCCCCTTGCATCACAAGTCACCAGGGAGGAACATACTCAGGTGAGATAGCCACCCTCCACGTTCCTCTTGAGACAATGGATGCCAAGGAAGTGAAGGAGAGAACGAAGACTCAATCCTGAAACAAAATGACTGGAAATAGTTGGCCCCAGGCTGAGGCTTTACTTTCCAGGCCTCTCTGAAATTTGGGTTCATCCTTCTCATCCCATGACATCTTTCTTGAAGATGCACAAACTCTGATGTCTCCATTGAATTCCTTTCTAAAGAACAAGAGAAAGCCACCTGGCTCTGCAAGACCCCTTCCTTCCCCTGTTTGCTGGAGGACACTATAGACACCCCTAAGTCGGTCTAAACTCTTGACCAAGAAAAGCCTAGACTTATTTTACTTCATATTTCTTCTAAAATAGAAGTATAAAATTAGAGTTTTTTACTCCTTAAGGTGTATTTTGGATATTTATTGCTAAAACCAAAGCGATGAATTTGGAGTCTGAGGATGTGGGTGCAAATTGTGCCTCTGCCATGTGTTTTCTTAGGAAACCAGAAAGTCACTTTACCTCTTGGGGTCTCAGTCTCCTCATCTATAAAATGAGAGTTAGACTTAGATGACCCACAAAGAACCTCTCTCTTACAAACCTAGGATTCTATGACCTGTTTATTATTATTCTAACCCCAAAGTATCTGTATATTAGAGAGCTGAGGCTTGAAATCCATACAGGGATACACAAAGGGCACAAGTTTATTACTATTATGGTCAAGGAACATATGGCCACCTGGATAGAGAGCCAGCTTTGAATACAGGCAGACTTTGGGCTCAAGTCTCTTCTGTGACACTTAGTGGCTGAGTGACCTCAGGCAAATAACTTAATGCCTCGGTGCTCTGAACAACTAAGATTGTAAATTGCAGAGAGGATGGCAAGCTGAACCAGTAGAGAAAATTTCCTCATCTGGGAGTTCCCTAAACCTATGAAATCATAGATTAGGTCCCTATCCCTATTTGATAGAAGAAATGGGATGTAGGATCATAAGGGAGCTGGTGCAGTGGGAAGCATGATGCCTTTGGATTCTAAATCCTACCTCTGCCATATATTACCCCTGTGATCCTGGATACCTTCTTAAAATGAAAGAGTTGGATTAAATGGCTTGTAAGGTCCCTTTCCAGCTCTAAGCCTATCTTGAGACCTGAAAAAGACCTCTGAGACCACTTTAGGCTAACCCATTTTACAGATGAGGAAACTGATGTCCAGGAAGGTATAGTTAATTTTCCCATGGTCACACACAAAGTGTCAGAGGTGGTATTTGAACTCAAGTCCTCTAACTCCAGGACCAATGATCTCTCTGTTTGACCATGTGTTCACTTTGCCATCATCCATCACTCCCTCCCCCATGGAATCAAAATGAACTGCCTACTAAAGAAATCACAATGAATCTTTCATCATCTATAGTGTTCCTGGCAGGAATACATATCATGATCTTAAAAATCACAACTAACTGTGGCACCGTATGAACCTTGGTTACCCAATACAAGGAGTGATGGTATGTGTAGGAACAGAATGCCTTCAGTTCTTGGAAGAGCCATAAGGAGACCACCACTTTTCCCTGGTCCCCTAGCAATGATGCCCTATAGGAAGCAATGTTTCTGTACATAAATTATTTCATTCTTCACTGCCGTATATGAAAACTAGTTTTTAAAAATGCATCAAGTATTAATATGACTCAGATGGACAACTAAAAGCCAAAAACAGCCTCGTACCAAACTGGTTTTCTTCGTCCCCATGCTCTGCCCTTGGTTTGCTTCGAGGAGGATATTTGTCTGGGGGGCAGAGGGGGATGCCTTCTCTTTCTATCCCTGGCACCTAGAAGTCTGCCTGGCACTCAGTAGGCTCTTAATTAGTGCTTGCTGATGAATAAGTGAATGATGAATGCAAAGCACTTTGCGAATCTTAAAATGCCCAATAAATGCCAGCTGCCAGCATCGGGTAACAGAGTATGGCCAGAATTTGGCTGGTGAAAAAGTCCAATTGATTTAGGGATCTGCGGGGGAAGAGAATAGCAAGGGAGATGACCAGAGAACAGAGTCGGGGACAAAAGCCACTTTTTTCTGAGCCTGGTGACATTTTTTGCTAAGACGGAACGAGGCATCCTCATGAGGTACCACTGGGCCCGTTGTAGCCAAGAAAAGCTGGGCTCGGTAGTAACTGTGTGATGAGCAACATGACAAACCAAAGAGGTCTGGCTCCTACTTTAAAAAGTAGCTTCTGTCTAGGCAAAGGAAGCCTGACCAAGAAACCAGACAGGAATTAATAGCCCAGACACCAGACTAAATAACTCACCCTGGAGCTCCCTGCCATCTCGGGAGTCTGTACCCCTTTCTTTCTCTTGCCTCAGGTCCCCTGCCCAGCTACCTTCTACCTTCCGGCCTGGATCTCCTACCACAGAGGGGAAGAAGTCCAGCACTCCTTACTCTACAGCCTAAAGAACAGGCATTTCAGGAGCTGCAGCATTTCCTTCAGAGGTAAAGGAAGAGACCAAGACCCTTCCTCCTGTCTCCCTCCTACAACCCTCAACTTAACAGCCCTTCTTTTTTCTTCCTCTTTCCTTTCTTCCCAGCACCTCCTCCCAAACAAAACCAAAATCACGATTTCAGCAGTTTCCCAGCACAACCTAGAAAATAACCCTTAAGAACTGTCCTGTGCCAGGAACAAAGAACTGGCAGAACAGCAGTGGCAGCGTGCGGGAGAAGGCCGGCAGAGGCAGCATTGGCGGCGGCCGCCGCAGGCTGGAGGAGCCTGCCACCGGCAGCAGGGAACCGGCTCGGGCGCAGAGCCCAGGATGGGCGCACGCTGCTTCTCCTACCCCGTCCAAGCAGGGTTAAGCATCTCCCAACATATCCCCGGCTAGCAGCGGCGACACCAGAGTTTGGGGCAAAGAACAGAAGAAAGAGTGAAATAAGGCGGAATTGGGCCAGCCCTGCAGGGCAAAGAGGCACATCTGAGCAAAGGGGGCATCCATCACTGACAGCCCAGAAGTCAGCGAGCCGGCAGCTTGTTTGCTCGGGATCCCCCTCCCCCGCCATCACCCCCAGCCTCCCCCTTTTACCTGGACCAGGCGGCTACCCTGCTTGCCTCAGGGTGCTCTCGGTAAACTCAGACTGCAGCGGGCTCCCGAGTCGAGGATCCGGCACAGGCAGCTGGGAGACCTCACTCCTTCATTCTGGGACCCGGCGGCACGTTACGGACAACCGTGTACTTCCTGTTTGAAAACACAAGGGAGAGAGAAAGGGAGAGAAATCGAGTGTTGGCAGAGTGGAGGGAGGGACGGAGCCATGGAGGAGGGGGGAGGGAGAGGGGGCTTGGAGGTTGCATAATCGCCTGCTTCACCATTGTCAGCCCGGTGGGCAGGCTGGAGCAGCCCTTTCGCCTAGCTCTCTGGCTCCCCGGGAGGGTGTTTGCTCCCTCTTCCCCCAGACACCAACCATGAGCCGGCATGGCCTCTCCTGCCTCCATCCCCATGGTCTTCCCCCTGCTGGCAGTCATGCTACAAGACGAGCCCTGAGCCCTTCCATTTCCAAACACATGCTGGGTGCCCCTACTCTCCCCAAACACAAATACACACTTTATTAATACAACACCAGGTTGCTCCCCACATCCCTACGCCCTTTTCCCTCCCCTTTGCTGCCCCTGAAGACAATTATCCTTTGGCAGATGAAAAGCCAAACCTGGTATGCGGGGGGGAGGGGGGGGGGGCGCTCCCCACAACTTAAGGCATAACAATTTTAAAAGTTAACTGCCGTGACCGGTGAATCCCTCACAACAAAGATTTAAAAAAAAAGTTATCGGGGATGACATTGTTTACATCTTTTTCACTTAAGGGAAAACAGCTGAACACGGATGAGATGAAACTACAGCGTAAGTCTGCCCCCACTTAACTCATCCAGATGTATAGTTAATAGATGGCAGACCCAAATCGGATACATGATCAAAATGTGAAAATGCTTAAGTGTTTCTATGTGCCAACCCCTATTCCCGGGTCAGGTCCTTTCCAACAAAAAGTTTTAGGGTTGCTTTCATTTCCTTGGCTTACGGTCCCTCATATAGGTGAACTTTTCGGTACCGCTGTTTATAATAATATTGTTAATGATAATGCTAATTCCAAAGCAGTGGGTTTGAGTAGGAAGATGTTATTAACTGCCTGATGAATCCTCGTTTGTATTCACTGCTACATCAGTCACCACCTATCCCAGCCAGCTCTTTCAGACCCTGCCACAGAATCTGACCGGCAGCACACACACTGGATTTTACAAGGTTAGCCCGAGGCAGCCAGAGACAAAACAACCTCCTAGATTACCAGAACGACGGCGCAGACATCCCTGGTTTTTAGAGCTCATCAAAACAGACCCACAGAGCACGAAGAGTGATCGTCCCCTCAAGTACATAACTGAGCTCCCAGAGAACAAAGAGACCGCTTATTCTCAGTGGAAAAGTGAGCCCGATGACGACCAGAGGTCAGCAGAGTCAGCTCTGGGTGGTCCCGCAAGCTGACCCAGTACCACCATTCTGCTGGGCTCCGCTTGTACACAGTTGAATATCTCTGTTACTTGATCACCACAGGACAGTGTACTATTTTCCATTATCAACTACTGGCCCGTCTACCTCCCACCACTTCTTCCCTCCCCCTCCCTGAAATGACTTGGTGGCAAAAGTTCAAAAAGTCCCAGTACAGTCATTTATACTTCAAGGTACAAAGTTCCGGCAAGTTCAGATGACCATCAGCTGACGTTTCCCAGTAACTTGGCCTGCTGATTAGAAGTCAATGCTCTCCCTCTACATTAGATGATAAATGCTGTTTTGAAAGCTTCTGTGGCTGCAGCGTCTTAGATCCCCTTCACCTGTCGCTATCGGCCTCCTGGCAGGGCCCAGAAAGGCAGCACCCTTATTAAAAAGTGACCGAGAAGAATCTTGGCACTGGAGGAGCCTCCTGGGAATGGGCCCAGCAAGGACACGGCTCTCACCTGTGGCTGTACTTTGTTCCCAATCCAGGCCAATACCAAAGCGTGCCTAACGTTAAAGTACTGAAGATGGACTGACTGTAAAGGGGCCTCTCCTTATCTCTATGCCTTTCCTGAAACTTCTCCCTATCACCCTTTTAGGATCCAGCCCGCTCTTCCTATTCCTCTTCCTATGACAAGGCATCTTCTCACTTATCCTGGCCCTGCCAAGCCTTCGCCCTCAGCACAAACTCAATTCTTCCTCCGAAAGCGACTTCTACTTCCTCTGGGATGACAATGTGCATTGGGGGTCCATTTCAAGGACTTGTAGCCCATTTTCAATTCCTGGAAATACCTTCCTCCTTCATTCTCTACATCTCTCTCACATGTAATAATCTCAATTTATATTCTAATAAATGCTGTGCTTGTTCGTAATTAGATACAATTTATACCTGCATTTTTCAGAGTTCTGCATATATAAAATGCACAGGAAAATGCCACATTTGTAAATAAAACGTATGGTGGTTTATGTAGCAGCTGCTTTTTCAAAAATACTGCATTTGCTATGACCAAGGAGCCTAGAGAAAGAGATAATCTTTAATGAAAAGAGTGAACTCCTCAAGTACTAGAAAAAATATTTCAAAAATCCTAATTTTGCTACATATCACCCTGGTTTGAACATGGGTTGCAACACTGAATGGATTGAGAAACATCACTGGTTATAGGTAGAGCTCAGGTTTTTTAACTCAATTCAACTCAGGGGAAAGACCCGTATTCAGACAAACATAGTATTTTCTATGCTGTGAGTATATGATATATGTAAGAGCACAGAGTGGGACCCTGGGCAGCTAGGTGGTACAGTGGGCAGAATGCTGAGCCTGGAGTCAGGAAGTTTAAATTCGACCTCAAAAACGTCCTAGCTGTGTGACCCTGGGCAAGTCACTCTGCCCTGTTTGCCTCAGTGTCTTCATCTGTAAAATGAGCTAGAGGAGGAAATGGCAAACCACTCCAGTATCTTTGCCCAAAAAATATCAAATGGCATCACAAATAGTTGGACACAACTGAGGAAAAAAAAGGAAGAAGAGGGGAGCCCTAAGTTAGGGCATGAATACAAATGTTTGTCCACACGTCTGGCACTAAATAGTACTGTGCTATAAAGAATTTTTAAAAGCATATACCTTAATGACATCATTTTAAGCTGAAAGAGAACTTACCACATTTTGTCCAACTTTTTCATTTTGCAGATGAATAAAATGAAGTTCAGGATGGTTACAGGTTTTTTGCCCAAGGTCACATAGCTAGCTAGCCAGCCATCCAGCCAGGAGTAGTACTCGTGTCTCCTAACTTCCAGGCAAAGTCCTTCCATTACATCACCCAGTCTCGCCTAATCCACCTGTTACTCAATTTCTCCACCAGCACTCCTATAAACACTTGAGTCCTGGCTGTGACCGGCTTGGAAAAGATGATTTCCCGTTGATCCCATGAGGATATCTCTGTTCCCAAAATGTAACCACAAGCCCAGAGTAACAGGGGACACACTCCTTTGACACAGTCAGTCCTTTCCTTCTACTAAGTTAGTTTTACACACTCCAGTTTCTTTCTTGCCACTGTATGCACTCACTAAATGAACAAAACAAAAACTGAAACTGTGACCTCTGTAGCAGGAGGAGCAAATATATGCCCAGGCCCACACAAATGATCTGGCTTTGAAAGCTAAAAATCAATTTTCAAAGATTTGGGGTTTTTGTTGTTGTTTGTTTTGCTTTTAAAGTCTTCCTTCCTCCTTAGATACCTGTGCCTGTACAAGAAGGCAGCAACACTGAGAAAGCCATTTTCTAGCCTAGAAATTATGTTTTGAGAGCAGGCTTTTCTGAGGCTGAAATGGGAGTTGGGGGGAGATAATAGAAATGACTCCAAAGTGGCCCCATTCACCTTCCTTCAGTTTCAAAGATAGAGTCCATTAGAAAAAGTTGTTTTAGAAAAAGGAATGCACAATTAAATTTCTACACCTCTACCTGCTGCAGGACATCTGCACATGAGTTAGCAAGATCTTTTCTGTGTGGACTTTCAATTATGCCCATGGTTTCAGCAAACAGAAAAAAAAAAATGACATAGCTCTTGGTTACCTAAGAGACTGACACACTCTTTCTCTCTCTCTCCCTCCTCCCCATAGGTCCCTAGAGCAACTCCCTCCCCTCCCTCCTAACAAATCAGCCTCTCACCTTCAATTCCAGGGCACCTGAAAAAGAACATGTTTTGCGAAAGAAGTCTTTGGCATCAAAGCATCTCCACTTGGTCTCCAGCTTGGGGACAAGGTGGGTGGCAGTAGCCAACAGGTGGCCAGTTCACCTGTGTGAATGCCACTGCCCACAGTGAGCTGGGCCCCCAGCAGCGGCTGCTAGCCCCATGCTGCCGGTGTGAGTGAAGGGGGCGGGGCTGGTGAGCTTACAGAAACACACGTGTATCTTATCTCACTTCAGGCTTCTGTGTAGGGTCCATTCCCCCGGGTGAGCTTCTTCCTAACTTTGTCTATACAAGCTGGGATGGAAAGCAGTATTTACATGACACAGCAGCATGACTAAGCAAACTGGGCAGCAGGACAGGGAGCCCAGAGACTAAGAATATAATGAGGCTTTGCGACTCATTTCCTCTCTTGACTCCATTTCTCCACCTTCCAGAGAGCGCTGCAACCTTACCCGGCTTCTGCAAAGTGCTACTAAAAGGAAACATCTTAGCAAAGGCCTTTAAATATGAAAACTATTTGGCATTCATTTAGGTCAACATGCTTTGGAACGTTAGACAGTTATCTCTTGAAAAGTTTTATTACATACTTATTTTTAAAGGACATCAAAACCAAACACATACAAACTTTACAACCCCTCCTCCTTCTGAGGGTTTTCCTATATAAGTCCATAAGGGCTTATTAATGCATCTGGATCTCAGCTGTTCTCCTCTGCATGTTATTATATATACATGAGTGCCATACATGACACATGCTATACACGACACCATTACGTACTATGGATGTGCATAAATGCAGGCTTATGCATACTATACTATACATATATGTATGCATAAGTACATGCATGTGTATGTGTGTATGAGTATACACACACATACAAACATATGGTGAGTTGGGCAACCAGAAGAATGCTGCAATGGGAGTGAAGGAAGTGATGCTGGGGAGCTTACAGAAACACACTCTATCTCACCTAACTGCAAGTTTATATGCAGTGATATAGATACACAGATGTGTGAAATGTATACAATACATGGCTATATACACACAGACATACAAATACATGTGTGCATACACGTAAACACATGTATACATACACACAAACACATATATACATGCATATACAAATGCATGTACACATATAGACACACATAAACACAATGTATACATACAAACATATACATACAAATATATGCATACATACAATATACATATAGACAAACATACACATAAACACAAATATACATGCAAATGCATACATACTAATACATATATATGCAGACAAACACATACACACACTCATGTAGATATACTGTTGTTGTTCAGTCATTTTCAGTTGTGTCAGACTTTCCATGATCCATCTGGGGTTTTCTTAGCAGAAATACTGGAGTGGTTTGCCATTTTTGTCTTCAGCTCATTTTACAGATGAGGAAACTGAAGCAAACAGGGTTATGTGACTGGCTTATAATCACATGGCTAGTAAGTGTTTTGAACTCAGGAGATGAGTCTTCTTGATTCCAGGCCCTGCGCTCTATGCACTGCTGTCTAGTTGCCTATGCATATACAAATGTATGTGTGTGTTTAAAGATATATATTAAATATATTAATTTATTGATTTACAATTTGATTATTATATTATTTTGATCATTATTTACTATTGATATATTAAATATATACATAAATACACTTAAATCCAATCCACATGCAAATCAATGGTCCTCTTCAAAAATAAAGGTCGGATAACATGTATAATATGTGCATATCTGTGTTATTTTATACATGTATGATATGTGTATATACACACATATATATAACTGTAAATACATTTCTTAAATATATCAATTTGTCAAGTATTTCAAGTACCTGACTTATACTCTCAGAAACAAATTTTTCCACCTATATGGCTTCTTTCCCCTTTATCATCTGCAACTTTGTCCACAAAATCATAAGGAAACACATGAGAAGCAAAAAGAGTGGGGCTACCAGACCATACTGGAATTTACATAAATGCATTTGTTAAGGATCTACCGGAACTGTAGGACACTACAAAGCTTTAGTAAATGCAAATAACAGCAATGAGCAGGTTAAGGCTGTCCAGATGCCTTACGTAGGAACAGCTCAAAACTGAAGAGACTTCCTTTGATTTATTTATTGTTGACTGCAATGTGCATCATGGAAATCAAACAAGATCCTTAAAAGAGCTAAAGACACTCAGGCACAAGCTGAGGCTACTTTGAGACTGCCTGGGTGCTGTAGGTTCACCTTTTGTATAGGATTTTTTTTTTTTAGCATTTTTTTCTTTTTTAAAAAAGAGAGCAAAGTTCCACATTGGCATTGTCTAAATCAAAAGCCAATAAAGAAAATTTCAAAAGGAGTGGTTCTAAAAATATTTTCAAGCAAGACAAACTTTGATTACCTTGAAAACCATTATGGTTTTATTTTTTGTTTTCTTTAAGAGGAGTAGTATGTAAGCCCTCAAAGCAGCATTTACTCTTAGGACACCTTTAAAACACTCTTAAAAATCACTGAGGATGCCCTTCCAAAAGGACTTTTCTTAATGTGGGTTACATCTAAGGATATTTACTGTGCTAGAAATAAAAATTTTTGTATTATTATGAAAATATTTTTTACCTCATTGGTCCCCTAAAAGGGTACTGGGACGTCTAGTGGTCCCTGGACCACACTTTGACCCCTGACCTAGAAGATGGAGGAGCAGGAAGTTCAAAGGAGCATGAGTTGCTAAGAAAATAAATCCCATCCTGCAAATTGGTTTTTCTACACAAATGATTTTCAATAATCCATGAGAGGGTTCAAGGAATGCATGGAAAAATCTAACTCACTGGCAACTTAAGCTCAAAAAAATGGACTGATATGACTGTCTTCTACTTGCCTTTCCTTGTTCTGATAGTTAAACGGCAGTAGAAGCCAAGAGTCTGAGAAATTCACCGACTAAATGGTCAGCCCTGGAATCATTACACAGCGATAGCAGCAATACTACTAAGCTTTGTGTGCAAACTCTGACATATGTAAGACCTGGGCAGAGGAAAAAACCAAGCAGCCAAGCATAATCTAGGAATGAAGAGAGATGAAGACAAATAAAAAGAGAAGGAAGAAAGGAAGGAAGGAAGGGAGGGAGGGAGGGAGGGAGGAAGAAAGGGAGAAAGATATAGATCTATATAGGCAGTCTCCAGGGCTTTGTGTTTCACTACAAGAAGGCTTTCATTCGATACAGAGGAATCCTAAAACTCAAGAACATTATCAACAAGTAGGAATGGCATAGTGAATTAGGCACAGAAGGAAGGCTGCCTAGAGAGATGAAGTGGGTAGACGATCTTCTAGATTGCAGGCTGCTGGAGGTTAGGGACACGGTACCATATGCTTCAATAAGAAGGCTAGGGTGACAAAGAATTGTGCGTGAGTGGAAGGGTATGAGGAAAAATTAAAGAGGAAAAGAGGGGAGGGGAGGGGAGGAGAGCTGATTCTTGTCTCCAGCCTACCTTGGCCAAGGATTTCCTGATTAACAACTCAAGGACACACATACCATGAGCCCACTCTCCTTTATCTCAGGGAAGCATCTAATAAAGTGTCTCATAAAATCACGCTCACCTAACTACCTGAAACTTATGCAGCCACAGGCGTCATCACGTGGATAGAAAGTGGCTTAAAGACAGGAAACCCAAGGACAGCAATGAAGAGCAAACTAATGAAGTGATGGTATATGAGTGCTAGATGTTACCTTTCAAACTATGGTAGAGGAAATTAATCTGCATACAACACTAAACTGGACCTTACTTGGACCAAAGTGGCTAGACCAAAAGCACACTGGGAGGCAGAGCTCTAGATAACACAGTTCATTTCAAGGCTCAGTTGAGGTATGACCCCACTACAAAAGGCCTACCATGATCACCCTACTAGTAACCAACACCCTGAAAAAGTTACTTTGTCTATATTTTTAAAAATGTATTTATCAACATGCTTTTCTCCATTAGCATGTAAGTTCTTTGATGTCAGGGGCTTTTTCTAAGTCTGAGGTTCCTACATCCCCAATGGCTAATAATAGTACCCCACAGAAAGTTGTACCCATCCCTAAAAGAATGTAACTTCCTGTTTCTCACTTTAAAACTTTGTCTCTGTCTCTCCAACACCTGATGACTGTGCCTGGCATACAGCAGGCACTTAATAACTGCTTGTTGGATTACTGTATGTATTGGAAAGTACAATTAAGCTTCACTTCCTTTTCTGTGACAGACCCCAAAGAAAAACAAATCTCATATACCTTCAACTAGTGATAGTCACTTACAGAGTTGATGTGACAAAAGAGACCACCATAGTTGGCTAATCGGATTTTAGGTCCTCATCATTTCAAGCTTCACAAGGCAAACTAAAAGAGGGTGGGAGGAGGGGAAATGGGGGCAGGGTCAGTGAAGGGATGGAATGATCGAGAAAGTCTGTTCTATTGTCTGTCACTGGTAAAGCCACGTGATAATGATAATGCTTTGCACAGAGAGATCTCATGAAGACAAAATACCGACCAACTGAGAGAGACTGAGGAAGAACCCAACAGACCAACGAAGGCCCCCAAAAGCCGAATCCTTCGACCAGCCCTAAATATTGTCTGGCTGTGCTACAAACCTGCTGCCTGGCCAGGAGATCATGCGAATAGCTCTGAAATACAGGAAGAAGAGTGGGGAAGGAGGAGGGAGAAGAAAAGATTATACGACAGGACAACACTTGGACTAATATGACTTACTATACCATAAATTATCTTGCCATATTACTTTAATGCCACAAAAAACACTCCTGAAAGGCAGACTAACAATAAACCGACATTTATTTACATAGCACTTCAGAATTAGCAAAGCACCATGTATGTTATCTCATCTGACTCTCAAAACATGCCATTCTCATAATACAGATGGAAAAATTGAGTCTAAGAGAGGTAACATTCCTTGCACCTGATAGGCATTAAATAATTGTTTAAATGAGTCAATGAAGTAATGTGACTTGCCCAAGGTCACACATCTAAGTGTCAGAGATGGGATATGAACTCAGGTCTTCCTGACTCCAGGCCAGCATCAAATCTTAAGGTTCAGAGCTGGAAGAGACTTTAGAGACCATGGAATTCAAACCTCCTTCATCTTACAGATGAGGAAACCAAGTCTTGAATAAAGTGACTTGCCCAGGGTCACACAGCTCAGTGTGAGAAGCAGGATTTAATCCCAGGGTCTCTGTGACACCAAGGCCAATGGGATCCACTACACCAAATTATTTCTCTAGATTGCTGCCTATCCTTCCCAAGAAAATTACATGTTAAAAGTTAGTGGCTGGCTTAAATTACAGAATGTGAATAAGCTAACAGGTTCTTGAAATGGTATTACGCTGGCTAAAATGTAGTTGGGTTACAGCAATGCAAGGCCTCAGTTATTCATTCACGCATTAAAAGCTTCAACAACTGAGCCATACAGCCCTACAAAAAAAGTGTTCCTCCTTTTTCTCCCTGCATGAAGAAGGAAGGAAGGAAAGAAGACAGAAAGATGAGAAGGGGAAAGAGGGGCATGGGGGAGGTGGGAAGGGGGGGAGGAGAGAAAGGAGGGAAGGAAGAAAGAACGAAAGAAAGAAGGAAAGGAAAGAAAAAGGACAGTGGAGGAAAGAAAGAAAGAAAGAAAGAAAGAAAGAAAGAAAGAAAGAAAGAAAGAAAGAAAGAAAGAAAGAAAGAAAAGAAAAAGTTCTTTCTCAGCTTTTTTTTTTCTTGTTCTAGGTCAATACTAAACCACCATGATGGCTACTTTCTTCTCAGGGATACAACTGTTAATGGAAAATGAAGTTATAAAAGACTAGAAGGCACACAATCTGCCTTTTCAGAAACTTCATGTACTAGGTTCAGCACTGTTTGCAGCATTTTTTAAAGTTGCCATGACATGCTGATATTTCAAAATAGGCAAAAATAATGTATTTCTAAATCTTCTAAGTTTTCTTTCCCAGATTCTGAGGCACCAGCATATAGTCCAAAGAACCCAGGACTTAGAGGCAGCTAGGTGGCACAGTGGATAGAGCACCGGCCCTGGAGTCAGAAGGATCTGAGTTCAAATCCAGCCTCAGATATTTTGACACCTACTAGCTGTATGACCCTGGGCAAGTTAATGAATCCCAAATGCCTCATACACAAAAAAGAACCCAGGACCTGTAGGCAGAAGAGAATGGATTCCCACCCTACCTCGGCCATTTATAAGCTCTGTAACTGAACAAGTCAAAACATAAGTGTCTTTGGCTATAAAAATGGGAATACTACTGTTAGCTATAGTACTTACAAGGTGGCTGTGGAGATCAGATGAGGAAGTGCAGGCACTAATGTCAGCTGTCACCCATCGTTATTATACAGACACCCAAAGCCCAGGAGGGGAAGAGAAGGAACCTGTACTTTCAGCCCATTGACTATAGGAGGAATAAGGCAAGGAGATCCATGAAATCCTAAGTACCTTATTTCCCTTCCCGGAAGATATGTAGGGAGAGAACAGACAATATAAAGAGGGTTGTTGTCTTCTGGACAAAAGCAGGATGGTGCATGTGAGGAGCTAATGTTCTGAGAATGCCATTCCCATACCCTTTGACCCAAAGATCCCAATACTAGGCATACACTGAGGTCCTGGCAAATAATGAACCCATGAAGGGGTCGCATTAGGCAGCACAGGGGATAGAGTGCTGGGCCTGAAGTCAGGAAGACCTGAGTTCAAATCTAACCTTAGACACTTCCTAGCTGTGTGACCCTGGCCAAGTCACTCCACTTCTGCTTGCCTCAGTTTCCTTATCTGTAAAACAAGGATAATAATAGCACCTAGCTGCCCAGAATTGTTGTGAGAATCACATGAGATGACATCTCTAAAGTGCTCTGCACGGTTCCTGACACACAGAACTACATAAATATTAGCTATTATTAATAACTATTATTCAAACTCACATTAACAACTACCTAGCTCCATACTCCCAGGAAGCTGATAACAGAAAGATCCCCCCTGCACCAAAAGTTTTATAGCAGCATTTTCTTTTGCTAGTAGCACAGGGCTAGAAACAAAGTATACGTAATGTACTTTGTAATATGCGATGTAATCCTACCGGCCCAGAAGAAACAATGAGAATACATTTGCCCAGTCTCGTCATTTCTATTTCTTATGTAGCTACTACCCTGGCTCAGGCCTTCATCCTCTCTGGCTAGAACTGCCGTGAGAGCAACAAAAGGGATCTTCCTAGAGTGTATGTATGTATGTCTGCCCACAGCATTCTCCCACTCAAAAAACTCCAGTGGCTCCCTATCACCTTGATGATCAAATGCAAAGTTTTTGGGGAATTTCAAGTTCTCCACCCCCTGGCTCTCCTACTTTTTTCAACCTTCTTATACAATACTGCTCTTACGCACACACAAAATTTATCCTCCCATATTCTAAGTCTTTCTGTTGGCCGTCTTCCATGCCCAGAGTACACATATTCTCATCCTCATTCTCTCTCTCCATTCCTCCCTCCTTCTCCACCTTCATTTCTTGGTTTCCTTTAAGACTAAGAGTGCCTCCTTCTTCAAGAGACCTTTACTGGTTCTCTCCCCACTCTCACTTCCCACCTCCACTTCCACATATACCTTCTATCTGCTTGACATGTTTTGTATAGCCTCTTCTACCTGTGGTCTTCCCCGCTGGAACAGAGACACCTTGAGGGTAGATGTCATTTTGCTTTTTTTTTCCCTTTGTATGCCTAAAACCTCTAGCATGGTCCCTGGCACTTAGTAGACACTAAACAAATGCTTGACTGGAGATTTACATGAGAGATTTACCTGAACTAATGCAAAAGGAAGTTAGCAGAAGCAGGAGAACCATACTCACACTGGCTACACCGCCTGAAATGGAAACAAAGCAAAAATTCCAAACTATGACCAAAGCTGACCTGGAAGAAGAAACCATAAAACACCCTTCCCTTCCTTTTTGCAGAAGTAGAGAACTAAGGATTTAGAACAGTGCATGTGCTTAGACTCAGGTGATATACTTATTAGGTTTGAAGAGCTGCCCTTGCCCCCCCCCTTCTCTTTGATCCTTTGGTTACAAGGGTGGGCTCTGTGCAGAGGGAAAACACTTTAGAAATAAAGGAAATATAAAATAAATCAATAATTTTTTTGCAAGATTCAAAATTGTTTTTGAAAAAAATCAAACCAAGGTATCTATTCCGATACTTCCAAAGGGCTAGGATTTCCTCAATATGGGTTCTCTTTCCACTGGCTTGGACCACAACCTGTCCAGAACTTTAGTAAACTATCCCCATGAATTGTTTTGGCCAAAACATACACACACACATACACACACACACACACACACACACACACACAGATGAGCAACGAGGCATCAAGGTAGTACTGCGTTAACTACAAATGCTATGTCCACTAAACAATTCAACAAACTTTCCCAAGAATCATAAAGCTTCCATATCACAATGAACATTTTAAAACTGGAAGGGACCTCAGAAGTCATCTGGTCCAACCAAGGTCAAATGTCTAGTAAGTAACATGTCGGAAAAGAAACCTGGGTCAGTTGAAGGTACACATCTTAGCTTCCCTTCTAAAGGCCATACTCATCAGATTTCCAAGTAGGAGCTATTCTCTTCCCACTTCAACCTGCCTCTCCCCCAGATTTCCTTATTTCCGTCCATGGTACCACCCTTCTTTCAGCCACAACTTTGAAGTCATCCCCGACTCACCCCTTACCCGTCCTCATTCAAGCTGCCTCTACAAGACCTTTCCCATGCATACCTCTTTTTCTCCACTCACTTGGCCATCATTCTAGTTCATCACCTGTCATTACCCAGTTCTTAGCGCAGCATCTGCCACTCAATAAATGCTAGCTGAATGAGTGACTGACCGACCCCTCAATCCACCGACTACAATAGCCTCCTGACTGGACTCCCTGCTTCTAGTGTCTCCTTTCTCTAATCATCCTGATCCTGTTACAAATAATCTTCCTAAAGTACAAATCTGACCATGACACTCTCCTTTTCAATACTCTTCAGTGGCTCCCTATTTCTTTTATGATAAAATGAAAATTCCTCGGCTTGGCATTTAAAGATCTTCCTAATTTGGTTTCAGTCTATCTTCCCAGACTTTCTGCATATTACTTCCCTTCACACACATTATGTTACAACCAAATTGGCCTACAGTTACTGTTCCTTGAACTTGGCATTTAATCTCACTGCCTATGCCACAGCCTGGGGGGTGAGGGTGGGGTGTTTCCTGGAATGCATTCCTTCTTATCTTGGGCTCTTAGAATCCCTTCTCTCTTTAAGGCTCAGTTCAAATGTCACCCTCTAAGGGAAGCCCTTTGTCTTCTGATCACCCTAATGCTCTGTGGTCCCTTAAATTATCAAGCATTTACCTATTAGTTTACATGTTGCATCCCCATCTCCTAACTCCATGCAGCCTCCGAGGCAGGGGCCATTTTTCTTGTTTTTGAAGCCTCGGTGACTGAACACAGTGCCTTTCACATAGGAGAGCTTAATAAATGCTTGCTGAAATCAATTTCCCCTGCACCAGTGAAAGCAAAGATGATGATGCATTAAGGAAAAGGCCTGCTCTTTCTACTCAGCATTTGCTTCTGGTGGGGGGCTTTCTCTAGCCAACGCCTTTAGAATGTTATTATCTGTGACTCCTCACTTGCCTTAAAAGTGAATAAACCTAAACTAACCAGCCTGTGTCAGGGTCCCTCTTGCCTCCTCCAGAGCTGTCATGTTTTGAACTAAAGTGGCTGTTTGCAGCCACAGCCACTGCCCAGATAATTGCCTGCTTTACCCTATAACAAACAGCACTTTGTTGGCAAATTGGAGGTAGGCCTGAAATGGGAGGGGGGGAAATGGGGAGAAAGAATCTGCGGCCTGCAAACAGAGTTCACATCAATGCAACCAGGAATATCATTATGCAGGTAGGGAAGACTAGGAAATCGGAGGAGCTTGGATGAATGTGAATAACACATTTAATCTCCCCTCCCCCAGCTGCTCACAAAGATCCTTCCTTCCCCACCAAACTCCTAAGCTGGTACAGGCTGACTGATTCTTATGGAAGTTTTCAAGAATGCCTTTAGAAACTGACCTAATCTGCCAATAGCAAAGGGGAAAACTGAACAAAAGGGTTCCCTCTATTTCCAATAAGAAATATCTCTACTGTTCAGGCTTATGGACTTTCCTTTCCAACACCCCTCCTCCTTTCTTCTCCCACTCTCTCTCCCTTCTCCACCCCTTTCTCTCTCCTCCTCTCTGTCTCCCCCTTTCTTTTTCTTCTCTCTCCCTTCCCCCTTCCTCTCTCCTATTCTTCCCTTCTTTCTCTCTCCTTTCTCTTTTTCTCCTCTCCTTCTGTCTCTTTCCCCTCTCCTCTTTTTTTCTCCTCTCCCTCTCTCCCCCAACCCCCACAACATTGTGTATAAAGATTCTGAACATGAGACCCACATCTCAGATAATTTACAAAATCTCTCTGCACAGATAACCCAACAAGACTTCCAAACCAAGAAGCCCAAACCACAATGACTGTGCCAAGACCTCAGAATTAGTCGGGACCCCAGGGACCATCTAGTCCAACCTGTGCCTGGGATCTGAGCCATCCCCAACGGGTGATCTCCCAGCTTTTGTTTAAAGCTTTCACGTGAGGGGGAGTCTGATGCTTTCCCCTCAAACTTTCTCCCACTTCCGACTTTGTTAGGAGCATCAGCTTTAACCCATACTCAAACTCTGCGCCATCCTTAACTTCCTGTCCCTCTCATCTAGCACACTCAATCACCAAACCCTATCAGTTCTGTCCTCACTCCTCTATGGATGAAATCCATTCCCTCTTCTTGGTTCCCATTGCCACTGTCTGATAAACCTTTAGCTTCAAAGACCTCCGTTACCACCAGCCTCGATTGGAGGTGTCCTGTAGCCCACAACACTCCCAGGGCCGCTGCCCCAAATTAAAATATAATCAGGAAACATTTAACAAAATTTTAAAAATACAACAAAACACAGACAACATTACATTTTAAAAGTAGTCAACACGAAGCCCCCATAGACCTTTCTGTACGGGTTAGCAGGGTCCCTCCGTATCTGAGTATGACACCATACGACGGCTTCCAAACCATCCTCCCTTTTCACTCCCACCTAGCCCTCGTAACTGCTTCCAGGTTGATCTTCTTGGTTCAAGGATGTCGCTCTTTTGCTCAAAACCTCTCAATTCAATCGAAATCCGACATGTTTAAGGTACAGTGATAGATGCTCAACTTACAGAGACAGTAAGAGACAAGCTTTGCAATTAAGAGGCTTATAATATAATGAGGGACAAGACAAGTACACAAATTAAGTCCCGTGAGAAATCTGGGAAGGGCATCAGGATGCAAGTAAGAAAGTACTGGCTGTGGAATTATAAACCCCAGATTCAAATTTCATCACTGCCACTTGCTAGTTGCATGGCCTTGGGACAGTCAATTAACTTTGCTGGGCCTCAGTTTCCTCATCTGTAAAATTAGGGGACAATTAGGGGTCACTTCTATTCATCTTTGAGTTAGTAAATCTCCTATGCAAATAACAGTAAAGTGAAGCTTCTTGGTAGCTAGAGTGTCTAGTCTAGAGTCAGGAAGACCTGAGTTCATATGCAGCCTCAGACAGTGACTAGCTGTATGACCCTAGGCAAGTCACTTAACCCTGTTTGCCTCAATCTCATCTATAAAATGACCTGGAGAAGGAAATAGCTCCAGTATCTTTGCCAAGGAAACACCAACTGAGTCACAAAGAGTGGTACATGACTGAAAATGACTGAACAACAATAACGTCTTGGAAGAGGTGGATTCTAAATTAGGTTTTGAAGGAAGGCAGGAACTTGAGAAAATTATTGGGGGGGAGGGGAATTTATATAGGCATAGGAGACAGTAAGAGAGAACAAGAAAAGGAAAGGAAAAGGGAGATGCAGGGCATCCAATTTTACCAGAACACAGACTACAGCAAAGAGGCTAGTAAGATATAAAGATCTGGGAGAGCCCATGAGGAAGTGGGAGTCACCATTTACTTTGGATCTATTTTATCTTTCTGTATACCTGGTGTTTCTCCCGGCAGAATGTAAGCTCTTGGATTGCAAGTCCATTTTCACTTGGTAGAGCAAGCACATAACAGATGCTTACTGAACAGTGTGAAGTTTAAACTCATCCTAACCTGGCATTCAAGGTTCTCCCCGATTTGGGTGAACCACCTAACTTTTAGCCTTATCTCACACTCACCTCCTCCCCACACTCCCACTATGTTCTACTCAAAATGAACTTTCTGATACCTTCATACACATAGATTCAGAGCTAGAAAAAGCCTTAGAAATCAGGTCCAGCCTCCTCATTTTACACATGGGGAAACTGAGGCCCAGGGATATACAGTGATTTATCCAGGGTCACACAGCTTACAAGGGTCTGAGGCAAAATTTGAACCCAGGTCTTCCTGACTCCATATCCATTGTTCTACTACAACAAGGTACTGCTCCCTGTGCCTGGAATGCCCTCACTAATCTTAGCTGGTTGAAATTATATTTATCTTCTGAGGCCCAGATGAAATGGGCACATGGGCCCACGAACCCTCTCTTGAGCTGATAGGCTAATAATAGCCCTTCCCTTTCTACTCATTGGATTTTGAGAAGCACTTGCTCTTATGCACTTAACATGTATCATTCTGTGTTGTTACCCACCTCCCACCCCAAGAGCAAAACCCATATGGCAGCAAAGGGCAAGGACTCTGTCAATGTCTGAATTTCCCCCAGACCAGTGGTTTATCGGTCAGTAAGCAATTATTAAGCGTCCTCTATGTAGCAGGCACCATGCTAAGCACTGGGGATACAAAGAAGGGCAAAAAGACGGTCTCTGCCCTCAAAAAGCTGACAGTCTAATGGAGCATACGGTGCTCTGTACAGAAGCGGTATTTAATAACAGCACTTCCAATGGTCAGTCCAGTATTCCTAACACAGCAGACAGCTTGAACACCACTGTGATTCCTGGTGATTGTATTTAAGAGGGGGAGGTTTTGGTCTTCTCCCTCTACCCTGCCTTCCACGCTACTTCTGAGTGAACCCTGATCTTCCTGCTCAAGACCAAAATGATAGAAGGAAGAATTTCCTGTAGTCAATTTGGTTTTGTTACAAAACTGCCTCTTCCCAGAAGTCCTCAGAGTGAATCAAAATCATTCATACCAAGCCAAAAGTTGAAAACATGGAATTAATTTATTCTGCAAGGATAAAAGAGAGTAAAGAGGATTGGATTTGGAGTTGGAAGTCATGGGTTCAAAGCTTAGCTTGGCTACTTACCGGGGTGACCCTGAACAAACTGCCAAACTTCTTTAGGCCTCAGTTTCCTCATCTGTAAAATGGAATGGTGCTGGACGACCTCAATGAGTTCTTCCACTAATTAATTTATATTATGAAAATGTATTATTGAGCCACCTTGCTTCCAAACTCTGCACAGTGATTATTAAGTTTTACTTCTTAGAAGGAACTTCCAGGATTTCAAACTATGGACTAGAGTCCTTGAAAAACCAGTATTTCAGGAGTTTGGAGAATTTACCTACGTAGCAGCTCCAGGAAACCTGCAGGGAGCCTCCTGATCCAACAAAGTCAAAGTTTCCATTATGCAAACTCTTGATAATTTGAGTGTTAATAATGATAAAAGCTCCAAAGTTGTTTGGGACATGTTTCTCAACATACAGACACATTTTAAACTATTGTTTAAACACTGATATATTTACAAAGTGCTATTATTTGTGGAAGCCATGGCTGTATTTATAATTAAAAAGGAAAAGGAATCCTTGAAGAGGAAAAAAGGAAAAAAAAAACCTAAGAAATCCAAGGATCCTTCCCTAGAAAAAACTGGAAATGTTGGGAGAAACTTCCTATATTTCAGGATGACTTGGGGGAGGCTTTAAAATAAAATTTTCTCCTCACTATCTAGAACCTGGTACTCAGTATTAGACCTGATTAAAACTGAAAATGTCACAGCCTTTCTCTCTTTCAAACACAAACATTACACTCAAAACACTGTTTGTTGTCCATTCTGTTCAAGAGAGTAAGAGTCAATGCCATGTTAAAAAAAAAAACACACAAGCCCACCCCCCACCACAACCCTGCCCAAAACCAAGCAGGCTGGCCCCCAGACACCTTCCCCATTCAGTCAGGGCTGCCAGGTATGCCCCTCTCCTGTGAAGCTTATCCTGCGGTTTACTTACCCAAATACAAATTCTACATCTGGATGTTTCGAACGGTAGATGTCCCATCCAATGGGCATTTCCCAGCGTTCTTAACTCCCTCCTTCTTACTGTTCTCTCCCTTCACTCCTGTTTTCATGCCTTTCCTCGACATTCACTTCATCACCTGCCTGTCAAATTCTTCAAATGTGAATGCCATTAGGAAGGGGTGGAACAGCTAGAGGGTCATGGATCTAGAGCTGGGAAAGCCTTCACTGACTAGCTAGTCCAATATGCCCATTTTACAGAAGAGGAAACTGAGAGGTCACAGGATAACAGGATCTGATATGTAGGGCTGAAAGAGACTGTAAAGGCCATCGACTCCAACTCTCCTTTAAAGGTCAAGAGACCTGTGTGAAGTCGCATAGGCAGTGAGCATCAGGGGCTAGATCTGAACCCAGATCCTTTGAACATATGCTCCTTCCACCCTACCAGGGGATAACGGCTTTAGCTTTCCTGTCATCTATCATGTTTTCCTTTGCAATGCTTTAAATAAATGAAACTATTAAATAATATTTTCCTCCCATATAAAGACTTCTATTTGCTCTCTTCCTTCCAACCTTAAAACATAAAACGACATTCGCTGTTTCTGCTATTTGCTGACACCGATGAGCTGTCTCTCTTTTTTTAACCAGGTGATGATTTCCCTGTTTCTTCTCTATTCCTGGCGCTAGAGGCAGCTCCGCCCAAGCGACTCCCCCACCATACATGCCTTTTCCTATTGGCTGTTTCCCTCTCCCCATCACCCACAAAGGAATTGGGAATTACCAACATTAGAAGCCAAGACTGTCACCAAAGGAAGGCCTTTTCTTTGTTTGCCTAAAGGGGCGTTAGAGCATTAGCACAGCCTCCGGCTGCTAATGAAGGTTAATTGAACTTTCATTCATCCCCATTCTGGTAGCTGGCTTAGGAAGGAAAACAACTGGAACTGTAGGTGAGAACTTTCTGCTTGAGCCAGGCTCTCAGTAGGTTCATAGGGTCTGAGAGGGAGAGTGGGCATTCTGCGGGCAGTTTATAGGGGATGCAGTAGGGGCAGGCTCCTGGACAGGGAGGAAGCCAGATCTGGGACACTGCACACAGCATAAATGGAGTGACCATCACTATCATGAAGGTATACGTGTATGACACACTGCCCAAACTAAATCAGATACCCCCCCCAACACACACACACACACACACACACACACACACACACACACACACACACACACGCCCTAACCCAGGGATGGGGAACGGAATTAAAGGGCTGCACTTGAGGACCTAGAGATCCACATGTGGCCTCGAGGACCCAGGTTCTCCACCCTTGTGCCTAACCTATAAAAATTCATAATATCATGAATACATTGTAAGCAGACCCCATGTAACATCACAGAACCTCCCTTAGCAGGAGGCCATTTATAATTTATACCATCGTAGCTCAGGCACTAATTGCCCTGGGTACTCTTATACCTAACACTTAACTTTCACAGAACCACTTAAGAGCATTAGGCAAATCAGCCCCACAACCCTAAAGGGATGGAGGCATTCTGGGAGAGTGCCATTTAGACTAAGGAAATCTGATTCTCAAATTCGAGCCCCTAAACAGCCACGGCTACCCAACAGGTAGACAGAAGCTGAGTGAGACAGTATCAATGGGCCTAGAGTTAGGGAAAATGTGGGTTCAAATCTAGTCTCAGACAGCTATTTATAATTGGGAGCTAGCTAGCCCAGTGGATAAAGCATCAGGTCTGAAGTCAGGAAGAGCTGAGTTCAATCTGGCCTCAGACCCTTACTAGCTATGTGACCCTGGCCAAGTCACTTAACTTTTGTCTCCATCTGTTACCTCAATTGTAAAGTCGGGATAATAGCATATACTTCCCCGAGTTGTGAGGCTCAAATGAGACGCTACTTGGGGGTAGAGAATGGAAGCTGTCTTTATATTGGAAAGGTTGTCACCTAGAAAATAGATTCCAATTGCTCTGCTTGGCCTTAGAGGGCATAATTAGGACCAAGAGACAGAAACTGCAAGGGTGGGCAAGCAGAGGAAATGGGGCAAAAAGGGCACCATCTCAAAAAGGAATGGGCTGCGCTAGGAGGGAGGGAATGAATTCCCCATCCCTGAAGGTCTGTGAGGAAAGGCTGACAACCAATCCTCCAGGATGTGATAGAGAGGATTCCTGATTCAGGAAAGGGTTGAATTAGGTGACTTTTGAGGTCTCTTCCTGAGAGTCTAGGATTCCCTCTTCTCTAGGGTCCCTCCCAGATCTAGTTCCTAAATATTTTAATGACTGAAATTAGAAGACAGCATTTTAGTTTCAACTCCACTACTTACTAGCCTGGTGACCTTGGAAATCATTCATTTCTTTCTCGGTTTCTTTATGTGTAAAAAGGGAGGGGAGAGCCGCGTGCAATACTTTTATTACCTATCTCAAAGGGTTGCTGTGATGAAAAAAAGTACATAGAATAACTTACTCTCTGTTAGCCTCAGTTTCCTCATCTGTAAAATAGGGATATTTATAGCAACTACCTCCCAAGGTTGTTGTGAGGATTAAATGAGATGATAATTCTGAAGTACGGTGCCTGGCACGTAGTATTATATAAATGTTGGCTATTTTTATCATTATTATCATCTCATCAATGAAGAATATAAAATGTGTTATAGCCATAAAGAACTATGTAAATGTAGTAGCTGTTGTTGCTGCTGCTGTTTGGTAGAATCTGACTGACTCTTCATGACCCCATTGAGGGTTTTCTTGGCAGAGATCCTGGAGTGGTTTGCCATTTCCTTCTCTGGCTCATTTTACAGATGAGGAAACTGAGGCACAGAGTTAAGTAACTTGCCCAGGGTCACGCAGCTAGTAAGTGTCTGACATCAGACTTGAACTCAGGTCTTCCTGACTCCAGCCCCAGTGCTTTATCCACTGGACCGACTAGATGCCAAATATAAACAGCTATATAAATAAGCTATCATATTGGCCTAATAGTGAAAAACAAGCACTTACTAAGTACCTACTATGTGCCAGGGTCAAATGAAAAATAAAAACTTTACATGCAGAGACATTGCTGCAATAGCAAGATGTCAACTCACCGAAATGATAAGGCACTTAGGACTTGAGCACAATATAAATATTTATTCACTGGAGTTGTGTGCTCCAAGAAGAAGGCTCATAACTATTTGTTTCTATCTGCATCAATTGAGTTTTCTTCAATAAACATTTGAGAAGCTCCTTCAGATCCGGCACCAAATGAGGAACAAGAAGAGCCTTAGAAGAAAGTTCCTTCACGTCTACAGTACCTTCTTCCACACTGCAAGAGGTCCTCATGGGATACTACTGCAGCATGGTCTTTAAGGCACATGACAGTGTGTAGCTGTTTAAATAAAAGGAGAACGGGAACAACCCAAAACCTCTCCCCTGTGCAAAGTCCTTTAGGGAGGGCAATTTCAGCATCCACTCTCCCAAGCCTCTCCTATTCTTGACCCTGTACCATCACAGAGGTACCTTCTCCCTCCATCTGATAGACTGGCTGGTAGAACAAAGGCCTGGGAACCAAAAGACCTAGGCTTAAGTTAAGCACTTAATAAGGATCTATCGAGGGCCTACTTTGTGTCAGTCGGGCAGCTAGGTGGTGCACCAGATACAGCACTGGGCCTGGAGTCCGGAAGACCTGGGTTCAAATATCACCTTAATAGCTGTATGATGCTGGGCAAGTCAATTAACCCTGTTAGCCTCAGTTTCCTCATCCGCAAAATGAGCTGGAGAAGGAAATGGCAAAGCACTCCTATATCTTAGCCAAGAAAACCCCAAATAGGGTCACAAAGAATCGGACACGACTGAACAACAATGCTCTTTCTTTCCAAATAAAGGCATCCAGTTCTTCCATTAAGTGGCTTTGTGACCTGGGAGAAGTCAGAGGAATAATCCTCCGAGTAGGTTTCATTTTGATTCAATGTAAAAAAAAAAAAATTAAGGACCGGTAACTGAACGAAGGATGCTCTACCTGTTGTTAGATGACTAAGACTGCCCCGATCTCAAGGGAGCTTAGTCAGTCAATCAAGAGCATTTATTAAGAACCTACTATGTGCCAGGTCAGAGCTATGATACATAAACAACTAGAATGCAGAATAACACATGGAAAGTGCAACTGAGTGACACAAACAAAATGCCACATGAGTCCTAAGAGGGGAAAGGTCATTACTGAGCACGAGAGCCAGGAAAAGCTGGGATTTAAAGAATTCAATGGGTGGGGACAGCAGAGGAGAGGGGGCAGGAAAGGACATTCCAGTCCCAGACAATATAGTGATGAAGCAAAACATGGAGGTGGGTCAGCAAGTCATTCCAATGAGCAGGGCCTGGAAGACATGATTCACTCAAGTCTCCTCCACCTAAATAACCTGACTCTCTTCCCTGTCCTCTAATGGAAACACCAATGGGATGCCTCTAGGGTTGGAGGGGGCAAGGGGCACATGGAAACCTGCCCTGAAAAACAAGCGAAGCAGAAAGAAACAAACAGGCTTAGAGAACCATAACTAGAAAATCACCCTGGGTCAGTCCAGTCAAAGAGTTAACTATATCAGCTGGCCAGCAGGCTGGAAATGGTTCTTCAGTGGGGCCATTCCAAGCCAAAATGAACAGTGTTGCAATAAAGCAACAGATTCGATTTTGCAATATTTCTGAAAAGTGAAAAATGTTGACTCGTGGTGGCCAGTTTCTTTACCAGTGACAGGTTGTCACTGTCATATTATGAGTCAATGATACATGCTGGAAAAAAGTGCTTTTGGCATCTGACATCATTGCCCTCCATCTGCATTTCTCTACCTCCTTTTCTGTATCCTCTCCCGGCTTCACAACAATGTTACCTGTTTGAGTATGGCGGATACTGGCAAGGGGATTCTGAGAGCAAGGAGTCTTGTTTGACAAATTCCTAACTCTTCACTGGCAAGGGAGAGGGTGGAAGAGTAGGGAAAAAACGATCTACTTCATGAAAAGCACTATGGTGCAGTAGAATCGAAGTCATAGGCAGCTAGGTGTCTTAGTGGTTAAAGAGCTGGCCTTGGAGCCTGGAAAACCTTGGTTCACATCCTGTCTCTCCCTCTCTCTCTCTCTCTCTCTCACACACACACAGTGGGACTAGCAAAGTCATTCTCCCCTTGGTGTTCTGTACACAACGATGACCTAAGCTGCAGGGTGGGTGTAGCTCTGCACTACTAAAGGGAATTTCCCCAAGTGGGAGTTCCCTGAACCAAAAAAAATTACAGGGCCAGTCCTTTAGAGAGAGAGAGAGAGAGAGAGAGAGAAAGAGAGAGTGTGTGTATGTAACAGAGAGAGAAGGAGGGGGGAAAGGAGGGGGGAGAGGAGAAGGGCAAGAGGAAGAGAGGGGGAGAGAAAGAGAGAGAGAGAGAGAGAGAGAGAGAGGGAGAGGGAGAGGGGGAGAGAGAAAATTCAAAGAGACTGAGAGAATCCTGTTAATGGAACCCAACTCCAATAGTGGGGTCATCCTTAACAGTGGGTATGACATAGAATGAACACATCTTAAATCCGCTGGTAAGGGACTTCGGGGCATCTAGTTTAACCCCTTTCACAAGATCCCTGAGCATCTGCTTGAATTCTTGCAACAATGGGAGAGTCACTCCTTCCCCTTTTATGAGGAAGGTTTTCCCTTAAATTCATAAAAAGCTGCTTCCTACAGCGCTCAAAAGTGATCTCTACCTTAAGTGCAAGCCTATGTCATCCCACTATTTGACCACCGCTAGCAGCTCCCTATTTCCTCCAAAATCAAATATAAAACCCCCTGTTCTAGTGGCAGCTGGGTACCATAACAGAGCACCAGCCCTGGAGTCAGGAGGACCTGAGTTTAAATCCAGACTCTGACGCTTACTAGCTATGTAACCCTGGGCAAGTCATTAAACCTCTACTTACCTCAATTTCCTCAACGGTAAAATGGGGGTAACAACGATACCTACTTCCCAGGTCAAAAGACGTAATATTTGTAAAAAGCACTTAGCACAGTGCCACGCGCTGACACAAAGGACATACTATATAAATGCTTTCATTCCCTCAATAAATGCACATTGATTTATTTACCGTAACTCTGTCCCTTCCGAGTTTCAAAGCGTTCATATAGTTTGTGATTTTCCAGACTTAAATCACAAGCAGCTAGGTGGTCCCCATGTAAGAGTGGGAGACTCGGAAGTCAAGAATATCTGGGTTCAAGCACTCACGTAGACCCTAGGAGTGTGACCCTGGGCAAGTTGGCGATACATACATATATATGTGTGTATATACATACACACACATTTATACATCAGCCTCAGTTTCCTCACTTGTAAGATCCTCACTTGTAAGACTGGGATCATCGCAGCACCTACCTCCAAGGGCTGTTGTGAGGCTCAAAGGAGACAATGTACATAAAGCACTCTGCAAACCTTAAAAAGCGAAGTGACTGCTTTTTGTTGTCGTTTGCCTGCTTTCAGTCATGTCTCACCTTCGTGACCCCATTTGGGGTTTTCTTGGAAAAGACTGGAGTGGTTTGCCATTTCTTTCTCCAGTCCATTTTACAGATGAAGAAACTGACACAGATGAGAAACTGAGGCAAACGGGGTTAAATGACTTGCCCAGAGTCACACAGCTAGTGTCTGAGGCCGGTTTGAGCTCCAGAAGGTTCAGTCTTCCTGATTCCAAGTCCAGCTCTGCATCCACTGTGCCAGCTCGCTGCCCTGCACATGAATACTGGTTATTATTTTACATCCCCTCTCAGCCTGCCTCTTTCCTTACTGAACTATCTTGTCCTTTTTGGTTTCTACGCGTAAAATTTCACAAAGTGCTTTACATACATCATCTCATTTGAGCCTTACAACAACCTTGGGAGGCAGGCACTACAGAGATTGTTATCCCCATTTTGCAGAGGAGAAATCTAAGGCTGAAATGATTTACCCAAGATCATATGGCCAGTAAATGCAAGAGGCATGATTTGAACCTTAAGCTAGCAGATGCCAAGTTCACAACCATGGCACACTTTGGTACTATATTAAGTGCCAGAGAGGATATAACCTATTTATGTGAAGTCTCTGTCCTTCAGGAATTGAATGGAGCCTGGTATATGTGGCAGGGGAAGAGCAGATGAAACCCAACATGGAATACTTTGGTTTTCTATGCAAAGAAGACAACTTTATTTCCCCTTTAATCATTCTGATTAATTCTGATTAATCATTGCCCTTCTCCACCTCCATCGTATCTTTTACAAAGTGCAGTGGCCAGAAACACACCCAGCATGCCAGGCTCCTTGGCACCATGGTTTGGTACAAGACATGGCTGCCAGGCGCATGGGAAGGCCTTAACCAATACTTAACTTGATCCAAAAAGGACACGTTCTGCTCTGTTGCCAACAGGCCGTCAGCAACAGCAACATCCTCAAGAAACAGCCAACGGTGACTTCCCATCTTGTCCCTCAGTAATGATTGGTTTTTTTTTTCCTCTTAAACATATGACCTTTATATTGTTTCCAGTAGAAGACCTCTGTGACTTTTCCACACACGGACGGCCAGGAGCTGTCTCTCTCAAAGTTACGATTCTTAGCTGGACATTTCATTATATGGAAGGGCTGAAGTTGACTTGAAAACTCGAAGAGTTCGTTGTTGTACTTGCCCTTCTCCTTCAGATCACTTCAATGAAGTTAACCCAGCATGACAGGGATACTAAAGACACTGGAGATAACTGGAGGACAAGCAGAAGGCAACGGAAAAGACGGACCCAAATTTCAGCTCTACTTAGGTGTCAAACTGATTTTCCTCAAGTGCAGCCTTGACTGTGTCATCCCCTAACTCAGTCAACAAAATGGTCAAATCCTTTCTGGTGTCCAAAGCCCTTTATATAGAACCTGGCCCCTTCCTCCCTTTCCAGTGTTGTTATACCTTACTCTCCTCCAGATCTTCTACAATCCAGTGACACTGGCCTCCTCGCTCTTCCTTGCATGAGACAATCACCTCCAGCCTCCAAGCATTTTCATGGACTGTCCCCCAGGCCTGGAATTCTCTCCCACCTCATCTTCAACTCCTGGGCTTCCCTCTTAAAATCTTCCCATTTATAGGAGTCCCAGACTGATCCCTCTTGGTGATAGTGCCTTCCCTCTGTGACTCTAATTTTGCTAATATATATCTTCTCTGTACATACGTGTTTACAATGTCATCTTCCCCGTCAGACCGTGAGCTCCCTGAGGGCTGAGACTGTTTCTGGATCTCTGACTTTGTGTGTGTAAACTCCTCTGCCAATGACAACAGGCAATTCACCCAAACTTAGGCCTTGAAAGTCACCTTAGATGGTGAAAAGCTAAGTGACTTTCCCATCTTGAATCTTCCTTGCTACTTACTACCCACATGATACTGGGCAAGTCACCTCACCTTTCATTAGAAAGTAAGCTCCCCGAGGGCAAGGGCTATCTTTTGCCTCTTTTCACATCCATGGCACTTAGCACAGTATTTGGCACATAGTAGATGCTTAATATATGTTTATGGAGTTGAACTGAATTCTGGGCCTCAGTTTCCTTACATGTAAAATGAGGGAGTTGGACTCTGACGTCTAAGGTCCCTTCCTAGCTCTACCATTCTGTGATGCTGTTTCTTCCTATATCTGTAAGATCTGGAGTCCCACAACCTGGGTTCAAATCAAGGCTCTACTTCTTACCACTTGAGTAACCTTGGGCAGGTCACCTAACTTCCATTCTCTCACCTTGTATATGAGGACTAGATGTCCTCTAAGGTCCCTTCTGGCTCTAAGTCTCTACGATTCAATGACCTAGTGCTTCCTAAATCCAAGGCCTGCTGTCTATCCCCTACGCCATGCTAAAAGCACCTCACTATTCTGGGTCTCAGATTCTCCATGTCTGTAATGAGCTGGCCTAAATGATCTCAAAGTTCACTTCCAACTCTAGTGCCCTGGGATACCCTCAAGGACAGTAGTCACCGACAACAATATTTTAATGGTTATTGGTGTGGAAAAACATTTTTCTAGACTATGCCAATAATTTCTGCTCCTAAATTCAAATACATCACACATTATTTCTTCTCATGGAAAATTATCTTTCCCTCCCCCAAAAGTCAGGTGCCTGAAATGCTCAGTGATCACCAGTTCAGCCAGTGAGGAAGTGAGACTCACAAGTTTGTAGTTCTCAGGGTCTTCCCTGAAACCCTTCTTGAAGATGGCAATCACACTGGCAAACGGCCATCCTTCTGGCAGAGTGGCTGTTTATAAATGGCAACACATTTTGGCCCACAGTTCCAGATTTTCACCCTCGACTTCCTTCAAAGGTCCTGGACAGATGCCACCTGATCTCAGTGATTTAGCCACATCTCATTTGCTGATTACATTTAGGACATTCTATTGATTTACTGCTATTTTTTTCTTGTACATCTGACCCTTGTGTTTTAAAAGACTGCTTTCCAAGAGGAACTTCACTAATGTATTTCCAAGCAAATGCTAAAGTTGAAAAAAAAATCGGTCTCTCCACCACCTCCTTTTCCTTTCCTAGTTCATCTTTTACACACTTAGCGGGTCTTGCTGATTCTCTACCTGAAATCTGCCCTCTGAGGTACTATAGCCTTCTCTGAGACACTTCTCCGTCTTGGAAACTCTCTTTGTTTACATCCCTCCTGACACACTCTGGTGACTTCTCTCTCCTCACTTGGGCTACTGGGATTTTTTTTTTCTTAAAGCTGTCCTTCACTCCAGAGATAAACACAGAGGGATATTCTCTATGGAAAGGAGTGCCCTGAGGGGCCAGGTATATAAGGATAATGCTATAAAGCACTAGAGAGCACACAAAATAGAGTAATATAGTTATTACACACCTGACTTTACAGAGAGTTCCTGGAACCCTAGCTTTATCAGCTCAAGTTTTGGAGATTAAAAGCTGTGGTGTCCAAGTCAATATCCTCCATATGTCTGAATGAGGGTTCTGGGGGCCGGGGGAGGGGGGGAGTCTCCTGCCCTCAGCAGAACAAGGGCTGGCCAGGAAGTGCATCTATCTATGAATTAAACAAAGGCCCATGATTCCCTACAAAGAATTTGTTTTTTCTCAACTCCATGATCATCCTTAAAAAACCTGGTGACCTGAGGGTTCAGACTATAGAGAGGAACAAGGAAAAGAAAAGGAAGATTTACCTGTGTGAGAACCAGGCCCATGTCTAGCTTTGCCCTGCATTCACTGCCTTAACTACCTTTTGACAAATTTCAAAAGGCAATCCTGATCAGGCAGCTTTGAGCGGTTTGTAAAAAACAAAACAAAATACTTCTCTCCAAGATGCCTGAGCTGAATCACGAGGACTCTACCAGATGGAGGCTGCCTGCAATACGCCATCCAGTGAGTTCTCAAAGATCAACTTAGGAGAAAACATATTGGTAAGCAAAAGCAACATGACATAAGAACCACCACACCAGAAAATAGTTTTAATCCAGTATCATATACCAGATATCACATTAAATTCCAGCCATCTACGAATGAATGAATGAAACAGCTTTCATTAAATGCTTACTGTGTACCACACACTGTGCTAAGGACTGAGAGTATAAATAAGAAAAAAAAAAGGACAAGACAGTCACTGCTTTCAAAGAATTAGTACTATTGTTGAGGGGAGACAACATACATAAAAGCATTCAGATAGATGATGACCTGACTATAGGATTAGATAGATATAGAAATGGAGGAAGGGAGAGAGAATAAAAGGAGAAATCTTTTATAACTATGGCTGAGGAAAAAGTGAAACAAAAAAGAGAAAATAGACAATATCAATAGCACAGAATTAAAAAGCTTGTGCATGAACAAAAATTAGTGCTGATAGGATTATAAGGGAAACTGTCAACTGGGGTGGGGGTTTTTGTCAAATACACCCACCGAAAGTCTGCTATGACCCAATTATATAAGGAATGAACATAAACATATATAAGCTCACTGAGTCATTGCCCAGTAAAAGATACAATTTTGAAAAGAATCACAAACTCTTAACAGCCACATGAAAGAGCTCTAATCGCTACTAAGAAAACACAAATCAAACCAACTCTGAAGTTTCATCTCCTACCCTTCAAACTAGCAAAGCTGATAAAAGCTCAAGTCATCAGTATATTGCTGATGGAACTGTAACTGGCATAGCCATTCTGGAAAATAGTTTGGAATTAGGTGAGAAAAATCACTGAAGCATTTATACCCTCACAGCCATTAGATCCCACTGCTGGGCATATTCCCCAAGACAGAAAGATACTATATAACAAAGTATACAGGGTACTGTTTTTGTGTAGGAGAAAAAACAAACAAACCTGGAAACAATGTGGGCATCCCTGTATTGGGGAATGGCTAAACAAATGGTATATATACACAAAATGGAATGTTATTGCATTATAATGAGAGAGACAGAGCAAGACAGAGAGAGAGAGAGAGAGAGAGAGAGAGAGAGAGAAGCGTGGAAAGATCTGTTTGAACTGAAGTCATCAGGACCAGGAAAACAACATACCCACCGGCTACTATGCAAAGGAAAGTGATCAAGATGTAAGGTCAATGACCAGTCTTAGTCCTGGAAAACAGACGATGAAACATACTACCTCCTTTTCTCAGAGAAATGGAAGGCTATGGGGGCCAAAGTTTGTACACTTTGCCAGAGGTAGTCTCTGCATCAGTTGACTTTTTGTTACAAGGAAAGGCTTATCAGGTATGCATAAAACCCAGAAATGCCTATATTTTTATAAAGTTATTAACAAAGCCTTGAAAAAAAAAACCCTCTGCTCCAGAAACCACTATAATAGTAAATGGAAGCAGATTAGCCCACAGATACAGCAGATACTCCAGGTCTAGAATCATGCTAGTATCCCTGTGTGACCCTGGGCAAATTACTCCAAGTTTCTGGATCTCAGTTTCTTAGTCTGTAAAAGAAGGGGGTTAGACCTGGAAGGATCCCTAGGGTGTCTTCCAGCTCTTAAATCCCCTTCTCTTTCCATGGGATAATGAAAGGATATGATACAGATAAAAATAAAAAAGCCTTCTCAATAAGGCCAGAATTGAAACTACAAGATACATACCACCTATTAGGTGTGTTGTAGAGGTGACTTTTGGGGGCAGCCAGGTGGCATAGCTGGTGGCACAGATCAGAGTGCCACAGCTGAAGGCCTGAAGTCAAGAAGACTCATGTTTGTAAGTTTGATTCTGGCCTCAGACATTTCCTAGCTTGTGTGACCCTGGGCAAGTCACTTAACTCTGTTTGCCTCAGTTTTCTCATCTGCAAAATGAGCTAGAGAAGGAAATGGCAAACCACTACAGTGTCCTTGCCAAGAAAACCCCAAATGGCATCATTGAGAGTCAGGCACAACTCAACAACAACAGAGGGGATCCTTGTTCGGGTATTGGCTGGATTAGTTGGCTTCTGATGTCTTTCAATTCCGTAGCTCTAAGACAACCAAAATGACAAAATTTATCAGGTGAAAACATTTTGAAATCCTATATTCAGGCTAATTTTGTTAAAGGTTTGAAGGGAGATTCCCCTGATCTGATTTCAAAATATATAATAATTACTGAAATTCTCACAGCATCATGGAATCTCAAAAGCCAAGAACATACATTCTTGAAGAAGAATCCCCTTATCTAAAACACAGCAGATTAGAGGAAAATAGATAATGAAATGGAACAGAGAATCAAGAAATAAAAGTGACTAAGAAATGAGTTCTTAGCAAACCCAAGTTTATAAAACATTAAGGAAAAGAAAATCAATAAAAACCAGCTGGGAAAATTGGACGGTAGGGCAAAAAGTTGAATTCAGCTCCACATCTATGTGGATATGATGATACTATGACAAATTTCAATCCAAACATGCAAAAAAAAATGAAGGTAAGAACATTTATCACAAATATAAGGAAAAAGGTTTATCTATTGGAAAAATGGATGAAATTGCTGGAGACAAAAGAGATTGATTTGATGACAAAAAGCTAAAGATTCTGTGTGCCAAAAACATTTTTTTAAAAGATTGGGGGGAAGAAAATCTTTGTGGTATATAAGTTAGGCAAAAATTTGACATCTAAAAATAAATGCAACACTGATATAAATTTTTTCAGAACAGCCACTTCCTAATTCGTTCCAACCCTCCTTTTTCCCTCTTCCCCTCCACTGAAAGATGTTTCATTATGCTGAATAAAAAGTCAGGAAAACTTTGTTTCAAATACCACTTCTGACATCACTTATGTGACCCTGGACAAGTCTTCCACCCCATCTCTGCCTCCTGGCTTCCTCCAAGACTCAACTCAAATCCCACTTTCCTAAAGATGCCTTCCCCAGCCCCAACCGGGCTTTCACTCCGGGATTCTCTCTCCTTTACTCACTATTTTATCTGGCATGGGCACAATTTTTTGCAAGTTGTCTTTCCCGTTATAATGTGAGCTCCCTGAGAGCAGGAAGCTCATTTGTGACTCTCCCAGTACGCCCAGCACCTGACAGATACTAAGTTTGATAAATGCTGACTGACCAATTGGCTCAGTGCCCAAATTACCATCCAATGTCATAAGGTACCAATCCAGTGCCAATCTGCACTAGTGAGAGAGTTTTCTAATTGGGAGCATTTGTAACAAAAATCACTAATTCTTCTCACCCTTCCACCATCACCCCCATTCCTCTCCCCAATTAAATAATGATCAAAGAATATGAACAAATAATTATAGGAAAAAGAACACAAATTACTAATCTAATCACATTTTTTCACATACTCAGAGAAATGGCCATTAAAATATATGGCACCTATTTACACCCATCCAATTGGCAAAAACAATAAAGTTTAAAGTGGGGAAAAGACACAAAATTATACCACTGATGGAACTCAAACTGGCGCAATCTGATCCTCTGGAAGAAACATTTACAAAACAAATCCTGTTTGGTATTCAAGTCTTTCATACCTTGCCCTGCCTTCCACCTTTCCAGCCTGTACCTCACCTATACTGGGCAATCCAATGACACTGGCCTTCCTGCTGTTCCTCGGACAAATAGTTCATCTCCCAACTCTAGGCACTTTCTTTGGCTGACCCTCCTGGTGTCCTCCTATCGTCTCTCTGCATCTTGGCCTCCCAGTTTCCTTCAAGTCTCAGCTAAAGTCTCACCTTCTAGAAAAAGGCCTTCCTGAGTCCCCCCTTAATTCTAGTGCCTTCTCTATTGCTTATCCCCAATTTATTGTGCATATAGCTTGTTTGTACATAGTTGTTTGCATGATGTATTCCCCTTTAGACTGTGAGCTCCTTGAGAACAGGGATTATCTTTTGCCTTCCTTTGTATTCCTACTGCCTGACACATAGTAGGTACTCAATAAATGTTTATCACCTGATTGGCAAAGATCAATCATACTTTCTGATTCAGTGATTGCACTATCAGGACAATGTCCTAAAGATATTATTAGAAGGAAAATAAATACTCTCTCTACATAGCCTAAATATTGGAAATAGACAGGATTTTCAAAAATAGGGCTGTAGATGAGCAAACTGTGCTATAGCAATGAAATAGAATATTACCATACTGCAAAAAAAAAAAAAAGACTGTCATTCCAAGCCATGCGGCAGGACTTCTATGAAGCTGCCAAGTGAGAAGAGCATATGCAATGACTATGGCCACATTTTTAAAAATCCAGCATCACATCTAATTTTACAAACTGAACAGCAATAAGGAAGAGATACAAGTTTTTGTTAACATCTTGTTAAACAGTTTTATTTTGTTCTAAAAAAAAAAAAAGTCACCTGAGGACAAGACCAAAAAGCTAAGGAGCTGCTTTTGTAAAGCTGCCCTGGTTGACTGCAGGCATCCTACGAGCCAACAGAGTATTGCAGCTGCTTAGAAGAGCTAAGTCAGGCTGAGGCTGCACTAGCCCAGCACAGTCATCTAGGACACAGGAAGTAACACCCCACAGTGCTGTGGAGGGGTCAGAAGACATTAGGAGGAAGTCTCTTGTTCCATCCCAGTCGCCAAAGATTGAGGAAGAAATTGACAAACAATGTGACTAGGGAAGGGGAACTAGGATAGTCACAGGAAGAATTCAGATGAAGGAAGAGGAGCAGTTTATTTAGCTTCACAGGCGTCTTCAAAGATCTTAAGAACTATTAAATAGAAGACAAAGGGATGGCACTTTTCTTCACTGCCTTTTTCTTAAAGGGGAACACAAAATAGGGTAGGTATGGGATGCAGGATGTGGAGACACTCACTAGTAGGTGACGACAGATGGACAATTCGCATTACACCGCTGTTATCCCAGATGTAAAATGGGCCAATAACATTACCTGTGTTTAGCTGGCAGGACTGCTGGGTGAGGGTGTGTGCATAATAAAGATATATACGTCATATTCACTGCAGGCAAGAGCTATTTTCCCTGATCATCTAGCAAAGTATTCTACACAGAGAATGCATTTGATACATGAAAAAAAGAAAAAAATCAGAATTGTTCTGTGTTACAGCAGAGTTAAGAACTAGTATCCATGGAAAAAGTTACAAGAAGGCAGCTTTGGGCACAAACCAAGAATAAGAACTGTTCCAAAGTGGAATAGGCCACCTCAGGAAGGAGTAAGCTCCCTGTCAGTGGAGGTCATGCCTAGGACTGGGAGGGACCTCAAAATTCAGTTAGTCTAATGTGAAAATATGTTTAATATGATTATACGTGTATAACCTACATAAGATGGCTTGCCATCTTGGAGAGGGGGAACAATTTGGAACTCAAAATATTATAAAAGTAAACGTTAAAAACTAAAAAAAAAAAATTAGTCTGATCCCCTCATTTCACAGGTCCTCCAGTAACAGCCTCTTTACTTTGCTCCAGCTTCTTGCTCCTCAGAAGTCCAAAATCATTCAGATTCTGTCTTTTGCTGTATCATATCATTATCTCCTTGAATGTCATTTTCCAATGCAGACGTCTACAATGATTTTCAACTGCCTCAAATTACTATTATAAACCTCAAGCCTCAAGAATTGGACATTGAGAGACTGCCCATCAATTGGGAAATGGCTGAATAAGTTGTGGGAAAAGATTGTGATGGAATACTACTGTGCCATAAGAAATGATGAGGGAGGTGGTTTCAGAAAAACCTGCAAAGACTTACATGAACTGATGCAAAGTGAAATGAGCAGAAGCAAGTCATTTTACACAGTAACAGTCATATTATAACAATGATCAATTGTGAAAGACTTAGCTACTCTGATCAAGATGATGATCCAAGACAATTCCAAGGGACCCATCATAAAAAATGCTATTGACCCCCAGAGAGAGAACTGATGACCTCTGAGTGAAGACTGAAGCATGCTTTTCTTACTTTCTTACTTGGGGGGGAGTTTGCATGTGTTTTCTTTTGCAACATGGCTAATATGGAAATGTTTTGCGTGACTTCACATGTACAAGCAATATCATGCTGCTTGCCTTCTCACGAGGTGAGGAGGAACGGGAAGGAAAAAGAATTCAGAACTCAGATTTTTAAAAAATAAATATTCAAAAATTTAATGTAATTGGGAAATATTTAAGAAAATAAAATAAACAATATTCCACAAACAGTATGGTGCGGTAGACAGAGTGCTGGCCTTGAAGTTAGTTAGCATTTACATACGGCTTTGCTAAGTACTTTACAAGTATCATCTCACTACAACCTAGCAGTAAGTGCTATCATCATTTCCATTTCACAGATAAGGAAACTAGGGCAGGCAGAGATTAAAGTTCACAGGTTCTCACAGCAAGTTTGGACCTGAATTCAGGTCTTCCCAACTCCACGTCCAGAATTCTATCCACTGGACCACCCAGCTTGTCAGCTATGTGAAATATGGTAAATCACATCAACCCTAAGTATCTTTTGAGCTATAGGGAGAGGCCATCCTCTGCATTTAGAGAGAATTCTCCACACCCAACTGAAAGACACTACAACCTACATCTTTCATGCTCCACATACATCAAACAAATCTACTTACCATTCTCTGAGTCAGCACAATGGATCGGAGAACATTTTGTTGTTCAGTTGTTTCAGTCATGTCCAATCTCTGTGACCCCATTTGGGGTTTTCTTAGCAAAGATATTGCCATTTCAACCTCCAGCTCATTTTACAGATGAGGAAACTGAGATAAACAGGGTTAAGTGACTTGCCCAGGGTCACACAGCTAGTAAGTGTCTGAGGCCAGATTTGAACTCACAAAAATGAGTCTTCCTGACTTTAAGCCTTCAGGCCTGGCACTCAATCTACTGTGCCTCCTAGGTGCCCCATAAGGAATTCCTAATCAGAAGACCCAGTTTTAAGTCTGAGACCTGCCATTTACTAGCTATGCGAACTTAGACAAACTCTGAAACTCAGTTTCCCCACAGGTAAAATGAGGGAGGGGCATGGAAGGGGATAAGGTAATCTGCCCAGCCTTCCTCACAGGGTGTGTGTGTGTGTACCATGTGATAACATAAGGTGCTTTGTAACCTTAGAGTGTCATATAAATTTAGGCTCTTATTACTACTACTGCTTATACATGGCTCCCTTCTGAGTTGGCATATGCCATCCCCTCCGTATGGGATGGCTTTCCTTTCAGGTTCACCCAATCTTTTTCCTGCTTTAAAAATGTAAGCAAGACTTAACCTTCCTAGTGGTCCCTGGTCTCTGCCAAACCCCAAAGCACCCAAGTCCCTCCAACACTGCCCTAGCCAATTTCACCTGACTATCCCTGCTATGGGTGTGTTCACTAGTCTACCTTTCTGGAGAGTCTGATTGCTTCTTTTAAACTTCTCAAAAGCCACCCTTGAATCTAGCATTCCCCACATTGCTGGCAACTGAACAAATGCTGTTGACTAGTTGCTCTGAAAATGTTGCATAATCACAACAATCATAAATACCAGAAATCCCCAACTGCCATACTTCTAATATCAACTGGTCTTTTTGTATTTTTTTAAGAACAATTTTTTAAAAATCTGTTTTTCCATAGTCAGTGTCAATTTATTAAAATTGCTCTCTGGAACTGCTGAGCCTTGCCCATTTTAGACACACACACACACACACACACACACACACACACACACACACACACACACACAATCTTTTAACTGAAATGCTACTTGAACCTGAAGACAGAAAAGCAAAACATTCTGAAATCGACTTAAAAAAAAAACCCTGTAATAGAAAATAGCCTGAGGGAAAGGAAATGTCTCCAAATTGGATAATATGACAGGATTTTTTAAACGAACAGTTTCCTACAGTGCTATCACAGGACACACAGCCCAGCCTGTCTGAAGGGTCCCAGGGTATCAGCTCACCTATCAACAGTGTAAGCTGCCTCCAACTTTCTAATCTATTAGATTGTGGCCAACAACATACAGGTACCACCTACATAAACAGAAGAACACTTAAGATTAAGTGGAAGGAGTTGATATGAAGTCTCTCTACAACTAGAGATTTTCAACACCAATGACAAAATTAAAATTAATCCTGCAGACTGGAGGGCATTCCTGAACAGCTGGGTGAAGAATCTGATCAGGCAGAACATTAGAATTCAATTTCTAGATCCACTTTATGGCCATAACCTTCTACTGCTTAGGGTGGGAGATTTTTCAGAGAAATCGGTAAGAACCAGAGGGCTCCTGGTCCACTCCAGACAAGGAAGCTCTGAATCACTATTATTCTTGGCACCTGAAACAGCATTTGGGTGTTTAAGGGGGAAATCGAATTCAGCAGTTGCCAGAACTGCTGGGAAGGAGTTACCTAAGACCTAGTACACTCAAGTTCCTTGGTGAGTGTCATTTCATGTTACCTTAAATGCAGCTACCAACAGCACCTCAAGACACGTCTCTCCAGTCCAGATCTCTACAGAATCATCACCAAGTATTTTTTTGCCCACTAGAACTGAAACCACAGTTCCAAAA
>CM053626.1:304552930-304573233 GCA_028646595.1 Phalanger gymnotis | reverse complement strand
AAGTCACGATCCCAAATGCCCACGCCTCTAGGCGAGCTAGAAGCGGATTATACCGGTGCCCAACCGGAGGTGGCCCCGCACCTGCTGCCCCCCCCCCCCACCTTCTCCCCTGGCGCTGGAGGAGGAGCGCTGGCTCTCACCTCCCTGGAGCCCGGCCAAGCGGACTCGCAGCCCCGCCCGCCCGCTCGCTCCCCTGGTGAGGCTCGGCGGGCGGGGGCTGGCTGGCACTGCTGAATATGCCTGGGCACTGGGGCGGGTCTGGAGGAGTGGGCACGCTCACGGCGCGGGGTAGGAGCCAAAAGACAGTGAGTCCCACGCAGCCAACCCAGCCCCGTGCGGGGCCGTGTCCTGGGCTCGCAGTCCTGTGACCGTGGAGAAGGAGGAGAAACGGAAAAGAGGTGGGAGGGTAGGAAGGAAGGACCGACGGACGGACGGAAGGAAAGAGGGGCAGTGGGGGCCGTCCAGTCCGCAATCGCCTATCAGCCCGCAGTCGTAGCACCCCGCACAGCGCACAGGCCGGGGTCCCACCCCCACCCCGGGCCCCGCAGCCCCGCTGGAGGGGCAGCCGCAGCACTTGGCCCGCAGATCAGCGCGCACGGGAGCGGAGGAGAGCGGAGGGCAGGGGAGCGTGCCAGCGCCCTCCCCGACCCCCACCTGCGCCCCGCCCCCCACTGGGGGCTTCCCCTCGGCCGGGAAGCTGCGGGACCCACCTGGCAGAGCGGCGGCGGCATCACCTGCGGGGGGCGGCGGCGCGGCTGGCCCGGGGCGCGCGGGGCTGGCGGGGGCGCGGCGCGGCGCCCTGGACCCTGCTCCCGCGGCCCCTCCCGCGGCTGCCAGCCGGACGCGCGGCGGAGGAGCCGGGGCACCGGCGGGGGCGACGGCGGCGGCGGCGGCGGGAGCAGCAGCACATGACTCTGTAACGAGGGGAATTAGACAAAGCGTAACATGGACTCCGGGGCCGGTGCTGGCGCTGCAGCCTCGGGACCAACCGCAGCCGGCGAGCGCCGCGACTGGCCCGGCCGCAACCAATGGAGCTGCCCGGGGCCCCCATGTGATTGCGAGCGAGCTCTAGCCGGCCGGCCCCTCCCCGCTCCCCCGGCCCTCCGCCGGGACCGCGGGGCCCCGGCTCGCATTGACACGCAGTACGCACACGCCCCGCGTGTAGGGAGAGCGCGGGCTGCGAGCCGCCTCCTCCGCGTCGCAGGTGCAGTGGGCCTGCACCCCGCGGTCAATGTCGTCCTGCTTGTGCGCCCACCTGGGCCGGGGCCCTATCGCGAACTGCCCATGAGCCGGGGCAGAGGGGCCTGAGACTCCCGGGTTCAAATGGAACCAGTAAACAGCTGTGCGTGCAGGGCAGGGGCAGGACGGATACCCAGGGAAGGCAGTTACGCAACTCCCATCCCCCAGCAGAGAATGCCCATCTGCTAGTCCAGTTGCTAGATTAATATCTGACCACCCACATTGCATTTCTTACCCCTTTTTGCTCGGTTTGTTATCTGAGGTTCAGGGCGACCGATCCTTTCTTCGGATCTAGGCCTAGTCTGTTACTCTCCCACCCGTTTTCTCCAGCAAAGTCTTGCATCTCCAGCAGACCGTAACCGAGCTCCCTAACTAATCCAGATTACTTTAGGCTGGTGCTGCCTAACGGGGCCGTATTCCCGTAGACACCTTCGGCCAGTAACTTAGCCTCCCTGGGACACAGTTTCCGCTAATGTAAAGTGGAGTTGTACTAGATGTTCCCCCTTTCCAGATATAGATCCATAATCCTATGATAATTGGGGCTGATTTTCTAGAATGACACTCTCCATAATAAATGATTCATCTTGTTTTTCTTAAACGACTGAAGCTTCTCTAGTATGCCCCCTTTCTCCTTCTTTGTGGGAGAGAAGTGAAAATAAGTATTTTCTTTTTCTTTTTTTCCTGCAGAACAAACAACAGTGATTTGCATTGGACAGGCCCTTGGAAGTCTCTCTAAAAATGAGAGTGTTCATATAATGGCCTAGACTCTACACCTGTAACTAGTTCTGGTCTTGGTTCCCCACCCCTCTTTGACTGAATGGAGTCCTGTGACCTCTGAGGCAAACTGAAAGACTTAAAATCATAGACTCATAGATCTTGAGCTGGAAGGGCCCCCAGAAGTTATCAAGTCAAATCCCAAATTTGAGGGGGGATAAAACTCAGGCATGCTGGTGAAGTGATTTGCCATATAGGCCCCTCTCCACCTTATGGTATAGCATATAATAACACTCAAAGGCTGCTAATAGTCTAGCATGATTTGAATAATCCCTTTTATGAGAATGTTTTTAATATTTTAGGACAGAGTTTTTGACCTGGGTTAGAGGAGCTTGAGTGTTTAATATTTTGATAGCTTTCAATAAAATTGACTTCTTTGTAATCCCATATATTCTGCTTTATGAATTTTTAAACATCATTCTGAAAAAGGGTCCATAGATTTCCCCATAATGCCAAAGAGGTCCTCTCACATACACGTTAAGAACCACTAATTGAGCAGAAGAGAAGAAAGAGATAAGAGGTTTGGGTTGCTTTATTATCTCCTTTACAGCTGAGTTTTCCTTCAGTCCATCCTTTTCCCTTTCAGGTATCTGAGGGAGAAAGGGAATCACCTTTTTGTAATTGCCCGCCATAGGGATGTGTTGGAAACTTACTGGAACAGTCGGCAGGAGGAACAGAGAAACAGACCCCATAAGAGGAAGTTGCCATCCACATAGGATGTCAATGAAGCTGTCGACTCAGGGAAAACTGGATCCTCTGCCAGACGGGAAACACTGAAAGCCTTCTTTATTGTGGCAAACATGGTAAGGGAAAGAATTGTTTTTCTTGGGGCTTTGAACTTGCCTGACCAAAAATGCTGAAAAGCTACTGCTCCTGTGGCCAAGAGCTGGAATAAAGTAATGCCTGAGGACACTTTCTGGGAGCAGTCCAGAACTGCAGGAGAAAGCATGTCTGGCCACACCTGACCCTAGTATTAAGAAAAGGACCTCCATTGTGCCATCATTTGGGACTGTAATTGATTGGAAGCTTATGTGCATCATTGGGAGGAATGAATTTGTTCTATGGGTGTTAAATTCTGACTATAAATTACACACTTTTTTTGTAATTTTTTTATTCATTTGAAGCTTAAATACAAAACAAAGGGAAAAAACATGCCCATGTACATAAGAGAGGATTCAATATAAAACAATAAATTTCCATTTCAAGAAAACCTATGTAATAAATGTTATACGTTATTTTCAAAACCAGCCAGCTTTTCTTTGTTTCTTCTAGGTTTTCTTTGTACTCTGCTGTGTACTTTTTACTTCATTTTTTTTCTCCCCTCCCATCCCACCCTGGAGAAGGCTACAATTAAACTCAGATGTATGTGTGTATGTGTATTTATGCATGTATATATGTGTATATATGTACACATACATATATACACCTAGATCTCTATAAACATACATGTATATACATACATATACTCAAATACATGTATGTAAGACTGTAGTATACATATTTTCACATGTTATCTCTCTCTCTGGAGGTGGATATGCTCTAGTTTAAGAATCCTGCCAGGCTGAGTTTATTAAAAGTTTTCCATTCTGGTCGAACAGTGTTGGCAGTCACCTTTCCACCTTAATTTAGCCTCGATACGAGTGGACATCTTTGAAAATAAAGCTTTTTTGATTCATGTTTTTAAAATCGACAGATTTTAATTGTAAATTCACAGCTTCAAGCTCCAAAAGTGTGTTGTGTATATCAATAATGAAGAACCATGAGTAGCATGCAATAACTTACAGATAGGAATGGATGATAACCAACAATTTTATAAAGAATTATAAGCATTTTGCACATTTGTTAATTCATTCTCTTACGCAAAGTGCATTTTTTTATAATGAAGAAATTAATGGATATGCAACTAAAGCAAATTATCCCAGATAACACAAAAAGTTTTCCTTTCCAGAAAATGTCTGATAGTATTATGAACTGTACGCTTGCAGCTGGAGAGTTGGTCTCAGTATATATCATGGGATATTGTGCATACATACGTTCCCAACCCCCATCTCCTGAGCTGTGTGTATGAGCCAAGATTGTGAGAAAATCATCTCAAATGTACTTTGGCCCTTTGTGTCACCAGGGAGCCTCTGGCAATCTAGTGACAAACTGAATGTTAGGACCAGGGACAACCAATAACCTAAGGACACAGAAGCCCGTCAGCTGGGTAGCGGCAGGTTGATGAATTAAAACCATCTACAAGTCATAAAGGGGCTGTAATCTGTGTTAGTGCAGCTACTCTCCTTGTCTATGTAGAACAAAGGAAAGATTCTTTAAAAATATAATAATAAGCCATTCCCCAAGGAGCCATTGGCAAGAGACTTAGGCAGGAATCTTGAGATCTTAGAAATTTCACGGGCAATATCTCATTGGAATATGCCTTTAAGACTGGATATTGATCTGCTGAATCTAACGCTTTTGTTTAAAATCAAGAAAAACATAGACACGCCAGGATTTTGTATTTTCTGTATTATCACTTAGTCAACTGAGGGCCCATGAAGAGGTGGTCAGCTATAGAGAAGCATCTGTGAAAGTCTTCATTCATGTTTTCTTTTAAAAAACATAACTAAATATGAAAACATATTTTACATGACTGAACATGCATAATCTGTAAAATTGCCTTCTCAAGGAGGGAGGAAAGGAGGAAGGTAGTGAATTTGGAACTCAAAATTAAAAATATATATATGTTAATTGTTTTTATATGCAATTAAAAAAAGTTAATTTTTAAAAATCAAAATGGCTAGCATTTATAGAGTACTTCAGAATTTGCAAAGGACCGTACATATGTGGTCTGATCTGCAAATCAATATTGTTATCCCCATTTTACGGATGAGGAAAATGAGCCTGAAAAAGGTTAAGTGACTTTCTCAGGATCATACTGTTAAGTGTTGGAGGCAAGATTTGAACTTAGTTCTTTCTGACTCTTAAGTCTGACTGTCCACTTATGTGCCTCCTCATATTTTCAAGGAGAACCTTGACCTATGAGTACACCATTCTAAAGATTTTATTGAAATGAGAAAGTAAGCATATAGGTTGGTAAATACGGATGTCTTTTCAGTTGCCTTTTAGGTAAACATGCCATTTGTTATTCTTTTTTGTTCTTTCATTTTATTTGAGAAATCTTTTTTTTAAGTATCCTTGAATATCTTTAAAATTGTGTTGCTTCTAGTTCACATTTGACTCTGAACCTCAAAAATCACTTCCACTTAGTAGTGAGCTGTTAAGAATACAAGTATTGTGATTCTGTTGTGAATAATGAGAATAGATTGCTATAGAAATGTGGCAAATATGTTCCATTTCTTTTCTATTTCCTGCTATAAGCCTAGAGGAGAATTTCACAGTACTAGATGGTGAAAACAGAACAGTTCCAGGTGATGGTGCCTGGAACACTTTCCTTTTTCCCTCTGTAGCCTCATCGCAAGATGGCTGGGAGGAGACACACCCAAAGGATAACGCTATCAAGCTTGGAGGAAGACTCCTGCTACTATACGGTTTCTGTTTTGCCTCCTTCCCTCCAAAGCTATTGCAGACTTTCAATGCATTAACCAAAGCAGATTGCCCAGAACCAGTAAGCTATTGTTCCACTGTACTCTATGCTGATCAGACCTCACCTGGAATCCTGGGCACCCTATTTCAAGAGTGACCTCAGCTAAGTAAAGGTAAATGACCACCATGGTGAAGGGGGTATAAAATGTCCCATGAGGACCCCTACTTGAAGAAACTTGGGATACTTGGCCCAAAAAAGAGAAAACTCAAAGGGAACATAGCTATTGTCTTCAGATATCTAAAGAGTTGTTTGTATGGGCCCTATCCCTGAACAGGTACAGATGTCCAAATGGTAATAGTGTTGGTCAATTCTGATCAAAGCCTGCAAAGTTTCTGAATGAGTAAAGCATGTTACCTTTGAGACGTAACTTGTTTTGAGACATAACCCTGGCCCCCAAATCTCTTCTTCCCTTTGGACTAGGCCAGACCAGTTCACTGACTGACCTTCAAATATCGCTTCCCATCTCTTTGTTAGGGGCTTTCTAAACCCAGACTTTCCTGATATTTGAGCTTACCTGGTTGGATCTTCTCCCAGGAATGTCTTTTTCCTACCCTGATCCTGGTTTAAATGATTTCCAGGTGCATGTTAACACACTAGACCAGGAGCCGTTGGTCCAGCAGAGGAACCTGACTTCTGTGCAGTTTTAGAGAATAGGTGGAGATTAAGGAAACCCGTTTTAGCTTTAAAATGTCTTAACAGTTAGAGCTGTCCTGAAATGGAATGAGCTGCCAAGAGAGGCCATGAGCACTCCGCCACTAAAAGTGTTTAAGCAGAAGCTCCTGGCTTTCAGAGGTCATCCTGTCCCACCAATACCTGAAGAGGAATTCCCCCAGTAACATCCACATCAAACCTTTATGCAGCTTTCAACTTGAGACATCCAATGAGGAGCCCACCATCTCCAAGAGGCACACATTCCATTGCACTTTGGGATAGCTCCCAGTCTAAATTAGCAGCTTGCATCCATTATCCCTGGGTCTGCCCTCCAGGGTGAAACAGAATATGCCTCATTTTTTTTTAAAGAGAGTATTCCAGTTTGGAGTAGGGTTTAAGCCTATGTTGGGGTTCCAGCTCCAAGACTTTATGAATCTAACTTCCCCTCCCCACCCTACCTCCACTTAGCTTTGAGATTAAAAAAATTCAAAAGTGTATCATGCTCCCCACATATCCTCAAGCTTTCTAACTGTCTCAAGTGAGTGTCTACAACAGTTTTGAAATGTGTTAATGGGATTTCCCCTCTCTTGGTACTTAATTTTTTACATCTTTTTAAAAGAAGGTCTATATTTTGCCTCTCCCTAGATCACTTTTTTTCTTTTTAAGTAGTAAAAGGACAATCAGCCCTTTCAGCTTTTAATTTTGAACTCAGGCTGCAAAGGTTCAAAGTAAAAGAATGAAAAGAAAATCAGCAGATGAAAGATGGAATGAGCTAATTCAGAAAGATTTGGAAGTTTTATAATCAAAGTAAAAAAAAATGAAAAAGTTGCAGGGTTAAAAACAGCTTTAATATATAATAGCAATAAATCGTATTCACAAAGCACTTTCCTCATGACCACCTTGTCAAATAGGTAATGCAGCACTAATAATTCCCTTTTTATGGGTGAATAAACCGAGGCAGGAGGGGTGGCATCATACTGTCATTGTCACATAGCTAGGGAGTGAGTAGCAATGGAGGATTCACACTGGAGTCTAGGGTATCTTTCCACTGTACCACAAGGCCCAGACAAGGGCACAGGGGAACAGTGATTTAAAGCTGGGACAAGTTTATAGCCTTAGAAGGCAGCACCTGTGTTTCATAGGGCGCCAGAGCCAAAGACATGAAAAATGGGGCAAGTTTTAATTGCTTTAGACAAGTCCAGAGAAGGACAGAAGAAGGCTTTATGGAGAGATTTCACTTGCCCTCTCCTGCTTAGTTGGGGATCTGAAGGATACCCACGAAGCCATGCTTTCTACAACCTTTTCCATGTGTTATCATTCTGTATTATAAAATGAGGAGATATCAGCAAAGACTAGGAAGGTAAGATACTGTTTTATGCCACCCGCATTTTCCTAGTGGAAATTAATTCTTATAGAGTGAATTATTTTGCATGAGAAGAGCTTTCTGGGAATTCTGAGATAAATCCTTTTGGAAGAAGAATCATGTTGCAAACTGCATAACCAGTCTATGATTTGTCATTTGAAGGGGGTTATATAAAGGGAGCAAATTCACAAATCATCACCCTTGGGGTAGGTTGGCTCTTCTCCTGAGTCACCTGGATCTGTGCTGGCAGTGACTTCCCAGGAGAATGGTGGAAGACAAAAAGAAAGAAAGTAGGAGTGCCTTTCTAAATGCTGAAATCCTCCAACATGCTACCATGAGAAGGAGATACTTTTCGGTGCTAGAGCAAGGAGGAGACACGTAGGATAATCTCACCTCAATCTGCCTAGTAATGGGAAATGGAGATTCATCCAAGTGGAGTGAAGGAATGTGTTCTCAGAGCTCCTTGAGGAAACTTTTTCTTTAGGGTAGGACTTGGAGCCTGGCTATAAAAGAACAGAATGTTGCAAAAGGGCTGTTGGCTCTCTGATTGATCCGAAGTCATTGAGCTGGAATTTAGCTCATATAGTCATTCCTCTGGCCCATTGCTTGGGTAGACCTTAGAATAACCAATTACCAGAAGCAGGAACCAGTGACCATACCAAGGAGTCCTAGGTCCTTCTAGGATTGCAAGAAACCAGCAACAGAGTTCCAGATGCCTGCTGGGAGAAGTAGCTGCTAGCAAAGGACAAATGTTTACCTCCACTCCTTTTGGATACCAACCCAGGGAGGTATTTTGAATCATAGAAGCTGCCTAGGTCTCTTGGGGAGAAGAGGAATTTTAGACTTAGTGGGGAATGAAGTGGGTCCTGTGATGCCACATCCAGTCAGGAGTATACTGGCAAATATTTTAGGACTGGCTTTCTGGGGGAGGGAGGAGTACTCAACACACTTTTAAATTAAATCTATGTTACTAGAATTTTTTCCATCACATTCAGAAAGCTAGTCAATCAAAAGCAACAAAATAAACCAAGCCCTGATTTATAGTATTTGCTGATTTCTGAGGTACAATGAAATGTAACAGTCTGCTCTCAAGCTGGTTTGAGCTGGCTTCAGCATGCCCTTGAATCAATTGGGTCTTTTCCATTATGTGAGGTATCTCGTCCCATCTCAACTAATCTGAGCAGCCAACAAGGGTTCATTTCAGAGACACGATATGTGTCAGCAAGTAGACTGTGGTGTAGTCATTGCTACATTGAATGATAAACTCCCCAATTTTATCTGCAAAGCAAAGGCTAGGAATTTTTAATTTTTCAACGTAGATTATGCCAAAATTCCCTGATTTTTTTTTAAAGGAGGAACGCCTCGAAGTATCATGAATAATGACAGCTTCATGTCAAGAATGGTGGCCCTGTTTTCCATACATTCTATTTTCCATCAGCTGCTTAGCTTGGCTTCAACTTCACAGAACAACCTTCCCCAGCACCCCCTCTCAAGCTGACCACCCCAAATCTCATCACCATGAAGAATGACTCAGGTTTTGCTATTCTACACTTTCTCAGTTCACCCTCAATTGCTTCTCCTCGCCGAATGAAGGGCTGGATGGTGGAGCACTAAACTCCTCCCCAAGCCTTCCTTTATAGAGGACTCACAACCTCCTGGTAATTCTATTTTCCATCAGCTGCCCTGCTTACCTTCAATTCCATGGAACAACATGCATGTTCCCTCAGCCAGGTACACCCCATTCTCCCCACTTCCTGGTTTTTAGCTTTTTTGTGTGTGCCGTCTTCGCCTATAAGCTTGAGGGCAGGAACTATCTCTTTTTCTTATTTGCATCCATAACACTTAGCACAGTGCCTGGTGTATAGCAGGCACTTAATAAATTTATTGAATTGAATTATTGAAATTGAACCTTCAATATATCACTAAAAAACTCTTTCACATGGATTACTCAATTCACCCAATTTGATCCGCTCACTAGCCCTGTAATGGAGACGGAGCAGGTGTCTCATTTTAGAGATGAGAAGGCCACAGAATCACAGAATTTGGGGATGAAAGGGACTCACCTCACTTACCATCTAGTCCAGTCCACCACCATCCTAACAGGACTCCATTAGGACATCGCTCACAATGATCACTTAGTCTCTGTTTGAAGACCTCCACCGAAATTAAGCGTAGACACACTTCTGACTTCCATTCATTGCTCCCAGTTCTGTTCGTGGGGCCAAACAGAGCAAGTCTAATCCCTCTTTCCTATGACAATCCTTCAAGTATTTGAAGACTATGAGAGCATGTCCTCTCACTCCCCCAAACCTTCTCTTCTCCAGGCTCCACAGTTCTTCCACCCAGTCCTCTTATAGTATAGACTCAATCAAAGCCCTCTTTCCTACTGGTTGACTCTCTCTGGAGTTCATCCATATTCTCCAGTTCATCAATATTCTCCTTCCACAGTGGTTTTCCGAACAGAATATGACACTCCTTGTGTGGTCTGAGCAGGGCAGAGTACAGAATGGTCATTGCCTCCTTATTCTTGAAAGCTATGCCTCTCTTAATGGCTCACATTAGCTTTGTGAGAATATACTGAGCTTGTAGTTCACTAATACCCCAAGATCTTTTTCAGACAAATTGCTATCTAAAACATTTCTACTCCATGTTATCAGACTGCTAGAGCCAAAACTTAACTCAGATCTCCTGCTTCTTAAGTCCAGTGCTTTCCAACAGAAAACATGAACCACTGGTGGGGCAACATGACATTGACCACCATGGAAGTTCACAAGGGGGACAGTATGATGTTTTGTTTCTTAGTCTGTTTGTCTGCCCTTTTGTCCTTTTTTCTTGCTCATTTATGAATAAATGTCTGAAAATGGAAATTCACTGAAGACTTTCTATAGGCTAAGTGACTTAAACCTGCAAGAACTCAACTGGTATGGGTAGTTTAATCATTTTCTGATGAATTTAGTCATTAAGATTGCGAAGAAATATCAACCTACCAGAAGCATTCCCCACCCCACTCCCATGGCAAAGAGGCTAAGGACTACTAGGGCAGAGTGTGGCATACCTTTTCAGACGCAGTCAGTGTACCAGGTGTTTTGACAAATTATTTTTCTTTATTACAAGGAGTTCAGTGCAGAGATGGAAGAAGGGAATATTTACAGAAATTATTGATATAAAACAACAGGTATCAATAAACTTTTTTTCAAAAATAAAAAAAGAAATACTGACCTTTTCTCACCTATCTTATGAAGAAGGATAGCAGAGACCAGGGCCAGCAATCATTCATTGGTGATGCAAAAGGATCATGGGATCAGAGTTCTAGAACTGGAAAGGAACTCAGAGGTCATGCAGGGATATCTGATGAAACAGGACTCCCAAAATATCCAAGCAGTGTTTCAAGGGGAGGGTGACCACTTCAAGTGAAAGAATACCCCTTAATTTGTAACCCTAGAGTAATATATTCACACACACACACACACACACACACACACACACACACACACATACACACCACGCCCATGTTCTAAACTAGGGACAGATCTCTGATTTCATTAATATGAGGAATCCCCAGGTGAGGAAATCCTTCTACCAAGCAGGTCAGCATCTTCTCTGTACCTCCCATAGTAGAGAGCTTACCAGAGTGCTGAGAGAGTGAGTTAGTCAGTGTCACACAGCCTATATGTGTCAGAGGCAAGACCTGAAAACCAGGGCTTGCTGACTGTGATGTCAGCTCTCTGTTGGCTCTCCCATGCTGTCCCCTCTGTCAAGTTTCTCATGTATGGCTCATCAATAACCGAGTTAGTGAGGAACTCTGAAGGGAAAGCCAATGGTGGTGGTTGTTACTGTTGTTTGGTTGTTTTTCAGTCATGTCTGACTCTTTGTGACTCGATTTAGGGTTTTCTGGGCAGACACGAGAGTGGTTTACCATTTCCTTCTCCAAAAGCCTGTGGACCCCTTCTCAAAGTAATATATCAAAATCTATACAATAAAGTACACAGGATCAAAAAGGAAGCCAATTATACTGAAATAGCTATCAAAATATTTTCTTTTCAAGAGACAAGTTCATGGACCCTTGGCTGAGAATCCCTGTTTGAACATATTTGCAAATGTGAGTAAACAGATAATAATTTTTAAGTGGCATTTGTACGGTGCTTTTAAAGTTGGCTGAGCACTTTGCATACAACATCATGTTTGGACCTCACAACAATTTTTTAGGATGGCAGTACAGGTATAATTATTTTTGCTTTATAGTTGGGGAAAATGAGGCTCAGTTTAAACGACTTGGCTATAGATTCACAAGTAAGTGTCCAGATGCAGGACACTGTTCTGAACCCTCTTCTCTCTGATTTCAAATCCTTTCTACACTCTACGGACATCAGCTGCCTGGGTACCTGGCCCAGAGATCATGCCCTGGAGGACTTAACCCTTTCTGCTCCAGAGCTTTTACCCTGGGATCCGTATTGCCCTGATTGGTGAATGCCTCATGTGATTCACTGTATCTAGGGAGCCCTAGCTTCCTAGAGAATCTCAGTTCAGATCCTAACTCTGACATTTATTACTTGTGTAACCTTTGGTCACACTTAACTTCCCCCAGTTTTCTGTCTTGTAAAAGAAGCTATTAAATTAGATGACCTCTTCTGTCTTTTTCAGCTCGTAAGCTATGACCTTCTTGCCATTTGCCCTGCCAGCGCATCTACCTTCTCCCCTTCCCTCCCCTACAATTCCTCTAGCTTGGAATCATAATCGTATAATGCTGCCATTGCTACTGGAAAGGGAATATCAGTCTACTTCCCTGTTGCCACACTCGCCATCCCAGCAACTTTCCAAAATACCCTTCTGTGGCCGCCACTGCTCTAGATCTGGTGTCTCACGGCATTAGAATGTAAGCTGCTTGAGGACAGGGATTGTCTTATTTTTTGTATTTGTATCCCTAGTGCTTAGCTCAATGTTTGACATATAGTAAACAATAAATGATTTTTCATTCATTAAAAACAAACTACTGCCCCCCCCAAAAAAACCCCAAACACCCAAGAATTAGGAAGAAAAATGCTTTGTGTCGATCTCTTCATTTGTACTCTTTTGATGATACTTTCTATCTTGGAGCATTCAGGTCTGCTGCCTCTCATAAGATTTGTTCCTAATTGTTAATGGTCATAAAAGGGAATCCTTAGTGAAAAAATATTAATATTTTGTAAGTCTCCTTTAAGGGGAAAAAAAGTGAGTTGTGTTAACGAGCAACTCAAACTGCAAAACAGTGATTCCAAAGTTCTAAATGATGTACCCCTTAAGGGAAATATTTAAACAAACTAACACAGCCTAGTAAAAAAAAAAGTTACAGCAGATTAAACATTCACTTTTCCTTAAAATATCCCTTAGCTCAGAACAGCTTTGTTTTGTGATGAGACTGCAACATATTCTAATTTGGCTAGAGTAAAGGCACACAGATATAACATAAATTAGCAAGTTGAGGCTCTTAATTATAGTTTTTCCAATAGAAACTTTCAAAAGACACAAAACACCCTTAGCAAAAATGCCAAGAATAGCAAGTGGGCAGCTGCTGAAAACTATGCCCCAGGAAGCTGAATTTATGTACTAATGCATCAATAGATTAATAAAAAGGTCATTAGAAAACTAGAAATTTTACTGCTTGCCTAGGAAAGAGTCCCTGGAATGTTACTTTTATTCCCCATGTTGAGATCACACAACTTTGCTTGTATTTGTGAGGAGAGAAATTGTTCTGAGCTGGAAACGTGACACATAAAGTTGAGACAATCCAGTGGCTGAACTGGAAAGAAGAAGAAATAAAACTGCGGGGGAAGGGGAGGACACAGGGCAGGGACAGGGGGAGCATGGTGGGAGGAATAATCATCTGGAGTTTTCCTTCTTGTGGGTGAAGTTTCATCAGCTCAGATGAAACATGTCCCGGAACTTTGTATAAGTTTATATATGTATTGCCCCCAAACAGCAGCGTGACCTAGAAATTTTAAAACATAATAATAAATGAGTGTTCTAATTGGCTATGTTGATTAACTTATTCTGCTTGGTGAGGAAGGGTAAAGCTAGGAGAAATGGGTTGAGGATGTAGAAGACATTTCGGCTTTTACATGTGTTGTATGTTGTTTGTTCTTCATTTAGAAGAGGCCCGATGACATCACTGGGTGATGTCCTAACTTGTGAGTGAATTGGATTTAAGTGAGGGGGAGTTGCACAAAGCCATCAATCAGCCTCACTCTCTCCTCCAGAGGCATCAAAATCCAGAGGCAGGACAAAAACAAGGATGTCTATTGATGGCCTGGGATGCAGTGGATGACCTTGGCATCTTCAATGTCTGACCAAGCTCTAAGTGCTCCATAGCACCTGCTTCATGGCCCTTGGAACAAATAGTTCTCATCCACCCATTCTGCAGGGGAAGTCTTCACATGCCTGGGGTAGACATCACTAACTCACTGACAGGTGTGAGGCCAGTTGGTTACTCTCAACCTAGTTTAGTTTGTTTTTACTGGGGTGTGGCTGCTGCGCATGCTACAACTTCTTGGAGCCACAGGTGAGAGTTGGGTGCCAGGTGGGCACCAAAGGTGAATGAGCAGTCCTGAAAAGGGCCTAGCAAGCCCTCTCACCAGAGGTGCTAGTCCTCTATGAACACCTCCCTCACCTCAGCTCTTATGTAAAGGGAAAAACAAAACAAAAAATAAACCTACCCTACCAATGAGAACTACTCACCCAAGAACAGACGGGGCTTCCTTGGTAGATAGTGAGCTCCCTAGCATGAGAGGACTTCAAGCAGTTTATGATCATACTTCAGACTGGGGAGGAGGGGAGTTCCGGCTTAAATTTGAGGTGTCTTCCAACTCAGAGATTCTACATTCTTAGCAGGATTTGAAATAAGCGATGCTTTATTATAAGTTGATTATAAGTCATAGGAACATGGGATCATAGATTTGGACCTGCAAAAGACTTCGGAGGCCATCTATTCCAACCACCTGATTTTATAGATAAGGAAAAGGAGGAAGGGAACAAGCATTTATTTAATGCCTACTATGTGCCAGGTACTATGCTAAACACTTTACAAACAGTATCTCAACTGATCCTCATGACAACCCTGGGAGATAGGCTGCTATTTTGATCTCCATTTTACAGTTGAGGGAACTGAAACAGAAGTTAAATGACTAATCCTGGGTCACACATCTAATAAGTGTCTAAGGATGGATTTGAACTCAGTTCTTTCTGTCTCTACGCCCAGCACCCTATCAACTTCACCATCCTAGCTGTCCAAGATTCTAAGAAGCAGAAGAAGGGAGTACATTTCACGTATGGGAGTCAGCCTTAGCTAAGGCACTCAGGAAGGAAAATGTAAACTATGGGGAGCAGCAAATAGGCCAATATGACTGGAACAGAGAGTAATATGAAAGTAGACTGGAAAAGTAGGTAGGATCAAGAACTTTGAAACTAAGTCCTTCCTGGCTTTTGAGATCTTCCTTGACCTGTCCTTACTCTACATAGCCAATGCATTTCCCAGTGTACATGATGGAAATGGTAAATAGGGGAGGCTGGGTGCTAGAATGCTGTGCTTGAACTCCTGGCTAGAGCCCATGCCCAGTGTCCACAGTCAGTGACTAATTTTTTCCTTCGATATCCCAATCAGTATTAGGTCTGATGTTTTTCAAATTTCTGTTTCAAGAAGTTTTTGAGGGAGAGCTCTCAGTATTTTTTGCTACCCCATGGTCTTGGCTCCATCCCATAACTGGTATTTCAGCTACTCAGAATTAAACTTCCTTTTAGTGATCTATTCATTTGACTTAAATTTTTCTGGTTCTGCTTATTTCTCTGTGCATCAGTTCATATAATTCTTCCTGCAATTCTTTTAATTTGTTATGGCACAGTAATATTCCATTATACTCATATGCTACAATTTGTTCAGCCATTCTGTAATCAGTGGGGCACCGACTACCGTAAGGACCAGTCTGAGTCTCACCTTCCTGCCAGGACAGTCTGACCCTCTGTATCTCCAACCGTGTGTGTCTACATGACAATCTCCCTGTATTCTACCCTGGTCAAATGGCTTCTGAAATATTGTATTCTGTTTGGGAGCCACATTCAATGTTTACTCCTCTGATTCCACAGGCACTCAGCACATGACAGGCTTTCAGAATGGAAACAGACAAGCAGCACTGTATTTAGTTAGGACAATTGGAGTATGATCAAATTTTGGTGGGTGGTAGTACCTAAGTTGACCCTTGAATGGAGCCAGGGCTTTGAGGAGGTAGAGGAGAGGAGGAATTACATTCCAAGGATGGGAGTACCAACCCCTGTAAAAGTATGGAGGGAGAAGATGAAATGTTGTAGGAAGACGAGTGGGTAGACCAGTTTGCTGGGATTGTGGAGTGTGAGAAGTGGAATGATAGGAACTCCGTGTGGAAAGATAAGGAGGAGCCAGAGGGTAAAAGGTTTTATGTTTACAGAGAAATTTTTATTTGGTCCTAGAGACAAGGGGGTGGGGGTGGGGGACGACACTGAAAGTAGTGCTTTGGGCAGCCAGGGGAAAGAGGGAGTCACAGGGAGACACACAATTGAAGGCATAAGGAAGGCTTCTGTGTACAAAGGAGTCACCTTGAAGGAAATTAAGGACTGTAAGGAGCACGTTGTGGGCATTCCCTCAGTGAAGGTCATTTGCACATCCGCTTGTTTCCCTGTGAGAGAGAGCACTCAAGTTCAGAAGCTCTGTGAGTTGACCCTGGAATGGAGGTAGGGCATTCAAGAAATCGAGGGGAGGAGGAAAGGCATTCTAGAAATGGGAGGCAATTTGTGTAAAGATATGGAGACAGGAGGTGAACGCAAGAGAAGCTTTTGCCTAAAAACAAAATTCGAAAGAAAATATCCCTGGATAACCAACACACCTTAGATCAGATTGTTAGAGTTAGAGTCATCATTAATTCAAGGAGCATCTGCCTCGCCTTCTTCTGGATCCCCTGGCTATAGGTGACATCTGGATAGGAAGACTTCACATGCTTATGGGCAGTCAAGCCATATGTGCTTGAGACTTTGACCTTGTGAGGACTTATTGCCAAATCCGCAGAGTCAAGGTTCAGGAACACCCATGCCATACCTGAGAGATTAATCAGTAGACTTTGGAACATTTCCGGATTAGTGTTAGAAGATGAATATTCCGCCATGACCCCAGGGGGCCTTCCAGAATACTTTGACAGGCAAAATGGAGAGCTAGCCACCAGACCCTAGCTGCTGCTACCTCTTAGCCTTAGTACTGGGATAGCTTGTGACTTAATTTCATATTTTAGGACTTCAGGCTTGTGGACTGTTGTTCCTTGATGTCAACTGTTGAAAAGTTTATTGCTAAAACCTTTAACTTCCAATGCCTACAATTCTTTTCTCTCTACTTTAAATTATACATAAATATATAATATAAACACATTATATAAAATGTATAAATTACATACATACATTTTATATAATATATCAATTAAATATCTATCTATTTCAAATGATGACGAGCAAACTGAACTAATGTCTCACCCTTGATTATTTCATGCTGATTAGGAGTAAAGCAGAAAAACTGGCACATTTAAGGCACTGTAAGCAGTTAGCCCTGGCAAACCTTCCATTGGCTCTCTCTGGAACTCTCTCCTAGCCTCCCTCTGAGACACCAACACTGATCTGAGGGGAGAAGGAGTCTTCCTTTTCTTTTTAACGCATGATGAACCTTGGAGCAGCGTTTGTGAGATGCTGTGTGGGGGCTGCTGTCCAAAAATAAACTATTGTATTGCAGAAGGAAATGGCTGGTTTTGAGGTACATGCCAGCCAATTCCACAGCAGTCTGTAGCACTTACTGTGAATTTTTCTTTTTGAAAAAAAAAAAAACAACTAAGCCCATTAAGCTCCCCTGATTTAATTTCTTAAAAGAAAGGACACCAAAAATAGCTTAAGTATAAATAGTGTGGGTAATAAAAGTACTGTGGCTTCAGAACAGTAGAAGGTGAGGACAAGAGGGGAGATTCAGAGAATTCAGCCAGCCGGCCTGGAGCCCGAGCTCCAAATAGGCAGAAGGACCTACGGATTGGGACAGTGTCCAGGAGAGGCACAGTCGGAGAGGATGCTAGCGCTGGCTGGAACCTTAGTCTCAGTGTTAGAGTCTCAGGGTTGGAAGCAACCTCCAGTGACAGCTAGTGCAACTCAGGCTAACAGGAATTTTCTTTTCAAGTGACTCTGTAGCCTTCATCTGAAGCATACTGAAATAAAGGGTTGGCCAGTGAGATAGGAAGATCTGAATTTGAATCTGTGCCCTTCTGATTGAAGGGTGGAACCATGAAGTCCAAAATGTCCATTTAAGGAGGGACTTCAACTTACAACACATTTCTCATCAGGCTGCACTACTTAGAGATGTTTCTGACTTCTCCCTTATGCCCCCTTCTTGGTACTTTCTCTCCCTGCAATGGTGCAATGGATAGAGTATGCCAAGCCTGAAGTCAGGAAGACTCATCTTCCTGAGTTCAGATCCAGTTTCAGACACTTCCTAGCTGTGTGACCCTGGACAAGTCACTTCACCTTGTTTGCCTCAGTTTCCTCATCTGTAAAATGAACTGGAGAAGGAAATGGCAAACCACTCCAGTATCTTTGCCAAGAAAACCCCAAATGGGATCATAAAGAGTCAGACACAACTGAAAATGACTGAACAACAACAATTATTATTCCATGCACGACAGATGATGGTTGACTGGTCAACCTCAGTCATTGATAATTCTCCTTCCCCTGCCCAAGATCATCCTTAGAGGCAATGTCTAGAGTCATTTCTAAGAGGATGAAGTGTCCAAAAAATCATGCTCTAAACAGATTTCTTTCCTTCCTTCCCCCTCAACACTTTTTAATGCAAATTATTGTCATGTTGTTCGGTTGTGTAGGACTCTTCATGACCCTTTGGACCATGCTGTTCATGGGTTGGTTTATTTATTTATTTATTTTTGGACAAAGGTACTGGAGTGGTTTGCCATTTCTTTTTCTGGTAGATTAAGGCAAACAGAGGTTAAATGACGTCCCCCGGGTCACACAGCTAATAAATGTCTGAGGCTGGATTTGAACTCAAGTCTTCCTAACTCCTGGCCCGATTCTCTATCTACTGAACCATTTAGCTGTCTTTTATTCATTCAAATTCAACCAGGTTAAACCATAAATCATGGGCATCCTTGTAGGGAGAAAGAGGTCACAAAGGATAATATGTAGCCACCCCACCTTGGCGATGTTAATGGGAGGATGGATGTTCGCCTATAATAGAATCCTCAGGTCTCTGGTTTTTAGCACCACCTAGCCAAGCGCACTCCTTCTCCTCAGTGGCTGTCTCCCTCAAACATTAAACAGCATCAATCACTGTGGCATCTCCCTGATCAATGCAATTCATCTCATCTGCAAATTCCTTCTGCTTGTGTCCAAACAATTATGTCAAAACAGATCAGCGTTTTGGGTGGGAAAGCTTTCTCCTCTTGTGAAAAGAGGGAATAACAATGGGGTTGGCTGGAGATAGGTGAGGGCCTTCTGTTATCACGGTTCCCCAGCCCTTCCCCTAGTCTAGCTCCAGGACTGTCTTTTAAGGGGGGATAATAATAGCACCCACCGCCCAGGGCCCTTGTGAGAATCAATGAGATTAAATATATTTATATGTGTGTGCATATAGGTATATGTGCATATATACATATTTACTTTTTTATTTTTAGTGAGATTATATTTGTAAAACATTTTGCAAAACTTATAATACTTTATAGATGCATGCTCTAATAATAATAATTGTTAATATAGAAATATAATAAGTGGTAATATTAATAGTAGTAGCAACAACAGTAGTAGTGGTGGTGGTGGTGGTGGTAGTAGTAGTGGTAGTAATGGTAGTTGTAGGAGTGCCAGCTACCCACTCTGCCATACTAGTTCCAGTGTTGTCTGGACTTCCCACTGTCTTGCCAGGTCCACAGCAACATCAAGAAAGCTGCTGGTGGGAGTAGAGAAGACCGGGGCACAGAATGTAGATGATGATAGAAATGGCAGTAGCAGGGTAGTGCAATAAAACAGGTTGCTTTTTTTTTAAAATCTTTTCTAACCCCAGAACTGAAGGCTCTTCCAGGTGATTATAAGATGGGGAGCACAGCTTTCTCCTTCATCTCCTGTACCTGTCCTAGTTCTGACTCACTACAGTAGCCACAGACTCTGAAGTCACTCCTCCTGAGTATAATCATTAGACTTGTATAGTCTAGTGGCCTCTGGCCATCAAAATTTACTTTCATTTGGAGAGAAGGAGAAGAGGGAAAGGACAAGCTGAGTTACCCAACTAGCTGGGTCCCCTTTTTGGTAGGGTTTACTGGCTAGATTGATTGCATTTCCTTTCCCTTCCCTTCCCTGCTTGGCCCTGCCTTGCCTTGCCTTGCCTTGCCTTGCCTTGCCTTTCACAAAACCTTAAACCCAGTTCACTCAGAAGCTCATAGATTGGACCACAATAGGTCCCTGCCCAAGCTCCACTTAATGGCTGTATTTTGGGCCCTCCTGCCTTAGAATGAATGTCAGTGGTAACTGTTTCTCTTTGGAACAACAATCCTAAGGATCTTCCCCTCCCAGCTTGATTTTTTTTTCCAATTAAAAGGGCCATCCCTTGACTCACTTTCTAAAGAGGCTTACTCACTGAATGGGCCTTACCTCACTTTAAGTGAG
>CM053626.1:304528519-304547130 GCA_028646595.1 Phalanger gymnotis | reverse complement strand
ACAATAATAACTCTAAGTTCATTTACTAAATTCTGATCCGTGTTTGTGAGTCTTTTTGTTAAGCATTTCTTGCATGTATAGAAATAAATTACCTATTCCATACCTGATACATGTTGTAGTTGAGTACCTCCTTATAGTTTCCCTTTTTTGGGGGAGACCCTAGATATGAGCTAATTGGTAAAATAATCCTCCAGTCTGCTGGCGTAGGGGAATTACTGAGTCAAAGAGTGTAAGCTCTGGAAGCTCACCCCCTTTCATTAGAGGCACGTGCTCCCAAGGCTGAACTTCATCTAACTGCATTTCTGGGTACAGAAGAAGAAATGGGCACAATATCACCACAGTGACCAAGCAGTGATTCCTTAATGTTAGACGATGTTCTGTGAGTGTCACCTTGGGAAAATCCTTCTACTTCTCTGGGCCTCAGTTTTCTCATGTGAAAACAAAAGAATTTTCCCTCTAGGTCCAAATAAAAAGATCCCATGAATTCTAAAGCAAATAGTTAACATATAAAATATAACAGGTCATTTAAATATATTACATTCAGAAAGTATTTATTGAGCAACTCTATGGTCCCTGGCAGGCTCATAAGGAAGTGATATAGGGAAGTGGGGCTGATTCTTCTGGAGGAAATGACACTCCTCCTAGTCTTGCCATCTGGGGGCCAAACAGAGGAAGTCTACATTTTTTTTTCACTTGATAGTCCTTCAAATACTTGAAGACAGTTGTCATGTCCCCCTACACCGTTTTTCTTCCAGGCTAAGCTTCTCTACATCTTTCAGTATCACAGGACATCCCACTAACCTCAGGACCTTTCTCTGTAGTGGTTTCTACCATCTGGCTGATCTCCAGTTTGTATTCTTCCTAAAATGTGGCATCTAGAAATGAGAACTAAACTGCATCTGTGGTCTGACTGGGATGGCAGAATCGAGGGGTACTATTTTCTCCCTTAACCAGGACTGTACATTTTCTTAATGCATAAAACTAGGATGAAATAAGCTTTGCAGATTATCGAATCACACTGTTGACTCAAATTGACCTCACAGCCCCCAACGCTCCCGGTTCTTCTTGAGATAAACTGTTACCTGCATAAACCTCTATATCTTATACTTGTGAAGTTGATTTTTAACTTAATTGTAATTTTTATTTGAGATTGGATCTCCCTATTTTGTCTAAGCTGGAAATATAGTGTCCACTTATGGGCCCAATCCCACTGCTGATTAGCACAGAAGGTTTAATGGCTCTATGTCCAATTTAGGCTAATTAGGCAATCCCTCCTTAGGTACCCACCTGGTGGTCCTCCTCTACTAAAGATTCAACACACTGGTATTGGATGTAGTGTAGACATCTGATTGGATTTAGCCCTAGTTCATCTCAGAACTCCTGAGCCCAAGCTATCCACCAGCCTTAGGCTCCTCTAGTAGTAGGCATCATAGGTATGAGCCACCACACCCAACCCCAGGGTAAAACTTTATATTAATCCCCTTTATATTCTATCTTAGTAGATTTGGTTAAATGTTCTAGTCTATAGAGATCTCCTTGTTTTCTGATTCTGTCACCCAAAACATAGCTGTATCTCCTAACTTTGTGTCCTTTGTAGATTTACTAAGCACATTATCCATGCTTTTAACCAAATGTAACACCATTTCTAGTGAATAGTCCATTTGGAGCTGGGGAGAAAAGCTAGAAAAAGTGTGGCTACTTTTTTTCTGAAACTGCTTCTAGTTTGAAGTACTTCTAGGAGAGTGTAAAGTTCCCTAGGGAAAAAGGCACTTGACCTTGGGATTGAGGACTACCAGGTCAAAAGGCAACCACAAGAGACTATGGCTAGAGAGGTTCTAGAGAACCACTCAGAGAAGTAAGCAGACTGCAGATCTCTTGCACCGAGCAATGAGTGGGAACCAGTGCAGGTGATCAGAGCAGAGCAGACCGGGACCAGGATGCTGAGGTCAGGTGGTAATGGTGCAGCCCAGGAAATTTCCACTAGAGACAAAGTTGTCATGGAACCAATAATGATTATTTTTTGAGCCTGGACATTCAACAAGTTTTGAACCCATCCGACTGTACTATGGATTGTCTGCTTCATTCCTAGTCACCTTTTCCACAAGAATAGAGGCAGGTACAGGGTACCCTAAAAGTCTTAGTGCTACCTTAACCTTTAATAGCTTTGTGCTATGAAGAGTGTGGTATACTTCACCAAATCCTTTGATTAAATCTAGGGAAACTATATCTACAGCACTCCCCTGATCTATCAGTCTAATTTATTTATTCATTTGTTTGTTTGCTTTGTCCTGGACTTGTGATTTCATTGGTATAAGAAGCTCCCTTTACCAGCAGATAATTTGTTCTGCCATTTAAATTCTTAGTGGGGACAATGAGAGGTTGAATGACTTCCTGGGATTAGAGCCAGTAGGTGTCAGAGGCAGGATATGGACCCAGATCATTCTGACTCTGAAGCCTGTGCCCTACCCATAATCTCTATACCATGCTTACTCTGTTAAAAAAAAAAAGTAATGAAGGTAATTCATCATCAGGACCTGCTTCTAATAAAGCCCAGCTGGCTTTTTGCGACGACTACTTCCTTTTCCTTATGTTCACCAATCATCCCTTTAAAAATATGTTCCAAGATGTTGTCAGGAATTAGAGGCAGGCTTCCTGCCTTATGCTTTCCAAAGTCTATTGTCTTTTTTGAAAATAAGGACATTTATTGGTGTTCAGTCCCATAGGACTTCTTCATTTCTTCTTAGTCTTTCAGAAATGCCTGACAGTGGCTCAGTAGTCATGTCTTTTAGGATGCAAGGATCTCATTCATCTGGGCCAGGTGACTTGAAGTCATCAAAGGTCTTTAGGTCTCACTATCCCTTTACTTACCTTGGATATTAATTCCTTACTAGCTGTTTTAGTTCTGTCCCTTCCATTCCAAAGAACATTCTCCTTGGTGAGAAAACAAGCAAAAAGAAACAACTGAGCATTTCTACTTTTTCCTGCCCTCTTTCATTTTCAGATCTACTCTAAGCACAAGACCTATTCTTTAGACTCTTCATCTCCTTTTTGTTGTCCTGAGATTTACTCCCTAGACTCTTTTCATTCTGAGATGTAGCACTGCTGACATTAATCAATGTTAGAGTTATGTCAGAGACATGCTGGAGCCAGCTTAAACCGGTTTTCTAGAGCTGATTATTAAGTTTTCAGTGTGAGCATTTAAACCTCAAAAATAAAAGATTGCTAAAAACCAGGGTTTGATTTATTGTTTTGCTGGTTGTCTAGACATAAGAAAGTGGAGATGGTGTTAATAAAGAAGATTAAATCGAAAAGTGTGTATGGCATACATTTTTTTCTCAAAAAGCTAGTTAAACACTTACCAGCACATCCGTAGTTGCAGCCCTGATTCATGCCTGCCTTGCATCCATCTATGTGGATTGTATATTCTACAAGTGTCTTATAGAGATCAAAGTTGGTCAATAAGTTCCCTGTGCAAAGCTATAATTAAGAGGTCGCATGGCTGGGGCAAATTCAGTGACAAGGTGGTGACTGGGAATACAAGGGCAATTCTACAGCATGTGTAGTTTCAATGGGAGATGGGGCAGCCTAGCTCCCAAAGACTCAAGCTCTCCTCCCTGCTAGTGGGGTAAGAGGCTGAACCATCAAGGAGGTTCTGGAGGAGATAACTCAAGGGCAGAGGAACGCATAATCCAATTGTTCCCCATAAAAGCCGTTTTAACCAATGGCATTCATATAACTGCTTTCAAGTTCTTTGCCTACATCATTTCATTTGAACTTCACAATAACTCGTGAGCTCCATATGACTGCTATTACTATCCTCACTTCGCATTTGAGAAAATAACCTCTGAAGAGGGTAACTGACTTTAGAGCTGGAAAGGTGAGTGTTAGAAATACTCTTGACACTGAAATTCAAGTATCAAGGGCAATTTATTATTATCGAGGAATTCAAAGGAATTGGTAAACGTTCCTGGCCAGGAGCAGACTCCACCCATCCTTAGGAAGAGGGGGTGGGGAGTACAGGAGTGAGATCAATTTTATTTTGCTAGACTGATATAGATTGATGCACCATCAGCTCTGTACCTCCCTTTAGAGAGTGTATTGGTCTGCTCCCTTCTGGGTTACAATCTTCCCTACGTGTCTCCAACATGCAACTCCTTGGTATGTTCCCCCCTCCTCAACATACGTCCCATGTTCAAAAATGGCAGAACTCTTCCCTGTGGGTGAGGTAATATTCAATTAATCATGCATGGTAGCCATTTGACCCAGTTTTCTCTTCAACCCTGACTGTTATCTGGCCAGTTTAGACCTGTTTTCCTAACATCCTGAATCTGTGGTTTCTTCAAAACCGCAAATTTTGTTCCCATTGGCTGGGGACCCTCATCCTAGTTAATTTTTACTCCTTCTTTGTTCAAGCTGACACTTAGTTCTGTGGAACTTAATTTACTTTTCTGTGGAAACCTAACTTTCCTTAAATTTTACTAGTCTCTCACAGTGGCCAAATACGATCTAATGATTAGATTCTAGCCTAACCCCCCTCGTTTTACTGATGGGGAAACTGAGGCCCAGGTAGGTTGTGACTTCTCCAAGGTCACACAAGTGGTAGAACTGGAATGCAACTAAAACTCTCAGACTTCAAAATCACCTCTCTCTATTCTGTACTCTGCTGCCTCTCCCACAACTGGTGCCTGAGGCATGATTCTATCCTAGGCCTTTCTAATTCAAAGTCTACTATTCTCCTCTGGCTTCCTTATCTAGATAAGGCTCCTTACAGTTCTCCAATTCTAGATTCTGTTGTAGTTGAGTTATTTCAGTGGTATCCAACTCTTTGTGATTCCATTTAGGGTTTTCTTGGTAGAGATACTGGAGTGTTTTGCCATTTCCTTCTCCAGCTCATTTTACAGATGAGGAAACTGAGGTAAACAAGGTTAAGTCACTTGCCCAGGGTCACATAACTAGTAAGTGTCTGAGGCCAAATTTGAACTCGGGTCTTCCTAACTCCAGGCCTGGTGCTATATGCACTATGCCACCTAGCTGCTCCATTCTAGATTCTTTGAGCCTATAAACTATAAAGCCCTGTGTAAAGGTGAGATATAATTATTATTAATCATCACCCTAATCAGCTCCTCATGTTGGCTGGATGCTTTAATGAGTCATTTCATCTGGAAAATATCAGGGGTTTGAAGATCTGAACCTGAAAATAAACTACATAAATAAAAAAAGAAAATATTTGAAAAAGGCAGATACACTGTCATCAATAGCCAAAGGACTTTGCATTTGTTATTGTCACTAGTCATGCCTATGTGTGACCACATAAATTTGTTTTGGGAATAAGGATAATCTAATAAAGAATATGTTAGGAACAGAAGCCTCTAAAAGCCTCTATGCAGAGGCTTTCTCCTCCATACTCTAATTAGCTGAAGGAATGTTTTCTAAATGTGCATTTGCTGTATTTGTTGGATTGTCTAAGGTGATTTCTTATCTACGATGAGCTCTCTTTTTTCAGAGTTCAGCTTCCTGAGAATTAGGCAGTCATGGTAAAGCCATATTGTAATATATACGGAGCTTGACTTTAAAATCGTTGGCTACATATGCCATGGCGAGTGTTCCTTTGTAAATATAAAAACTGAGGGAGACCAGTTCATTCTAATCAAAACTATTGTCAGTTGATATCTGTATCCTATCTCCCATGTAGGAGGATAAATGGGTGCCATTATTAGGGCAATCACGGGGACCAAGGAATACTGAGGCCATATTAGGATTCAGGAACTGGGGGACCAGCTAGGTTAGGATTCAAGGTTCCTTCAAGATGTCAAAATTCTATAGGCAGAGATGGAATTATAAAGGCTGAAGGCTAGAACAGAGAATTCAAACTGAGAATCAGGAGGCATACCACAGAATTTCTATGGGAACTCCTTCTCATTTCCTTTTTCTGGATCTCTATCCGTATCAAAGCCACTAATAATGGATATCCCCCAAGGCTCTGTCCTGATACACTTCTCCCTCAATACTATTTCACATGGTGATTTCCTCAGTTCCCAAAGGTTTGATTATCATCTCTATAGAGATAATTCCCAGGCCTTTGTCTGTAGCCATAGTCTCTTTCCTAGGGTGCAGTGGATAGAGAACCAGGCCTGTAGTCAGGAAGATCAGAGTTCAAAATTGGCCTCAGACACCTACTAGCTGTGTGACCCTGGGCAAGTCCCTTAACCCTATTTGCCTCAGTTACCTCATCTGTCAAATAAGCCGAAGAAGGAAATGGCAAACCACTCCAGAATCTCTGCCCAGAAAACCCCAAATAGGGTCACAGAGAGTCGGACATGACTGAACAAGCCTGTCTCCTAAATTCTACCATTTGTCTTTTAGACATCTTGACGTGGATGTCCTGTAGCCACAATCTGTCCAAAACAGAATTCACCTTTCCTCCAAAACCCTCCCTTTTTCTCCACTTTTCTATTACTGTCAAAGACATCCCCCCTCCCCCCAGTTACTCAGGTTCACTAGAACAGTTGTCCTTGATTCCTAAGTCATATTCATCCCATATGTTCAAGCCATTGTCAAATCCTGTAATTTCTTTCTTACCAACACCTCCCTTACAGGCCCCCTTCTCTCCACTCACAGCAGCAAGGACCCTAGTATAAGTCTTAGCACGTCTCACCTGAACTATCACTACAGCCTTCTGGTTAATGTCTGTGCTCAAAGCTACCTTTAATCTAATTTATGCTTTTGGGGGAAAAACCTGCTAAAACGATTTTCCTAAAGTACTGGTCTGACCATGTCACCCCCCTGCCCCTGCCCTGCACAATAATCTTTGGTGGCTCTCTATTACCTTTGGGATCAAAGATAAAATCATTTGGCATTTAAAGCCCTCCAAAACTGGATCCCTTCTTATATTTGCAGTTTTCTCACATTCCCTTCTCCTCCACTAAGTTTATGATTCAGCCACACTGGCCTTCTAGCTGTTCCTTACCAACAGCACTCATCTCCCTACTCCCTGCCTTGCGCTGGCAGAATGCCAAGAAAACTCTCTCTTCTTCTCCACCTCTTATTTCTCTGACCTCCCTTAAGACTCATTCCAAAGCCCACCTTCTAAAGCCTTTCCCTCTTTGCAGCTAGTGCCTTCTCTCTATGATTTACCTTCCATTTGTTCTGCATGAATTTTGTATGTACCTGGTCATTAGCACGTTGTGTCTCATTCTATTGTCAGCTTCTTTAGGGCAGGGACTGTTTTTGCCTTTCTTTATAGTGCCTATTGTTTAGCCCAAGGGTGAAGAACCTGTGGACTCCAGGCCACCTGAGGCTTTCTAGATCCTTGGATGGGGTCTTTTGACCGAGTCCCAAGTTTTACAAAACAAATTCTTTTATTAAAGGGATTTGTTCTTTGAAGTTTGGATTCAGTCAAAAGGTTGCCCTTGAGGACCTGGAGGGCCACATTTGGCTTTGAGGTTGCAGGTTCCCACCCCAGTTTAATCTAATGCCTGCCATACAAGAGTCACTTATTAAATGCTTGTTGACTGTTTTTGAAAAGCCCCATATATTCTCATTCTCTCTCTCTGTCTCTGTCTCTCTACCTCTCCCTCCTCCCTCTGATTTCCTCCCTTTCTCTCTACCATAGCCAAAAGGACACCCCTCCTCTCATAAACAAGTAGAGGGAGGGAAGAATGGCAACCACCATTAACACCCTGTGTTAAGCCAACTCACAGAGTTTGAGGGAGACACATCGAATTCAGTTCAGAGGGATTGATTTGGCTTAACATCAGCGCTATTTCCCATAGGTTGTTTTGTTTTTAAACGAAAAACAGCTTGTTCTCACACTGTCACCCAAAGGGAAGGCTCAGGTGGCAATATAATCCTGTTTGGAGGAGATTTGAGTTTTTCCTTCTTTTCTTTCCTAATCTTCCTGAACATTGAAGAAGAAAGCACACGTGAGGCTTCTGAGGGAAATACAGCCACACATGGTAGAACAGGTGCCCAGAGACAGCCAAGAAGCATCTGTAGGGAAACTGGGCTGTGATGTGCCATGGTAGCTGGCTGCATCCACCTACACTTCTTTTGTTTTTAAAATTAAATCTACTGCCAGCCGTATTTTTATCTTAATGTGCAGAGCCCTTGGGATGGATGTGATCAGGGTCAGAAAGATACCAGCAGTTTATAGCCTGGCAGGGGTGAAGCCAACCACTCAGTGCAGCAAAGACAGCTATTCTAAGAAGCCCCTTTCCCCAAGGAAAGGTCCCAGGACAGATTTTTCCAGCAGTATTGCCCAAAGTATAACTATGGGTTCCCTCTGGGCCCATTCCCTCAGGGCCAGACTACATTTCACACCGCCCCAAGATTCTCTACTAGTTTGCAGGAATTGGGGGGTCCCTGGTTCTCTACAAGTGGCTAGGGTCTTTACTGATTTTGTTCCCCCAGTGTTAGGGGGTCTGAGTACTCAGGTCTATCTAATCGCTTAACAATCCAATTAATTTTTGCAGACTCTTTTGAGAGTACAGAAAGAACAAACTATTAACATGTGTCTCCATCACATACAACACTTTAGTCTCTGGGGGAGGAGAGAAAAATTGGGCTCACAGCTTAGTTCATTTTTTACACAATATTAATCCCATAGTGTTCTGAGAACAAAGCTTCCCTAGGGCTAGTATCCAGGGCCTTGCCTGGTGGGCTGTCTGCAGCATCTGGCCTGAAATCCTAGGGCTCCATGTCTCCAGTTCCTTGAGTTCCAAGGTTTGTGATTCTACTTCCTGAAGCTAGAACTGAAAGGGACAGGCAAAATAAACCAAAACCTTAAGATCATTTCTCAGGAGCCACAGAGCCGAAGAAGAGGGAAGCCCCTAGACACTGCCCCCTTATCATGAGGTTTCACCTGACAGTAGTAAAAGAGGGCTTGGAACCTTAGAAATGCTGGCAAGAGAGCAACTCTGTGCAGTCAAATCAATTTCAAGAAGTGAACAGTTTCACCTACGCTTTCAATAACGTGGTAGGTCCATGACTGTGCCAGTCCCCCTATCTCTCAGAAGCAGGGCCCCTCCATTTTAAGTGATATGGCATGTGCCAAACCCATAGCTATATAAGTTGAGGAGAGAGATAGTATTGTATAATTGGAAACAGGGCTGTTTGGAAGTCAAGGAGACTCAAATCTTGACTCTGACATATTAGCTATGAGAATTAAAGAGTAGTAGCTCACATTTATATTGTGTTTTGCGTACATTATCTTGTCTGCATACATTATTGTCACAACAGTCCTGTGAGGTAGGTGCTATTGGGATCATCCCCATTTTATGGATGAAGACATTAAGGCCCAGTGTGGTAAAGGGACTCAAACCTGGTAAGCGCCAGGGGCAAGATTCCTACTGTCCTAACACCAAATCCATCACTCTGTCCATTATCCCATTGGCTTTTCTCTTGTTGGGCTAGTCACTTAATCTCTACATGGCCAGGCAACTCTGGGGTTATAAATCTGAGGTAATCCCATTCTGTGGAGGAACTTCTACACCAAGAGTTTTGGATATCAATGAAATCACTGGTCAGGACCAAATTTTAAAAGTCACTCTTATTGACTTTTTTCTTCTGTCCTGGTAGCCTTTTCTATGGCTTCAGGTGACATACAAGTGGGCTGTAAGAGAGAGGGGTTGGAAGGAAGGAAATTCTCATGGAATGGATTCTGTACTCTCTCAGTTTTTGCAATCGTGAAACATACCAGCAGGGAAATGTAGAACTATTTAATTTTTAAGACAGGATCAAAGCTTCTAGAGAATAGGGATTTCTCCAAAAGGTTGGCCCTAGGCAATTCCAGTGGCACAGGAATTGTCCTTAGAATCTTTTAATCCCCTTTTCAGACCCAGATCTCAGCCCTTTCCCACCAATCTTTCCCTAGTCTGCCCATGGCCTCTGAGCCCCCAGGGCATTTCATAAATTGATGAGCTGGTTAGGGATCTTAGAGACCACCTCGTTCAGTAACCTCATTTCACAGATGAAGACAGCCCATTGAGGGAAAGGGACTTGACCAAGGTCACAAGAGTACCAAGTAGAATGACTGAGATTAAAACTCAGATCTTTGGATTCTAAATCCAGAACTCTTTCCTCTATGACATTTCTAGTCTCTATACCCTCAGCCCCTTGCTAAAGTGAGTCAAATTTAATTAAGTTAATAAATTAACTTAAACTAAAGTGTTAATTGATGACTATGGTTTAATGTATAACTCTTCCCAGGCAGCCCCTGAATTTTAATAGGCCTCTTCAATGTTTTAACCCAAAGGAATTTCAGGCCCTGAGTCACTGGGTAGAGGTAGGAGGAAGAGTTCAGAGGAATGGGAGACATTTTTGGATGGGTTGGTGAGGGCTGCTGGAAATCATGGATCTTTAAGGAAGATCTGAAGAAGAAAGAAAGAGGAAGTGAGAGAGAGACAGAGACAGACAGATAGAGGGAGATATATAGAGAGAGATAGGCAGAGAGAGAGACCGAGAAAGGGAGAGAGAAAAAGAGAGAAAAGGAGAGAGAAAAAGGACAGAGACAGAGAAAGAGAGAGAGGGAAGGAGATCAAGTCATGGTATAAAATAACCAACAGGAGTGACCACGGATTATGTTTGCATTAAAAACAAGGAAATGACAACCTAGAGTTGCTACCTTATGAAGCTAAGATGATTCAGCACATTGCTAGAGAGGGTACCAGCCTCAGAGTCTGGATAGCCTGGGTTCAAGTCCAACCTTTGACTCGTAATGACTGTGTGATCTTAATCTATCAGAGATTCAGGCAGACTGAACAGTTACAGTTACAGAATAGTTGCTCATCTGAATTAGTTGACAGAATTTGCTCTTTGGGAGCTCCCTCAACCAATGAAATCACAGGTGTAGACAGACTGTGGGTCTGGCTGCAGCACAGGGGGAACAACATGATGCTCAGATCAGGTTTGGTTTGTTTTTTTTTTTTTATCTAGGCTGAAATGTTGTCAACAAGTTTGACCCCAGAGAACACCTTCTCGTTTTTTTTGCAAAGGTGAGGGACTGTGTCTGTGGAATGATATTGCATATACTGTTAAAATCAGCTGGTATGCTGGTTGGTTTTACTGGACTGCTCATTTTCTCTTTGTTAATCTTTGTGACAAGAAATGGCTTGCTGGGTGGGGAAGGGAGGAAGATATGTTTGGAAATTAAGGTGATTATAAAAATAAGATATCATTAAATAAGATTTTTTTAAAGTGCTGTCAAAATATAAATGTAATAAGTTTTAAAATTGTACAATCCTTTAAAATCATGATTTACAATTGTTGCACCCTCTAAATTTTGGTGCCCTGAGTAAAAGCCCTGGTTGCACTATCCTAGATACTGCTCTGGAGGTAGAAACACAAGGCCTTTTAACTGTTGTGGTCATATGTAGCTTAATGTGAAAGAAAATATCTGAGAGCAAGTTTTGTTAGGAATCTGGGGAGATCATACAGGTACTCACCTATGTCTGGCCCTGCTTGAATGCTGCTCTATAGACAACACACCAATTACAGTCATTTATAAACCTGAGTCAGTGGAGATCTTTGAGATCTAACTTTCTGAAAAAGCTTTTAAGCAATGCCTAGAAATTACCCTTTCGCTGGAGAGGATTGAAGAGTCACCCTGGAGCAATCTTCTTTGACATTCTTTTGAGTCAGGATTAGCATATCTGAGTGCCAGAGTCTGATTATTTTATAGATTACTTAGATCTTTTGTTTCTCCTTTCCCTTCCTACTTTGGCCTGGAAGTTCTGAGATTTAGAACTGGAAAGGACCTTAAAGTCATCTTCTCCATCAGCATTATTTTATATCAAGGTTAGGAATTTGCCCTTTTAGACACAATTAGTAAGAAGCAGGTGAAGGATTTGAACCCAAGTCCTCTGACCCTAATATAGCAGCCTCTCCATCGTACCAAGCTCCCACCTTTTATCTACGTATCACTTTTGTGACTTGTCCACCAGATATCAGACTGGAAGAACAGAAGGAGTGAATATTAGTAGTAAATGCAGGACCCAAATAGGGTGTGCCCTTGGAATTTGGGGACAAGGCCAGAAAAACCTAAAATTAAAACTGACAAGAGTTAGAGAGTTGATGAAGTTAGCCATCTTCCTAGGAAATATCTGTGTGTTTGTTAATTCATGTATTTAGAATTAGAACTTTAGAGATCATCCATTCCATTTGACAGATGAGGAAAACTGAGGTGGTTAAGTGGATTTTCACTTCCTGTCATCCTCTTCATCTCTCCTAATTTCCATCCTCTAACTACAGCATTGGACTCTGCCCCTGCATTCCCCTAGCTCTGATAGGTTAGTTTTCACTTTATTTTTTCCTGAAAGCAGCCTTCCAAGCCACCTCTCTAACTCCACACCCTTCAGGACGTGGCAGTGGTGCTCCCCATCCAGCCCGTCCTCTTCCTCCTTCTATCTCCCTTTTCTTCCTTGTCTTCCTCCATTAGAACCATAGGCTTCTTGAAGACACAGATTCTCTCCTTCTCTCATGCAGGTATTAAATGGCGGTTCTGGATTCTGAACCCAGGTGCCAGATCCGAAAGAAGCCCCATCCGATCCAGCCCCTTCATTCTGCAGATAAAATGGAGACCTAAGGAGATTAAACAGTTTGTGTAAAGTCACGCAGGTAGTGTATTAGAGACTTGGTTTTAACCCAGGGCTTCTCATTCCAGACTCAGTGGGCTTCTACCTCCAGGTCACCAGTGCCCTGCACACACCACTGATTAGGATGTTTCCTGAAACTCAGCAGGGGAGCTTCCCTGAAGCGAAGGAATTGATCTAAAGTGTAACTAGGGAAAAAGGAACTGTAATCTTGGGAACCAGAATAGGCTGGTTATGAGGAAGTATGTGGTGATAGCCTTAGTGGTGACTGACAAGGAATCTTCAAAGAGGAGAATCGGAGACAAAGAGTTTCTCCTGGTGGCTCCAGTACTACTCTTCTTTTCTCTACTCCTCCTCCCCCTCCTCCTCTTCTCTCCCCTACAGTCCTTGCCCTCCAGGAGCTTACAATCTAAAGGAGGAAACAACATGTAAATATGTACAAGTAAGCTATATACAGGATGAATAACAAAGAGAAGGCACTGGAATGAAAAGTCTTAAGGAAGGCTTCCCATAAAAGGCGGGATTTTAGTTGGAACTTAAAGGAAGCCAGGGAGGTCTGTAAGTGTCTACAAAGCACCTACAATTTGCAAGTGATTGTACAAGGCATGGAGAATGCAAGAAATAATTCCTGCTCTCAAACAGTTCATATTTGGGGTGGGGTGGGGGGGAGGCATGGGGGGAGTTGTCACAACTTTTATACAGATCAGTAAATAAGAAACATTTACAAAGTAAATACCAACACCTGGGAGCACCCCTGCCCCCCAACTAAAATTACCCAATGCAGCTATCCCAGGCATCATCATCATCATCACCATCACAACTGACACTTATATAGTGCCTACTATGTGCCAGGCATTGTGCTAAGCATTTTACAAATATTATCTTATTTGATCCTCACAACCACCAAGGGAGGTAGATGCTATTATTTCACATCTTTACATGAGGAAACTGGGGTAGACAGAAGTTAAATTATTTGCTTATTGTCACACAGCTAGTAAGGATCCGAGGCCATGTAGGACTTAGGTCTTCTTGACTCCAGGCCCGCAATCTATTTACTGTGCCACCAGCCGCATCTAAATTCAAAGAACTCTTTGAGTCTATGTCCACTCAAAACAAAGCCCCTAATGATACGTTTACCTCTGCTAGTTAGCCAGGAGACAAAATTAATTCAATAGAAAGGTATTTAATGAGATGGCATAGCCAGAAAATTAGTAATAAAGAATTTCCCCCAGAAATCTGGGATACAATCTTCCACAAACATCATCATTGGAAAAAGTATACGTATATAAGGAACACATATAGAGGGACATGGATTTGCATGTAGGAAAAGTGTGGAAGGGGACATGTAAAGGGAACACGTGTGGAAAAGCACATGTGTGAGAAGACAGCTACATCTCATTCTCCCTCATCCTGCATATCTGATTATTTTGGCAGTCATCATTTCACAATATCTCTTTCACATGTTTCATTCTCTCTATTTATATAACCACCACCCTAGTTCAGGCCTTCGTGACCTTCAGTCTGGACTTTTGTAATAGTTTCTTATTTGGTCTCCCTGACTCAAGCCTCTCCCCATTCCAATCATCCTCCACATAGCAACTAATGTGATTTCTCAAAATGTAGGTCTGACCATGCCCCCACACTCCTTGGTAAAAGCTCCAGGTGTACCTTATTACCTCTATGGGACCCAACAGGAATGCCTCTGCCTGCCCCTTAAGGGTAACCGCACATTACTGACCTTTATCCAATCTTCAGTCTAGCCAAACTGTCTTTCTTGCTGTTTCTCACTTGTGACACTCCATCTAGCATCTCTATATCCTTGTGTGGGCTGTCTCCCATGTCTGGAACACTCACTACCATTGTCCTTCACCTTCACCTTCACTTCTTAGAATCTTATATTCCTTCAAGATACAGCTCAAGCATCATCTTCATGGAGTGTTTCCTGATCACCCCACAGGCTAGTGCCTTCTCCTCTCAAAATTACTTTGTATTTATTTTGTATATACTGATGTGTCACCACGGTATTCCCATGGAGCATGTGGGAGGATAGGCTTGAGCCTTGGCCACTTCCAGTGACAAATGCTCTGTGCCTAAAGGACTTGGAGCTTTAAAGCCTTGGAATGAGGCAGCAAATCCCGGGACCATCCCTTCCCCCCCCCCCCCCCCCAGTGACTGGATGAAAGAAGATTAAACCCTGAACTAGGAAGAGCTACCCACTTAGTAAACTAATTCACTCTCACTCTCACTCATTAAGACAACAGAAGTGACTTTGCTCTCCCTCCCTCTCTCTCCCTCTCCTCCAGCAGAGATGGCCACTATTACAAATGATGAGGTAAAGACCCCAAAATACCAAGTCCTGCTCGAATGAATTCTTTCAACCAAAGAGAAAAACAAAGTTTATTAAAGATTTGCCATAATGGGTAGACTCTTAGGGAATCTCACCCTTTATGATGCTCGTTTTGACAAGAGAGCCAGATTCAATTTTTTTTAAAGTGCTGTCAAAATGTAAATGTAATAAATTTTAAAATTGTACAAGAATTAGATGGAATGCGAGCACCTTCATAGAAGAAATATGGAGCTTATATAACAGAAAGACTGTGGGAAGGATCTAGGGGTGGTTCTGGGGTGAGGGGGGTTTAGAGAAGGTCTTGAGATGGCATCTTAGGATGGGACTGGGGTGAGGTGACACTCCAGCAATGGGATTAAGGGTAGGAAATTGCTGGAGGCAATCCGGAGGTAACCAACTATGTAGGGCTAGGCTACTTTACGGGTAACAGATTGGGTCATAGATATTTTGATAGGATCAAGGGTGGGAAGTAGCTGCAATAGAGGGCTAGGTAGAGATTTGGATCTAGTGATAATGGAAGGCTTATGGCCTCAGGGGAAGGCCAAATCAAGTGGGAAGATTCAAGGAGAGTTCAAGGGGGCTCCCAAAGACTGTACCCCATCACATATACATATATCATATGATATGTTATATAATATTATATACATTATATGTGACATGTGTATATATGAATTTTTTTAATCATTTCCTTGCTAGAATATAAGCTCCATGGGGGCAGCTAGGTGGTGAAATGAGTAGAGCACTGGCCTTGGTGTCAGGAGGACCTGAATTCAAATCTGGCCTCAGACATCTTGGCACACTTACTAGCTGTGTGACTTTGGGCAAGTCACTTAACCCCAATTGCCCTGCCTTCCCCCATCCAAAGGGGAAAAAAAAAGAATATAAGCTCCATGAGGGCAAGACTTATTTTATCTTCATATCCCCAGCACCTAGCACAATGCTTGGCACATAGTTAGTGTTTAATAAATACTGACATATTGGTTTTATTGGGAAGGGATTTGTTTGGGAAACTGTTGTGGTTTTTCCACCTTCAGTAAATACTTTTATTCAATAAATATATAGCCAAAAAATTCACACAAAATAGGGAGAAGGTTAGGAATATGAGCAATAAGGATTTTGTAAAGATTTTGACATATTTGAATGATGGGCTCATTACTCGTTGTGGGGGATTCTCTTAATACTCAAATTTTTCTAGCTTTTACAAGTGGCAAAATGGTCTGTCATCTACCTTCGTCAAGTTGCCTCTGACAAAAGAACAGATGATTGGGTCTAACACTCAGCCCAATTATTCTTTGAGTTGAGAGTCTATTCATTTTGGGGACGATAGAAGATCACACTCAAATGAAAACTATCATCTAAGGCTAAGGGTAGCTTTGGATGGATTTCCTTAGACTGACAAATAGCTAAAGCCCACGGTTATCGTATATTCATTTGTTCGTTCGTTCATTCATTTATTGCATTTATTCATTCATTCAAATAGACATTTGCTTAGTTTACTTTCCTAATTCAAGCAACATTTTTGTTGTTTAAGACCCAATCTAATTTGCCCAGAGACCCTACCTTGAGGCACTCTGGGGGGGTTCACAGACAGAAAGAAAGGTTCTATATACATTGAAATATTCATAGCAGAACTTTTTGTGATAGCAAAGTAAACAAAGTAAATACCCATAGGTTGAGAACTGGCTAAACAAATTGTTGTACATGAATATGATGGGCTATTACTGTGCTGCAAGAAATGATGGATGAGAAGAAAGCAGAGAAGTATAGGAAGATTTGCATAAACTGTAGTAGAGTGAAGTAAGAAAAACCAGGAAAACAACATACCCAAATGACTGCAACAATGTAAAATAGAAAGAATGCTTTTTAAATTTTTTTTTTTAATTTTTGGAGGGGGAAAGGCAGGGCAATTGGGGTTAAGTGACTTGCCCAAGGTCATACAACTAGTGAATATGTCAAGTGTCTGAGGTCACATTTGAACTCAGGTCCTCCTGATTTCAGAGCCAGTGCTCTACTCACTGCACCACATAGCTGCCCCCAAGAATACTTTTTTTTTTAAAGCTGAAATTGAATAAGCCATAAATCAGAATGCTAGAAATAAATTTGAGAAAAAAATCATGACTAGCTTTAAACTGAAAAGGAAATTGTAAAGTTTGATTAACTTGGTTTCTGTGCCTTGGAAATGTTCAGTATGAAGACTGACTGAATTAAAAATCCTTGAAGCCAAGGAAAGGCATAAGTAGAATAATTCTAATTGTGCATGAATTAATCTTATGCTTTAGGCAGTTGAAAGAATTTCAAGATTATCCTTTTTGGCTTTGACTAAATATATATGTTCCTTGTAAGATTAGCGCTCAGAGAAATATTATTGTAAATGTTTCAGAGTGGCATTATCATTTGGGAATGGTTATAAAGGAAAAACATAGTTTTAAAAAAAACTAGGATGGGAAATGGAAGTGAAATTCACTGTCATTTACTAACAAATTTTAAAGTGACTAAAGGATTTGGGTCTGACACTTGTCAATCTTTTACATTCATTGGAATACCTATATAATTTGCCCTAATGAATTTGAAAGATTTTATTGCATGTGTGCAATATTTTTTGAAAGATTTTAATGAACATGTACAATATTTTTAAAGGAAATGACAATTACAAAACTTCCTGGTGAATTTATTTTAAAATTTTGATTTATTCTAAATTGCAAACAAAAATAAGCATTCGAATAAACAGACAGAACTAAAATACTACCTAACAGCCTCAGTTTCCTCATCTTTAATATGGGGATGATAATAGTACCTACCTCAATGTGATGTGAGGACCAAATGAGATAACACATGTAAAGCATTTTTCAAGCCTTAAGTGCTATATAATTGCTAGCTATTAATATTGTACATGAAATTGTAAATTCTTACGTAGACATTGGTTTAAAAATGCGTATATTAACTTGAATGAAACTAATAAAAACAGACATCCAAATTTCTCTTTTACTTCAGGTATCCATCTGATCCTTTTTTCCTCCAATGTATTTTAAAATAATAACATAATGGTAGTTGGTGAGTTTTAGCATTCTTTACTCTGAATCACTTCATGGGGTCTCCCCATATTTTTCTCCATTCTTCATATTTATTTCTTTTCTTTCTTGCCCCCTGACATTCCATTCCATTATGCAACAATTTGCTCAGCCACACTCCCCAGTCATTGATTTCTTGGGTTGTTTTGCTATGATGAATTCAAAATTTTCAAGTCTATCTTATCATTAGAACAAAAGGAGGCTCCCATATTTCATTTGAATATGCAAATTGATACTCTATTGAGGTGGGAGGAACTTACTAAAGGAGGCTTCTAGTTAGTTACCTTAGGAATGGCTTTTCATTTCCCTCATTTCTGAAAGTATAATTTTCTCCTATGACTTTCCTAGGAACATAGAGTAGAAGAATCAAATACAACTGCTCTTGCTCTGGAATGTTGCCATGTGTCATTTTCCTACTCCTCAGTCTTCTAGGACCTACATGTGCTGCCTGCATACAACTGGAATCCAGAGGCAGTACCTAAATGACTTCATCTTCATGTTTATAGCTTAGGATACTTGGAGAAAGCTTGTCATGATGAGATACGTGGTTTACAATTAACCATCATAATTTGTACAACACAGCTTTCTTGTAACTCATGAGACGACTTT
>CM053626.1:304510321-304528019 GCA_028646595.1 Phalanger gymnotis | reverse complement strand
GTGTCTGAGGCTGGATTTGAACTCAGGTCCCCCTGACTCCAGGGCTGGTGCTCTACTCATTGTGCCACCTAGCTGCCCCATTGCCATGCATATTGATTCGGCTTTGATACTTGGCACCTTCTCAGCTCCCTTGGTTGCCTCTCTCCTCTGATTGGAGGGCTGGAGGTCAGAGCAATAGACCCTTCCCAAAGCTTTCCTTTACAGAGGTTTCCAGGTAGCTCCATTTTCCATCAGTGGCTTTGCTTGGTTTGGATTCCATTAACATTATGCTGCTCATACCATCTCACCAACTACCCCCAGGGGTTTCCCTCTTCCCATTCTTTTCAGCATCTTTTGCGTATTTTCTCTACCCCCAATAGGTTGTAAGCTCCTTGAGGGCAGGAAATGTCTTTCTGTTTCTTATTTGTATCCCTAGAGCTAAGACCAGTGCATGGAACATAGTAGGCACTCAATAAACACTTATCGAATCAAATTGACTACCTCACAGGGTTGTTGTGAGGCTCAAAAGAGATCGTGTGTGCAAAGCATTTTTGCAAATGTTTAAGCGCTTTGTGAAAGGCAGTTGTTTGCCCCTTCCAACTGCTCGGTATCCATTCCTTGTGTTCTGATGCGTGATTCTTGGTGTTCAGTCCACAGCTGGGGCAGCATCTGAGCAGGACTCGCACATTAGAGAGAGAACAGGGCCCCCTTGTGGAATGCTGTTTGTCTGTTCAGGAAGAACAAGGGCATGAGAGTACTGGAAAACCTTGGAAGCAGAACTAATTAGCAACAGATGTCCATAGGGAGGGATGCCTGCCACCACTGTGGGTGCTTGAGGTCTCTACTAAAGATGAGAAGGTCCTCAGGATGCTTTGTGCTCCATGCTGACACAGTAGCTAGCCAATTTAATTTATTTTATATTGGTTCTTTTTTTTTCCTTCAGTTTTATCTGGGACTCTGACAATGGCAACTTGAAAAAAAATGATGCCTTTTTTCTTTCCATTACATTCATTTCCAAGTTTATCCCTACCTTCTCTTCTTCCCCCAGAGCTCTATGTTGTCACAAAGCCTTAAAGAGAAGGAGGAACATGGCAGCTTAGCCAGATCGACCAACACATAGACTGTGGCATCTGACATGATAGGCAATACTCTGCAATCATTCCCTCCCAGTTCTTCAAAGGTGGGAAAGAAGTCCAATTCTCAGCTCCTCTCCTGGTCCAAGGCTGCTCATTATAATTACACAGCATCCAGTAGCAGTTACATTCATGTCCCATAATGTGTCTAATCATCTCCCAATTATTGGACCATGACTTCATTTTTAGGTCTTTGAAATGACAAACACATACACATATTGCCATAAATATTTTGGTCCTTGTGGGATCTTCCTTTCTGCATTTGGCTTTCTTGGGAGAACACCTAGCAGTGTAGCAGTGAGGTTTCTGGTTCAAAGGCTACAGACATTTAAGTCACCTTTCAAAGCATAATGAGAGAGAGAGAGAGAGACAGAGAGTTAAAATTCTGATTTATTTTTTAGCTTTTCATAGAGGAACACAATTTGTTGTTGGAAATGTTCTGAAAGGAAGGCTATAAGTAACTAGATTCTAAATCATCTGTATGAAAGGCAGTATGTGGCATAATCTGGAATGAAAAGCCTGGGTTCAAGTCCCATTTCGGAATCCTATCAACTACATGACCTTCATTAAATCACTTAGGCATCTTAGAGACTTGCCTGGGTCCCTAAGAGGTTAAGCTGTTAAAAAAGGTATTCGTTTTTATTGGTAGAGAAAATGACCTCAGCTGGGTGTGCTCTACATTAATGAAAGAATAGGTCCAATCCCCATAAGTCAAGGGCAAGTTTTGACAAGTTACTGAACGTTTTTGGACATTACCCCCAAGATCTAGGTGTGCACATGGGGATAAAAATGCAAAGTCCAATCAGAGTAGAGTGAAGTTGGACCTTCGGGTTGTCCTATGGATGAAGTGTTCTCTTTCTCTCTACCTTTCTCTCTTTCTCTCAGACCCTGAGCTGGTCTGATTGCAAGTCTCATTTTGAGGGGTTGGATGTATTGTTCTCCCTGTCTGATTTACCCTTGGTCTTAGGGGAAGGTACCTGTAAATGAGAGTCTTTCCTTTAGTAGGTATTGAGAAGGTGGGAGCTGAGGGAAGGAGTTCATAAATTTGCCTTTGGCTTTATTCATGGGTGGGAGATCCAATGTGCCTTCTTAAAGTCCTCATTCTTAGAGAAAACCAACTCTAATTTTCTCAAATAAGAAGCACGTTCTTCGTTATCTAGAACTTCCTTGTTCAAGCCAATCCTGCCCCCTATCAGTTATGTTGCCATTTAGAGAAATAACACTTGGTCCTAAGGCTGATCCGTAGCTCTTGGAATCAGGCAGTTAGACATAAGAAAAATTTAGGTGAGGCTGTAAAGGCAGAGAAGAATTTTTAAGACGTTAACCGCTAGGGACAGGTGGCCATCATGCCTATTTTTTTTGTTTTTGTTTTTGTTTTTGTTTTTTTGGAGGAGGGCAATTGCCCAAGGTCACACAGCTAGTAACTGTGTCAAGTGTCTGAGGCCAGATTTGAAGTCAGGTCCTGGGCCGGTGCTCTACTCACCGAGCCACTTAGCTGCCCTGATGCCTATTTTTAATATGCCTGGTAATTGAGGATCCATAATCATTTCTGGTGGCAGCTAGAGTGGGTAGAGTGCTGGGCCTGGAGTCAGGAAGACCTGAATTCAAATGTGGTCTCAGATACTTACTAGCTGTATGACCCTGGGCAAGTCACTTAACCCCATTTGCCTCAGTTTCCTCATCTGTAAAATAAGCTGGAGAAGGAAATGGCGAGCCATTTCAATATCTTTGCCAAGAAGATCCTACAAAGAGTCAGACATGACTGGACAACAACTGAACAACAATTGCTACTGGCAGCTTAATATTATCGTTCACACTGTCGCAGGGCATTAGGGTTTGCTAAACACTTCCCTCGTGACAATCCTGTAAGGTTATGAGTACGACTATTATTTCCATTTTACAGATGAGAAACTGAGGTTTGGAAAAGTTAAAGGGACTCCTCTATGGGCATACAGCTAGTGATAGTTGAAACCAGGTTTCAAACCCAGGTAAGCTCGATTGTAAGTTTGCTTGACTATATCATGCTCCCTCCCTTCTGCTGTTCCTTATATCACTGAAATCACAAATCTAGTCCCTATGCCTAGTGGCAAAGATAATGCCTGGTATGCAGTAGGTGATTAATAAATATTTATTGGATTTAGCTGAATTGAATAGTTACTTCATACCTTCTCAACTACTGTTTGAGAATTTAACTTAATTATCAATTTAATGGAGTAGCTACTTGGCTTAATGAGGTACTAGGAGATCTTCTGTCTGGTATTCATTGCCTCCTTGAATGCTTCCTCCTGGTTACTTAAAAAACATCTTAACATACGATTCTCTTGGAATAGATTGTTAAAAATTTTTTTAGAACATTCAATACACTCTGCAAGGCTATTCCATAATTCGATTTCAAATCAACCTTTTCCACCCAGGAGAACTAAGGCGTCTCTAGTTTCTGTTTCATTCTGCTGATGCTTGTTATGTTCTTAAATCTCACACTGAAGTCATGTGCTCGACAGATGGTTGACTATTTTGTGGGTTAATTTCAACACAGTGAAAGGCAGTATAGTGATCTTTAGCCCTCTTATCCTGGGGTGCTCTGGCATAATAGCCCATTCCTTTCCCTAGCAGAGATCTTTCCACACTACCCTAGGGTTACCCAATTATCATATCATTCATTCTGTCAAGAAGCATCTGTTAAGTGCCACAGTGTTAGGCACTGTGCAAAGCATTGGGGAGATAAAGGCAAAAGACAATCTCTGCTCTCAAGGAGCTGCCAATCGAATGAGGGAGACAATAGGAAAACAACTATGTACAAAGAAACTATAGATGGCATAAACTGGGAATAACAGCAGAAAGAAGGCACTGGAATTAAGGGGGATCAGGAAAGGCTTCCTATAGGATTTAGATGGGAGATGAAGGAAGCCAGGAGTAAGAGATGAGGATGGAGGATATTTCAGGCATGGGAAATAGACACTGAAAATGACTGGAGTCCAGAAATGGAACATCCTGTTCAAGGAACACCAAGGAAGGCCGTGTCCCTGGAGCATGTGGCAGTGGATAGGGTCAAGGAGGGAAGCATGTAAGGTACAAAAAGACATGCCCTTGCATGCTGGTCAGTAATGGGCTCCACAGATGCTATGGGAGGAAGGGGGTCTGTGACTGTAATGTCACCAGAGAATGGAGAGAATGTGCGGATCTGCATTGGACACTAGAAGATGTTTTTTTTTTTTTAATGGAGAACTCCCTACTCTGATGAAAGTACAGGTCTGGTTTGAAAACAAAATATCATACACAGCGCAGTGATAGCCTAAAGATGATCAACGGTCACAGAATCTCAGAGCCGACAGACCCCAGAGACCGTCCTGATTATCCTGCATCTCACCAAGTAGTTCTTCATTCCAATAACCCTGTGATGTAGATTTTATAAGTATTGTCCCCATTTCACAGAAGAGAAAATTGAGTCTCAGAAAAGTTAAGCAACTTCTCTTCAGTAAAATGGTCACTATGTGGAACCAGATACAAAGCAGGCAGGAGAAAAGCTAGCGATACATTGGAGTTTCAGGCTCAAGATACTGGGGAAGTATAGCAGTAGAGCTGTGAATGCCCACAGTCAGTGATAGTGGGTCTCTTTTTCTTTGTCTGGGAGGAGACTCTTCTTTTAAAGGAGGTTGTCATACCGATGGCAGCATGACTAAGGCTGGGCAATTAGCCCTGAAATTTAAAGGGTGAAGACATGTGAGAGAATGAATTTAAAAAGCTGTGCAATTTAAAAATTAGTCACATTTGCATTTTTGACAGCACTTACCCTCCTACTGATTCCATGGAACATACTGAGCTTAGTAACTAGCTGGCAAAAATAATTGATTAAAAGAGGAAGGTACCAAGAGAATGTTTCCTCATCCTCCCTATTCAGCTCTGGTGGCCACACCTTAGGTAAGCTCCTCCCCACCACAGGCCCACCTGCTCCCCTCTAGGAACTTTTTCATTCATTCATTCATTCATTCATTCATTCATTCATTCATTCATTCATTCATTCTAACCTTCCCCAGAAGCATCCTCAGTGGTCTTAGAATATCCAGGCTTCTGCTACCCATAGGGAGTGTTGCAGAACCTCTCCCATCTTGGGAAGCAATGAGGAAAAATAGGAAGCATGGTGTCTTTGGGTTCATAGCAGTATGCTGGAGCCCACTCAAATAGGTTTCCGAGAGCCGGTGATTAAAGTTTCAGCATAAGAGTTTATACCTTGAAAAATGGCAAATGCTACAAATCAGGGTCTGATCAGTTGTTTTGTTGATGATCTAGACTTAAGACAGTGATGGAGAAAATGTTTGTAAAATGAAAATGAAAAATGTAAAATTGAAAATGTTCATCCTTTGTTTTTGAAGATGACCAATGATGTCATGATGTCAGGGCAAAATAGTGAAATAGTGGATAAATTGTGATGTCTTGACTCCTGTGTGAATTGGATTTAAGGGAGGCAGGGATACAAAGCCGTCAGCTTCACTCTCTCTTCCAGAGTCATCAAAGTCCAAGTGGCAAGAAAAAAGTCAGAACGACTGGCAGTGGCCTGGGATGCAGTGTTTTTGATGTCTTTAGAGTAAACTTAAAAGTATGATATATTTATATCTATATAGTTATTTGACTCTCTGGTTGTTAAACATTTACTGTCACACCGCTTCTTTGGAATTAGAGGACCAGGTTTCAAGTTTGGGCTCTATCACTTACTACTTGCATGACCACAAAGATCCCTGCCAGCTTGGAACCTCTGATCTGATGATATTCCAACCCTAATGAATTTATCTTAATTACTTCTGTTATTTTTCTATCACCAATTACGAAGTTGAATTGCAGGTGCTTTGTTGTTATTGTTGCTGCTTGTTCTTTGGACAAGTTGCTAATTACTGTCCCTTCATCCCATCCAGAGAGCAAATTCTCCCAGATTGCCAGCTTCTGTCAACAGTAGCCTTAGTTAGAGATCAAAGGTCAGTCTTCACCTGAGGACAGCAGAGGCGAGACTGACCACACCTGCCCATACGGACAGCAGTTCCATCAGCCCTGCTCATAGAGTGCGGCAAGCACAGCATTCCTTCATTGATGCTAGCTTGTGCACGCTTTGTGTTCAGCAGGAAGGCAGCCTTTATGACATAAAAAGCCCTTGCATGCTGGTCAGTAATGGGCTCCACAGATGCTATGGGAGGAAGGGGGTCTGTGACTGTAATGTCACCAGAGAATGGAATGGGTCTATTCTAGGAAGGAACATTGGTATGGATCCAGGTCATTTAAAAGTGAACTCTGGCCTCTTCTTTCACCAACAACTGATTCAAAGCCCTTTGATGTTGTAGTTTGGGCAATTCCCAGTGTTTGCAATGGTATAAACAGTTCTGTTTCCTCACCAAAAAAATGACTTCTGGGGCCCAGGCATGAATTAATGATCCATTCCACTGCCCTGATTCATAGGGATGGGGCCACTGAGACACAGTGCATGACAGTTTTACTCCTAATATTCAGCCTACTAATTCTGTATATGTTTGCAATTCTTTTTTTCCCCCACTTATGGAAACTAACCAGAAAATCCTATTTCAAAGGTGCTCTAGAAATGTGAAGTCTTCATTAGAACTGGAGCATCCCAATAAAGGAAAAACATCACTCAGTGTTTGTGAGAAGTATGGTCAGACAAGCCACTGAGACTTTTTTCCACACAAAGAAATCCAAATCACCTCTGGGGTCATTTTGGAAATGTCAGCAAAGCTTCATCAAATGTAATTGGCTGAGTTCCTGGGGTCAAGAGTGTCTGTTTTCTTTCTAGCTATTTCAACTATATGACTTTGGGGAAATTGCTTAATATCTCCGTATGGCAATTATTAGCCTCTATAAAATGAGAATGGTTTTTGCTAAAAGGCAGCAAAGTACAGCAAAAAGAGCATTGAATTTTGAATCAATAGACCTGGGTTCAAATCCACATTTTAATGTGTTCTGGTTAGGTAACCTTGGTCAAGTCACTGAACCTCTCCAAGCCTTTACCTCTCTGTAAAATTGGCATAATTATATTTAGTAAACCTGCCACTGAGGGCCAGTGTTGAGAAAATCATTTGTAAACTTTAAAGTGTTATAAATAAATCTGAGTTTCAGAGGGGAGGAAACAGAATTTATTGTATTTGGGAAATTGTGCTTCTCTTTTATTGATTCTAAAATAATCTCTGTCATAAAAGTCAAGCTTTTAATACCAATATTTTGCTGCTATATGCCTGAGAACCATGGAATACCAAAATATCCAAAGAATCAAACTTGCTGGTGATCCAAGTAAGGCTTGTATGTACACACACACACACACACACACACACACAGGTGATGAAAGACACCATCAAGGACACGTATGGCTGGGAAAGGAAGCTGGTCAGTTATGTAGCAAGGTTGAGGGGTAACAGATGGACAGCCTAGGTATTATACTAGTATCTATGAAATGTAAAAGACACAAAGGAGGATCCCCAGTATGTTGGACAAATACTATGTGGAAGATGTATAGAAGTACACGCTATGGCCAAGAATCACACCAGATGAGAAATCATGGATTGATTGAGGTCTGTATTTGTGATTGGCTTCATAAGTGCAACAAGGGATTGGCGAAGGAAAGCTCAATCCTGAGAGCCTGTGCTGATTTGCATTGGGCATTCCTGATGGCTTTTTAATCTTTGGAAACTGTAAGGTTCCATGTCTTACATCCATATAATAATATTGATTGAATATTGGTTTTGGGAGAAGTTTGTCATTGAAGGTATGTTGCAATTTCCTGGGGGGAACAGGGTCCATTTTCTTCCCATTTTATTCCGGACCCAACTCCTTGGCTGTTTGTACTATCCATCACAGATATATACATGGACAAAGTTTTCCATCTAACTTCATGTCAAATTCTGCTAAATAGACATTATTCTTTCACTTAATCTTTCTTGTGTAGATGATGTGGTCAAACACTTTTGAATGATTATGGATCTCTTTCATGGGGCTTTTCCATGTTCTAGGGCTTTATGCAATCATCACGATGTCATCCACAAATCATACATTGGCAGGACTTCATTATTCATAGTGAATTTCTTTGTAACTTGCACTCTGTGCTTGGCGTCTCTTCCATTGCAGTTGTGAATACTTTTGGTGAGTATACCTCTGCTTGTTTTATGCCTTTCCAGATGTTTATAATTAGAGGTTCATTGAACAAGGCTGTCTCTGTTGGAATGTCTCCCAAGAAATCTTGAGTGAACTTGTTACATGGATGGGAAACGTGTCACTGGAACAGAGCCTTTGAGGTCAAGTTTTGCTCTAATAAACTGAATGCTTTTTCATAATCAACAAACAATAAGCGCAACAGAATTCCATACTCTCTAGATATTTTGGTCAGTCACGTAAGATGTGCTATGCTACGGAATATCATTTGCAAAAACCTTCCTGTTGCCCACCTTTATCACGGATGCCATTGATGCATGCAGAGATGATTCTTATAAAAATGTATGAAGAGAAAAGTAGACACATAGATCAATAGCTATTCTCTCAGTCATCTTTATTTTTCGCTATTAATAGTATCCAAGATTTTTCACACAGTTAGTATTTTTACCTCATTCGAATACCTTGTAAATGGATTCTTCGATGGCCTCACAATTTTGTCACCTCCAGCTTAGATCTCTATAGTTGTTTCAATTTGGGTGCCTTTTCTGTCTCTGTTATCTTTAGTGATATTTCTATTTCTTCTATTAGCATAGCTGGGACTATGATCCCAGTGACCAAATGTAGTGACTCTACTGTCCTTGAGAAAGAAAACGGTTTATTATTTTTAAAAATGTGAAGATCTTTTCCATTTTTCTTCCATTTGTTGTCCTTGCAACAGACTGAGTATGCTTTCTGAAAACCATCCTAGTTAAATACATTTGGTGATGAAGTCTTTGGACATGGCACCCCACGAAACAGCTCATTGGAAATGCTAGTATTAAAAATCCTTTAAAGTTATTAACATTGTATTTCGCATTCCTTTATAAATAAAACAATGGGAATTTTTTCTGAAGGAAGGACCTTGAAATTCAATGCTATCTATCCTACAACATATCTTACAGTCATTTCTAATGTTAAAGTCTCACTGACTTTTTAATCTTATAACCCATGACATGGACTCACTGAAAACACTGGGGAAGGGGTCAGAAGGTGTTGTTGACTAGGCTGTCACTGACCTTGTGACATAAAGCTGTTGTTACATAAACCTTAAATTTTACCTATGCCTAAGACCAAAGGCAGCTCATAGCCTACCATGTGACATCCCAAGAGACATAAAACATAGAGAAACATAGAGAGCCACAGAGGAAACTGTCTAGGAATAGCAAACACCTAGACACGCAGCTCCCCTATTTGGCTTTTGCATTCTCCTTTCTTCCAAGACAACTGGCTCCACAAACACAGCATAATGGGCCAATCTCTAACAAACCCCAACTCAGAGGTTTTGACTCTGCCTGATTTTATCTGCTGCCTGAAGGCAGCCTCGACATGAGAAGGAGGCTGGTGCCCTGGGTAGGGATGTTGACACCAGATGCTGCCTTCCAAGGAGAACAGCTTGAACATTTTGTAGTATTCCAGATTGGAGCAATAGTATCCTTACAATTTCAGGCTGTAGGAGGCCTTAGAATGCTTCTAATGCAAATCCTTTGTTTTACAGATGAGGAAATTGGAGAACAGAAAGATGAAGGTGCCTCAAGGTCAGGCAGCTGGTAAGCTCCAGTTAGTGGATTTGGACCCAGGTCCTCTGCTTCTAAATCGAGGGCTCTATTTCCTAATGCTGGCAGGGGGTCACATCTGAAACACAGGCCATGGTCGCCCCAAACCAAAGCAGCCTGCCATTGACAAATAATTCCTTCTTGAACAGATTTAGTACTATATTGCCTATCCATTGGCACCCTCCACTTTCTTTGCTTTCTAGATGCCTCCTCCCCTCAGTCTCAAATGGATGCTAGCCATCAGAATTTATTGATGTATGTGTAAAAGAGTCTTTTCCCTTCTGTATAATATTGAAGCTTCAGGGTCTTACCTTCTGTGAAGATACCCAAAGGAAACCAAGAATATCTGCTTAAAATACATATTTTTTTGTAAGGCAGCGATGATAATACCACTGTGGCTGGAGGCAAGGAGGGGGGATCTGTGGGGGTCTCCTGGGGAGCTTCTGCTGTGTGGCTTACCTGGCAGCTGCTTCCCTAGGCCACATATCACCTCTTTCATATGGGGGGGGGGCGTAGATTCCACAGTGTTGATTTCCCTGTCTGGTCCATGACTATTGAAATAGACATGCCTTAAAAGGATAGGGGAGAAATCAGGAGGCATGAGGACTCATTCATCATTGTCTAAACCCTTTGGTGCTTCCTGCAGCAGAGACATTGAGCATTTTGTAGTCCAGAGGGTTCCAACTTTTCCTGGCTTTAGGGATTCTCTGTTGCAGAATTGGGGAAGTGGGGAGCATTCCACACATGGGAGCCCAACGCTGCTTCAGGGTACCCCTCTCTTCCTTTATGACATGGTCCAAGGACCACCTTCTCTATGAAGCCTTTCCTTCTACACCTCAGTGTGTCTCCTCCCAAACTACCTTACGCTTAACGACTTTGTATTTATTTGTATTTATTCTTCTCATATTTATTCTAGATACCCAACATCTCACCATTAGAATATAAGTTCCATAAGGGAAGAGATTATTTCATTCTTTGTATCTGTACTCTCAGGTGGCTAGGTTTTGTTATTGTTCAGTAGTATCTGAGTCTATGTTGTTTTCTTGGCAAAGATACTAGAGTGCTTTGCCATTTCCTTTTTCAGTGTGTCCTCATTTTACAGATGAGGAACAGACAAATAGGGGTTAAGTGACTTGCCCAGGGTCACACAATTAGCATGTGTTTGAGGCTAGATTTGAACTCAGAAATTCCTGACCCCAGGGCCAGCAGTCTATCCACTGAACAACCTAGCTACCCTCCTAGGTATAGTAATAGTTTAACAAATGCTTATGATTGGAGAGTTGCCTAGAGCACTGAGAGGTTGTGACTTGACCAGCATCACACAGCTAGTATGTGCTTGAGGCAATACTTGCTAGGTCTTCCTGGCTTCAAGGATCACCTTCTTGCCATTGCTCTGTAATGCCTCAAATTTAAATTTTCTTTTATTTTGAAAATAAATTTGACATTTTTCAACTCCACATCCTGGATAATAAACACTGATGAACCTTACTCTATTTCAAGTCCTGTGGCACCGGAGTCATAAACAGAATGGGAGAGGGGGTGATTGTCTCATTTAAGGATATCCAGATACTAGCTATTGTTCTTCTCTGCCACACTAATTTCTGGAGCTGCTGCTATTTGTACAGACTCCCTTGTACAGAAACAGCAGAGGGCAGTATGCAAAGGCAAATGTATCCAGCCAACATCGTCAGGATTTCTGTCTCTTCTGTCACTGGCTGTCAGAGCTGTCCATTAGAATCAGGTCACCCAATAATAGCATACCAACCATGTGGCACCATTTCTGGCTGGTCTTGATGCTGATTAATAACTCAGTTAGCCATTGACATTGGTGGAAGAAGGGAGAAGCGATCTCCTAACACTATTTTAATGTTCCTATAAACATTTCCAAGGTCTCATTTCTACAATGTAGATATATTCAGTCTTACTTGAAACCTACATATATGCAATAAAAGTCTAATGATACAAAATGAGCCGATAGTACATGCCTGGGTCCTGTCCTTCAATACCAGAATTCTGAATGGGTTTCATGTAATTCGTTGTTATCGTTAGCATTCCTAAAATACTAAACGATGTCTGTGTGGGGAAACTTGCTTTAAAAATTCACTCAGGAAAATTCATTCAAGGGGTTCCTATGCATCAGTGAGAGGCAACTGAGTCCAGAGAAGAAGAATATCTTATTATTGCTGGATTTTATTTTTAAATGTGCAAACTTTGAAGAATCAGTAGAAGAGACTTTCTAGTTGTGCCAGACAGCATTTAGCCCGGTCTTCTTGTTTTTCACAAGAGCAAATCGAGGCTTGTTTGGGGGGTGAAGGCTCTTACCCAAGGTCACACAGTTAGTTAGTGGAAAACAATGGATTAGAACTCTGGTTTCCCAGAAATTTCAGTGTTTGGCTCTCTCCATTATAGCATTGCTTCCCTTAATCTGGGTCTGGGCTGCGCATTTTAAGTAAAAGCTGCTTCCCTTACCCCCACCCCAAGTGATAGGACCCCATGGGATCAGCTGCAAAAGGAAGAGGCTTGTCAGATGACCAAATAATCAGGGATATAATAGTTAAGCAGTGTAAGCTTTCCTATTCCAGGTTGAAGTATTAGAAGAGAGGAGATGTGGGCTAAAACCATTATAGCCGTGGCCCTGCCAATAGATAATGTTATATTCCCAGATGCTAAAGAGTGGTATCTCATGGGCTGGCTCAAAGGCCTGAGCTGTAATTTCCAGTATGGAAGGCATGGATCTTTTGTTCTCGGCCTCAGCAGTACCTTCCCAGAGAGGAAATGGCACATCCCTTCTGCCATGAGTTTTCCCCTGGTCTTCTGCCTTTCTCTGAGGCATAAAACTATCCTAGGAGAAGCTATGAGGGCCTTGCCAGCATTGTTCCATCTAGCCCTCCTTCGGGGAATAAAAACTTCTCCCTGAGAGAAGCTATAAGCCAGTATTGCCTTGTGGGTTCCATTGGGTCATGCTTGGGGTAGACTCCCCCCACAGCCATGAAGATGGCTGAAGCAGGCTTTGTAAAGCTTGGTCAGACATTGAAGACACCAAAGTCATCCACTGTGTCTCAGGCCATCACCAGTCATCTTGATTTTTGTCTGGCTACTGGATTTTGATGACTCTAGAAGAGAGAGTAAGACTGAGGACTTTGTTCACTTAAATCCAATTCAGTGAAAATCAAGACATCACTCTGACGTCATTGGTCCTTTTTGAAAACAGAAGATGAGGGGCAGCTAGGTGGTGCAGTGAGTAGAGCACTGGCCCTAGAGTCAGGAGGATCTGAGTTCAAATCAGGCCTCAGACAGCTGACACACTTATAAGCTGTGTGACCTTGGGCAAGTCACTTAACCCCAACTGCCTTCTCTTCCCTCCTCAAAAAAAGAAAACAAAGCAATAGTAACATGGACCATTACTAGAGAAATCCAAGGCTTGCCTTGGAGTGGGATACTCTTGGGCCACTGTGTAGAACGGAGCTGTGTTTGAGCTAGTGGAAATGACTAGAAAGGGATTCTGATTTTTACCTGATCCTATAGTCTTCCATAAACACCCCTAGGTTTGTAAATAAATGCCTTGGGTCCATCCCCTTTGGGATTTCGTAATTTGAAGCCAAGCTCTGATAAGCTGGTACCTTAGGCTAAACCACAGTTAAAAAAAAATCAGTGGAATACAAATGAAATCTAATTCTCTAATCCTTTTAAGCAAGTATTTCTAGTAGACAAAGAAAGAGAGATCTGCTGAGGGCAAATGGACCGAAAGCGGGTGAAGCGGTTGCTGAAAGCACATTACGTCAAGAACATAAGACAGCTTTGTCCCTTTTGCCTCCACCAGACCCTGATTCCTTCTGCTTTCTCCTCTCACTGAGGTCTGCTTTCTCCTCTCACTGAGGTTTCTCAGAAAGGGAACTTTTTACAAAAAGGAAATAGAAGAAAAGCTTGAGGAGGGAAGGCAAGGAGGAAGGAAGAGAAGAGAAAGAGGAAAAAATAGTGCTTAAAAAAAGGGCAAGAGGGGAAATGAGGAAAAGATGTTTTGCATTTCTTGAGTTCCTTTCACTAATCGTATTTGAAATAAAGGTCCCCTATTTCTGGTCTGTCAATATTGAGACTGGTGGTCTACAAAGTAGATAAAGCTATATTGTAAGCTCTGGGATGTCATGTGTACAGCATACACTGAGGGGCAGGTGACAATGGATAGTCTGTACCAAGGACAGTTACTGCTTCAACCTTGACAATGCCTTCTGTTGCCTTCCCTATTCTTTTAAGTGTGCTTGGGTCTGAAGCTACAGCTTCCTGACAGTATCTTTGTATCCATAAGAATATACACTAACACTCTTTGCTTTTACATTTATACAGTTAACATATACCCGTTGGTATTAGAGGTGCAGGACTAGGCAGTGAAAAGAACACTGTGTATAAAGACAGGAGACCTGGGCTTGAGTCTCAGATCAGCCACAGAACAGCTGTATGACCTTGGTCAAGAGCCTTAACTTCTCTGAGTCTCAGTTAACATGGTCAAATCAATCCATAAACATTTATTAATCACCTACTGTGTGTAAAGCACTGTGGATACAAAAAGAGGCAAATGTCCTTGCCTTCCAGGAGCTTACAAGGAGACAATATGTGAACAAATATATACAAAGCAAACTATATACAGGATAAATAGGAAATAATTAACAGTGGAAAGGCATTAGAATTAAGAGGAGTTAGAAAAGGTTTCCTGTAAAAGATGGGATTTTAGTTGAGACTAAATAGAAAAAATGCACTATATTAACTCTAAAGATGAGTTATTGCCATGCTTATAGGTGACTATATTTAAAAAGGTCGAGAGGCATAAGTTCTGGGTAATTAACCATTTTATTAATAATGACAGACTATTGCCAATAAAATGGGTCAGTGACATTGTCAAAGATGAATCATGGTGGGCTCATAGTTGGAGAGTGGGTGTTCCTGAGGGTGGCAGTCAACTCTGATTGGTTAACAATTAGTGAGAGAGAATGAATATTACAATGAAAGGTGAACCTATTCTAATGAGGAACTCGGAGGGGGTGGGGAATATAACTTTGATTATGTCATTTGCTTCTAAATTGCCCAGCCTTGGGCAGTCTGTTCAAAGAATTTATCCCCATCCAAACCTTCGTGGAGCACAATGGGTTTCCTCACCTGGGTGAAGTCTGAATAAGATTGAAGAGAAAGTTAATTCAATCTCATTATCAGCAATGTCTTTCAGAGACTGAAAGGCTTATGAAAAATCCTGGTCCTATATCAATAATTGATTATTAATACGAGAGAGAAATAATCATTTCATTGACATATGAGGCATAGAAAGAAAAGAAGAAGAAAATGGGGCAGCTGGGTGGTGCAGTGGATAGAGCGCCAGTCCTAGAGTTGGGAGGACTGAAGATCAAACCCAGCCTCAGACACTTACTAACTGTGCAACCCTGGACAAGTCACTTAACTCCAATTGGGAAAGAAAGAAAAGCATAGAACCAGACAGACATAAAGCAGAGAGGTTTGCCTGAAAACATCGGGGGTTTTTAATGAGTTGCACACTCAACATGAGTAAAATGTGATAAGGTATTAAAAAAAAAAAGTGAATGTGGTCTTGGGCCACATTTTAAGAGGTGATTTCCAGAAGTGGGGAAGTGATGGGGCTGCTATAAGTGGGTCTGCACTGGTGCTGGGGTCTGAGATACTGTGTTGCAGAAGGAGGAAATGATAGGGCTGCTGTAAGTGGGTCTCCACTGGTGTTGGGGTCAGCCTGGGATACTGTGTTCTAGGAAGGACCTTAATAAGTTGGTGAGTATCCGGAGGAAAGCAAGCAGAGTGATGAGAGGTCTTTCTTTCTTTTTTTTTAAATTTCTTTTCTTTTTTTTAGCTTTTATTTAATATTTAATTTTCCCCAGTTACATGTAAAAACAATTTTTACATTATTATTAAAACTTTGTGTTACAATTTATCTCCTTTCCTCCCTCCTCACTTCCCCCATTGAGAAGGCAAGCAATTTGATATATGTTATGCACATGTAGTCATGCAAAGCATATCCATAATAGTCATGTTCTGAAAGAGAACATAGACAAAAAAATTCAAGAAAAATAAATAAAGTTTAAAAAAAGTACGCTTCAATCTGTATTCAAATACCATCAGTTCTATCTTTGGGGATGGATAGCATTTTTCATCATAAGTCCTTCAGAGTTGTCTTGGATTGTTATATTGCTGAGAATAGCTAAGTCATTTTTTCAATATTCCTGTTACTTTCTACATAGTATATTTCACTTTTCATCAGCCCATGAAAGTCTTTCCAGGTTTTTCTGGAGAGCATCCTGCTCATCATTTTTTATAGTACAATAGTATTCCATCATAATCATATTCTACAACTTGTTCAGCCATTCCCCAGTTGATGGACTTCTCCTCAACTTCTAATTCTTTACCTCCAGAAAAGAGCTGCTATAAATATTTTTGTACATATAGGCCCTTTTCCTTTTTGCTTTTTATCTCTTTTGGGACACAAACCTAGTAGTGGTATTGCTAGATCAAAGGGTATACATGTTTTTATTGCCCTTTGGGCATAATTCCAAATCGCTCTACAGAATGGTTGAATCAGTTCACAACTCCACCAATGATACATTAAATTCTCATTTTCCCCACATTCCCTCCAACATTTATCATTTTCCTTTTCTGTCCTATTAGCCAATCTAATATCATATGGCCCAAATATGAAGTATTTCAAGGGAAATTGTGAAAAAACTAGGAATGAATGGTATCCAATATTACCAGATTTCAATTTATACAACAACGTTGCAATTATGTTAGAAACAAACCTTACCAAAGTTAGGTAAAATATTGAAAAGTAAATCAGTGAAACAAATGTGATAAGGAAGACATACAAACAAATGTAAATAGTAATATAATGCTTGATTAACCCAAGAACACCAAAAATTTAAAAAGGCATTCTTTTTTTTAAATTAAGATTTTTTATTTTTAGTTTACAATGCTCAGTTCCATATAATTTTGAGTTCCAGATTTTCTTCACCCCCCCTTCCCCAAGATGGCATGGAATCTCATATATCTTCTACATACAACTTTGCATTAAACTTATTTACGCAACAATCACGTTGTAAGGAAGAATTATGACCAATGGAGTGAATCAGGAGAAAGAAGAAACAAAACAAAAAAAAAAAACAAAAACAAACAAAAGGGGAAAAAAAAGGAGAGCAAGCAGTGTGCCTCAGTCTGCATTCATACTTCATAGTTCTTTCTCTGGATGTAGATAGCTCTCTCCATCATGAGTCCTTTGGAGTTGTCTTTGTACCTTATATTGCTGAGAAGAGTGAAGTCTATCAAGGTTAGTCATCACAGAATCCATATATCTGTGGTTGTGTATAATGTTCTCCTCGTTCTGCTCCGCTCACTCAGCATTGTATCGTGTAGGTTTTTCCATGTTATTATGAAGTCCGTATCATCCCCATTTCTTATCACACAATAATATTCCATTACCTTCATATATCACAACTTGTTCAGCCATTCCCCAATTGATGGACATCCCCTTGATTTCCAATTCTTTGCTACTACAAAAAGAGCCACTATAAATATTTTTGTACATATGGGTCCTTTTCCCACTTGTGTGATCTCTTTGGGATATAACCCTAGAAGTGGTATTGCTGGGTCAAAGGGTATGAACATTTTTATAGCTCTTTGGGTACAGTTCCAAATTGCTCTCCAGAACGGCTAGATTAGTTCACAATTCCACCAGCAATGTAACAGTGTTCCAATTTTCCCACAACCTCTCTAGCATTTATCATTTTCCTGTTTTGTCATTTTAGCCAATATGGCAGGAGAGATGTTGTTTTAATTTGCATGTCTCTAATC
>CM053626.1:304489253-304509821 GCA_028646595.1 Phalanger gymnotis | reverse complement strand
CATATGTAAATGTGAATCTACGTAGTTTTTTTTCTTGTAATACCTATACACTGGGGTTTTTTGGGCACACAGAATGACAGAATCTCAGCTAGAAGGGAACTCCGTAACCATCTAGTCCAGTCTACACTCCTGCACCCCTTCCCCCCAAAATCCCCAGTATCATATTTTTAAAAAGTAATCGTCTTCTTTCTTCTTGAATTTCTCATATGGAGGGGTGGGCTGGGGAGAGGGGAGGTGAATCTATAACATCCAGCTACAACCTTTCTACCCTTAGATAACTCTAATGGATAGGAAGCATTTTCCTGACATTAAGGCTAAAATCAGCTCTGTGTAAATCCATGGCTCCTGGTTCTACCCCCAGGGCCAGAAAACATCAGTTTAATCTCTCTTCTACTACAACTCTTCATGTTATAAGACTACTGTGATGCGCAGCAGTGACAGCCATTTAAATCAGAATAGATACTACCACACAAAATCCAGAGTCTTTGCTTTGTTTCTGTCCAAGGAGGCTGAGCTTAATGCTAACTTCAGAGACTAATAAAACCCAACCTCTTTAGAGACGCACTTTTGCAGGGTCTAATTAAAAATGAACATAGTTCTAACATTGCCCTGCATGCTTGTGGCTCCAGACTTTCCTTCTGCTCTCTTTTGTTTATTTTCAATGATTTATTGGCATTCTCTTCTTGGCTTTTTTTTTTAAGCATCATTATTATTCTCCCAATTCACTCCCCCCCCCCCAAAAAAAAAGTCCTTTCTTGTAACAAATAAACATAGTTATGCAAAACAGTTTGTACATTTGGCTTCATCTGAAAATGAATTGTCTCCTACTTTACCTCTAATTCATTCCCAAGAGCTGGAAAGCATGATTCAACAGTATCAGTCTTCTAGAGAAGAAGAGGCAAATGAGTGCAAGCCTGGCTACACTCCCAAGTGCAGCAAAGGAAATTAAAATGTAATTGGGAAATATTTAACAAAATAAATAACAATACAATAAAATTTAGATGATACTATTTTTGAAAACTAAGTCAAGATGAAACCCAAAGGGAGGATCCTCCATTTCTATTCATTTGACACTGCTATTCTAGAGTCATAATAGGTCATTGTGTTGATAGTGGTTAAGTCTTTCACAATTGTTTTTTTCTTTAGAAGGCTGAAGTCATTGTATAAATAGCTCTGGTTGTATATTTATTGATATATTTTACTTTCATATCACTTCCATTTCCCAATGTATCCCTGCCCTTATCCCTATAGGAAGAGGAGGGCAGGGGACCAGCTGAGCAAAATCAATTGACTTAATAAATTAAAAACTATAATAACATGTAATAAGCACTTAATAAATACTCGTAGACTGAATAACAAATTGAAAAAGTGTGACATTAGTTGTAATGTTCCACACCCATTGTGTCTCTCCTTTACAAAAAAGGGAGAAAAGTGATTTCTTTCTCTTTGGGACCAAGCTCTATCAATATCATCTTATAGCATTCAGTTTCAATTGTTTTATAGTTGTTCCTATTTCTGTTGACATTGCTGTAGTCATTGGGGATATTGTTTTCCTGGTTCTGCCTACTTCACTGTGTATTAGTTTATCTACATCTTCCCATGATTCTCTGAATTCATCATATTTAGAATTTCTTACAGCACAGAAATGCGCCACTTCTATGATATAACTTTTTTCTACAATTTTTCAATCAAAGGGCATTTATTTACTTTCCAGTTCTTTGCTATTCCCCAAAAGTGCTGCTGTGGATATGCTGGTGTCTATGAGACCTTTGGGGAAAAAAATGGGCTTCTCTGAGGTATAGTATACATCAAGGCTATCCAAAATATGGCCCGCAGGCTGCATGTGGCTGCAGTGTGATTTTATGTGGCCTGCCTGCGGGTTTTAATTTTCTCAAGTGAAAAAAATAAAATAATAATTTGCATGGAATGCATATTAGATTTTTAAATTCCATCACTGTGTGAGGTAAATACATGAAACGTGAAGACTTCACAGGGGAGGATGTGTATAATATTCATATCTGTATACAAGAGTGTTTAAAAATCAAGATACAGGGAAGGGGAAGATTTTGACGCCGTGAGAGTCTGATGGCTCAGCCTCTGGGAAAGTTTACCCTGAAACTTTTTGTTCTTTCTTCTGGTTCTGGTTTGAAGATTTGCTCAGTAAGAACAGGGTCATAATGACCTGTTTTCCTCTACTGTAAAGAATGGAGAGGGTCTCCCCCTCCCCTTATCCTATTCTCCTTTTTTAGATTTATAGATGTCACCTCAGTTGTAATCATTAACTAAGGAGTTTCTGTGCCTCAGTTTCCCAGTTCTTTGTCTAGCTTTCATGCTCAGATTGTAAGCCCACCTCCCAGGCAATGGTGAGAAGGATCAGAGGTGGGCAGGAATTCTCTTGCGTTAGGTATAATTATGGGTGCCTTGCCCCTTTTAAAGTGCCTCCCTTGCTGGATTCGTTCTAGCGGGGATTGCCCAATTCTCAAAAATTGAATAAAATTTATTTCTGTTCCCATCCTGAGATAGCTCCTTATTAACTTTTAATTGGTGAGGGTCTTTCATCCCACACAATCACTAATAAATAATTTCATTGATGTTAATTTTCTTTGGTGTTTTTAAACAGTATTTACAGAGGGAACATATCTCATGGAATTTTCAATTGATCTGTTGGATGCATTCTGTCTGTACGATGCAGACTAGTCAGTATGCGTCTACCTTTACACTGTTGTGTTGTCATTTTGTTGTTTTGTGTTTGCTTTCGCACTTTGCGCCTTCACCTGTCATACTGATGATGTGCGTTCCCCCACTTTCTATTAGCGTACTGTATTTTTTATTCTGGGTGCAGCCCTCGAATAATCATTTTATTTTAATGCACCCTAAGATGACCTAAGTTTGGACAGCCCTGGCATATACCTACCAGAGGAATAGTTGTATCGCTTTTCAGTCACTTTGATTTTTAGCTTGATTTCAAATTGCTTTTCTCTAGAATTTATTATTGAAAAGATGGCTAATTATATCTAGAAAAGGAAAGAGTACTTTAAAAGAGCTAGCATGTCTTCAAGAACAGGTCAGACCAGGCTAAATTTTCATTTTTGACATGGTTAATTGGCAGTGAGATCAAAGGAATTATATATAATAATGAGGTATAATAATAATATATGCAATGGTACATACCTACGTGTATTTTAGATAGAATATGTGTATGTGCATATACATACACATACATATGTATATATTAAAATACATAGGTACTTAAATTTTAGGGGCAGCTGGGTAGCACAGTGGATAGACTCAGGAAGACTCATCTTTCTGAGTTCAAATCTGGCCTCAGACATTTATTAGCTGTGTGACCCTGGGCAAGTCACTTAATCCTGTTTGCCTTAGTTTTCTATCTCTAAAATGAGCTGGAGAAGGACATGGCAAACCACTCCAGTATCTTTGCCAAGAAAAGCCCAAATGGGGTCACAAAGAGTCAGATACGACTGAAAATATTTTAGTAAAGTGTTTGATAAAGTCTCTCATTAGATTCCTGTGGAAAACATGGAGATAGGTGGGCTAGACAATAGTACATACAATTAGATGGATTTGATCATGGTTACATGGTGAACTCAAAGACTAGCTATTAATAGTTTAATGCCAACTGGGAAGATTCCCAGTCAAAAGCCCCATTTTAGAGAGCTGCACTTGAATAGTGATATGTAACCTTCTTAACAATGACTTTGATTAAAGACATGGATGACATCATCAACTTTTCAGATGACCCAGAGCCGGGAGGGCTAGCTAACTCAGTGGATGATCGAGTCAGTATCCAAAAAGATTTCAGACAAACTTGAGACTTTAGGCTGAATAATGTGAAATATAAGAAGAAATGTAAAATATTACTTTTGGGTTTAAAAAAGTCTACTTCATTAGTTCAAGTAGCATAGAGAAGATTCTCTGAAAAAAAATCTTGGGGGCAAGGGAGATAATTAGGAGTTTTCTGATCAGCTTGGGGAGCTTACGAGGGGGCCAACCTTTGTTTGGGACTTTATATCTTTCTTTGAAAGGTTCAGACATACCACTTGGCACCTCTTGGAAGATGGATCGGTGACTAGGGATGACTTGGCTGGCTAGAACTTTTGTTGGAACTCCTGTTGTAGCAGAAGCCACACCTCTGCGCTGACCTATAAAAGGGACTCATTGCCAAAGACTTATTTGTGGGGATATTTACTAACATTTTCTGAAGAATGAGTATAAAACACAGAATAAATTGGGGGGACCCAGGACATTAGCACCATAGGGAATGCAATGGGCCAAGAAATTTGAATTCATGCGAACAAAGGGTTTTTTTTTTCCTAAATTAAAACAAATTTGCATCAAGGACCCTACCAGTCAAGAACACCAAACATCTGTGAAGCAGCTGGTGAGCTTCTTAGGATTCACTTGGAAATGTAATCTGTACATTACAGTCAGATCAGCACCAAAGAACCCTCTACTCTTGCTAGACAATTAGAGATAACAGATGTGTTTCCCCATTGTGAGTAACAGGCAGATAAATATAGGAGGTGTAAGTAAATAAGTACATATGGCCCATTTTTGCTTTTTTTGTTCTTTTCCCTTTTTTATAGGACTAAAGACAGTGGAAATGAGTGGATCTGAACCCCAAGGATCCCCTTCTCAACCCCTCCCCACACCCCAGAGCCAATAATGATTGTGCTGAGGCAGAAATACACTGGAATTTTATGAGTCCTCATCCATGTAATTCCAGGGCACAGTTCTTGAACCAGTAGTCCCTGGGGATCAAGCCCAGGAGAGGCAGTGGTTGAGGCATCCGTGCTCTCAGTCACATGACAGCCAAGGAAATAGAAACCATGTGGACTGAATGTTGAGAATTACTGAATCTCAACCTCCTGGATACAGAACTGGGAACTTTCAGGGCAATCTTTTAGAAGGAGAAAGGGGATGTCTTGAGCAACATCAGCTTTGCCTCTCTAGCAACTCCTAACATGAGAATCCTAAGATCCAATCTTCTACAGAGAGAGGGACAATCCCAGGCATCACCAACTTCTTGGAGAAGATGACCACACTTAAGTTTCTTCCTACTCTCCCTCCCCATCTCTGCTCCATGAAAAGCAAGAGACTAAAGTCACAATATAGTTAAGACGAAGACCTAGATTTTGCCCTTCACTATTACTGTAAATTATTTTGATAGTACAAATCTGAGGGAAGAGGGTAGACTCTCGTCCATTGCTGTTCTGTGGAAGTCCAAGGCCCTCAGGGACACATACTAAGGCTGAGTGAATGTAGGCGTCTTTAGAGAAAATTGGAATTCATTAAAATGTTGAGAATTGCCTTGATAGGAACTCTTTGATTATCTGTGGGGGAAATCCAAGCTCTCAGGGTTGTATGATTGGACTGGGCTCTGGAGAGCTTCTAGACAGAGAGGATAAGCATATTGATGGCTCCTGGCTACAATGGGTTCTTGATACGTTTTCTGCATTTTGCTCTGAGGAGTAGAATAAAGGTTGTCTTTTGCCCAGCATATGCATTGTTACCTTGAATGCCTCTGTGGGATCTAGAGACCTTTTAACAACATCTCGTATACATGGGTGTTCAGAGAAGGCTAGTACCTCTGGTGTGAAGGCTTGTTGAGCCCTTTTCAGGGCTGCTCATCCACCTTTGGCGTCTACCTGCCACCTAACTCTCACCTGTGGCTCTAAGAAGCTGTAGCATGTGCACACCCCAGTAAAACCATCCTGTCAGACTGGACTAAACCAGTTGAGGGTAACCAACAGGTCTCAAATGCACAGTTGAGTTGGGGGGAGGTCTGTCTACCCCAAGCATGGGAAGACTTCCCAGGTGGAATAGGCAGACACGAACCATTTGTTCCAATAGGCTGTGAAGGCGGGAGAAGCAGGCACTGTAGAACACTTAGAGCTCAGGTAGACGTTGAAGATGCCAAGGTCATCCAGTGTAGTCTGAGCCATCACCGGTCCTCTTAACTTTTGTCTTGCTGCTAGACTCCAATTACCTTGGAAGAGTGAGGCCAACCTTCATGAAACTTTGCCTCACTTAAATTTGATTTACGTGAGGGTCAAAAAAAAAAAAAAGGCCAACATCTGAGGAGACCTAAACCTGAGCTGTATTCAGAGTCCCCAGAGTCAATTCTGAACTGGAACAAAGCAAGCCAAAAAGAGATAGTTTAGGGGTAAGCCTCCAAGTTTGAACACTGGCTATGTAAGCCCCCAATTTGGCATTCTGCGTCATGGGTTGTAGGCAGTTTTGGTGTTGTCTCACTTGTGTGATTAAAAACCAAATGCAAACTTGGACTGCATTGAGAGAAGTATCGCTTTCAGGAATAAAGTGGTGACAGTTCGATGTACCCTGCCCTAGCTGAACCACATCTTTAATAAGTCTTTTAGTTCTAGGGATTAGGAAGGAAATGGCCAAGCTGGAAAGCATCCAGAGGTGAGCAAATAGGATGAGGTGGGGCCTCGAGTTTATGTCATCTGAGGATCAGTTGAAAAAACCCAAGCAGAATTGGCATGTTTAGCCTGCAGATAAGAAGGCTCAAGGGGGACATACATGGGAATCGTCATCAATTAGGAGTGGAATTTGGGCTTGTTCCATCAAGCTCCTGAAGGCACAACTAGGAGCAATGGGTAGGAGTGGCCAAGAGACAAATTTTGACTTTATGTAAGGAAAAACTGACCATTAGAGCCCTCCAAGATGGAAGCAGCTGCCTGGAAAGGCTGTCTTCAGCCTAAGCTGGATGAGCACTTGTTGGGTGTGTTGTAGTGAGGATTCTGTTTTCAGATCTGCATTGTGCTACATGGCCACTGAGGCCTCCTCTAACTGAAATCCAGCAATTCTGTGAACCTAGATCTCTTCTGACTTCAAGGCCATGACTCTTCACACTATATTACATTGTCTTTTGCTATGAAAATTTCAAAATGGTCCCCCATGTTCCAGTCACAAGTGGTTGCTCCCTCCTCGGTACTTATGGTACTTACAAGTACTAACCTTCCCCTCTCCCCACCTTTGGAAACCACAGACACAGAAAACACAAACCTCCCCTATCTCTTCCCCCCTCCCCCGCCCCCTGGAAAAAGACAGATCTCCAGTTTAAATTAGAAAAAGTTTTATTTCACTTAAGTCATTGGAACTGTACTGCAATATAATACAACACGGCCAATGATATTAAGACACTTTTTGCCATAGGTTTAAGATGATTCTCTATCATGTCAATTTTCCAACTTTTCTTGACAGTCTTGGAGATATTTTTAGAATTTGACAATATGAGCACACACACTGATGTCTGGAGAATGCAAAGAAGGACTGAGCTCACCAGATATAGCACTTCAACAACAAAAATATCCCCTTAAAGGAGAGCCTGGGTGGGAGAGGATGATACAGAGGAAGCAGGTGAATTCATAGGACATTGCTTATCAAATAGCTGCCAATCAAATAAAACCAAGCCCACATCATCTCCATTCTCTCTTATTATTTGACTGAGATTTGACATAAAAAGGCTTCTTAACATATGTTTATTTTTTATATTGCCAAGCATTGTCATCTGAACTTTACTGGGAAGACTAAGGACCAGTGGACACTTGGTGCCTAGTAACTATTAGGGAAAGGGGTGATGATGCTGGGCAGATATAGTATGCTTAAGTTTCCAGAGTCAGTCGGTTAATATTTATTAAGCACCTACTATGTGTCAGGCACTGTGCTAAGTGCTGGGGATACAAAGAGGCAAAAGACAGCCCCTGCCCTCAAGGAGCTTATGATCTAAAGAGGTACTCACCTTCCACCAGTGAGATTTATCCATTCTGAAGAACCAAAGATGATCCATTCTATGGTTGCTCAACAGTTCTTCCCTAGTTTCTCTGAGTACAAAGTAATTCCCAGTATCAAGGATTTAGGGACCCTAGGTGTTCCAAGACACAACCTCCTAGCTAGTTATTTAGTTACATTGTGATGCTAATTTGGCAATCTCATAGTGTAATGTTTATCTGAGAGGTCAAATTTTATCATTAATAGGATCATTGATGGGGAATAATATTTCAGATTTACTATGAACTTTAAATGGGGCTTCAAAAAACATGCGTCTATGCTGAAATATATTCTCTACTGACTACTCCAGGGTGTTGGTAAAATCCTTTGTAAAGACGTATGGTTTGTAGATGTTTTATATCAATAGATCCTGATTGATCACTTAATTTCAATAGAATATAAGCTCCTTGAGGTCAGGGAATATTTCATTCTTATCTTATTTTTGCCTTGAACAGTGTCTGATGTGTAGTGCTTATTAATAAATGGTTGTTGAACTGAATGAGTGCTTGATAGGTGATAAATCTGGAGATCTGCTTAGGAGAAATCATTTCCACAGAAGAAAGCTATATAAAAGCCTGTATTTTCTTACCTTGACTTTTGGCAAGTGAAGTATACTTATACCCATCTTGTGCACCTTTTAAGGGGATGGTGCAGAAAATGTTGCTCAAAGGACATCCATAAACCAGCCAAGCTATTTCTGACTCTTTCATATTAGTAATAATGACAAATCCTCAGAGTAAAAACAAGGGCCAAGTAGTCCTTCTCTATTTGCCTCATCCCAGGCAATGCACAGACTCAGAGTCACAGACTCTTGCTGCTGGAAGGGACCCAAGAAGCCAGCTAATCCATGAACAAGAATCCCCTTGACACCACTGCCAACAAATGGTCTTCCAGCTTCTACCTGAAGACGTCCAAGGAGGAAGAGTCCACTCACTCACTCACTACTGATTGAGGTGACCCATTACGTTTTTGGAGAGCTGATTGCGGGAAAGGTTTTTTCCTTACTTACATAAAAACTAAATTCGTCCCTAAGCAGCTTCTACCCACTGCTCCTAGTCCTGTCTTTCGGGGCCAGGTAGAATCAGTCTAATCTCTCTCGCATGACAGCCCTTGAAGGCAACTATGATGTCCCTTATAGGTGTCTCTTTTCTGGGCTAAGCCTTCTGGGATATTTCATACCCCCTCTTCAGGTTAGCTAGGACCCTGACCCAGGAAGTATGAAAGAAAGGTCACTTTTTTGGGTCTTTTTCTGGTCAGACTCAGTGTGGAGACTCCCCTGCCCCCCTTCAGGTACCTATTGGCAACTCATTCTAACTTATCATCCAAGAGTCTCCTAGAGGCACTGAGATGTCAAGATGGCTTGTCTGTAGCTGCCAAGCTAGGGTGCTATCAGAGGAAGGACTTGAACACAGGTCTTCATTACCCCAAGGCTCATAGTTCATAGATCTGGACCTGGAAGGTCATGACCTCTGAGGCCATCTAGTCTAATCCCCTCATTTTCCAGGCAATGGTACCCAGAACTGGGGAGGTGAAATGATTTCTCCCAGGCATCCAGGTGTTAATATCAGAGGCATCATTTGAATGACTGTGCAGTCAGGGTTCTTTGCACTGAATCACACTTCCTATTTAGGAATTAGTAAAGGATATATTTACAATAACTTTTTTTTTCTTTATGATGTGTATAACAGCATGGATTGTGAAGACCGGTCTAGATTAGCACCATAGGTGATTTAATGGGCTAAGAACCAAGAGCTTTATTAATTACCCCTCCAAATCTTGCAGTCAGAGGCCACAGGTCAAGAACACCATCTATCTGCAGAGCCACTGGTGAGCTAACTCGTAGGCAGGCTTCACTTGGAAATGCGGCATATATGCTGTCTCAATCAGTTCAACAGTGAAAGGCCCATCAGCTCTCAGATTGTTACTCTACATAACAAATAGTTTGCCATTGTGACTATCAAGGTTTAAACAGCTGCAAACATAAGGCGCCTGTATATTTACACAGGTAGCCTCCTGTAGGTATTATTGAGGGGAAATATTATTTATTATTAACTTCTATCAAGAGCACTTCTAAAATGATGAAAATGGGGGCATAAATAGAGCCCGCAGACGACTAAAATGGCCTTAGGAAAGCCAAGCTACTTATTTACCTGAGTTTTCTTTAATAAAGGCCAAACTTTTATTTTAATTAACAAATGTGAACTGGGAAATTAGAAAGCTAAAAAAGAGAAAATCAGGAAAATACCTAGGTGTGTGTATTGTATGTCCTCAGATGGGGCAGACCCCTTCCCCTCTCCCCATAGAAATGTCTACACATTTACTTTTTAAGCCAAAGCTGAAAGGCTTTGTGCTGTTTCATTTTAAAAACTAGTTTAAAGATTATTATTATTATCATTATCAGACTCATTTTGGCAGGTAAGGGAGCTTGTAATAGCTCATGACAAATAAAAAATAAGCTAGGTTGATTTGGCATTACAATTCTGCCAAAACTGGTATAAGTGATGGAAATGCCTCATGCACACAGCAGGTGCTTAATAAATGCTTATAGATTTAGGAAGCTGAATTGTTGCTTTAAAATAAGCTTTTAAGCTTGATGGCACTTTTTTTTGAAAGTGTTGCATGTAAAAGCAAACCTATGCCTATAATTCAGAAAAATACAGCACCCCCTTCCCAGGTTCCACTGGGGTCCTGACTTCTGGAATAGGGTTGGTTTGTTCTTCTCAGTGGCCAAAAAAAAAAAAAAAATCTTCCCTGGAAGTTTAAAAACATTCAAATCACAGAGTACACACCACATTTCTAAATACAATACATAATCTTCACAACTAGTGTCTACAGGGACCACAACAACATTCTGGAAGTGAATGGTTAATTGGGGAGAAAATGTAAACACAAGACCACTTCAAACACAGAGGGTTTTTAACCCCCACTCCCAGCTTCACATAAGCGAGCTAGCCAGTTGGCACTGGGAAACACTGAATGTTCGGCAGGTCCTGTAACATCACTTTGGTTATATCATTAGGTGAACAGAACAATGCAAAGTGTTTCTTCAATATGGCACCCAACCAGAAGCAGTGACACATATGCATATTGAATGATTCCTACTGATGCAGTCCACAGCAGATTAATATTAAGCCACTGAATTATTTTTTCAACAACTAGTTTTTAAAGCAAGGCTTTTGAGACCATTCACCACTTTTCTCTTTGACTTCGACATAAGTCAGAGGAGCTCCATTGGACAAGTGAGTGCCCAGTGTCTTGAAAATTTGGTACTATGACAAAGATCTTATGACCAATCACAATATATGCCAACACCATTTTTGTATCTTCTTATCATAAAGCTTATGAGTCCATCGACACTTTGTGCAGTGATCCAAATATTTCTGCATTGCTAAGTGCAAGAATAGAGAGGGCCAACATCAACCATCAGGCAAAATCTGCTAAGTGAAAACCACTTGACAATTTATTTACACTTAAAAGAAAAAAAGTAACAGAATCATTTAGAAAGAGACCCTACTTTAAGTTGAGCGTAGCAGATAGGTTTCTTGTGCCTGAACAACCAGCAGCCATCAGTATGTTCACAGAAGGCTTGGAGGGAAATTGATTAATATATAAACAGATTATTTTATAGCCTTTCATTTATCTGGGGGCAAGAGGCGAAACTTAAATAGATTACAAATTGCCACAGTGCCCAAAAGGAAGGAAAAAAACACTGGAGTTTACTGGCTATTGAGCATAGTTTCAATAGGTAAAATTTCCTGTCTAATGCACCCACATATTAAGATTTTGCAGTTGATTGAGTTACTGAAAAAGCAGGCTTCTAATTTCATAATTTTTAATTCCATTACCAGTTAGAATATTAAAATAAATTGAATCTGTCAAAGGTTGTTTACCAGTGCTACACAGCAGTATCAGGATCCAAAGGATAAACAAAACACCGAGAATTTCATTTGAAAATCTGATTTCTAAAAATAATTATCAAAAAGTGTAAATCCAAAATCCATTCAACTCTATTCACCCCATGACACCAATAACTGAAGGTGGCTTTCATCTTTCACTAGCAACTCTCCACCATTCAAAGGCAACTGTAACTCTCCTGCAATGCCGCCAACCACCGTTTGGGGTTATGGGGTACAGTGAGTCCTTAATGGCAACTTTCTATCTGTGCACCTCTTGCTGCTGCACTCACTGACTTCAGTTTCATCTGAGCAGAAAGAGAACCAACGAATCTAGTTCTTTAATTCTAATTAAATTTAATTCTCCAATGAGTCCTGTCAATGGAAAGCCCAGATGGTAAAAGGAAAATGACCAGCATCCCTCACAAGACGTCTTGCTTGGTACATCAACCAACGGAAAGAATTTGGACCTATATTTGCCCTTAGCAAAACGCCTTCATCTATTCACAAATAATCCGCAACATGGTGCATTTCCAAGCTTCCTCCTTTCCTTGAGAATAAACTGAACTTAAAACCAAATAAAAAAGAAATAACCCAGCAAATCGAACTAGCTGTTTATGCCAATACAAAACAATAATAAAGGGACGTTAGTTTCCAGGACAAATAAAATTTTAAAATATTAACACTGAAAAAATACAAGTAAATTTTTATTAAAAATATATGTACTCCTTACTTCAAATCTGTACATTTTGTTTTGTGTGAAAAAGAAAAAAAAGTAAAGGCATTAGACTACCTAGTTATTTATAATGTATTTGGTAGAAGCATGTTTCAGTGAAACTTTGAAGAAAGTTAAGTTATTCTGCTTTCATTTGCTCCCGAATGTCAGAAGGGAGTGTTTCAAACAGTACATCTTCCACAATAAAGCCAGAGCGCTTCAGTGCTCGACAGTCCCCAAGTTCTGGGGGGAGGACCTCTAATTGATTGCCTTTGACCTCCAAAAAGGTGAGGAATACTAAGTTCCCAATTTTTGGTGAAAGGACCGATAAGTTATTTTTCCCAATCTTCAAAGTTTTCAGTTTCTTACAGAAATATAGTTCATCAGGAAGGCTCTCCACTTTGTTAGAAGTGATGGAAAAATACTGTAAACTCTGCAGCACTCCTATTTCTGGTGGGATAAACCGAATGTCATTGAAAGACAGATCTAAGTGTCTGATTTTGTTGCATAGAAAGAGGTGAGAAGGCAGCACCTCTATTTTATTGTAACTAAAAGTCAGACGCTCCAGGCTGGTGAGCTTTTTGATATGCTCTGGGATGTAGGCGATACTGTTATGCCACAGTTTGAGAACCGTCAGCTTCCGCAGGTGCTGAAAGCTCATGATTTCTTCTATGGATTTGAGGTTGTTTTCCTTCAAATCCAGTTCCTGGAGGCTGAGCAGGCTGAAGATGGCATGGGGGATGCGCTCCAGATCACAGTGGACCAGCTCCAGCTCTGTTAGGTTGGTCATTTTCTTTAGGTTGTTGAGCATGACGAGTTTGGTGCCATTGTTATGGATATACATTTTCTGGAGGTGGCTGGAAACATCCACGACAGCTTGCGGAATTTTGGAGATGTTGCTTTTGAGTGAGAGGACTTTCAGGTTTTTAAGCTCCCGCAGAGACTCAAGAGTGATGTTCCTGGAGATATCATGACCCAGGGAACCGTACAAGTAGAGTTCCTCCAGATTCCTGAGGCTGTATATCCAGGGTGGCAATTCCCGGAAGTCATCAAATTTGACACTCAAGATCTTCAGATTTTCTTTCAGGAAGCTCAAAGCGGCACTGTGGATTTTGACAGAGCACTGGTGCAAAGAGAGCTCCTGGAGGTTGCTGAGTTGAGCAATGGTGGCTGGGATCATGACATTCTGGATGATTTCAAGTTTCAAAGACTGCAACTCAGTGATATCAAAGACAGTGTCCGGAAGGCCAGAGAGCATGATCAAAGGCAACTCCAGGCGGTTCTGGGCATTCGTCTGCAGCTTCTGCCTCAGTTTATCAACTGTCCACTCATTATTTAAGTTCAACTGTTTCAATTTGTTTTCACTGACTTCGGATAGGAACACAGCAAACCTCTTAGAGTAGAGAGGGTCATATTGATCAATCATATGGAGCAGAAAAGCAAAATCATTTTTCACATCTGGTATATCATCAATTCCCGTCTCTTGCCTAACATACTCAAAAGAATATTCCTTTAGGGACCGGTAGAAGAGCCAATATAAAGTGTAAAGGCACGTTAGTCCATAGATGCTTACAAAACATAAGTAGCAAAAGGAAAGTTTTGAGAATAAGTGTGCCATGGTGTGATTGCAGGAGAAGTGTTTATACCCAGTCATGTCCTGAATGTCAATGTCACAGCTGACCGTAAACTGGACTTTGGGAACCAGGGCACTATTATAACCAATGATGATCAGGAATTTGAGCACTTTGAGGACCGTCTGGCGGACGTACATGCTGTAAAGAATGTCTCCCTCCTCCACATGCATCCTGAACTTCTTGACCTTTTCAAAGAGGGCCTTAGCTTGCTCACCTTCCTTCTTATCCAGTGCCCCAGCAGAGGTCTTGTCAACCACAAACTTTTCAGGTATGGACTTTAATGACTGAGATTTGACCAAGGTGTTATCGGCAGCTGTCTGGGAGGGATGAGATGCCTTTTGTAAGTTGTTCTTCCTGTTGTCTTTTTCTTCAGAGTCCTCCCCAGACACCTCAGACAAAGCCCTGGTGGTCCAAGGAGAGTCGAAACACTTCCCCAGGATGGAAATGAAGTGTTCTATTTTTGAGCTGGAGCCAGGGAACTTGAACCAAAAGTTACTGCAAAGCATGAAGATGAGGGTGTGGATGAGGACGAGGTAAGGGAAGTACTTGGCATACCAGTGGAGGGCCTTCTCATAACATATCTGGTTTATAAAACTATACTGCTGGAGGTCCAAGTCAGTCTTTCGCCCCTTCATTTCCACCGTTGCGGGGCTGGTTGATGGTTGTGGTGGAGGCAGTGGTGTTGGAGTATCAATGGTGTGAGATGTGTTAGGGAGAGAAGAGTGGTTCTGAGAGGGTTGCATGGTTTTTGGGAGGCAGATTATCTTGTCTTGCATAACCTGAAACATAGAAATGATATTTTCAAATTTTACTGTCCCAAGGACTTGTCTGTGTTGTTAAAGCTGGGAAATCATCACATGAAATTGCTTAAAGAATCATAGATTCGGACCTGGAAGGAACCTTGGAGAGACCATCAAGAACAACCCCCTCATTTTACAGATGAGGAAGCTGAGGTATAGATTGGTTACGTGACTTGACTAGAGTCACAAAGCTATGTGTCTGAGATGGGATTTGAATCCATCCTGACTCCCAAGTCCAGGGCACTGTCTCTATTATGCCTGTATTGCCTCTATTATGCAGGGCCTTACTACTTTTTCACGACTCTCTCCAGGGGAACACATCTAGTTTTATCTATCATTATTTGCTCTCCGCTCACCTGGGTGAGAAAAGGAAATACCGGACTCTGTCATTATTGAAACACGGTATTTCAGAGTTGGACTCCTAGGATCCTCAGAGGCTGCATAGTCTAGCTGGTACTTGAAAGCTGGTACCTGACAAGCAATCATTCATTCTTTATCGAACACTTCAAGGGAGGAGGAGGTAACTCTAATCCTCCAAAGCAGGCCAATTTACCTATGAATAGCTCTAATTGCTGGGAAGTTGCTGTTCCCTCAAACAAGACTAACTTGGCTCCTTTGCATTTTATGCTGAACTTATCAATCCAGGCTTAGACTCATTAACTGTATGACCCTGGCCAAGTCACTTCACCTCTGTTTGCCCTAATCCACTGAAGAAGGAAATGGCAAAATCAGTCCAGTATCTTTGCCGGGAAAACCCCACGTGGGGTCACGAAGAGTTGGACAAAACTGAATAGCAACACCCTTACTCTAAAGCTGCCTCTGTCTGTTACGTCGCCTTGCCTTGCCCTTTTCATCCCCTTTCTCTCCTTTCAGCCTCTCACTTTTTAAAAGCTGTCCTACGCTTTTAACAAATCTCTAGAATACAGCCCATTAAAGGAGTAACTTTTTTTTTGACGGTCCCTGATAAGAACACATGTACTACGCCATACGTTTTAAAAGGAAACTCTAGCTTCAAAACATGCTATACAGGAAATGTACAAGGGATGGGGAGAGCTCACAGTAGATAATGGCAGAGGTGAAAGGAAATACCTGTCATACTTCTTAGAGCTTGATTCTGATATTAAGCCCCAAATAAGGAACGTTAGGGGCCCAGTCTTCTTTAACGCCCTCTTGGCTAATATCCTGCTTGGTCTCAATATTAACTCAGTTCTATTCCCTTTGTCCTAATTTTTCTAGCTAGGCTATTGTCTCAGACTTTAGGAACCCACTCCTCCAGTGTCTGCTTCTTTTGATCTAAATTTGGGGTGTGGGAATGCCAGGCTGGGCCAGGTTCTCTATTCTCTTCCCCACTCCCAGCTCTCATGGCAGTTCACCCTCATCCTACTGGCCTCCATCTGGAAATGTCCTTCATGCCACCCCCCACCCCCCATCAACCAGCTTCGGTCAAAGAAGACTTCTCTAAAGGAGCCCAAAGCTACTCCCTCTACTTTAGATTCCAGACCTCAAGACACCTCAGCCTTACTCTAGGGGATAACCAAGCTTGGATACCATCAAGCTTTTCTTGTCTTCTATTTAGGCAAGTGTACCTGAATCAAATTTAACTTGCTGGACCCTCTAGGCTGATCCAGTCTTTGATGATGACATCTCTCTTTTCAACTAGGTCTCAGTTCCTGTGGTCTGGTCCACCAGGCATCTTTGGCCTTGGGCCCCAACAACTTGTTCATAACATGGCTTTCCATTCTGGACTGAATTTATCTCTTTTTAATTCTGAAACCCCTTGAGGTCCCACCCTCGCTCCTCATTGTACAAGTTCAGTTGAAAGTAACACCTCACGGCCGATGGCTAGCCTTTTCTTTGCTTGTAGTGCCTGACTTCAAATGCTTCCTTGTTTAATGATGAGTTGTGGCCCACATTGGGGTCCCTAAGCCCAAAGGTAGAGCCTGAAGATATGCTTTTGACATAATTATAAATAAAAACATGCACATACAAATTCTTCAGCCCCAGTCAGGTTTATTTCACCAGTTACACAAAAAAGTTTTTTGAACTTGAGTGAACTAGAAAAGAAAAAGGATGGGACCTCATCTGGATGACTTTTTAAAGAGAGATGGTCATCTGAGTCTTTCCCTGTCCTGCACACATTCACACGTAAACACAGACACAGCCTTTCTAAATTCCAGGGTGGGGTAGGAATAAAGACTAGACCTGAGATTTCATTGGCATAGGGGACTTGCGGATAAAGAAACTCCACTTCCCAATGAAGGATGGCACCATCTTTGGAGCTGAGACTCTTATAGAGTTGCCTAGATCACTAAGAGTTCTGGTGGTTTGCCCAGGGTCACACAGTACAGGCAGGACTTGAACCCAGGTCTTTCTGACTCCAAGGCCAGCTCTCTATCTACTAGTCCACACTGCCTCTCTCACAGTTCTAAAAAGGAAAGCAAAATGTTCAACGAAGGTGTGTTTACAGCCAGGACGGAGCAGTGCTAGCACAGTTATTTTTATGGGCTCTTTGTATGGGTTCCACACCAAAGTCTCACCCCGCTGCCTTCTCCTTCAGCTGTGAAGACGGTCAGTCCCATATCCTCAAAGGCTCTATAAAACAGAAACGACTGTAACAATGTACAAAGTTATGTGTGGTTTCAGGACCTCAGTTCAGATAGGTGCATCCTCAAAGGGTCGGTAATAAAGTCAAGTAGACAAAATTGTATTAAGCACTAAGGGCTAGTGATATGAAGAGTGGGGCAGGTAGGTGGCACAGTATGTAGAGCGCCAGGCCTAGAGTCAGGAAGAACTGAGTTCAAATCTGGCTTCAGACACTTAGTAGGCTGTGTGACCCTGGGCAAGTCACTTAACCCTGTTTGCCTCAGTTTCCTCATCTGTTAAACCACTCCTGAATCTTTGCTGAGAAAACCCCAAATAGGGTCATGAAGACTTGGACACAACTGAAGTGACTGAACAACAACAGTGATGCAAAGAACAAAAACCCCTCTCCATGCTGCCCCCGCTTCTCCCCTCAAAACGACAATAACAAGAGTCCCTGCTCTCATGGAGTTCAGTGTCATGGCTATGTACAAACAGGCTATATACCAGATGAACTGGAGATTAGCCACAGAGGAAAGGTGCTAGCTTTAAGAGGTGGATTTTACCTGGGACCTGAAAGAAGCCAGGGAAGCAAAAACGTAGAGGTGAAGAGGGCGAGAATTCTAGGTATGGGAGGCAGTCAGTGAAAATGCACGCAGTCTGAAGATTGAGCGTATTGTGCAAGGAACAGCCAGGAAGCCAGTGGCCCTGGATCATAGAGTACATGAGAAGAAGGAAGGGGTATGGAGCCCGGAAAGGTAGGAAGAGGGTGGATAATGAAGGACTTTAAAAGCCAAACTGGATTTTATATTTGATTCTGGAAGTAATGGGGAGCCACTGGGATTTCATGAGTAGGGGAGTGACACAATCAACCCTGCAATTTGATGGCTGAGTGGAGGATAGACTGGAGTGGAGAGAGATTTGAGGTGGGAAGAACAATCAGAAGGCTATTTCAAGTTTACTCGTAAAGAGATGAGGGTCTGCATCAAGTTAGTGTCAGAGGACAGAAGGGGATATGTATGGGAGATGTGATGAAGGCAGAATCAATGGGACTTAGTAACAGATAGGATGGGCAGGGGGTGTAAAAGACAGTGAGGAGTCCAGGATGAAACTGGGCTGTAGGTCTGGGTGACTGGGAGGGCGGTGCCGCCCTCAACAGTAATATGGAAATTAGGAAGAGGAGGTTTGTTTTTAAGTGATAACTCCGGAAGACCATCTAACTAAGGTGCTGAAGAATTATGATCTGCATCCCTGAAGGAAGAATCTGTACTGATGAGATTACAGATCCCTAAAATACTGAAGGATGCTTTATCTTTTACAGCAAATTGGGACACCTTGTAGAAGCAAGGTATAGTTACAACACACGCATGTGCAATTTTGTGAGCTTCTGAGCAATTACTGGGGTTTATAGTTTCAGTTTTGGTTTTTGTTATATGTAATTGCATTTTTTCTCTTACTAACCTTTTTATTTAAACATTTAAAAATTCTTATTGCTAGTTTTTGTTTTTATATCACCGACACTGTCTCCTCTTTCCTTACCAAGAAGGGAAGTTCCCTTACCCTGTGCTACAAAGGATCTGAAGGAAAAGGAAGCAACATAATCTGGTGACATACCAGAGATCCAGGAAAACACATCAACTCAGGCTGATAAGTGCAGCGGACCAGATCTACTCCTGCCCCCTACCTGCCCCAGCAATGAAGAGAGAGAGGTACACATATTTTAGTCATATGTCATGATACATCAAAGGGCTGTGCTTTCTCCAAAGGGGGTCTCTTGCCATCCTCAATCTAGATCTTATTATAGAGTCTTCATGAGTTGTAGTGCAAAGGATAGAGTGCTAGGCCTGGAGTCAGGAATACCTGAGTTCAAATCTGGCCTCAGACACTGACAAAACTGAGTTACCCTGGGCAAGTCACTTAACCTGTCTGCTTCAGTTTCATCATTTGCAAAGCAAGGGTTGTTGTGACAGTAAAATGAGAAAATGTTTATAAAGTGCTTTGTAAATCTTAAAGCACCATGGAAATAATGTTATTATTATTATTATTTTATTAGTAGGATCCACTGTGTCTATGTTTTATTTGGTCAGGAACGAAAGGCTCAGTCACTGCAATCCAAAATAAAATCTTTATGTTGTGCTTTCTGGGAAAACATCATGACCAGAAAAAAAAAGTCAAGAATTGACAATAAATACCAAGTTAAAAAAAAAAAACAAGAAATTTGCTCAAAAGAGATTTTAATGGGCTGTGTTAAAAGCAAAAAAGAGCATCAGAAGAACAGCTTGAAATATGGACTGGAGCAACATAAAAGTATGTCAACCTATCTGGTTACATACCAGAGATACAGCTAGCCCAGGTCCACCGACAGGTGGAATGTGCAGACAGGCAAGGTTTGATTGTGCCTTCAGATAGGAGCAGTCAGACAGAGTCTCTGGGAGACCTGAGGAAAGCCTCTGTGGTCTTCCCCTTGTTTTCCCTTTCAGTTGCCAGTCACTTCTCTCCAATATCTAAGACTCTCCATTCACACTTTGTAGCTCACCAACTTTTTCTGTAGCACAATAAACTAAGTACCGCATTTGATTCTGCAACAAATGCAAAGCTTGCTTTGAAGAGTGTGTGTGTTTGTGGGGGGGGAGGGTGTTGAAAAAACGCCAGGCTTGCAGTCAGAGGACCTAGATTCAATTTCTGCCCTGATTACACCCTAGGTAAGTGGATAATTCCTCTGAACCTCAGTTACCTCATCTGCAAAACTGGGAGTGCTTATAATACCTACCTCCCAGTTCTGCGATAGAAACTCTTTGTAAAAAATAAAGGGTTATAGAAATGTTGAGTCACTGGAATTATTAAGGGCAGAAGAGACAATGTTAGCAAGGCCTAAGCTGAGTTCTTCCAGCATGGCTTTATGAGTTATTATCGGTAAGCCATATCTGGGAGGAAGCTGCCTTGTTTATGGTATAACACAAGGGCAAAAACAGTAGTTCAAAATAGTAACGCGGCTATTCTAGGACGACAGATTTAAGCTAGAAGGGCCTCCAGAATTCGGGCTTGAACAAACGTTTTGTACTTGAAAAATGGACATAATGTGTGCCCCCTTCTCCTGGTTCTCCTACCTTTTTAATCCTTTCTTTGCTTCATTA